>CAJQZP010001060.1:7827500-8447500 GCA_907164705.1 Parnassius apollo | reverse complement strand
TATAATCGTTGGTAAGTCCACTGGTTGAGACGACTTCACCGAATTGAAGTCATATTTACAGAATATATTTAGAATATATTTACATGGGCGGCGGTAGCCACTTAACATTAGGTGAGCCGCATGCTCCTTTGCCCCCTCTTCTATAAAAAAAAAGTTTGTCAAGACGATGGTTCATAGCTATGCTATGATCTGATGGGTAATGCTGTAGTCAATTTATTAACAGATTCTATATTTATGGATAAAAGTACTCACACTCGCAATGTAATGTGTTGGCTTAGCCTTTAAACTACAAACATCTCTCTCAACCTCATACCGGTAAGCGAAGTTTAGGCCGGCCCTTTACTAGGTGGATTACTTTACTGTGTGTGATTTGTGGTATTCCTTGGAGGAGGCCTATGTTCAGCAGTGGACTTGTGACTTCAGCAGTGGACTGTAATGATGATGATAGTGAATAATTTGCCTTTATAATCGTTGGTGCGTCGGTTAGTGATCGTATAATTTCTGAACTACTCAGTACAAGAGCCAAACTTCAACAAATAAACGATTTATTGAAACTGTTTTCTTTCTAAACACTTCACAACTAGATCAGGCTTTTTCAGTTGGAAATAAGAAATCTGCAATTGGTTTTGCAATTGCAAACTCAAGAAATGACGAGAGATTTATTAGACTAATATTTGATTCTGTCTTACAAATTCTCAGTTGCTTCACGCAGTAAAAATCACTTTATGTATTTCCAATCAAAATAGAATTTCGTTTTAGCGCCTGTATACATCAGTTTTATTTTAGCATTTTGTTTTGTTCTTTAAAAATTTTCTGCTTCTACATCAAGTCCTTAATATCATATATCAGTATCATATATGTCCTGTTAAATACCGTGTTCGCAAAGTACATACTCTTATAGTTGTGAACAGCTCCAAAAATTGTACCTCGTTACCCGTCTGTGCAAGTTAAGTTTATCCGAAATCTGTATGAATTTTCCACTTTCAGTTGATCGACAAAGCATCTTATGTGAAGATTCAATTACGTATATGTGAGCTTGGCATTTGATGAATATTTTAGTACTTAAAGTACGAATGGATCGGCTCGATTGTGGAAGGGCCATGCTTTCAAATAATACCAGCATGACGTAGACACATAATACTGGTGTGTTTCGTACGGTGAATGTATAGTACCGAGAACCCACCCTTTTGAGAAAATTCAATTTTTATTTCTATTCTCTCGCTCAGAACGCCCCACGACAGCAGTAAAAGGAAATATGATAAAGTCTAATAAATCGTATTAGCCGATATTTCAGAGCATTTTAAAGTTAATAAGATTTTGTCAGGTAGTGCTTATAATTATGAATCAATCAAAAAATGGACAGTAGGTTGATTCGCCATTACGATTATTCATTCATCCTATATTCGGATACCCACTGCGGGAACAGGCCTACATTGATTCTCATTCAGAGTAGGCTTGTTCCCGTCAGACTCCCTGTTCTAAGAGAGTTTTAGGTCAACGAAATGTTCGCTATGCTGACCTATGCGTGTTGTCGAACTTCACATATCTTGGAAATAAATATGTTAATTCCTCAGACATGCATATTTCCTCACGAAGTTTTTGCACCACCTTTTTTAATTTGAAGATGACGAAGCAGTAGTCGTACACTAGTTTTATATAAGGCATTTTGAGCTTGGAAAAAAGTCATTCCAAGTGTTTCAAAGAAAAAAATACCGTTTGACATAACAATTCCCTATTTATTGAATTCTGCTAGTATTCGTAAGTAGATAAGGACTAGTAAGTGCCTCCATGTCTGCGCATAAATTTATCATACTAATAAAGTCCAGCGTGTGCGATAGGTTCTTATTGATTCTTAGGCAAAAAAGTATCCTCACCGCGTTATACTTATGATTATAAATAATAGTATTCTTTAAAATATTGAAAAAATTAAAGAATTACTTTATTAAACAAAGTAATAGCTGGCTGTTTAGATTGTTTTATTGGAAGGTTGTAGGTTTGAAGACAAATTATTAATGTAGGACTATTTAAATTATTTTTATGATAAACACAAAGTAAAGAATAACTACTGAAAATGACCATCCGATGCTTTGTGTTGTTAATAGAATGTCGGAAGGATATAAGCAGTGTACATAACATAATTTCTCACTCTTCATTCCATCATCGGTCCACCCGACGCTCTGCTGGTCTCCACTCCTTTGTTGTCAATATACCACACACTAGAACCAAATGGTTTGTTTCGTTGTTCATAATACGTACACTAAAGTCGTGGAATAATTTGCCAGCATCCATTTTTCCATCCAATTACAATGTGGGTGTCTTCAAGGCAAGAGTGAATAGGCTTTATTAAGTTAAGTTTAATGCGCTTTGCCATCTTAGCCTGTATCATCACTTACCATTAGTTTGAATAGTAGTCAAATACCTGGCTTGTTATAGTAAAAAAAATTGCAACTGATATCAGCTGTTTCAAAATGCCAGTACAAAATAAAAATATTTCATGTAGATTTGCTACAAATTTGTGATTCTAACAATGGTAATTATATACTTTCGCGGTCCCCTCGTTTTTTGGCTCTAGAAAATCGAAAAATCATCCGATTTCCATGATTTTTTTTAAATCTTCGTTTTATGGCGGATTTATGATAAAAAATATATAAAATATCTCACCTGAAGATTTCATATAGTTTTATGACTCTAAATTTAATCATAAACCCACTTCTTGGAATATAACCGTTCATAACTTATTTGCATTAAACGAAGTTTATATTTTTTTTTATAAATCTACACACATAAACGCACATTTACAAAAAAAAAAAGAAAAAATTTTTGAAAAAAAAAACATATAATAATGTTTATTTACTCATTTTTTAGCGAAGCAAGCTCGGGACTTATGGCATCCAGACTCGGACAGGTTAGGTTATAGAAGGAGATGGCGGGGTCGAATGAGCGAGCGAAGTGAGCCAATAGACCATGCCATCTCCTTCGTGTTTTTTTTAAAAAACCACTCAGAACTAGGAGCCCCGGTAAACGGGGCTCCGTCGACCGGGCTTCCCTCGACTGTGCTACGTTGAGGGGCGTGGTGCTTCCATCTTCCAACTCTCTCACGCAGCGCAGTCGAGGGGGTGCCCTAAGTCCCCGAGCTCGCTTCGCTTGATCTTTCAATAAAAAATAACAAACAAACAGTTTTCAATGTTTTTTTTAATTTGCTTGTTTTTGTGCAACGAAAAAAATATAACAACTTCATTCGGTTATTTGTAAAAAATTTATCAACAATTATACGTGAATGAGTTTCATTTCCATGAACATTTAAATCCCTGAAACTAATATAAGTTTTCGTTTTTTTAATCTCGTAATTTTTTTGTAAAACCGGCGTAAAAATGAAGATTTAAAAGAAATTCATCGAAATCGGATGATTTTTCGATTTTCTAGAGCCAAAAAACGAGGGTACTGCGATAGTATAAAATTATCCTAACAATAATCTTATAGAAAAAATACATACATAGAATAGCTAGCGTTATTCCTATAATAACCAAGATGGTAGACAGAGTCCAAAGAGCAGTGAGCTACTCGGACCACGTGTAGCTAAAAAAGGATGTAACTGCTATCCTATTGCCTATTCAATTACAAACCCAATTTTCCATTACTCGAATTTTACGACATGCAAGGAAATATTTTGTTATAAACATGGGGCCTTTAACTACCAGATCAATACAGGGAACAACTATGAAATTATATTGTATAATAATAATTATTATTATAAGAAATTTATGAAAATACGTCGGCTATTCTCTTAGTTTAGACTTTTGAATAAGTGCCGTCTATTTTAATACAGAATTTTCGTGTTATCTTTCTTAGTAGTCAGCGTTCTTCTATATTATGCCCAAGATGTTATAATAATACATAAAAATCTAATCCATATTTATTGTTTAGGTATTAGGTCGTCAATGAATCGAATTATCTACAAAAAAGGTTATAATCGTTATATACGTTTCAGCGAATTCACGTCTCGCAATATAAAATTGATTGGCATCTATAACCGACGTTACTGCTGATCATAAATCATGAATCATGACAAATGTGGACAAGATAAGCTAAAATAAGAGAGGTGTAGCGGTTGAAATGGCCTTTTTTGTTTTGAAGTCAGATATCAAATGAATTGTGTTCGAATATAAATAAGACGTGAAATTCTAATGCTTAGAGTGTCTGCTGCGTGAAGTGGGACACGCGCGGGAAAATGCTCGCATGTCTGTTTCTTCAAAATTCAAGAGTACCGATACGTAGTGATCTTGGCATGCCGATATCACTCCCCGATGTTACTAGCAACGTCAAGGGATTGCTGAGCTTCTTCGAGGAGATTTCATAGCTTGAATAATCATAATGTATCGACCCACACGCAAAATATGCGCATGGTCGTGGAGTTGTGGAAAATACTAACACCCGTCGTAAACTTTACTAAACTATGTATTGCGGGCTGATTGCATATATGTCTTAATGATCATTTTTATTTTAGTTAAATAAGTCGTCGTATCCTAAAAAAAATTCTGACGGAGATTTTTTTATAGGATAAAGGTGAAAAACGAGCACACAGTCCACCTGATGGTAAGTGGTTTCTGTGGCCCATAGCCATCTACATCTATCCTCAATTACGAATCAAAATGCAGATACGTTAATACCCGTGAGGACTAATATAGAATGCCTCGTTTCCAGTAAAATGAATATCCGGTTCTCTACACCCAACACACAAAACACAGCAGCGTTGAGCTGTATTTTTACGCCGATATTCTGTAAGAGCGTGGTCCTTCCCCGGTCGAGCTAATCTATTAGTGCTACAACTATACTGATATAGCTGCACCATGGCTATACCAAGTAAAAAATATAGATAAGCCATTACAACACGTCTGAACACCCGTATGGTCAAGTTGTACTGTTGGCGCTGCCTTATCTAGAGATCCCGCGGCAGGTGCGACGGTCTGACGCGACCTGCAACGAGATCACGGTGTGGGGTCCCGTATAACACATATGTCGCCATTATTCTTATAATATTACTTCTTAATTCGATTTTCTATTTACAATTCTAATTCACTGAAGTTGTTAGATTTTTATTTGCTCATTTCCGCGTAATGAAATAAAAAGAGCACCTTCTATCCTCCCAGGATTTATACGCAGAATTATATTATAATTTCTTATATTTACGCGAACACTATACTTTGATTAAAACTACTATTAACTATTTTATCGCGTTTTATTTATATTAATTTTAATACCCGACGTTTCGGGTGCTTTCCAGCACCCATGGTCACGGGGGACTGAGGCGACTGACGTCCCGATGTCAAAGTTAACCCGGAGTACCTTCAGCTTTTTAATTATTGTCTTTGGTCCGATCTACGCAGAATGAACTAACTGTATTTTGAAGTCTTGCAGTGGTATGCTTGGGTTTAGTTTTAATTTTATTAATTATAGGATCCCAAGCAGGTGGTAGTACCCAGCCTCCTTCTCTATTGCAATTAGGATGTTTTTTAATTTCAATAGCCTCACGTATCATCCTTGGTAGGAATCGATGTTCTTTCGTGAGGATTTGTGGTCTATCAAATCTGATGTAATGGTTGGGGCCATCTAGAATATGATGCAGTTTGCGATCATATTCTAGATGGCCGCAATTATCAAGGGAATTAGTACTGAATAACGGAAAATTTTAGAAAAAACGATTATGTTATGATCCTGATTATGTTAGCTTTTCTATGGCAGTCATTAACCGTGGTGGCCGCGAGCGCTTGTACTATCCGATTTTAATTGTAATAATAAAAGTAAAAGTAGGTTCGACGGCTCCGTAGCTTAGTGGCTTAGCAATGAGTTACTGCGCTGGGAGCCGCGCGTTCGAATCCCGCACGGAGCAAGTATTTGGATGGCCTACAAATAATTTTTTTAGGTCTGGACGTTTGTGCTTGTGTAATTTGCCATGTTTAAAAATGATAAAAAAACAAAAGTTTATTTTATGAGCACATGGTAAGAATGGACATACAGACATAAAAACCACAGAGCACAACAATACATGATAAAGCTAAAGACAATGTAGCCAACCTTAACAACATAAGGTGCACATACTAACATTCAAATTTAATGTAACATCCTTCAACATCTTCAACATGCCCTAAATAGCCTTTTCATTTGATATCATTTTGTAACGGTTTTATTATTTTTTTGATCAAAAGATCATCATTAAATCAAGCAATTTGAATAAAAATTATAATATTTACAATTAATAATAATTATAAACAATATAAAAAAGAAACTATAATATAGAATAACTAACACTAAAAATTTAAATTGTCAAAAAGCATTTTTTAAATAAAATAACATGTATAGCTAATTTTTCAAAATAGCATATCGCGTTTTATTTTATTGAATGCTACTTTTACACACTATATTTTATGCCAATTATCTTTTCTGCTAGATATTAGATCTAAATAATTATAGCGAGAGCCAACATCTTCCTAGCGCTGGCACCATATTGCTTGGACAGTACTTATGTTCTTATAAACGCTCTGGAATATGTGGAGGGTACAATTTTATTAAATTCTTTTATCCACATATTGTTGGAAGCATATTTGTTCCCAACGTCGACGATTTTTCTAAAGATGTTTTTGTTCCATTAAACATTAATGTTAAAGAATATTTTTTAATAAAAAAAAAACGTATGTTTCCCTTTTTTTTTTTGCGGATGGAAAATCATCTAATGACCCCTTTCGCTCTGGGTGGAGCGTAAGGGAGTGTCAGACTTTTACTGACTAAAAACCATCCGTGTTCCTTCAGTGCCCTTACGTTCCGGAGCCGCGGTATCTCTTTCGAATAGCCCGCAGCCCCGGCAGGCGTCGGCCCTTGCGGGCCCCATCACGCTGCTGACAGCTCTTTGAGGCGCGCGTGGAACAAAACGCGCCGTCGACACGGCCTGTCGTCGTTAGACGGACGGACGACGAGCTACCCATTGCTCGCCGTCCACAGGTCCGCGCCTACGGTGGCCGGGGGTGGCGGGGGAAACCAAACTGGTGTTCCGCAAGATCCGGCCCCGTCCCCGCAAGGTGCTCGGCGAGGCGGTTTGCAATGATTCTTTCAAAGAGCTTGCCCACCTCGTCGAGCAGCACCACGGGCCGGTATGCGGACGGTGAGTCCGCAGGGCGCCCCGGCTTCCGAATGAGGACCAGCTTCCCCGTCTTCCAACGAAGCGGGAATTGGCCTCTCTCCAAGCATGCGCTTAGGAGCCCCTCCAGTCGGGGCCCGAGAGCCTCCGAGGCCAGGACCCAGGCTTTTCCAGGCAAGCCATCGGGTCCTGGGGCGGTATTCCTGGCCTTGAGCCTACGTACCGCCACTCTCAGGTCTACCCCGGTCCCTTCCGGGATGTCGTCGTCGTCGTCCTGGTGGTCCGCTTCCGGCACCGCAGGTGGCGGAGCCATAGGCGGGGGCGGATGTTCCTCTCGCGCAGGGAACAGAGCGCTCACTACGTCCTCCACGAGCTGGGGCCTGAGACTCTGCGTCAGCGGGGGGCCCAGGTGCGGAGTTTAACCCGCACCATCTTGTAAGGGCGTCCCCACGGATCTCTGTCGAGAGTCTCCAGCATCTCCTCACGGGCCCGATCCCGGGCCTGCAGGACAGCCTCCCGGAGGGCGGTCTTCGCCGCTCTATATCCCTCGTACAGCTCCGCCTCAATGGCTGCCGTGTTCGGTGGACGAATGCGGAGCCTGCGACGCCTGACGTACAGGTGCCGCGCGGCGACACACGCCTCGCGCAGAGACGTCAGCTCACGCGACCACCAATACACCTGACGCCGGGCGCTTCCTGGCCGGACGCGGGGCATTGCCACGTCACATATCTCGGACATGGCCTCCTGGAACCACCCTGCCTCATCATTGACGTCAGCAGGTCTGTCCGGGGGATGATACCCAGGCCTGCACGATCGAGGCTTCCAGGAGGAGCTCCCGGTCCAGCTGCTTCAGTGCCCAACGCGGACCACTCGGGGCCTGTTGGACTGGCGCGCTCGAGGGCTGGTTGGAGACGTCAAACCGGATGTACCGGTGGTCGGAGTAGGTCTCCACCCCCTCCATGACACGCCAGTCAATGGCACGTGGCGACAGAGCGGGGCTAGCGAACGAGATGTCCACCACCGACTCGCCCCGCATCCGCACACACGTGGGGACAGAACCCCGATTTAGGACGACCAGGCCTGTCTCCAGAGCCCAGTCTTCCACCATCCTACCCCGCACATCTGTGCGACGAGAACCCCAAGCCAATTTCTTGGCATTGAAGTCCCCGAGGACAAGTACGGGGAGGGGATAACTTCCGACGACGACTGCTCTCAGCTCTGCAAGAGACTATTTTTTTTTTTCAAATAATAGCTTACATAATGTACATTACAATTAACAACACATAACAATTTAGAAATAGCTTGGTAGCGATCACCCTTCCCAGGGGTTATTATCATCCATAAATTCTTTAATTAAAAAAAGATATAATATTCCTTTTTATACAAACTTAGTTTAATAAAGTTTTTGAACTTCGTGTTTGTCAAATTTTGTATATTGTCTGGGATTTTGTAAAAGCGTACATCGCCTCAAGAATGAATTACTGACTCGATGGAGTCGAGTACTGTTAGTCGAGTATAGTAGTCGAGGGTACTGCTAGCTTGTGTCCGTTCCTAGTATTTACAGAATGAATACCACTTAATTTTGCAAAATTACTTTTATTTTTGTGTACGTACATTACATTTTCATAAATGTATTAAGAGACCATGTATTATCAACAAAGCGTTTCAGCTTTACGGTTTTGTCGTGAGAACTTGTAAGCCATTTAAAAAGTCTGGCACTTATCTACTACTCTATAAATCTCTTATAAGACCCCAATTGGAGTATGCCATCACAAGTTTGGAATCCCTTCTACCAAAGATATCGTGATTTACTAGAATCGGTTCAAGCTAAATATCTACGCTCTGTAAACTACAGATGTTACATTTCTTGGTCCTCTTATGACTACCTCTTGCATAAATACTATTTAACAACTTTAAGTAATAGGCGATTACTACTTGACTGTACTTTTCTTTACAAAATTTGTCGTAACTTTTTTGATTGCTCTCAATTTGTCAATTGTATATACCTTCGTGTACCAAGTCGCTCACAAAGCATACGAAACACTCACGTGCATCGTTTGTTTTCCTTAATCTGTGCAAAACAAATGCGGGCAAGCGTGAGCCTTTGCGTCGTATAATGGAACTGTAAAACAACAGCTGCTCCGATGTAGACTTATTTACCATGTCCCTACCTCAATTTAGAAAAGCTATAAAACTTGTATTAAATGAGTTGTAAATTTTTTATTTTTATTTTTATCTTTATTACTATTTTCTTATAATTTTATAACGTTAATCTAAATTGTTTTTTTTTTGTAATAAATGTGTAATATTCACGATTTTGCTGATAACGGATAAGTATGCATTGTTGTCTCTAGTTTTTAGTTTCTTTTTTTTAGTTCTTTTATTCTATATTTGTGTTCTCTGTGCCTTATAACTTTAATTAGTACGATAATTTTGTGGATAACGGTGTTGGTTGTGTAATTAGTTTATCTATTTACATAGGATTTGAATTGTAATTTTTATTATACAACTGTTTGTAGTCCTTAATAAAACAAAAGAAAAATACCACAGTTAATATATTAATTTCCTTAAATTTTTGTCGAAACGATTCTTTTGGTTTTAAATCACATATTGCTCTACTGGCACTCTTCTGTAAAACGAATATAATTTCAGTGTCAGTCGCGTGTCCTCATAGCAAAATATCATACGACATAATGCTATGGAAATAGCTAAAATAAACTATTCTAGTTGTTTCAACACTGGTAAGAACTCTAATCTTTATTACAGCACATGCTGTAGAACTAAGTCTGCTAGCTAGTTTTGATATGTGGGAGGGCCATTGAAGCTTTGGGTCTAGTGTGATTCTAAGAAAAATGGTGGTATCAACAAGTATTAACATGTTTGACATTCGGAGTTATGAATTTCATACATTTAGTTTTAGTTCCATTTAAATGATAATTATTAACATTAAACCAATTGACTAACTTAGCTATAGCATTATTTACTTCGTCGTAATTTAATAACTGTCACTTTAATTTGAAAATTTATGAAGTATCATCAACAAATAATATTATATCATGGTTATCCCCTACTATGTAAGGTAAGTCATTAATATATACAAGAAAAAAAGGGGCCGAGAATTGAGCCCTGAGGCACGCCCATTTGTACAATCGACCCGGAAGAACTCATACTATTAATGACAATTTTTTGCGTTCTGTTACTTAAATATGAAATAATTAATTTAAGAGCATAACTTCTTACACCGTAGTGTTGAAGTTTCCTGATTAATGTTTCATGGTGAACAATCGAAAGCTTTGGATAGGTGACAGAATATACCTAAAGAAGTTATATTTAATTAGCTTAACACCAGCATCAGTTGTCGAGCGACACCTTGTGAAACCGAATAGATTTAAATCTATTCGGTTTCACAAGTGAATTATTAAAATTTGTCAAAATGTGATCTATACTCTTGCACTAGATTCAGCAATACGCGTTTGCTACAAAAATAAATTAAAAAGAACATGAGATTTAAACAATGATCTAAATTTAATATTGGTGGAGGAAGCTTCTAGGAGATTGATATTAAAATTTCCACATATTACAACAGATTTATTGTGTTTATTAAGCTTAGAGAAAATTTACTCCATAATTTTTTCAAAAGTATCGTACATAGAACATCTCACATTGTGAGGGAAATTGTAAACGCTCACAACAATGAGGTTCTCAAACTCAACACATGCCATTTCTACAGTTCGCTCAACAGAGAGGCTCACAATATCTTTACGTTCTTTACATGATAATAATTTACTAGCTAAAATTAAGGAGTCACCTCTTAAAAACGTTTCTCCATTGAAATAACTGACCACATGGTGATTATTGAAGTTAAACATTAAGTAAGTTTTTAACCAATGTTCATTAATAAATAACTTATGAATATTGTTACTATTTAAGAATAATTCAATTTCTAGCTCTTTGCCTATCATGACTTTTATATTCTGATACACAAGGTGAAAACAATTTTTATTATCATTTTGTGGAGTAATACAATTGCAATTACTAAGGGTTTGTAAGCTACATTCTAAATTATTTAAATAATTATAACTGCTAGAGATTTATTTTATTTATTTATTTTAAAAACTTTATTGCGTCCCCTTAGACAAAAATAGAATACAAAGGGCGGATTTAATGCCTAAAGGCATTCTCTACCAGTCAACCCATGGAGTGGTGAGAGTTTGTCATAGGTGTAGCAATTTAAAATAAAATAAAAAAGATAAACTACAATTAATACACATTATATGTAGTAAAACTGATTATGATCGTAAGTATATATATATATATATATATATATATATATATATATATATATATATATATATATATGTATATATATATACATATATATATGATATATATTCGTGCATTTACATATATTAACACGTATTAATAATATAAATACATTTATATGCTAATAAACATTCATAAACATACATACATACAGGTATATGGATATAAATATACATAAATACAAATTTAATACATACATATAAATGCGACTATTTAACTATATCGTGATTCTAATGATTCTTCAGTAAATGCTTGCGTATCATCTTTTTAAAGAGGTATTTGTTAGGCGCTTTTCTGATATCATAAGGCAAGGAATTCCAGAGAAGTGCAGCCTGAACAGTGAAGGAGTTACAATAGAACCCGGTGAGATGAGTAGGAATAGAGGTAGAGAGTAGAGAGTAGAAGAGAGGTATTGAAATCGCACTTTGAGGTAAGAAGGCAAATATGGATTATTTAGAATTGAAAAAAAGAATAAGTAATATTCTGAAGTTACGCCTTTATCTTATGCTAAGCCACTTAAGCTGAGATCTGTAATGAGAAATATGGTCATACTTATGCAAACCAAAAATAAATCTAATACTGTTATTAAGCAGGCGCTCCAGCTTGTTAAGAAGTTCTTGGGACAGGTCGGGGTAGCACACATCTGCATAATAAAAGATAGGTAAAATAAAAGTTTGGACAAGTATGAGCTTAGACTTAATAGGAAGGAAGTATTTGAGACGATAAAGGGAACGTAAGGTGGCAATGATTTTCCTACTTAAATCAATAACCTGCACTTTCCAGTTCAGAGCTATAAATATACAAGCCAAGGTTTTCAACAGACGCACTAAATGGAATATTAATATTATCATAGCAAATAGGAGGTAAGTCTGCTTGATTAACCCCAGCCAGCAACCTTTTACTTCCCACTAAAATCACTTGATATTTTATTGGATTCACACAGACTCCATAGTGCGAGGACCAATCTTTAATTGTTTTTAAATTCTGATTTAATTTGTGAATTGGAGTCGTGGTAGCTCAGATGGTTAAAGCTCGTTGTAAATTTAACAGAACGCGAATAACCCGGGTTCGATCCCCGCCGGCACCAATGAAATTTTTAATTGCAATTTTAAGTGCTGATTTACCACATGCTTGGCGGTGAAGGAAAACGTCGTGTGGAAACCTGCATGTCTGAGGAATAAGAAAAAAATTCGAAGACATGTGAAGTTCGCCAATACGCATTAGGGCAGCGTGGTGGACACTTCCTTGCCCTAAAACCCTCTCAGAAATGAGGGGAGGCCTGTGCCCAGCAGTAGGACGTATATAGGCTGTAACTATTCCTTACTTTTAACTTTTGTGAATTCTATTATGTAGGTCTTCAACGCCACAATGCACATAGCTGCAGATCATCGGCGTACAAATGGTATGAGCAATCAAGATTATGAATGATCAAGTTTATAAAAACTGAGAAGATGATAGGAGAGAGTATACCGCCTTGCGGTACGCCGCATTCAACTTCCGCCCAAGTTGAGGTCATTTGACCCACGTGAACTGACTACTGACGCCCGCGAAGATAGGATGCAAACCAATCTAAGACTGTGGGCTTAAAATTAAGATGGAAAGAATTATATTATGATCAACTGTGTTAAAAGCATTAAAAAAGTCAACTAGCACTAGCACTGCTACCTTTTTTCGTCCATACCTTTTCTAATGTCTTCAGTACCTTTTATTAAAGCAGTGGTAGTGCTGTGACCTGGACAAACCTAGACTGAAATGGACTCAGTAGGTTATGTTTCAAGATAAACGTAGTGATTTGCTTTTATGAACATAGGCATCTAAAACTTTAGTGAGGTACAGCAGAATTGCTATTGGGCGAAAATGGCTGGGAATAATAGGAGGGATTAGGGGATTAGGAAGGGGCTTAACATAAGCCCTTTTCCAATGACTAGGATATTGCCCCAAGTCAAGGAAAATTTTATAATGTGAGCTATTGCTGGTAAAAGGGGATTTAAGATAGTGACGACCATTTGTCTGCTTATTTCATCGCAGCCCATAGCCTTAGACTCCATTGCCAAAATAAACTTCTTGATTTCATCCTTATCGACAGGAGAGAATGATCGAAAGAACAGAAAATGTGAGGAGATTACATTAACGCAATAAAATTTAAAGTGTGAGTACGGACTAAAGGATCCATTGCTTTGAAGGAAGCGAAATAATGATTTATCTCATCGAGAGATATAGAAAGACCACAGTTCAGCGTGGATGACTTGCCAATACCTACAGTTCTGAGGAATTTCCACACTTCAGTAGATGAATTGTTTATGCAGTTATGGAAACATCGGCGTTTAGCAGCACGTGCCATCTGATTACACCTATTCCTTGTTGATTTAAAGAATGACCAATTTTCTTCAGATCGATCCCTCTTTAATATAAGAAAGGCTTGATTCCGTTTAAGCATTGCCATCCTTACGCCCTCTGTCATCCAGGAGGCAGGGGGACGCCTCAACCGGACGTTATGGACAGGAGCATGAGCGTCAAACAAGCTGAGAACTTTATCATTAAGCAAAAATACTTTACCGTCAATTGTAGCTTCTGCTACCAAAGAAGTTAAATTGAGATCTCAAGCGTCACTCATTAACTTATTGTAGTTAATGTAAAGGATCAATCGTCGCGCGCGGGCCAACAATTTTAGAGAAATTACGTACAGGCAGTAAGGGACAAGAGCGCTTTGGTGGTTCTTATAGGAAACGTATAAAAGCTCGTGACGCGAAAAACCCAAAGCAGGCAACTGTCCGTGTAATACAACATGCTCAGGAGAAGCGGCAAGAATAAGATCAATTGAGGAGTCATCGGTATTATAATTGTGATGAGTAGCCTCTAATGGGAGAAAGGAAAGATTAACCGACTCCGTGATTGATTGAAGTTTTTGAGAACGAAGAGAAACCTTTAACAAATCGGTATTAAAATCACCCATGATTATACGGTGTGTGTACTCAGAACAAATGTCGTCGAGAGCCGTCTCCAAAGTGGTGAAAAAATCAGTGGAGGGCGGGTAATACACAACTGCTAAAAGCATCCTTGTGCCTTTGACATCAAGTTCCAAAAAAAAAACTCCGCTGACGCTGTGTAGCAAGGATGGAGAGGCTAAAATTATTTTATACGAAACCGGAGCACCCAAATAGATAGCCACCCCACCGCCTCCTTTATCAGTGCGATCATTTCTTACGAGCACATAGCCTGGCAAGGGATATAAATTTGAATCCAAAGATGGCTTAGCCAGGTCTTCGACACTAGAATTGCATGAACATAATTAGATGAGAAAGACAATTCGAGCTCAGATTAGTGGCAAAGGATGATTTGAGCATTAATGTGACATAATATGTTAAAAAAATTATTACAAGTTGAAAATACCCCCTTTAGTGTATCATGTAGATTACACGCACTATGAATAAAAGAAGCATTACAAGAATTAAAAGAAAGAAATGAATCATCCGCAGAATAAAAAGATTTTACATCAGACATAAAAATTATAAATAAATACAAATAAAATATCCGGAAAATATTTATAAAAATAATAATAGTGTAGTAAAATAACCTTATGTGCAAAAAAATATGTAAAATTTATCAATCTAATGCAAACAACACCATCCCATTAGAACTGTTTACAAAATATTAAAACCTTCTATAAAATTTTCATTAAAATTTAAAAGTTAAAATATATGAAAAAAAGAGAAAACTATTTGATTAAAAATTAACAAGGGCAAATACAAGATTAAAGCAGTCGACTACAGACATATTATTAAAAAAATCAAACATTTCAAGCTGTAAACATAACGAACTAAAATCGATGTACGAGTATGTCATATTGTGCTAGGCTGTATGGTGATTGAACCATTGTATAGTGCCTGTTATCTGAAAAGTAAAGTTGTCAAAATTGAAAACATAACATCGACACACAACGACCGAAGAACAACGAAGAACTTATTGGAGAAAATTATTTATCTTACATCGATTATTACAATGTTTACGCCTATTATCTAATGAACTTTTTTATTAAAAAAGTACTTAATTATAGCATTTATAGAATACCAAAATATACAATATAACGTTAGCTACACTACTTAGTTAATACGATATTAATGCCTGTGAACTGATATTATAACCCAATTTATTTACACAAAAACATTAAATTTATGTACTCAAGCAAAATTATTTTATTAAATAATAATAAACTAATCTATACTAGAACAAAGAGCCAAAAAGTATAATCATAGATCACTACGTTTATTTAAACACAAACAGAAAAAGAGTCTCAATTTCTGATTTAAATTACTAGGAACTGATTCCAAATTGAATGTCAAATCATTATGCTGCGGTAGAGGCAGATGTCTGGGTAGTAAATATATATTAACATTGAAGTAATATGTACTTACGTACTAGAACAGCTATCTCAAACAAAAAATGTGCGCTACTCTGTGTTCGCGCGGTTGGTTTTTTATCATAGAATAAACATAGGTAGAATAACCCGTAGGTAATAATAGATTGTATAGTTAAATACGTAAATTATATCGAGAGCAATATTTAAATTTTGTCATTTATTTTGTATATCATATTTGCTTATTTAATATAATATTACATGGTATTATGTCACAATTACATTTTAATGATAGTTTTATCTGAATATTTTAAAAGGTATCTAAGTGAAATATAAAAAAAAAAAACATACTAAATGTACGTTTAACAAAACTTCCTAACACAACATTTAAATTACAAATATATTTATTAAAATTAGAATAAAAGTCGTTCCTAAATGCCGGGCACGCGAGAGTTAAAAATGGACGAATTTATACCACTTTGACTTTTTTAGAAATAGAAATAGAAACTTTTTTATTCAATGTAGATTATAACAATACTTATTGAAAGTCACTTTTTTAATTTACCACTGGTTCGCAAAAAAAACCTCTGTCCTGGTAAGAACCAGCAAGAAACCCAGCGGGACTATTTTTTTTTTCCAATAATAGCTTACAATCATGTTTACAATCAACCAACACAAGACAAATTAGAAATAGCTTGGTAGCGATCACCCTTCCCAGGGGTTATTATCATCCATAAATTCCTTAATATTATAATAACCCTTTTTTATACAAACTTAGTTAAATAAAATTTTTGAACTTTGTGTATGACAAATATTGGTTATTTTCCGGGATTTTGTTGTAAAAGCGTATACATCGCCCCAAGAATGAATTACTGACTCGGTGGAGTCGAGTAACTGGTACTACTAGCTTGTGTCTCCTCCTGAATATTACTTATTATCGTAAAACTACTTTTATTTTTGTGTATGTACATTACATTTTCATAAATGTATTGAGACGCCAGAGTTCATATATTAATTTCCTTAAATTTTTGTCTCAGTGACTCTTTTGGTTTTAAATTATATATTGCTCTAATGGCCCTCTTCTGTAAAATAAATATAATTTCATTGTCAGTCGCGTGTCCCCATAGCAAAATATCATACGACATAATCCTATGGAAATAACTAAAGTAAACTATTCTAGCTGTTTCAACACTGGTAAGAGTTCTAATCTTTTTTTACAGCATATGCTGCAGAACTAAGTCTGCTAGCTAGTTTTGATATATGGGGGAGCCATTGAAGCTTTGCGTCTAGTGTGATTCCAAGAAAAATGGTGGTATCAACAAGACTCAGTTCCTCCCCATTTAAAATAACATTAGTATTGACATGTTTAATATTAGGAGTTACGAATTTCATACATTTAATTTTAGTTCCATTCAAGTACAAATTATTAAGAGTAAACCAATTGATTAACTTATCTATAGTATTATTTACTTCGTCGTAATTTAATAACTGTCGTTTAAATTTGAAAATTAATGAAGTATCACTTTGATGTGGAAACCTAAAAATAAAATAAAAGAATAATAAGCAGATTTAAACACGAAAAAATTTTCTAAATCATAATAACTTATATATGTTTCTACAAAAAAAATGTGTATAATAATATATTCGTCCCATACTTAAGTACCCACATAAATGTCGCATCTGAACATATTAATTTCATAATCTATATTCCCTGACACAAGATGGCGTCTTAGGAATAATTTGTTTTATTATTAATACAAAATACTTTTTTATTGATTAAGTATCTTATCAACCGATGAGAAGTAATTCCTTGGTTTTTACTGACATTTCTTGAATTATTTGTGCAATATCTAAGTACACACGACGGCATATTTTTATCAAGAGATTTTTTTTTAAATCAGCACAACACGTGACAACTCTATAAGCGCCTAGCGAGTGACTGTTTAAAGTGCGGTGTACGCACCGCAGTTGAGTGGAACAGAGTAGCTGAATGCAGTGTCGCCTCTAGTACGTAGTACATAATAGCTCAATGTAAATTAATAATAATTTGATAGCACATTTGCATTTGCCTTATCTGTCTTAAATTATATTTGTATAGGTAATACCTATCTGTAGTCAAAATTTTCTTAGTTAAATTATTAATGTCTATTAAATCACTCTATTTTTTTTGTTACAATTAAATGTCAAATTTAAATTATTGTTACATGACAAATACAAAAAAAAATTAATGCAAAACTTTTATACAATTTGGAAAAGTATTTTCATAATTACACTACTCTTCAATAAATCAAATTACATATCATGTATTCTTTAATTTATTATTACGTAATTTAACTTTTTATCATTTTGGTTAAATAATTAGTTAGCTATGATTTATAACTAACAATTTTATTCACTATAGTTATGTAAGTCACAGACCTATTATTGTAATACCCGAAAGGGATGGTTAAGTTGTAAGGTATATCATATTTTTAAATTAACGCCAAACGTAACATTTAACTTACAATAAATATTTTGAATTTAAATAACTAAAAATGAATGAAAAGGTTATTCAAATCTTTCTTTGAATACGCTCCGTTATAACCTGATCAAAAGGCAGTCGCTGGTAAATTATTGCACTCCTTTGATCACGATATGTCGACAACATTGGATAGTTAATAAGAAATTTATCTTCTTTATTTATGGTTTCACTCAGGTTATGTGATTAATCTACTATCTACTATTACAGATAATTACTACGATCTGCGTAATAAAATTGTGTCTTACCTAGTTTGAAAAGTACCTCCCTTCTTCCTTCAATTGTGTGCACTATCCCCATCACAACTAATTCCCACTTCACTACTCTCAACACAAATTCTTTCTCTAAGAAATCTCCTCTTCCTCCTTTAACAAAATCCAGAATATCATTACTGTTACTACTACTGTGTACTTTTACTACTGTTACAGTCATAAAAGTTCATTGCTTAACTTATGCCTCCGCCGTAAATTGCCTCGTAGGAGAGATTTTGGCATAGCTACCAAGCTTGGTAGGCGGATTGGCACCCGCAGTATTTCATTACTTTGAGTTGTTATCAGGAAGATGCTGCTGCTCGTCACCTGTTTCAGTTTCCCTCCGGTGCCTCTTACGACACTCACGGGATGATGTGGGCTAGTGGATATTCATACACCGCCACTACACGGTTAACATATTTCTAATAACATAAAACACTTTATTTACAAAAATTACAAGTGCTTGATTAAGCAAGATATACACATGTGTAGTTTTCAACTAATAACCCTTTGAGAGACAAGGTTCGTACAATTTTCAACACGTAATACATAACAGCTATGATGTTTGTACTTTGCTTTAAATGTTATATTTCTTATTTAAAAAGTTTAATTTTATCTAAACAAGAAGTTCCAAAAGTTGTGTTAGTATTGTGTTTTATTATTATATTCGACTTACTCCGCAACTTTGGAACTTCCTTTAGCTTCATATCTAGCACAGCTCTGCTTAAAACCACGTTTGTTCATTAAAATCACTATCTACATATCACTAATAAATCTTTATCTATGCTCATTAGAATTCTTTTTTGTTTTTATCCTTCAAAAAAATTTCTATGCAAATTAATATACAAATTAGTAAATAGAAGGAAAGAATGAATTATATTATATTTACAGATAAAACATACATACCTACAATTACTATAATTTCTTCAAAGAATAGAGAAATTGCAAAGAGCTTGCAATCTCTGATGAGTGTTTTTTTTTTCTTGTTTTGATTCATTTCTTCCTTGTAGTCTTAGAACTTTATTTAAGCATATAGAAAATGTACCTTTCGCTTTTTCTTCTGTTGCAGTCCAATCCTGGCGATCGCAGAGCACCACACAGTCACGCGCCAAGACGGAACGATCTCCTCACAATGTCTCACGCAAGCTGTTACATTTTGGCCAATTACTTTCTACACCATGGTCATAATATTACTCTACTTCATACCACTACTTATGTTAATAGTATTATACAGTATTATTGCCAAAAATCTCATAACGGCAGCTTCCAAAGTGGTTATGAACAAAACTGTCGACCCATATAACACAAGAGCTAGAAAACAGGTCATATTAATGTTGGGGACCGTGGTTTTGTGTTTCTTTTTATGTCTTATGCCTTACAGAGTGTTAGCTTTGTGGATTATTGTTACTCCGTCAGAAGCATCTGATGATATGAGTCCGGAAAAGTGGTATAACATCCTATTTTTCTCTAGAATAATGTTATACATCAATTCCGCAATAAATCCGATCCTCTACAATTTGATGTCATCGAAATTTAGAATCGGGTTTTGTAAAATGTGTATTTGTTATCAGAATTCTTCGGAAAGAACGCAAAATAGGCGGGTGCAAAGAACTGTAACAAATGCATCCACCACCAGTAGCAGTTTATCGAGAACAACAAATAGTTTAAAGAAATTTTTCCATCACAGAAGCAGCTTGGATAGAAGTGATAATGAAACCGAAAGTAAAGAGAGCAGAGACGATAGTAACAGAGCTAAGACGAACGGATTTTACAGGATGTTTACGAATAAACGATTCGTAAGGCAACAGTCAGCCCCAGTTTGTCCAAGTCCTAAACTAAATAAGATTAGTAGAATGAGGAGTGAGGGTAATGTATTGGAAGTGTCTGATAATTCTGAAGTGGATCATAAAATAAGGCGTTCCTATCCAAAAGATGTAGTGACGAAATTTATTGGTCATTCCAATGTTAGTGGTAAAAATAATAGGGCTGATATTGAACTAGATTCGTCGAATCGTTGCCACGGTTCATTGAGACGAAGCGTTTTAATAAACAGCGCTAAAGCGAAAAGTTTGGAGGGCGATAGTAATAAAAAGTTTGTGTCGTACCAAAAGATAAGGGTAGACTGTGTTGTCGGCTTCCAGAAATCGAGGAGTATCGATTACGACTTCCCAGAGAGTTTTGTGTAATATATTTATAATTTTTAGATAAAACTGTTTGAGCTGGCTCATAAAACTATTTGTTGCCTTTGTTTTTACAAATATAAGAATTTCTTCTTTTATTTTCTATTTCTTTAACTTCTGATCATATAGTATGCAGTAGCATAAGAAATAGCATTAAAATACGAGTATGCTTATGCTATTTTAAGGATAAATTGAGCAATTGCTGAAGTAGTTTTATGAGTGAGAATTTTTTTGGGATTCTAAATTTATTCTTCCATTTATGTGTATTCACGGCCTAAATTATTATACGAAATATAATATAGAAAATGTTTAACCTGTTGGGTAATGTGAGTCTTTCATTGAATAATCTCCTCATTGAATATAATTTTTTTTTATTTGGAAAATATAAAGTACATATACATATGTGCTTTAGTATGCTGTGGCCCATAGTCACCTACATATATCCTCGATGAACGATCAAAATACAGCCGCGTTGTCACTCCTAAGGACTAACATGGAACGCCTCTTTTCCAGTTAAACGGGTACCTGTTCCTCTACACTCATCATATGAAACACAGCAGCATGTAGCTTCTACGCTGATATTCTGTAAGAGCCTGATTCTTTCCCGGTCGAGGCAACGCAGTAGTGCGTTAACTATAATGTAATTGCTGCTGCAATTATATTATAGTTAACGCACTACCGCATGTTTGGCTCTACCACGTCAAAGTAAAAACTATAGGTTGTTTTTTTCAAAAGAAACAATATAACCATAAATTCACTATGCTTAATAGTTTATCTTTAGCTTGAACCCATCCAATAAAGACGCGGGAAGATGGATGTTCTCCTCAATAATTAATGTTTTTAGAACTACTGTCATATGGAAATTTGCCAAGAAACGGAACTTTGATTCGATGAGAGGTGTCCGGATTTCATTATTCATTCAACGTACTTATCTGATGTTACAATTTGAAAAATGAATCGCTCTTTCTCACCAATTTCTTTCTGTACTTCCTGAAAAGCTTTCAACAATGATACATCATTAATGTAACCTCGGTAATTTATTTACTGTGAAATCACTTTTACAAAATAATTAAACGGACAAGTGTTTTCAATTTATGAAAATTAAAATGAAGAGAAAAGCTTTTTGAGTTTACTTTCAATAGTGTAACTCACCAGGATGCAATGGCAATGGTGTCGGCAACCGAAGGTCACTAGATATAATAGCAAACACAACCGCCAAGGCCCTCCGTGAGTTTCCATGTTTCGACGTGTTTAACGGATATTGGACGCGGATGAAATTACACGGTTGTATTACGTACTCGTATGTCCACAAAACCTTAATAGGAATAAGAAATTGTTAATATTAATTTTACCGTAGATCGAAGCTAACGTAGTGTTTTCTTTAAAGGAAGATTTTGAAATGTTAATGTATGCGTATATGTTATGTAGTACAGAAAGGTAGGCGACAGTAGCCTAATGGCAGGGCGCGGACCGCGAACTCAAAAAGGTCGTGGGTTCGAATCCGCCATTCGACTACCAGCGTGAACCACTCGTAACACAAGCAGTTTAAGCTTACCATGAGTGGTTAAGAGGAATGTTAGTAATGCTTATTCTTTGCATTGTTAATATTCTTTAAAAAATAAGTATCATAATTGTCACGGCATCATTTTATGAATCAATGAGGTTATATTACATTAGTATATTTTAAAATAGATATACTATTCGCTTATTATATATAATGCAAAAATCAAAAATATAAATTAGTACTTTATATTTACACAATGAGTAGGTAAGCGTTTGCATTAATGGACGTCATAATATGGTCAAACATACCACACAGACTTTTAAAGGAAAAAAATAAGTACATAATTCTGTTAAAAGTTTTTTTTATTAAAAAGAAAGAGAAAAAAGGAAAGTATCTCAATAATAATAACATAGTGAAATTAAAAGAAATATTTTCTAATGTAGATTGAGAATTTTTTTTAATTTTTTCACGATTATATAAGCATTGTGAGTCGTGCACTTTTGGATTTTCCAAGCTTTTTTAATTGACGTTTGACCTAAAATTATCGGAAAGTTATAAGTAGTAGGTAAGGTTATTTGTTAAAACTTGTGTGTATTTAAAATACTTTAAAAATTGAGGTATAACATGAGCACACAAGGCACGCAAATTTGGATTTACCAAAAGTTTTAAAATTTTACGTTTTAATACCTATATTTTATTTAAAAAAAAACATATCTTATTTGATTATTATAGGAACAGTTTGTTGTTTAATATTTTAATAACAGACCATCTACATTTATGGGTAGTAGTGCTACGCTGTATTATGCCTACTACGCAAATGCATGCATTCGACCGGAGAAGTATCACGTTTGCGCGCTTCTATTCTTAGTTTTGATAAAATGATTCATGAGGGACGAGAACTGGTAACATATTTACTGGGAGAGTGACATTTAATCTTAGATCACAGGGATGATATATTGCAGTAAAATTGGTCTCTCCGGTTCTCTACACTCAACATACGAAACACAGCAGCGTTAAGCTGCTATTTTACGCTGGTATTCTGTGAGAGCGTTGTCCTTCCCCGGTCGAGCTACTACCCATTCGTGCTACAACTATACTACTAATATAGCTGCAGCATGGCCCTACCTCGTATGAAAGTATGGTCTTCACACTTATGCTATATTAAAATATGTTATGTCAGTAACGTAATTTTGAATTTGAAAATTACATACTGGTTTTAAAAATAATGATACTTATTATTAAGTAGAGGAAGGAGTAAATCGATACTAAAGGTGTTAATTGTGAAGCTAAAATGATTAATAAGTAAATTAAGAATTATAGTCAAATTCAAAAAACCGTAAGTATATAGTAGCGTTCGCTAGAAATTTCACAGTACGTCAGCAACCCGGGCTAAATCCCCACGGTATCAATGAAACAGAGTTGTAAATTGCAACATTACCACGTGGTCGGTAGTAAGAAAAACATCGTGAGGAAACTGCATGTCTGTGACATTAAAAATAAAATATTTGTAAGACATTGAAGTCCACCAACGCACATTGAAGCAGCATGGTGATCATTTTCTTTTCCTAAAAAATCCGCCCTGATTGAGGTAGGAGGTGTACCCAGGAGTGGGACGTGTATAGGCTGTAACTTTACACTTTTTTACTTTATACGGCCACCTGAGGCATGGTCGTTGATTAGAAAGGTTACCCCTTCATGTGGTAAAGTTGGCAATTAGAAGACTGGCACCCTTCTTCTTAATTAGCCAGTAAAGGTCCCACGTACAACAAGTATTTACAAAAAATTATTTACGTAACAGCGTTAAAAAACTTTAACATTCAATTGCCTACAACGCGCTAGCTCCGACTGCGTATTTCACCCTGGGACCCTGGGTGCGTCGCGGTTGTGGGTAATTATTTCACGCAGATAGCAAAAGTTACAGAGGTCTGCTTGAAGGGCAATTTGCAATATGTCTATTATGAAAAACTTACCGAGTGGTTTTATTGGGGTAATTATTGGGGTATGACATCTCGATATAAAATACTATTGATAACAGTATGTAGCAAGTAGATGAGTTTGTATATTTAGGATGCTTATTTAGCAGGGATGGGAGATATGATAAGGGTTATAGAACGACGAGTGAAGGCAGGAAATAGAGTATATGGTGCTCTATACTCTATTGTGGAAAGTCAGATTGTGTCAAAAAAGGGATGTATGGCAATTCGTAATGCTATGTTAGTTCCTATTTTAGCGTATGATAGTGAAAGTTGGGTGTGGCAAAAGAAGCACCAGAGTAGAATAAACGCAGTAGAAATGCGGTCGTTAAGGAGTATGTTAGGGCTGAATCTGAGTGACAGAGTGAGAAATTGTGTCATAAGAGAAAAGTGTGGTTTGCAAGATGATGTTGTGTCCAGGATTAAGAAACGAATGCTTCGGTGGTTTGGTCATGTAGAAAAAATGAATGAGGAAAGAGAAAAAATTTATGTTGCAGAAGTGAACGGCAGAGTCGGAAAGGGACGTCTTAGACGAAAGTTTAATTACCAATTTGGCGATATGTTGAAAATGAGCCAAATTAGGAGAGCATGTATACGTAGGTATATGGATTTGGAGGAGTTGAGGTGAAATTTGAGCAATTAAAACAAAATACTCGTGATTGTTATCAATTGGTGAGGATCGAACCCTTATTGTTTTTAGCACTTGTATTTGTCTCTGTTATACTTTTTATTTGATTAATATTTAAACCGACTAATTCAGTATATCGCAAAATTCTGCAGTAATTATTTTAAATATATTTTAAAATTCCATGTGATAATGTTGATTCTATTTAGGGTGAAACTGGTTGGTAAACATTTAAAAAAATAAATAAATATAAAATACAAATGGAAGTGTTAATTCCATAATCAGTTAAGATAATTTATAACGCCAATGTTTTTAAATTACGCCTGGCTTGCATGGTTGATCATCATCATCACAATTAATGCCTTTCTAAGTAAATTGCTAAACATAGGACTTCCCATAGATTGCTTCGTAGCAGGGTATCACAGTTGCCACGCCCTGCATGTTGTTGTTGCCCCTCTGCTGTTTCACTTACGTCTGTTTTCTCTCACGACACCCACGGTTTGATACGGGGTAGTACAATTGACTGCATATTATGTCTACCAGCAAATTATTTCAAATTGAAAGACACTGATGTTTCCATCTAATTTAGGTAAGAAATCTTAAGAATTTTACATACAATTTAGATAAGAAACCTTTACATACAGAATCTTCAATTATAGAAAGCTTAACAAACAATCTACAATTGTATTGTTTGTAAAGCTTTCTAATCTAAATGAGATATAAAAATCTCATATTTTCTCTTTTTATTAAAATCTTTATATTCATGGACTAATTGTTGGTTGGTATAGTATTTTTGTATGTAAAGTTGGTTGTAAATCATTTACAAACAGATTGATCCTTTTTGATCTAATGGTCTTAAGGGCGGCTGTTGATCATATCCTTGGGTTTGGGTTATCCCCGGTCGGGTTAAACTATCAATAATTGGGGTTATCTATTAAGAAATTTTCAGTAGCAGTTCCGGACTCAGGACGATGTCAATGTTTCTCCCCAACTTGAAATGAATGAAAGCACGTAAAGCCGTTGGTGCCGCGTCTGATTTTTCTTCGTTGGTTTCGGATTACTGTCCCATCAGACTACGGTGAGGGAATAGAGAGTGTACCTGTACTTGCGTATACACTTGGGAACTATAAGTCTGCAGATGGCTGATGTCCTTTGAGACTGGCCGCATTTTTTTTAAATTTAATTTGTTTTTTTTTATTGTTACAAACAGTCCTTATGTATCTTTCTTCTTCTTCTTCATCAGCGCACAAAAGTATACTCTTGGGCATGGGTTTCACCCGTATGGGTAGAAATTGTTCCAAGCGTCACGGCGTCAGCGACGGAATAATGATCACAGACCAGACGTCTCGGATTCGTGGTAGAGCCTCGCTACATATAGTTTTAGCACGAATGGTTTGGTTTGACCGGGAAGGACCACACTCTCACTGAATACCAGCGTCAGATTGCATTTTAATGCTGCTGTGTTTCGTTTGATAAGTGCAGGGAAATGGACACCATTTTTACTGGAAAATAGGCATTCCATCTTAGTCTTCAGGGGCGACAACACAGCTGCATTTTGATTCTAAATTAAAGATAAATGTAAATATCGAGGGGGCCGCGCTCATATTTGTGCTCGTTTGTTACCATTATTTATAAAGTTCCGCGTGTTAAGTGTTTAATTACATATTGTATATGTTCGTGGGGGGCAGCAGCTAAAACAAATTTAATAGAACTTGAACGAGCACAAAGATCTCTCCTCAAAGTAATATTATACCTTCCATTTAGGCATTCAACTACTGAACTATTCAAAATGGCAAACGTACTTTCTGTGCGTCAACTATATATATCTATAATTGTATTAAAAATACCATAAACTTGCGGTACCGAATTACCCTCCACTGCAAAAAGACGAGAAAGTTAAACAGTTGAGCGCGTGAGATATAAGATTGTTCGACAGCATTATCAATTCCAGGCACTAAGACTTTACAATTACTTTAGTGTAAATAATAAAGCGAGAAACCTGTCTATATACCGACTAAAATCCAAAATTTTTATTATGATTTCGTAAGTTGACATACGAGTACAACGAGACGGGAAATCTGTTAAAAATAGTACGAGTCATTTCTTATCAAGTATAATAAAACACTGACACACACTCACCCGGGCACACAAACACACGCACACACACACACGCACACACACATGTACACATACACACGCACAACATGTACGGATCATAGATGCAACACACATATTCATGCATATTATTTTTTTTGGCTTTGTAAAAAATTGTATTTATTTTTGTTACCTCGTTCTGAGTTGTGATAAGCTGATAAGCCATTTTGTAATTGTAATTTAATGGAAATGGGAAGGAACTGATTCCCGACACACAGCTATTAGACCGGAAGCTGGTGACAGGTGACGTTCCACGATTTTGTCGTGCATGCCTTTTTAAGGCTTGATAACTAACCCTAAAATATCAAAGATTGTCGGGTCTTTAGCCCCCCCGCGCGTCCTCTTCATAAGGAAAAGCGCTTTTCTTTGTGTAGCGAATTTTCGTGTTTTTCCGTGATAGTATACTGCAAGCCATTGTAGTATACGGAAGTTCAAGCAAATTGAAGCTCTAATAATTGATGGCATGCACCCCGCAGCGACCCAAGATGATCAAAGGGTTCTGAAAACCTGAAAAAAATTAAAGGGCAATTACGTGTTTAGAAATTGCATGCCGATGTAAAGAATGGAAGTTTTTGTAATAAAACACTCTGGAAAAATTGGCATGCACCCCTCGTATGACCAACAGTGGAAAATTTCCGGAAAACTCTTTAAAAATTGAACTCCGATTTTCCGTGATTCCAAACTGCATGCCACGGTCATACGAGGGGTGCATGCCAATTTCCAGAGTGTTTTTATTACAAAAACTTCCATTCTTTACATCGGCATGCAATATGAAAACACGGAATTGCCCTTTAATTTTTTTTCAGGTTTTCAGAACCCTTTGATCATCTTTGGCCGCTGCGGGGTGCATGCCATCAATTATTAGAGCTTCAATTTGCTTGAACTTCCGTATATTACAATGGCTTGCAGTATACTATCACGGAAAAACACGAAAATTCGCTACACAAAGAAAAGCGCT
The DNA here is from genome assembly GCA_907164705.1 of Parnassius apollo. Lineage (NCBI taxonomy): Eukaryota > Metazoa > Arthropoda > Insecta > Lepidoptera > Papilionidae > Parnassius > Parnassius apollo. Next base: position 8,419,531 of record CAJQZP010001060.1, on the reverse strand, counting down.
TTTCCTTATGAAGAGAACGCGTGGGGGGCTAAAGCCCCGACAATCTTTGATATTTTAGGGTTAGTTATCAAGCCTTAAAAGGGCATGCACGACAAAATCGTGGAACGTCACCTGTCACCCGCTCCCGTTCTATATTGCTAGTTCGGGAGTCAGGGCTTCAACTTTGTAGTGTCAATATTGTTTTATTCAATAAATAAATTTATTATTATTATTATTCTACAAAAAAGTCTTTGTAGTTGCAGCATATCACCGGTTTACATATAACGTAGGCGTGATGGTTATGCCGCCACACTTAAGATTGTTCTGACCTACAAGCAGACCTTTATGCAACCAAGAAACAGTAGTACTTGAACTGTTATGTTCTAACCTGAAAGTTATAGAGTGCCAGTTTTGTTATTATTACGAGCGTGTCTCTTCTCTGCAAAAAGGAGCCAGCTCACCTTGGCTTTTTATTTCCGAAATGTATCAACGGACCACTTTCAGTTGTTGGGGGATTAAATATCCTTAAACTTGAACTTAGGTTGATTTATTGAATCCAAGGCCAAAGTAGTTGCAAAAAAGCTAGGAGTCCTAGCAAAGGTGTAGCGATACTTCACGCTGGGACAGCTGCTTACTCTATATAAAGCACAAGTCTGGTCGCGCATGGAGTATTACCGCCATATGCAAGCTGGTGGAAAGCTTTGAACTCAATGAAAAAGCAAACTTAGACACTTATTGATGACCCAAATCTGGTGAAAACCAATTTCACCAGCCTTGAACACGAGCGCAAATTAGCCAGCCTTTCAATTGCGTAACTTAATTCCTCCGTCTCCCATATACCATCGGAAAAACCGACGTTCGGCTAGTCTTCACCCTTTCGTTATTGACTTACCAAACGGTTTGTTACATCGTTCGTCATGTGTATATCAAAGGAGTGGCATAACTAACTAACTAATCAGCATCTGTTTTAACTTGCGATTACAATGTGGATGTCTTCAAGACTAGGGTGAATAGGCTTTTGTTAAGTAAGTGCGCTTCACCATATTAGGCTACACTACCACTTATCATCAGGTGTGATTAACGTAAGGGCTGGCTTAGATTAGTATAAAAACATTTTTACATGTTGTGAGGCATTTCATCTTAGTTTTCCTACTCTTGGACATGGACCTCCTAATCATAGGTTCAATGCATCTGCCTTCTGGAAGTGCAGGTAATAGGGAGTGTAATTCTGTTTTTTTTGTAATTATGAACCGATATTTTAACCATATTCTTGGGGGAAGCATATTTTCGGCAGCAAACTATTAATGATTTAATTAATAGACCTAGAATAGAAAAATAGACCCAGAAAAGTAACAAAAAATTTAATTTCTGTAATTTACAGCAGTTATATAACCGACAGTGTAGTTGCAGTGTAAGAATTTGTACCGCCCCATATCGTCCCGTGGGTGTTTCAAGAGGTAACACAAGAAAATCAACCAGGTGATGAGTAGCAGCATCCTCTTCAACATACAAGAAAATAAAAATGCGATTAGCGACCCGTCCGTCAACAGAAAAAACTATGCAAAATCCCTTTATAAGGCTAGATTGCTTATGTTCAGTAATGGACTTGATAGGCTGTAATGATGACGATGATAAAAATAACCAAAAAGACATCTACAGATTTTTTTCATAATTTTATGACTATAATCCTTTTTTTGTTTGTTTTGCAGTCCCATACTTGGCGTCGCCACCTTCACCTATGAGAAATATTCCGATGGCACTGAAGTTCCCGTCTGCCTCACCCAGGCTGACACGTTTTGGTCAGCATTGTTCTTCATACTTATAATTGCTGTTTTCTTCATCATCCCGCTGGGAGTTCTACTTGTCCTTTACAGTGTCATCGCCAAAAATTTAATGGAAAACCCTGTAATAATAGCGCAAAACACCAAGAATACTAGTAATGCTGGAAATGTTCTACGTTATAGAAAGCAAGTTATATTAATGTTAGGTACTGTGGTATTATCATTTTTTGTATGCCTGTTACCTTTCAAGGCTCTTACGTTATGGATTATTGTATTCCCACCAGAGACAATAATGTCATTAGGTGTAGACGGTTATTATATACTTTTATATTTTTGTAGAGTAATGCTATATTTAAATTCGGCCATAAATCCAATATTATACAATTTAATGTCTTCAAAGTTTAGAGACGGATTCGTTAAATTATTAAAGATAAATAAATTAATGCGATGTGGGAGAAGTTTAAGAGAAAACATGCAACGAAGAGATACGTTCAACACAACCACTTCTACTGGTTTTTCCAGTAGTCAAAACACATCAGATTCCTTTTGGAGAAGATATAGTAATAGAACGTCATCGCAAAAGTACTTTTTAAATAAGAGCAGTACAAAAATAAAAGAAGTCAAAGAAATATTTGATACGAAAGTACAACAAGTTAAGGTTGGCGAAATAGTAAACGTTGAAAACACTAGGCGTAACAGCATGAAAATGATCGCAGCTATGAATGAAATAAATGATAATTTAGGGGATATAATAAAACTTGAAGATAAAAAACGCATCAGTCTCAATAAAATAGTAGCTGTTAATGGAGTAATTAATAACATACAAGTAGAGGTTCATGAAAACCAAAGTAATGATGAAATAGATGAGACATCTGATGTGAGCGCCACTGCTAACAATAAACAACTACAAATATTGAATTTAGATGTTAAGACCAATAATGTTTATTCTGTGACGTTAGATGTAAGTGAAACGAGCGAGGGAAAAAACAGGTTCGTGTGTGTGCCATCGCAGGATAAAGAGAGTAAAAATATATTTGTATACGACTTTAAAAGTAATGAGAGTTTTGTGTAAACATTATTTTGTATTATATGAGTAGATAATAGTTATTTTATCGGTGCAGTTGGCGATACGCCAAGTAAATGGAGCATTTAACGTAAAGAGATTTAAATATACATATATACGAGTATTGCATGTTCCTAAACGATTTAAAAGCAGAGTTTTTATATATTAATATAAAATATTGACAATAGCTTTTCTCTTTTATGATGGAGTTGAGATATAAATTTGAAAACTGTCTCTTATAAAATTTAAGAATAACATTGTAATCAACATTGCCTTCTTATGTGCTATGTTAAATACACGTTACATTTATAACAATATTTCTTTTATTCATCCTCCTCCTACTTAAGTAAATTAAGTTAATTATTCTGGTATAATATTTAATTTGAATCATATTTCACTATCTGGAATTTTTGTTATTTGAGGAATCGACTAAGGGCATTGAATTAAATCAATACTAACATTTTTCACCGTTTAGTGGTAGTGTAAGAATATCAACTACCCCATGTCATCCCGTGAGTGTCGTAAGAGGCGACAGAGGGAAACAAATCAGGAGATTGGCAGCAACGTCTTCCTAATAATGACTTAATAAAAAACTGTGGTAGCCAAGCCCAAGCGTATTGATATTTTTTCCTCCACCCTGGGAGGAAATTTATAGGGGAGGGCCTATGTTTATACATGGTAGAGCCATGCTGCAGTTATATTAGTATAGTTGTTGCACGAATGGGTCGGCTTGGTTGGGAAGCACTTCGCTCTAACGGAATAGTGGCGAGAAATAGTAGCTTAATGCTGCTGTGTTTCGCATGGTTAGTGTAGAGAACAGGAGACTCTTTTTACTGGAAACGAACCATTCCATCTTAGTCCTCACGGTTTACAACGCATCTGCATTTTGATTCGTAATTGAGAATAGATGTAGCTGTCTATGGGCCACAGCAATCACTTACCATCATGTGGACTCTATGCTGTATCCTACAGTAACGATTACGAATAATATTTTAAATAAGCCTTTGCTAAGCTAAGTCAGTGCATTTAACCACATTCACCTGCGTCACCAGCAGTCAAGTACTAGTAATTTATAATAGTTAAAATTTATCCGGAAAAGGTTCTTCTTTTGAAATTTAATACAGAGTGGTCACGAGAAACAAAGTCTAAAATTTGATAAGTCTGTCACCAATCTGTGCACCTTGCAAAGAATGTATAAAGATTCTTCCTGCTAAGAGAGATATGCTTCTGTTCATAGGGCTGCTCAAAGATTCAATGACATGAAAATGTTTTCACAAGTAGATATTTTTTAACTACGCAGTGCATATTAAACTATTACAAGAGTACGCGAAGATACCAGTGGAAAGCTACCATTAATAACATAAGCCAAGCCTCTTGCTAAGAGTGACAATCATGGCAAAATCTCTTCCATGAGACAATCTATGGGTAAGGCCCGGGGGGGTGTGCGTGTTCAGCTGTATGCTTTTATATTATATTACTGTGGATGTAATCGATGGATGGAAAGTCTCTTCTCATTTCTGAGCAGATATTTGAAATTAATAAGTAAGAGTTCACCGTAAAGCCCCCGTGCGTGTTTGCTGACTTGACATAAATTAAAAAATATATATATTTTCTAGTTTGCGACATACAAGTTTATATACCATTTACATATATAGTACTTGACGTGAAATCGTAGCGTTAGAGAATCTATGAAATGTAGTTGTAAGAAAATATGGAAAACACTAGAAAAATCTTATGACTTTCGATAGATAGCAGTAAACCATCTCATTTTCGTCATTATTCATATCGGCGCTGGGATGCAGCATCAAATGTAGGAGACAATTTTATAATCACTATCATCATTACCTTTTTAAATCCATGGTTGTATATTATAAACTGTGTTGCAGTGGTGTAAAAATACCTACTACTCCATATTGTCCCGTGGGTGTTGTGAGAGGCGACAGAGGGAAACTAAAATAGGAGATGGGCAGCAGCATCTTAAAGTAATAAAAAACCCAATAACAACTTAAAGTAATAAAAAACGGCGGTTGCTAAACTAATGGGTTGCCTGTCAAGTATGGCAAATAGGGCAAAGTCCCTCCTATGAGGGAAATCTGTGGGGGAGACCTATAATCAGCAGAGGACTTTTATAGGCTGTAAAGGAAAGGAAAGGAAGTTTGGATGTTAACTGAGCTCATAGCAACTGATACTACACGATTAATCAGGTCATCACTTTTTAAATGGAGCATCCGACAACTCTTTTTCCTTATAGATGTTCAAGAATATGTCCGATAGAATAATAAATTGACTGAACCAGTAAACTAATTTTACGGATAAACGATACAATATAAATGAAAACTTGATGAAGAAATCTTCATAGACCAGTAAACGATGAAAAGGTAAGCAAATACAGAGACAGGTAAAATATAACATGCATAACGATAAAACAATCAAATATGTATAGACATATAACGTCTTTAAACAGACAGAGTATTTATGTAAGGCAAGCTCAAGCCCTCAGGTGTTGTATTTTTGAAAATCCTTTAGTTAATGATGAAATATATATATATATATATATATATATATATATATATATATATATATATATATATATATATATATATATATAATTTCACGCGAACACTACACATTGAAATAATACTAGTTTTTACGGAATTTATCGCGTATATTTTAACTTTTTAAATACCCGACGTTTCGAACGCTTTACAGCACTCATGGTCACGGGCAGGACTGAGATGTTCAACGTCCATATGTCATAGTTAACCGCGGTTACCATAGATTAAAATTTAGCTTTTGTTCCGATCTATGCAGTATGAACTTATGGTATCTTGAAGTCTTGCAGTTGTATGCTTGGGTTGGGATTTAATTTTATTTATTATAGGATCCCAAGCAGATGGTAGCACCCAGCCATCTTCTCTATTGAAATTAGGATGTTTTTTGATTTCAATAGCCTCGCGAATCATCCTTGGAAGGAATCGGTGTTCTTTAGCGAGGATCTGCGGTCTATCAAATCTGATGTAGTGACGGGGGCGATCCTGTACGTGTTCACAGACTGCAGACTTCCCGGAGCGTCGATTCTTCACATCAATCCTTTAGTTAAACATAATGGGTCGACGTCGAGAAAAGAGTATATTTGCCAAATTTGGAGTCAATAGGAGATCTCGTGATGAGTGAGTGAGTAGAAGAAGCAGAAGAAGTAATTGTGGAAATATAGTTTTAAGTTTAAAAGACTTATATTGTTTAGTTAGGAATGATAATGCATCCATTGAAGTTAAATAATATACAACTACTAAATAAATTTATCATGACGATTTGAGCGCCACCTACGGTGAGTTAATTATACCTAAGTGATACCCTAGCGAAGTTCATGCGCAGATTCAAAAAGTTGACAAAATTTTACCGCAATCTGATGAAAGGTATAACAGCGCGTTATATAAAATAGGAATAAATAAATAATTTTTTATATACTTGATTCACAACGTCAAAAACTAATGTTTTCAGTGATGTAGAGTCAAGCTGCAGCATAATGCTGCAAGCACGAATTAGTCAGCTCGCCCGGGAAAGCAACGTTCTCACAGAAAACTAGCGTAATACTCTATTCTAGTGCTTATATATGTATATATTATGGTGCTGTTGTGTTACGTATGGAGAGCTATTTTTAAAGGAGAGGAGGCAAACGACCAAATGGCTTACCTGATCGTAAGTGACTACCGCCGCCCACGAACACCCGCAACAACAGGAGAATTGCAGGTGCATTGCCGGCCTTTTAGAAAGGAGTAAGCTCTTTTCCCTAAGTCGTATCGAAAAAGAAAAATCACCGGTGGTAAACAATTCCACAGAGAAATTGTACGAGGAATACATTCAGCTCCCAATAAAACGCACAGTGATGGACCTTTTGTTAAGCTAATTCAGTGCGCTTTATGGCTGCATAACCACGGGGCTTATTTTATCAATGGCTTACAATATTAAAATTTTTACGTAGTAGAACCACGCTGCAACTATATATAGTTGCAGCAAGAATGGCTCTACTAGGCAAAACCAAGTTCTCAAAGAATACTAACTTTGCTACTGTATTTCGTATGGTGACTGTAGAGGAACGAATACCAAGCATTTGGATGGTGGGGATGGTATTTTGAATTTTGACGCGATGTGCGTTCGTGAAATTCGGCGGCTGAAATTAATCCGTACAATTCCTCAGAGCATTCCCCGTGGTAAATACGATAGAAAATGCAAACGGATGCAACATCCCTATGTAGTGATAGAGAAATGAGCTGATCAGAAAGAACTAGGTCGTCGACGATTCGAACTACTCTGTGCTAGATGCGGTCAGGTAGAAGGAGCTGGAACTGGGGTGCCCCAGCTCAAAGATGAGAATAGTATTCAATGTGAGGGTAAACTTTCGCTTTGTAAAGTTGCAAGCGATGTGCCGGCATGGAATACAGTTTCACTCTGCTGAACACGCTAAGCTGTCTAGAAGTGACCATGAAACTGCACACTATTCGTTATGTCGACACCGAGTAATTCGATGCTAGCTGAGACAGCAAGAGGAGTGATTTGAAACTGAGGAGATACGATAAAGGGGTTATTTTAGCAATAAACGCGCAAAATTGTGTCTTCTGGGGATTGAACCGGACTTGATTTATTCGTCCTCAATCCAAGACTTCGTTCAGCAAAGATTCGACTTCAGACACACGTTATTCCCAAATACTCAGTCACGTTTTCCCGAGAAATAATAGCACGACCGGTGTATAAGGCATTACCAGTACTGATTTCTGCACAGAAATTAATGTTACCAGTTTGCAACATATCATTGATATGCAGAAGAAAGAGCTTTGGTATAGTGAGGGCACAGAACCAGGCTTTTTTACGAGAAATGAGGCATTCCATCTTAGTTATATGGAATGGCAACGCATTCTGCGTTTTTTTAACTATTATGGCACGATTCTTTGTATAATACTAGCGTTAATAGGCTTATAATCAGAGGATGCACCATCTACTACCACGTTGATGCTTCAATCAGCAAGGAAACTGGTGATCCCATTGCACAATTTCTTGGGAAGCCCGTATGTCAAGGTAAAGTCATAAACAGTTCACCCCGCATGATCGGTCAAACGCGAGCGTTAAAATCACCAATGATCACGATCTCTGCGAATGGGATCTGCTGTAGCAAGGAATCTGTAGCCATTTAGACGTCGTCGATGAGTCGATCTAATTCGGCGTTACCGCTACGGGACCAATAGAGGCACCCGTAGACGCGGGGATGCAGAAACCTTTTTATACTAATAAAACAAGAGTTGGTCCGACGACCAATGGGGAAGAAAGATCTCCTGGAAAGTGAAAGTTTCGTAAAGGTAAGCGAAGTAGAAAACGGCCCCACGCTATTGGCAAAGACCTGATAAGACATACAGGAAGTCAACAGATGCAGGTCGCTCAGGACCGTGATTTGTGACATTCCTTGTGGAAAGGCTTTCCACATATTCAGCAGTAGACTAATAAAGAGTTGTAATAATGAATTATCATCATTAGATGATGATAATTTTTTAATGATGGGTATCGTCGGCGGAAAAATAAATTTAAAATGTTTGTTTTATTTTTTTATGAAATTGCCTCCCTGAAAGATTACAAATTGTTACAATGTTTTAAACTTCAAAGCGTATAAGAAATATTTCTTTTTACACTAAAATAAGAACGAGCTATTTATTTAGACAGCTAAGTGGAAGACATATCCGCTATTAATTCTATCCACATGTTTTCGAATTAAGCCTGAAATAAATTTTCTCATAAAATGTACTCTTTGAATGAAACGACCTAAAATTATATCCAATAAATCAAAAATATGTCGTAAAGGAGATAAATGTATTTATAGTAATGAAAATTGCAGTAGTATTTTCTTTACAAAAAAAAAATAAACTTCTCAGGACCGGAAGTATGTATAATAATAATAGACAAAATGTGTATATAAATATTAATATATTTTAATACGCGTTAAAGCCACGTTGCAACTATACTATAGTTGCAGCACGAATGTGTCGATTTGACCAGAGTTTCACATTGTGAAGCAACAGCATAATGATGTTGTAATTGTGATGGGTGTAAAGAACTGGAGACGCAAAAACGAGGCTTTACATTTAGTCCTCGGGAGTGACAACGCATATACATTTTGATTCTTATACGATGATATATGTAGACGTCTATGGGCCACAGCATCCACACACCATTAAGTGGACTGTATTATCGTTTGTCACCATTATTCTATTTAAAAAATCCTTCCTCTACCAATTTGCAACAGTACACTGCTGAACAAAGGTCCTTCCTATTAGGTCCATACGAACCTGGTGTTTTTGAATCTCTAACGCTGTTTCCGATCGCCGGTCTGGCTAAAAATACTAAACATTGCTGCTGTACACTTTTTTTACAAGTAAAGTCGCTATGTCTAACACGAGAAGCCTTGTCGCTTAAATTAGTTGTACTCGTGAAATCCGAGAAAATTGACAAATTTGCAAAAGTCAATGATGCTTTTCTCTGTGTTAAAAAATTAAAGTTATAGCCTATGTACGAGTACTCGTATATATGTCCACCTTTTAAACGAAGGCCTCTTCTTACCTCTGAGAGGGTTTAAGGGCAATAAAATTTCTTCCCCAATGCGTGTTGGCGAACTTAACAAGTTTTTAATTTTTTTTTTATTTATCAGATATGCGGGCTTAATCACGATATTTTCCTTCAACGCCGAACACGGGTAAATTGAAACTAGCAATTTCATTGGTACTTGGGGGATAGAACCTGGAATGCTCTCACACTGTGAATTTTACATTTTACGGGATAAATTATTTATTTCACGTATTCCAGTTATTAATTAAACATTATTATTACGGTACTGTCATAGGTTTATAGAAATTTTACTGTGTACCGATATCGCCTACAGTAACAAATATGAGGGTGACGTAAGAAACTACACTTATTATTTGTTAAGTGCGTGAGCTGCTATTGCAGGACGCACCGCTTACGAATCGTATATACAGGGTGATTCTCTTAAAAACACTTTCGTAATATTTAGTTAAATTGAGTGTTTAAATAAATATCATAAAAAATTAAAAAGTACTAATGCTGTAAACGAAAATAATAGATAATTACCACACATCGAAGTCTTACGAGGTATGCAGTCTTTAGTATACACGTCTGCAGAACTCTGAGCGAGACTGAAAATAGCAACTAACTAATGTCAAGATACACTAAGAGAAGAACTAAGCTTCCATATAAATTCTCGCATACAACCTGTCTCGGGGTGCCTTGTCGAGAATCTACAGTCTGCAGTCTGTGAACATGTTCAAGATCGTCCCCACCATTACATCAGATTTGATACCACAAATCCTCTGAAAAGAACACCGATTCCTACCAAAGATGATACGTGAGGCTACTGAAATTAATAAACATCCTAATTTCAATAGAGAAGATGGATGGGTGCTGCTATCTGCTTGGGATCCTGTAATTAACAAAATTAAACCCAAACTCAAGCATACCCCTGCAAGACTTCAAGATACGGTAAGCTCATTTTGCGTAAATTGGACCGAAAAATTAATATTAAAAAACTGAAGGTAGCCGGGCTAACTATGACATTGGGACGTTAAACATCTCAGTCCCCCCCCCCGTGACCATGGGTGCTGTAAAGCACCCGAAACGTTGGGAATAAAAAATAAGTAAAATCAGTTAAATAAACGCGATAAAATCCGTAAATTTAGTTTTATTTAATGTGTAGTGTTCGCGTAAATTTAAGAAATCATTATATATTGTAGAAAGAAAGAAAGAGATATTTATTTGATAGATACCATAAAGCAACACGGGCCACTGGCGGACCGGAGCTAAAGCGTTTTATCCCGATACAGAACGTCAGTCATTTTTTGCGAAGGAAAGTCTGCGCACACTAGATTTAGTCTGGTGAGCATTGCGGCTGCAACCAGTTTTATTGTATGTATAGGACCGCGTGGACTTACACTTTGACAGAGGGAAACGCTTTCGTATGTCTACTCCCCTCCGATCTACCGGTGGCCCGTGTTGCTCTATGGTCACCCTTTCTATAAAAAGTTTCAGGTCTTTCTGTAACTTATAATAAATGGTCATTCATTATCGAACGCTCATATGACTATTTAATCTCTTTTAATTTTTCTATAATGTTCTACTTACCTGTCATACTTTATCACCGTACCTATTCACGTCGCCAAAATTAAGCTCCTGGAGTCGACAAAAAACACAGGCCTACAATTATATTACAGGGTAAAGAGAAGCAGATAGATGCGGTTTGTTTACTGTAAAATCCAATTTTCGTTTGTGTTTTCAGCATATTTCCAATCTCTCCTGTACTGTTATTTATAACATTGTATTGATATTCAAAAATAAAATAACAAAGCAAGTAAAAGAACTACTTCAACAAACTAAAAACAATTAAATAATTTCCATATAATTTAATAGCTTCATAAATTGAAACTACTACATAGTTTACAAAAGAATAGTCCATGTAAATATTTGTACCTTGAGTGTCAATTTAGTTACTACCATAGCGTAATGTCTGATGGAATTTTGCTACTGGTTAACACTCCAGTAGGCGCGCCTCTATTTGGGACGTTAGTAGTCGCGCGCTCTACAATTGTAGAACATATTTAATGATGGAGTTTTAAAGCAAAGTTGCATAAATAAAAAGTATTTGTATAATATTGAGATAAACTTTATTATTATAAAGCTAAAAGAAACAAAACATAATCATATTTAAACATAATAGGAACTAAAAAACAGCCTTTTTGAAAATAACAAAAAAAAAACGCAAAATTTTTGCTCTTAACATTATAAGTCTCATATTTCTTAATCTGTCATGTCTTCCACCTCCATTTCTTCGTTTTTGGCACAGTCGGGACACAGAAGAACCTGATGGTCGAGACAAATCCACTTGTTACATATATAACAAAGCTTCCTGGTGGACTTGTTGCGCGCTCTGCCACAGAAAGAACATTTACCAACACGTCCGATGTTTGAGGGTTGTGCTGGGCCCGGGTTCAACTCGGAGGGATCATTTAGACCCAAAAGAAGTTTTCCTTTTATTTTCAGGGATTTTGGAATGCTTTCGACAGTTATTCTGCGCTTTATGCACGGAGCGACAAGGTGAAAACCAATTTCGTACAAATAATCTTTTCGTGGCTTGTTACTGTAGCCCTTGTTTATTGTAAACACAACATATCCGTTTATGGCACTTATATTCATCATATCAAAGAATACAGTGAGCGGCCAACGTCTGGAGTTTCTGGAAACGTCGTAAGAACCGCACATTTTGTCCACAATATCCACGCTATATTTTGTATTATTATAAAATGTTATTATCTCTGGCTTACGTTTCTCTCCTGTTGTCAAATCGATATTTCCATCATAGTGCATAGAAGAATACATTAGCACCACCTTGTTTTTTTTTGGCACGTATGATACTAAAGTCCCCTCTTTTTGGAAACCAAATATTGAATGATTCTCACATCTATGTTTAGTAAGCTTGAAGGATTCGGGAATTTGTGGTTTGTTTTTTTTTCAAAGTGCCAACAACGGTAATTTTTTTATTTAGAAGCTCTGTGCATTGCTCTATATTCGTGAAATAATTGTCCATCGTGACATTACGACTCGAGTTATTCACGGGAGTAAGCATTCGATTCACAATATCCACAACCTTGTTCGACTGTTCATATGGACCGGGAGGCTGGGCACCCGCATATATTTCCATGTTGTAGGAGTACGGTACTTTAGCGTCTGCTAGTAGAAAGATTTTAATACCATATTTAGCAGGTTTGTTCGGAATATATTGTCTGAAAGGACAACGTCCTCGGAAAGCTACAAGTTGTTCATCTAATGTCATATATTCACCCGGCACAAAGTGTTTTTGAAAGTTGGCGACCAGTTTCTCAAAAATATCTCTCACAGGAGCTAGCTTGTCATGCTGTTTACGTACGTCTCTGTCTCTTATATTGTCGAATCGTATTGTTCGTAGCAGGAATCTAAATCTTTTTAGTGACATGACGAGATAAATTAATTCGGTACCTGTACCTCGGTTCGTATTCCAAAAATCCTCCAAGTTCCGTCTTCCGGATTTATGGACACCCATCACAAAGAGCATGCCAAGGAATGCTTTAATCTCTAAAATATCTGTCAATTTAGCATCTCTGTCTCTATAAAATTTGGATTTTACGTGCTCAATATAGATGTTAGTGGAGTTTACTAAGATCTCTATAATAGATTGATCAAAATACAGTCCAAAACATTCTAGCTCGGACTTCGCATTTTTGGCTGCGTCTTTAGGCCCTGCTCGTTCCGTAAGAATATTACAAGTACGTGTTCTTGTGACAGGATAAGGCGTTTTCCTCCATTTAGTACCATTTTTGGACGTATAATATTGGTCTCTAAGTGAACTTAGGGGTATATCATCGGAATCTAAATCGGATTCATGGGTGGTAATCATACCTCGTTCCAGGTCGGACTCTGTGCTATTTCCTTCCTGTTCCGTGTCCGTATCGTGCTGGGATTCTTCCAACCATTCCTCTTCTAACAATCGATCTTCAGGGTCACTCTCTGCTATATCACTAGGATCGGAGTCTTCTTCCTCCAGCCATCTACTAATTCTCTCTTCTTCACTCCGGGAAGCCATTTCTCTGAAAAAAAAGGGCCACTCTTGTTACTGCTAACCTTACAATAAGTTGTACATGTCATAACAATAAAAATAAATAAACATAACAATAAATAAAAAGGTAATAAACATTATTACAACAAAAACTATGAACGGCAACTTACGAGAAAAATGTCACGCGAGTGGTCGCGCGCTCTACAATCGTAGAAATTCCCTTTTGGCGCCAAATTTCACAGACATGCGGCCGCGTCCGTCGCTGCAAGGACACTACAATTGTTTATTGCCTAGTAATAGAGGAATACTGAGAATGTGTGCGTGAGTGACCTTCAACTTGCGACAAAATTCAACAAAATGTACAAGCGTTCTACAATGGTAGAACGCGCGACTACTGGAGTGTTAAAGTGGTTCACATCAATACACATTTCTTTCTCATAAGAGGACTGTACGGGCAATTTATTACTTAAATGGTAAAGAGTCCCTCAAAGAAAAATTTTACGAAAAAAATTGCTGGGCTCGTTGCTGCACTCGCACCACCTCTACAGGTACCTACTGCTGACGATGTCGTGCTCGGACAAGGCGGTGCGCTGGTGCGTGGTGGGGCTGCCGGGAACGCTGCTGGCGCGCCTGCTGCGCCCCGTCTACCTGCACGCGCTGGTGTTGGGCTCGCTGCTGCACCCGTACCACCTCTACGGGTACCTACTGCTGACGATATCGTGCTCGGACCTTCGGACCTGATGGTAAGTGACAACTGCCGCCCGTGAATAACTGCAGCACCAGGGGAATGCAAGTGCTTGGTCGTCTTTTAGGAATCGTCGGTGGTAAGCAATTCCACAAAGATGTAGTGCAGCAAGGGGAGTGCCCTGTAATGGTAGAGATACGACAAAGGGGTGTTTTTAGCGGTAAACCTGCAACCTGCACCCTGCAACCGACAACGCAAACCTACGTGTACCTTCAGAGCGTTAAACTGGACTAGGTTTAGTCTTCCTCAATTCGAGACTTTGTTTAACGACTCGACTTCTAATAAAAGTCTTTTCCGGTACTAGATGACGTAATACCGAGAAATATTTGCAAGACCGGTGTAAAAAGCATCACCTGTCATCTGCATAGCAATGAATGCTACTGGTTTGCAGCATATCATTGATACGCAGCAGTAAAAACATAGGTGATAGCATGCAGCCTTGTGGAGCACCAGCGTTAATAGGCTTGTAATCAGAGCATGCACCGTCTATTGCGACCGTGATGCTCCGATCAGCAAGGAAACTGGTAATCCAATTGCACAATTTCTCGGGAAGCCCATAGGAAGGGAGCTTCGAAAGAATCGTTTTGGGTCAAACCCAATCATGGGCCTTCGCTAGATCAAAACTAACTGCAATGCCTCCTTCTTGGACCGCAAATCTATGAGTCAGGTATACCAGAAGATCTGCTGATCAGCCGGCTGTTTATAATGGATTCCATTATTTTGAAAAACAAAGAGGTGATGGCAATAAGTCTGAAATAGGACGGGTCAGAGCAGTCGCCTTTTTTGGGGATTGGGTGAACAAACGCTGTCTTCTATGAAATCGAGACTACGCCTTGGGCGTAGATATACCAGAAAAGGCGCGTTTAAACCGTTACATACTCGGGCGCACACGTCTTTAGCACAGTGGGAGGGACGCAAGCACACCGTAGGATCGTCGATGGTGTATTCCCTCTGTCATCGAGATTCGAGTTAGATGCAAAGAGAGAATCTAACAGATCGATTTTTCACTTTGTGGCATGGGCAAGTGAGTCGTTCTCCCTGTGCAGAATGGGAGAGATGAAAATAAAAATTTTACTTCTCAAATATTGTTATTACATACTAGGACAAAGTCATCAGAAAAAGCCATTCCAGTTGCTTACGACTAGTTGTGCTAACCAGCGGTTGATATCTGTAAACTTTCGTTCTAAGTTCATTCTACCTTGAGTTTGAATAAAATCCGATTAGTTCGAACTCAGTTCTGTTGGGAGTAAGCCGGCAAAAACGTGTTGACACAAAAGACTTCCAACCCTAGCTCATAATAACACCTACCTTATTCACCTTAAGGTAACTGAACTTATTTCAGTTAGAGATGAAAAATTTTTATGTTGCTGGACGTTAATTTAGATTTACTGCGGTCGCATACGGTGCGATTTTATGTCTTTTGCTCTAAATTTTGTCGAGTGTCACTTAAAAGATTTATTAATAGAACTGGACTAAAAAAAGCTTGAAATTTTATGAAAATTTTGTTTATTAATTTTTTTTTAACGGCTAAAGAGAACCCATCTCTCCGTTTCCTCCTGTCAGTGATGTAAGGAGACTATGATAAATGTTCTCTACTATGTATAGACGCATGTCCTGCAGTAAAATAAGATGGACTGATGACGAAGAAGAGACAAAGGCCTACAGGAACTGGAGCACTGCGGCAGACAGTATTTTCTATGAACTTCCAGAAGTAAAATATTTTTACGTGGTAGAACTACCGTTAACGTTACAGCCTATTAAAATCCACTACTGAACATAGGCCTTCTCCATAGATTGGCTAATAGGGGAAGATATTTGCCATAGTGGCCACGTTTGTGAAGCAGGATGGCAACCACGGTTTTTTTTTATTTTTAGCCGTTACGACGTCCAAAGATGTGCCCAAATACTACTAACATTCTTTGGGTCAACATATTTGTGCGAATCGTGTTTTTACAAAATGAAATACTCAAATAACGTGCACAGAAAAAACTTACGGATTCTCATGTGAATGATGTAATAAGGGTAGCTTGTAGCGATAAGCCAGATCCTTAAAAAGTTTTGAAAAGTGTTTACGGTATCAAAAGTCGCATTAAAACATATAAAAAACTTTGTTAAAACTTCTTATTCCATTAATAAAATAAATAAATCGTTAACCTGGAACTACGTTTTAATTTTTACTTAAACTTTAATTTTTACCTCAATAATTTTTACTTGCAGCCCTTGACAGCATGATTGAACTACATATGATTGAATACATGGCTGAACTAAACTATTGCGGACATCTGCTTCCGATGGACATCACAGAATAAAAAGTTCCATGCCCTGTAGTAAAACATAAGCGACAAAATTAGCAACAATGTTGGGATCGTCCGGCGAAGAAGCAAATCCGCCCCCATGTTCATGGCATTGTTGATAGGCGGCGGTAGTCATTTACCATCAGGTGAGTCGTATACTCGTTTGCCCCCTCTCCTATAAAGTATGTATTTTGTGCTCACTTTTCTCCCCAAATTTATAAAAGAACTGTGTCCAGCTGTGAAAAGTGTATAGATTCTTTGTAAAATCGAAATGCCAAGGGAACTTACGCAGCCCATATAATGATAAAAGGCTACTGTAGCCCATGGAGACCGCCAACCAACTTCAAACAGGTAAGCTACATCTGTACCGTTACCTTGGTCACCTCTGAGAGCTAAGATAGAATGCTTATTTATGATAAACCCTTCAGATCGTTACCCAGCAGGGCACGCATTGCAGCAGACGTAGATGAGTGGGCCTAACTACACAAACTACTAGATCAAAATGAGACCTAGCGCCTAGTATTTATTTATTTATACTTGGCGGTAGGTCTGCTCTTCTGTCTTAACTATTACTATACATTGAAGTTATTTATTGGCTCACTACATATATCACTTATTTGCTCACTAAATGTAAAATAAGTTAACTATACATTGAAGTATTACTTATATTTATTACAAAAGGTACTTATCACTTATTAACCTTTTACAGGCGTTGCGAAAATAACTGGTAGGTTAAAAATTTACTAATAAACATAAAAACGGGACACATAATTACTAATTAAATAAAATAACTAAACAATTTAAACAAGTTTATAAGGCAACATAAAATCATCGATTCTTTAAATATTCCTCTATTTTATAAAAACGATTTACTATTCAGATTTTTTTAAATCTTACAAAAGCTAGAATTTGGTTTCCTCTTTAATATTGGTTAGCAGTTTAGCATTTTTTTTCTTGAGATTGGTAAGAGTAGCAAAAAAGGCTGGAACTTTTCTGTTTTACTATTACTTTCAAGGACGCGGTACACGTGTAGGTGTGCTGCGCACACACATACACGCATGTATACTTTGCAATGTTGTATCTATATACTTAGTGAATAAGATTTTTCAGTTAGATACTAGTTGCCCGCCAACTGTATTGCACGTTCCGCTATAATAAATATTAGCAAAAGATTTCATCTTCTATTATGGCACCAATAGGCACCCCTATGGAGTCAGCTCCTAAACTGGTCACCCCGACGTGATGTTAATTCAGTAGTGGGCAATATTCGCGTGGTTGTGATCGGACGGACAATTTATATAGTAACATGAGTGCGCCGTGTCCGCCAACGCCGCAGAACATGCCGCCTGTTAACGTGCCACCCATTCAAGACATCCAGCCACCCGCGCCACCGCCCATTATGGCACCAGGTGTAGATGCAGTGTCTCTACAGTCTCGCCTCTCAGACTTTTGGACGGACCAGCCACGCGTATGGTTCGTACGCACAGAAGCTATCCTCGCACCTCAGTGGATGAGTGATGAAGCGAAGTTTGACCTGGTCGTGTCCAAGCTAAGTAAGGAGGTCATCGTGCAAGTGACGGACATATTACTAAACCCGCCTCCTACCTACAAGTACAACGCCCTCAAAACTCGGCTGCTCTACATCTATGAGGAGTCAATGTCGAGGCAGATCGAGAAGCTTATGAGCGAGCTAGAGCTGGGCGAGCAGAAACCATCTCAGCTGCTTCGTCGGATACGTGAGCTCGCTACTGACAAGGTTCCTGATGAAACCCTTCGCGTGCTGTGGCAGAGTCGTCTTCCAACACAAGTGCGAGCCGTGCTTACTGTGTCTGAATTCCAAGGACCTGGACAACCTAGCAGCAGTCGCAGATAACGTCATGGAGGCTGTGCGGCCTTCCTATGCCGCCACCGTTACCTATGCCGTACCAGCGCCAACATCTACGCCCGCCCTTGACTTGTCCCTGTTGAGGGCTGAGGTGGCTAAAATAAAGGCTACCGTGGACCAGATCGATCAGCAGAGGTCGCGGTCTCGCGCCCCTGGTCGCAACCGGCGTCGTTCGCAGTCCAGGCGCCGTAGCGGTTCCCGCCGGCCCCGGAAGGAGAACTACTTATGCTTCTACCATTACCGGTTCCGAGAAAAGGCCAACAAGTGTACGAAGCCTTGCGCGTGGAAACCAACACAGCCGGAAAACTGAGCGGCGGGGTACAGTCTGAGGATCTTCAGGTCTGTACCATTTTTCCATTCCATCGTTTGTGTGTGTGTCAGACAGTAACTCTGGGCTTAGATGTTTAGTCGACACCGGTGCCAATGTGTCTGTTTTACCCGCCGTGAGAAAAGATCGTGTAAATCAGTGTAGTGAATATAAATTATACGCAGCTAACGGTAGTGAAATCGCAACTTACGGTACCAAAACACTAGTGTTAAACTTAAACTTACGTCGACCTTATCGTTGGGAATTCGTTGTGGCAGATGTCAAACAACCAATTTTGGGCGCCGATTTTTTAGCGTACCACAAATTATTAGTTGATTTAAACGCGCGTAAATTAATAGATAAAACTACAGAATTAAATGTTTCGGCATCTGTTGTCAACGTATCTCAACCTAGTGTTAAAACTATTGATTTAAATCATCCGTATCAGTATTTACTATTAAAGTACCCGGACATCACTAAACCAGCGTCATTCCGAGAAACTGCGAAACACGATGTCGTCCACCATATCGAGACCTCCGGCCCGCCCGTGCATGCGAAAGCGCACCCGTTGCCACTTCTATCTGTATGGGTCTTAGATATTTAAACGGTGATTCTCACCACCATCCTTCACAGTTAGCTACCGTGGGTAAATCTTTGTTTCAGAGAGCACGAGGGATCTGTGACAGTAAACACCTGGCTGCAGAGCTCCACCATGTCAAGCAAGTTTTGCATGACAACAAGCTTCGAGTCCCGCGCCTACGTCACAGTGAACGAGTGAAGCCGGTCACAGTCGAGCGTGTACCTGCTGTACTGCCATATGTTAGAGGAGTCACTGACAAGATTGGCTACATCTTGAAGCGCGCTTCCATCAAAACATACTTCAAGCCGCTGAAGAAGATTGGTCAGTTTTTACCATCGGTCAAGTGTAATGTCCCTCTTCAAGATGCAGGAGTGTACAAGCTTGATTGTGAATGTGGTCTCTCCTACATAGGACAAACTAAAAGATCAATAAAAGCCCGCGTTAAAGAACATATAGCTGATGTGAAGAAACGACGCTCCGGGAAGTCTGCAGTCTGTGAACACGTACAGGATCGCCCCCGTCACTACATCAGATTTGATAGACCGCAGATCCTCGCTAAAGAACACCGATTCCTTCCAAGGATGATTCGCGAGGCTATTGAAATCAAAAAACATCCTAATTTCAATAGAGAAGATGGCTGGGTGCTACCATCTGCTTGGGATCCTATAATAAATAAAATTAAATCCCAACCCAAGCATACAACTGCAAGACTTCAAGATACCATAAGTTCATACTGCATAGATCGGAACAAAAGTTAAATTTTAATCTATGGTAACCGCGGTTAACTATGACATATGGACGTTGAACATCTCAGTCCTGCCCGTGACCATGAGTGCTGTAAAGCGTTCGAAACGTCGGGTATTTAAAAAGTTAAAATATACGCGATAAATTCCGTAAAAACTAGTATTATTTTAATGACTTACTTATAGCTAGTGTCAACGAAGTTCAACATAGGCAACATTTAGAGATTATTTTTAAAAGGCTTAATAAATATGGAATTTCAATTAATTTGGCAAAATGTCGTTTCGGACAAACTAAACTAGAATTTTTGGGACGAGATTAGTACCGACGGCGTCAGGCCGTTGCAAGATAAGGTTCAGGCAATTGTGGAATTTCCGAAGCCGAAAACTGTTGCAGAGCTAAGACGTTTTCTCGGTATGGTCAATTTTTATCGAGCTCATCTTCCCAACGCTACTTTATATCTAACAGAATTAAATAAATATCTTAAAAGCTCAAAGAAAAATGATAGACTCCCATCGTCTGGACGGATAGTGCGAACGAAGCATTTACGCAATGTAAGGTAGGTCTCACACAGGCCGCTACATTGACGTACCCTAGAGTGGGTTCCGCACTTGCTATAATGACTGATGCATCTAACACATGCGTGGGAGTAGTCTTGCAACAAAAAGAAGGAGATAGCTGGAAACCAATGGGCTATTTCTCAAAAAAATTGACCACCACCCAACAGCGATATAGCACATACGATCGCGAGTTGCTCGCTATATACTTAGCTATAAAACATTTTCGGAAATTATTTGAAGGGCAAGAAATAACCGTGTATACGGACCATAAGCCTATAACTTTTGCATTTCAAAAGGTAGGACGCGACGAAAGCGAAACGCCTCGGAGAACGAGACATTTAGCTTTCATAAGTGAGTTCACTACAAATATAAAACATATAACCGGTACGAATAACATCGTAGCTGACACCTTATCGCGCATCGAAGCCGTGACTATGCCAACTGCGTTGAATTTCGATGACATTGCAAATTGCAAAAATTATATCACGAATGTTATGCCTGGTTTAAATACCGATAATATTTTGTTAAAGGAACTAGTTATACCTACGAGTATGTTAAATAAGTCTATTTTTTGTGAGATGTCTACTGATACAACTCGTCCGTACCTACCGGAAAAGTTTCGACGCCTAGCTTTTGATAGTTTACATAATTTGAGCCATTCTGGAATTCGTTCTACGCGAAAGATGTTAGCCAAAAAGTATTTCTGGCCTAGTATGAAACGTGATGTTTCTTTGTGGGCAAAAACGTGCATACAATGTCAACGTTCTAAAGTTAACAGACATACGGTATCGAATCTGACTAATTTTCCGGAAGTAGATCGTTTTGAGCAAGTGCACATCGATATCGTTGGCCTTCTTGAGATCTCACCAGATGGTTATAGATACTTACTCACGATAATTGATAGGAGGACCAGGTGGCCTGAAGCTTTTCCGTTACGCGACATTACGGCAGAAACTGTTGCCAAACATTTATATGAAGGTTGGATTTGTCGTTACGGTTGCCCGATAAAGTTAACTGGCGACCAAGTTCGCCAGTTTGAGAGTAGTCTTTTTAACCAGCTGTTAAAAATGTTGGGGGTTAATAGAATTCGAACTACTCCTTATCATCTGCAAAGCAATGGCGCAGTCGAACGTTGGCACCGTTCTTTAAAAACAGCACTTTCAGCTCGCCTGTCACATGGGTCCTGGGTGGAAGAGCTACCCATAGTATTACTTGTGCTTCGCGCGGCCGCCTGCAGCGACTCAGGGGTTAGTGCCGCCGAGTTAACGTTCGGACGAAACTTACGTCTACCGGGAGACTTTTATGACAGCTCTTCGAACAACCGTAACATCAATGATTATTGTTTAGTGGATAAGATTAGAGATACTATTCGTAGTTATAAGCATACATCCGACGATTCACGTAACTGTCAAAGTTTTTTTGTGCACAAGGACTTACGTAACTGTGAATATGTCTTTACTAGGGACGATTCAATAGGTAAACCTTTGAAACCACCCTACGACGGTCCATACCGCGTGATAAAAAAGGGGCTCAAAGGTTTACCTAATTCAATTACCCGATAGACAGGTACATATTTCTATCGACAGATTAAAGCCTGCATATGTATTAAAGGAATGTGATGGTAATGAAGCAACGCCATGCCACAGTAACGCTGACAACGCAGGGGATGTGGTACCAGCGCATGTAAGGTTCGCGTTACCACCGCCCACACCGGTGACGTCGTCGTTACCCGGCCCGAGCAACCCGATAACCGTGAAAACAACGCGAAGTGGTCGCATAGTTATGTTACCTTCAGATTTATAAGCTAGTGTTAATATAAAATATATATAATACAATTACATGTCTAAATGATAATCAGGTTTAGTTACTATTAGATGTCAAAGTATTATTTGTATTGTTAGGTGCATAATATTTTCATTCAGGATATTCAAGTTACATTATTTAAGTTGAATGTAATTGTAGAGGTATTGTGTTCAGTATTTTGCGTATACTGCAGTTTCACTCTAGGTAGTTAGTTTAGTTATAATGTATTTAATTTCATTTCATTCGAAATACTTCCTTTGCGAAAGCATTAGTGCGAAAAGTTTTACGATTTTTACTATGAGTAATTTTCAAGAAAAAACCAGTTATTATTTCTCAGGCTCAAAATACTGTAGAGAATAAAGTGGATAATTTTCAAATATGGTTATATGTGATAGCCAGTTTTATGGGGGCGATAATCCTGTACACTATTTGGGTAAAGTTTGATAAGAAGTTCAAAAGCTGGCTTCGCCGTCAAGTGTTAATGGCAGGCGTTCCAATATCGGGCCAGAATATGGGTCAGATGATAGGTGCTTCTAGCATCAGTCTGCAGCACGCGCCCGCGCCCGCGCCCGCCGCGTGGCAACCGCCCCTTTCGCGGGGGTCTCCGTGCAGCCCTGCGCCCAAGCGCAAAAACTTAAAAAAACTTGCAAGTTTTTGTTGTTAGTTTTAAGTTTTTGTTTGTATTCTTTGGATAGTTTTAAGTTGTTTGTATTCATTTTTTATAAAGGGGGAAGTATTGTAGGTGTGCTGCGCACACACATACACGCATGTATACTACTTTGCAATATTGTATCTATATACTTAGTGAATAAGATTTTTCAGTTAGTCACTAGTTGGCCGCCAACTGTATTGCACGTTCCGCTATAATAAATATTAGCAAAAGATTTAATCTTTTATTATGGTCACCAATAGGCACCCCTATGGAGTCAGCTCCTAAACACGCCTGGTTTAATCCTTGATGATCACTGACCCTACTCAGCCTGGGATAATGTCGATAAGAAAATGCGTGGAGCTGTCAATACGCCATACCTCGATCATGTGTGCTTATCTACGTGTTATTAGGGATATATGGCCTATTGAGAATAAGTAAATTAATTATTATTTCAAACACAAATATAAGAGAAACATAGTAGCTGATGATTGGTGGTTCAGTGGCTAAAACTATATTTAGATTTATGTTCAGGTATATTCGACTTCAAAAATAGAAGAACTTCGTCTTAGTTCTATAGTATTTCATTTATTCTTGGTAATTTGTGGTCATACCATTGCATTTGTCTTTAATTAATTACTATTACTCATATTCACTTGTTAGTATAAGATCTATTCTGCCTGGGAGTCCAACTGTGTAGGTGACAGTGCCCGAGTGTATGCGCAAGAACGGGTGCACTCTCTTTTTTCTCACTATCATAGTCCGATAGGATGGTAATCCGAAAATACCGGAGTGATATAAGACCAACGGTTTTAAGTGATTTTCGAGACATGGAGGTGAAATACCACCAACTTACTGACTCCGAGTGGCTACTGAGAATTTCTTGACAAAAAAAAAACATAATGACTAATTTTGGCCCGACCCGGGGTTCTAGCTTTCATGACCAATAGACTATCAAGGCGTTTATTTATAAATTACATTTATAATAAGTTAATGTAATTTGATTATGTTAAAATTACGATCTATCGCATTATGCCCGCTGATCTCTAGCAAAACACAATTTAAATCCATAGGTTCTTACGTCTGTTCATGTATCGGCTGCTGTTGTTCAAACCACGTACATTACATTTACATACGGTTATTAGACGAAACAAACAAACCTCTGTCGGAATGGATATTGCTTTCAGAAGTAAATGTATGCACAAGTGCTTTAACAAATGAAACTAAGTAATATCAATGAATGTGTATGAATGTATGTGTGAACCTTGAACTCGTAGATTTAACTAATAATTACTTGAAATGCGATTCCATAAGACGTGTAAAGGAAAACTTCGTGTAGGATTTTCTTTCTAAAACTGGAGTGAAAACAAATTTACAGTCTACCCTATAGTACGTAGCTTGCTACATGTTAGGGTTCCTTTTCGGTCTGAGAGCCAGTCTGGGAGGGTACCACTAACTAACCTATTTCTTTTTTATTATAACATAAGAGTGACAAACGAGCACATAGTCCACCTGATGATAAGTGAATGCTGTGGCCCATACACATCTACATCCATATTTGATTAAGAATCAAAATGTAGATTCATTACCACCCCTGACGACTAGGATGGAATGCCTCGTTTCCAGTGAAAAGGTCTCCGGTCTCTACACTCACCGCACGAAACACAGCAGCATTGAGCTGTCATTTTACGCTGGTATGAAGTGAAAGCATAGTCCTTCCCCGGTAAAGCCGATCGACTCGTGCAACAGTCGTAATATAGCTGCAGCTTGGCTATACCATGTTTAAAAATTCTACCCGCAAATAGCAGTTTTCGCATACTTTGTTTTTGTCTGAAGGGTATAAAGCACCAGTACAATTACAGGCTGTGAAACATTGTATCGCAGTCCTCAGAAGTGACAACGCATCTCAATCACATCGCAAAACGCCACTTACGGTCAGGTGGACTTTAAGTAAGTTTGCCATTTCAGTTTTATAAAACAAAAGAACTGCAGCCCATAGACCGATATCGATACATTCTATCAAAATTCTCTTAACTTAGTCCTTCTCATAGATTTCCTTATAGCCTTATGTCAATATTTGCTATAGTTGTCACAATTGGCAAACGAATTGACATGGCAGACGCTCCGGCTCGTCTCCAGGTTGGTTTGCCTCCGTCACCACTTACGACAGACACACGACGATAAGGGTTTGTAAATATTCTTACACTACACGGTTCGCATTGAATACCAGCGTAAAATAGTGGCTTAATGTTGTTGTGTTTGGTATGGTGAGTGTAGAAACTGGAGACCCCTTTAAACGTATAACGAAGCATTCCATTTTAGTCCTCTGGGTTGCCTACATATATAAATTTTGATTCTTAATAGATATTTAGGTGTCTATATGACACACAATGCACTTACAGTTATAGTACTTTGTGTTCACTTGCCATCCTTATTCTATAAAAAATAATTACGCCACAAGTCAAAATTTGTGCCCAAACTGATATTGTCGGTTTTTGTACCTGGTTGAGTTGTAATCATTTCGTTGTCTTTTAACACTGCTTCCTAGTGATCCTTTAACGTGTGATCTTATGTCGTAAGTAGTACATCGTGAGCGTATGGTACATGGGTTAGCTAGGACAAGTTTGTGGCAACGTTTTCACCGAACCATAATAACGTATACAAACAGAACTACAAGCGAAGCGAAAATCTCGCTATCGAAATTTACGAACGACTCTGCATATATATAACATACAATATTGTACAATACAACTATAAAAATCGTCAGTAACTATCTGGACTGAAGAAATTGCTTGGTTGGAGATCTTAATATTTTTTTTAATGGCCAAAGTGTGTTTACTCTTGCGACACTTGTAATATTACCTTACCTGCGTAGCTGATAGCCAGCGATTGTTCAGAAGAACACTTGCGATTACATAACGATCATAATAAATCCAAAGGAGAAATGGCTTTATATTCGAAAACATAAGATTAGATAGGTCTAGCTTACATCAATAGTTGGAGTGTTATTTATTCTTATGGCTAATATTATCTATTTTGTTACTTGGAAGAGTCCATTGACCCTTATCATGGGGAAAATTCTCGTGCAACGTTATGCAATACGCAGCTGGGTGTCTTAACAATATCATCATGATTGATAAAAAGGATCCGTGGTAGCTCAGTGGTTAAAAAAAGTGATTGCCGATAATTTCACTAATCGCGAGAAACTTGGGTTCAAGACCTGTAAGATTACAGCCTAATTAAGTCCAGAGCTGAACACGGGAATATGAACACCTGGTCAACTTTTATTTTATTATCATTATTAGGAAGACGTTGCTGCTCATCTCCACATTGTTTCCCTCTGTCGCTTGTGTGTCTGAAACGGGGTAGTAGATATTCTTACACCGTCACTACCGGTAATACATGAGCCCTGCCAGCGACAAAATTTTAATTGCATTTTTAAGATTGTTCAAATTCAATTTTACTACGTTTAATTTGCCAGCATCTATTTTACCATCCGACTACAAAGTGGGTATCATCAATGCGAGAGTGAATAAAATCAGAGCATCTTTGACTGCAGCACCTCATACCATCACGTGGGATAGCATTCAAACACTGGGTTATAATACTTTAAAAAACTTCGTGCTCAATGGGGAAGGAAAACATAATATGGAAACTGCGTGTTATGTACTTAGGACAAAGCTTTTTAGATTGACGCACACTCGTACTGGTGATAGCAACGTAACGGAATAATATTAAGCCATAGAAATGAGAGGAGCCCTGTGCCCAGCAGTGCGACGTAAATAAACTGTAACTTTATGCATATAAGACACATTTTATCACAACACAAATATTGTGTGAGAAAGTGTGTCAATATAAACACGCCGTCATATTTTATGGCGGATCGACATAGTTTGTCACCAGTTGACAAAGGGAAGTGTTTATCGTAAAACAGCTATCAAATACACTTTACGAATATAATAAAACTTAAATATTGCCGTCGGCTATACTGCCTAAATCCTTATTTGCATATTCATTTAACTTTAAATATCATAAGTTTAGTAAAACAATTAAAACAGTTCCTTATCTGGGGGCACGGCAGTGCCCCCGCCAAGTAAAGCGAAAAAGCGGCACGGCCGTAACATAGTTTTCTCGAAGCAATTCAGGCCATTTTCGACCCCCTACAACTTCGTAGTAAATAAAATTAGAAGCTTGAATTTTCGGTAACCTAGTAGGCATTGTATAAACATGGTATATTTTAAATTTCATTCAATTTGAACTAGTAGTTTAAGAAATATAAGTAGTCAAAGTTTCTTAATTTTGTCACTCACTGACTGACCGATCATCAAGACTCTAAGGCACTTCTAGCAGACATAGAAGCTTCAAATTTAGAATACAATTAGTATTTAGTATATAAATCAAAGAAAAACTAAAATATTTTTTAATTTCTGTCCAGTTTTCTAGCTACATCAACTGCATAAATAACTTTGTAATCCTATATAAATATATAGAATTACAAAGTTACATTTGCAGTGAATGAATCAGTGTACTTGTATATGTATAATAAGGTGTAGATAGGTACGTTGTTGGTATTCGAGAAATAGAAGTTACTGGAAAGGAAAAATGTAGGAGTATCTTATCTACAAAAAGAAATGAGATGCCATCAAAAACATAACTTGTAAAAAAAACCAAGTCTCGCAAATCAGTTCTTCTACCGTAAAAAGTTATGAGATCCATGTAATACCAAGTCGGTAAATTTAAGCAGTCTCTACTTAAGGGTCCTTCTGTTTTAAGTTATTACGTAATTAGTAACCTAACAACATTTTATAGTGACGATATCAATGTTAAAAATCTTTTATGTTTAAAATATATAGATTGACTTGGCAATCGCACTAAGCAATCTAATCTAATATAATATGTATTACTTATGGGATACATTGTGTTCTCATGCGATGGCCAAGTCAATCTATTTATTTGAAACATAAAAGATTTTTAACATTGATATGGTCGCTATAAAATTTTGTTAGGTTAGCTAATTACGTAATAACTTAAAACAGAAGGACCCTTAAGTGGAGACTGAATAAATTAACCGACTTGGTATTACATGAATCTCATAACTTTTTACGGTAGAAGAACTGATTTGCGAGACTTGGTTTTTTTTACAAGTTATGTTTTTGATGGCATAGACATTTCATAAAGAAAGAAGAGTTACAAACGAGCACGCTGTGCATCTGTCGGTAATGTAGATATAGAGACTATGGAGAGATAATGGACGTTGCATTCCGTGTTCAGTTGTGCAGTGAATACAGACCGAATGGCGCGAGAGAGACAAAGCGAATGTGCAGCCAGTAGTTGTCTCCTTCTAGAATTCTGATTGGTCCACGTCACTGACGGTCAGGAGTGTATCATTGTGCTCTGCATGTACAAATGTAAGAACAATCATGTCAAAGCGTAGACAAAGAAACCTACAGACAAATGACTAGCGTGGCCTCGAGTGAGAAAGGACTATAATGTAGTTTTAGGTTATACAATAATCTTTATGACTTTTAAATATATTTAGAAAAAAAATTAATTGTTCTAAGAACTGAACTGAACAAGATTCACCAATCTTAAGCTCAAAAAAACACTTTTTCTCACTTAAACCAACTTGTAAACTCCTTAGATCGCTACGAACTGTCAAAGTTGTTTAGCAAAGTGTAGTTTGCTAAACAAGTATACCGGCACGGAGAAAGGGACAAACAATCACACCGCTCTATCTCATTTCTATGCAAGACGTATGCATAAATCTATCTTTTTCGTGTGCAAATGCGAAAGAAGGCGTCAATTTGTCTATAGGTTTCTCTGTCTACGTGTCAAAGAGTATTGGCCGCACAATTGCTGTGTATTTCTAGAAGAGAATGGTCACTTTTGTGAGGCTAATGCTCAGTCCATTCTCTCTATGTCTATGATTGGTAAGTTTTTTCCGTGGCCCATAGACACCCACATTTATTTTCTATTAAGAATCAAAATTTGTCACTCCTGAGATCAAAGATAGAATTCTTAGTAATTAGTAAGAAAAACACATTAAGCTGCTATTTCACGTTAGTATTTTGTAAGAGCGTGGTACTTCCCCGTTCGAATTAACCCATTCGTACTGCAGTTATAATGAGCTCCGCCATGAAGGTGTAACTATTTTTCGAGTATGAAAAGGTTAGCTTAACCTTTTTAAAAACTAATTTATTGATAACTAATAGAATAGAATAGAATCATTCTTATTCAATATAGGTTACAAGAATATTATTTGAAAATAATTTCACATGGTAGAGCCACGCTGTAGCTATATTATCGTTGTTGCACGAATGAGTCGACTCGACCGGGAGGGACCACGCTCTCACAGAACAACAGTGTAAAATAGCATCTTAATGCTGCTGTGTTTCGTATGGTGAGTGTAGAGAATTGGAGAACCTTTTAACTGGAAATAAAGCATTCCATTTCAGTCCTCAGGTGTGACAATGCATCTGCATTTTGATCCTTTAATTGAGATGTCTACGTGCCACAACATCCACTTATAATCAGGTAGACTGTGCCCGTTTGTCACTTTTATTCTATATAAAAAGGTAATTTAAATTTTACCACTGGTCCCTAAAAATTCCCCTATCCTGTAAAGAACTAGCAAGAAGCCCAGCGGGACATAAATAAGTTATTATTTACAATATAATATTTTATAATAATAGGTATCAATCAGCTAATTTCCAGCGGTTGCAATGTATGTGTGAGCCGTAGTAGATTAGGGGATAATTCTTAAAATTTAAGTAAGCGAGTACCCCGGGTTCGATCCCCGCTGGCACCAATGAAATAGTTAATTGCAATTTAAAGTTCTTATTTACCATGTGCTTCGTTGTGAAGGAAATCGTCGAAAAGAAAGTTGCAAGTCTAAAAAAAAGAAATGTAAGGTAGCGCGGTGGTGGCTCACCCGTTCCAAAAACTCTCTTAAAAGTTAGAGTAGGTATGTGATCAATATAGGGACATAATTATATAGGCTACAAAATTTTAATTTAATTTCTTCTATCTCAAACCTTACGTAAGACATGTAGGTCAATGGATGCAAGTTCTATAGGTCCATGTTTTGTTGCATTCTTTGTTCAGCAGTGGACTTGTAAAAAACTGTAACAATTTTTTGTTAATGATAATGACGGCAAACGATAGTTTTACCGCTATTAATTGAAAATCAAGAGACGTTACAAGTCTTTCCCATTTAGTGTAGAAATATTTCTCCTTATTCTCAGCAATGTACACACTCATCACACAATAGTGAACACGACGAACACGCTACTAAAAGCAAAGCTTGCCGTAAACCTACTTCTTTAATATTATAATGTTTATGGAGAACAACCTTATAATTTACCTTTCAAGTACTGCGTCGCTTTTAAAGCTTTATCTTAATAAGTGTTTTAATTTTTTTTTATATAACAACTGCACAATTGAGCACACAGTCCGCCTGATATTTAGTGGATGCTGTGGCTCATAGATATCTACATTTATCCTCGATTAGGAATCAAAATGCAGATGCTTTGCCACACCTGAGGACTAAGACG
This sequence comes from Parnassius apollo, assembly GCA_907164705.1. NCBI lineage: Eukaryota > Metazoa > Arthropoda > Insecta > Lepidoptera > Papilionidae > Parnassius > Parnassius apollo. Next base: position 8,388,949 of record CAJQZP010001060.1, on the reverse strand, counting down.
GAAGGCCTAGTTTCGTGCGTGTGTGTACTTTCCGCGGTTGAGCCGACCCATTCGTGCTACAACTATATCTGTAATATCGCTGAAGCCTGGCTCTACCACGTAAAAAATATAATACGTAATACGAAATGGAAGGGCGGTGAAAGCCTAGTTCAAGTATTTATATACTTACAATAAATGTTATCAAAATATTTTTGTTAACCTGGTGTTGCAAATGAAATAAATCATATTTGGTTATGATGAAAAAGTCGCATAACCCGTCGCAATAAATTTTATTTGATAATTTTTTTAAAGATAGCAAATCCCCCGCATAACAATATCTACGCTGCTTGTATCGGGATCAATATGAATGACTTGATAGGCTTCCAATTTTATAATTGAATTTACTTTATTAAAAATTTAATTTGTAGTCGCGTAACCATAAAAAGTCACAGCAAACATATCATAATATTAAAAGTAGAAACATAAATCAATAGCTTAGGATACTTCAATAATTTTGTAAATAAATTGTATAATTTTTGCCGGAATATATCTAATTATACGTTAAAATAGGACACGTGTTACGTTTCGCCTCTAAACGAGGTATCCTCAGGTGAAGTAGCCTATTCGATAGTAGAACACTAAGTAAAGATCCTAGCTCCTAGTGTAGTGGTGTTAGGAGTAGTGGTGCTGGGATTAGTGATGACAGGGTAATGCACGCAATTGAGCGAGAGCGGGAGGTGCTTATCAAACTAGGTAAGATATATCATTTTATAATACTACGCAGATCTTAGCTTAATAATTATAACAAAAAATTTTTTTATTTATCTTTATTTATAAAATAGATGGTCAAAGTTATAAAAATTAACGAACCCAAATTAAGGTAACAAAAAAGATGGCGTTTTGTTTAATTTCCTTAGCGAGCTAAGCTTTGTATTTTGTCGTATTGGCTATGATATAACGACACTTAACAACATCTTAAAATTGAGTAGCGCCAGCGTAACCAATAGGCTGTTAATTTTAGCCAGTTAGTAAAATGTTTATGTTGCCTAAATTGTATTAATAATTTTAATTTAACCGCAATGTCGAAAAATATCTCATTTCTATAAATTACTTTTACAGGGAATATATAGTGCCACAGAATTCAATTACTGGCTATCTCTTACTTTTTATTGAATGTTTTAGTAATAGATTGTGCGGAATAGCAAATGAATTTGTATTATATACTTATGGTATTAAAGATGATAGTTTCTTGTTGAGAAATCTATAAAATGTAATATCGAAAGGGGTTGTAAGGAATACATTACTATTCACTGTCACTTAAAGCACTTTGTTAAGGCTTCACAGATTATTTACCTTATATACAGACACTTTCGATAGACTCCATTTAATTTTTTTTAATATTGTTGTGAAAAAAAAACCTGTACCTAAATTTTGTGGGATTTGGCTAGGGAAAATTCTAGAATAATCTTATAGCATCCGATATATTATGTATTATTAGTTCTCGGACGTTACTTGAATAAGGTTACGGACGGAGACTGAGGACCGGAGAGGAATCAGGCGTAGGCTCTGTGCCCGATCTCTCTCCGGACGGGTCGGATTGCTAACCCATCGGACCATGAGAGTGTGCCTCACTATAGAGAGTGCGCCTTCGGTAGCGCTAACTAGGGTACTATAAAATCGTCCTTTGCGGTAAACGGCCCGCTGTAACCGAAATTCCGTGTAGAGGAGATTATTATTATTTGGGGCTATGTGCATTACATACGAGCCTATAACGTTCTTATTACAAAAGTTGTATCGGATTTAACTAATCCACAATCCTTATAAAAATTTCTAAAACCACAGTTTAAAAATGAGACGCCGTTTTGTTTGACCGATAGTTTTACTGTGTTTTCAAAACTTACGTGTAAAGAGCCCCCATCCTAACGTCGCTCCGTTGGGATGGGAGCTGGCGACTGAGGACGGGAGAGGAATCAGACGTATGCTCTGTGACCGATCTCTCTCCGGTCGAGTCGGATTGCTAACCCATCGGACCATGAGGGTGAGGCAATAGAGAGTGCACCTGTGCTAGCGCATACTGGGGTACTACTCGTATAATATCGTCCTGTACGAGTTCCGTTGAGACGGACCGCCATAACCGAAATACGGTTTGGAGGAGATTATTATTACTGGAGGTTTATGTGCATGACATACGGTCTTATTTCAAAATGTGGTATATTTATGGTATCCGGTTTATATATACCATTTTCCTTACAAATTTTCTAAAACCACAGTTTAAGCAAGGGACTGTTTCTTTAACGGCGTTTTGTTTGACCGATAGTCGTATTTTGTTTTCATAACTTACGTGTACAGAGCCCCCGTCTCAATGGAGCGATTGCGACTGATTTCCAAACAGCATTCAATGATTTTGAGACAGATCGAAATAAATGCATGCATGAAGCGCGAGTCCGATTGAGATTTAAGAAATCCACCTGCACGTCCTTGATCGCTCTTTATATGCTTTAACACTTTCTCCGGCATTGGCCTCGAAATAATTTAAGTTGAATATCTCGCAAGATTTAGTAAATTTTTATTGTATATAATATTAAATTATTATTCCTAAACCCGTACTACAATGATAAATAGTAATATGGAATAAATAACATAATAGAAAACTACAACATTTAGAATGATAGCAACTTGTCACTAGATATCTTTGTTTTAGCTTTGAACTTGATTTACTATAGTAAAATTTAATTCCACCTTGCATATCTTACCGTGCGTTCCGTGTAGTGGCGGTACCAGGAGTTTCTAATATCAACTAAAATAAAACTGCTGAAGATGCTGCAGCACATCTCCTGTTTTTTTCCAGATATAATGGACCCTCTTACCTACATTATAATTAAATCTTCGTATAACTTTGTAAGTCACACATTCATCAATAATCATCATCATAAAAATCATAAATTCAAATGTTAGCAACTAAGTGTACAGCATAGGTATAATGTAGTTTATGTCAAAGCACTTTATTTTATTAATATTGTTATTTCGAGTTATGTATTTGCAGAGTCAAGATCATAAACAGTATTTATATGCTGACATTAAATGTACTGCCGTAGATGATTTATAAAAACTGCGTCGACCTTTGTAATATGTTTATAAAATCTTACCGGACAAAAACTTCAATTTATTGTTACAAAAATTCATTTTATTATTGTAACACATTACAATCAATTGAACTATTTTTCTGTGTTTTGTTTGTGTTGTACGATATATTGGTAAGAATATCTACTACCCCATACCGTCCCGTGGCTGTCGTAAAATTTAACAGAGGAAAACAAACAGCATCAGGGCAGCAGCAATTTCCTGATAACAAATGAACAATAAAAATAACTACTGGTGCTAAACGTGACAACTATGGAAAACCTTAGAGACAATCCATGGTGAGACCTGTGTTCAGCATTGGACTCATGATAAAAAACTGTAATGAATAACAAATTGCGACTGTATTCAAAAATTTTACAAACAGTTCATTACTTTCCGTCTTAAAACAAATGAAATGATGCTAAAGATATGAGTATGTACCAAATGGAAAGGAACGAGCTTTGAACAAATGTTGTTTTAACTGAACAAACTGCCCCTGCTAGTAAAAGGTACAGAGAATCTGTAAATTTAAAATTTTAAGTGTTTTATTAAACATTTACATTATTGACAATAAACTACACTATAAATACATTTAGAAACAAGGTGCTACGATCATCTCATTCTCAGACTTTATTGTCAGTCATGCACTCTTACTCTTAGAAATATAATAACCCTTATTAAACAATTTTTAATCGGTGTTTTTAAATTTATTAATTGGTGTGTGCGCGCGCGTGAGTGCATACGTGCGTGCGGGTGTGTGTGTGTGTGTGTGTGTGTGTGTGTGTGTGTGTGTGTGTGTGTTTGTGTGTATGTGTGCGTGCGTGCGTGCGTGCGTGTGTGTGTGTGTGGGTGTGTGTGTGTGTGTGCATGCGCGCGTGTGTGTGCGTGTGTGCGTGCGCGCGCGTGTGTGTGTGTGTTTGTGTGTGTGTGCGTGTGTGCGTGTGTGTGTGTGTGTGTGTGTGTGTGTCGCTGTTGTGTCGCTGTGTGTCTGTGTGTGTGTCTGTTTCTTCTCTCTCTCTCTCTCTCTTGTGTGTGTATGTGTGTGGGTCTGTGTGTGTGTGTGTGTGTGTGCGTGTGTGTGTTGGTGTGTGTGTGTGTGTGTGTGTGTGTGTGTGTGTCTGTGTGTGTGAGTGTGTGTGTGTGTGTGTGTTCTCGTGTGTGTGTGTGTGTGTGTGTGTGTGTGTACGTGTGTGTGTGTGTGTGTGTTTTTGTGTATGTTTTGTTCCGGTTACCACCTTGACTCACTGGCAACATTCAGCAAACGCCCTGCCTACTAAACCTAGAGGACGATACGGGGTTGTTGGTCTTCTTAAACTACCACTACAAGCGTAATGGTTTTTAGGAATGTCACGCTTGGCAGGCAGATAGTATTTTACTCCACTCTAGGTATTTTTCGTCTGATATATTAGAGATATATATGTTATACCAACATAATATATCGGATGCTATAGGATTATTCTAGAAGTTTCCCTAGCCGAATCCCACAAAATTTAGGTACAGGTTTTTTTTTCACAACAATATTTAAAAAAAATTAAATGGAGTCTATCGAAAGGGTCTGTATATAAGGTAAATAATCTGTGAAGCCTTAACAAAGTACTTTAAGTGACAGTGATTAGTAATGTATTCCTTACAACCCCTTTCGATATTACATTTTATAGATTTCTCAACAAGAAACTATCATCTTTAATACCATAAGTATATAATACAAATTCATTTGCTATTCCGCACTATCTATTACTAAAACATTCAATAAAAAGTAAGAGATAGCCAGTAATTGAATAATATGTGGCACATTTTCCCTGTATAAGTAATTTATAGAAATGAGATATTTTTCGACATTGCGGTTAAATTAAAATTATTAATACAATTTAGGCAACGTAAACATTTTAATCAACAGGCTAAAATTAACAGCCTACTGGTTACGCTGGCGCTACTCAATTTTAAGATGTTGTTAAGTGTCGTTATATCATAGTCAGCACGACAAAATAGGAAGCATAGCTCGCAAAGGAAATTAAACAAAACGCCATCTTTTTGTTACCTTAATTTGGGTTGGTTAATTTTTATAACTTTAACCATTTATTTTATAAATAAAAATAAATATTTTTTTTTGTTAAAATTATTAAGTTAAGATCTGCATAGTATTATAAAATGATATATCTTACCTAGTTTGATAAGCACCTCCCGCTCTCCCTCAATTGCGTGCACTACCCCGTGATCACTAATCCCAGCACCACTACTCCTAACACCACTACACTAGGAGCTAGAATCTTTAATTAGTGTTCTACTATCGAATAGGCTACTTCATCTGAGGATACCTCGTTTAGAGGCGAAACGAAACACGTGTCCTATTATCAACATATAATTCCTAGTATAGTATATACTAACGACAAAATTTATGTATCGAATTTATTCACAAAATTATTCAAGTATCCTAAACTTTTGATTTATGTTTCTGCTTTTAATATTATGAAATGTTTGCTGTGACTTTTTATGGTTACGCGACTACAAACAAAATTTTCAATAAAGTAAATTAAATTATAAATTTGGAAGGCTATCAAGTCATTCATATTGATCCCGATACAAGCAGCGTAGATATTGTTATGCGGGGGATTTGCTATCTTTAGAAAAATTATCAAATAAAATTTATTGCGACGGGTTATGCGATTTTATTCATCATAACCAAATATGATTTATTTCATTTGCAACACCAGATTAACAAAAATATTTTGGTAACATTTATTGTAAGTATATAAATACTTGAACTAGGCTTTCACCGCCCTTCCATTTCGTATTACGTATTATATTTTTTACATGGTAGAGCCAGGCTTCAGCAATATTACAAATATAGTTGTAGCACGAATGGGTCGCACGGCCGCGGATAGTACACGCACGCACGAAACTAGGCCTTCCGTCTTAGTCCTCAGGTGTGGCAAAGCATCTGCATTTTGATTCCTAATCGAGGATAAATGTAGATATCTATGAGCCACAGCATCCACTAAACATCAGGTGGACTGAGTGCTCGTTTATGCAGTTGTTATATAAAAAAATTAAAACATTTATTAAGATAAAGCTTTAAAAGCGACGCGGTACTTGAAAGGAAAATTATAAGGCTGTTCTCCATAAACATTATAATATTTAAGAAGTAGGTTTTTTTTTAAGAATATTAACAATAAACATTACTAATATTCCCCTTAACCACTTGTGGTAAGCTTAAATTGATTGTGTTACGAGTGATTCACGCCAGTAGTCGAATGTTGGATTCGAACCCACGACCTTTTTGAGTTCGCGGTACGCGCTCTGCCATTAGGCTACCGTCGCTTATTACACGTCGCTTAGGTTTACGGAAAGCTTTGCTTTTAGTAGCGTGTTCATCGTGTTCACTGTTGTGTGATGAGTGTGTACATTGCTGAGAATTAGGAGAAATATTTCTACACTAAGTGGGAAAGACTAGAAATGTCTCTTGATTTTCAATCAATGGCGGTAAAACCATCGTTTGCCCCCATTATTATTAACAAAAAATTGTTACAGCTTTTTAAAAGTCACTGCTGAACAAGAAATGCAACAAAACATGGACCTGGGGAACTTGCATCCATCGACCTACATGTTTTATATTACGTTAGAGATAAAAGAAAATAAATTTAAAAATTTGCAACCTATTTATTGACCACATGCCTCCTCTAACTTTTAAGAGAATTTTTGGAGCAGGTGAGCCACCACCGCGCTACCCATTACATTTCTTTTTCTTGTATACTTGCAGCTTTCTTTCCGATGATTTACTTCACCACGAAGCACTTGGTAAACAAGAACATTAAATTGCAATTAACAATTTTATTGGGGCCAGCGGGGATCGAACCCGGGGTACATACATTGCAACCACTAGGAATGAGGTAATCGGTACTTACTAGTATAAAATATTATATTGTAAATAATAATTTTTTATGTCCCGCTGGGTTTCTTGCTAGTCCTTTCTAGGACAGAGGATTTCTTAGGAACCAGTGGTAAAATTTAAATTACCTTTTTATATAGAATAAAAGTGACAAACGGGTACAGTCTACCTGATGGTAAGTGGATATTGTGGCACGTAGACATATACATTTATCTTCAATTAAAGGATCAAAATGAAGATGCATTGTCACACCTGAGGACTGAAATGGAATGCTTCGTTTCCAGTAAAAAGGGTCTGCGGTTCTCTACACTCACCATAAGAAACACAGCAGCATTAAGATGCTATTTGACGCTGTTGTTCTGTGAGAGCGTGGTTCTTCCCCGGTCGAGCCGACTCATTCGTGCAACAACCATAATATAGCTACAGCGTGGCTTTACCACGTTAAATTATTTACAATAAATATTCTTGTAATGTATATTGAATAAGAATATTTTAGAGGATTATATTAGTTATCAATAAATTAGTTTTTAAAATGGATAAGCTATCCTTTTCCTACTCGAAAAATGGTTACGCCTTCATGGTGGAGCGCATTATAACTGCAATACGAATGGGTTAATTCGAACGAGGAAGTACCACGCTCTTACAAAATACTAACGTGAAATATCAGCTTAATGTGTTTTTCTTACTAATTACGAGGAATTTAATCTTTGATCTCAGGAGTGACAAATTTTCATTCCTAATAGAGAATAAATGTGGGTGTCTATGGGCCACGGAGAATACTTACAGATCATAGTCATGGAGAGAATGGACTGACCGTTAGCCTCACAAAAGTTGCCATTCTCTTCTAGAAAGAAACAGCGATTGTGCGGCCAATACTCTTTGACATGATTTTTCATTTGTAAAGAGAGTGCACAATTACTGTGATTGAATGGGACTATTTTGTCTCTAGTATTCGGTATTCGCTGCACAATTTAACACGGAATGCAACGTGCATTGTCTATAAATCTTTATTATCGACAGATGCACTGCATGCTCGTTTGTAACTCGTTTTTCTTTATGAAATGTCTTTAAGGATTTGTTTTAATTGTTTTACTAAGCCTATGACATTTAAAGTTAAATGGACATGCAAATAAGGTTTTAAGCGGTATAGCTGACAGCAATATTTAAGTTTTATTATGATATTAAAGGGTACTTAAAAGCTGTTTTACGATAAACACTTCCCTTCGTCAACTGGTGACAAACTTTAAGTCGATCTGCCATAAAAGATGACAGCGTGGTTATATTGACACATTTTCTTACACAACATCTGTGTTGTGATAAAATGTGTCTGTATTAATAAAGTCACCTAGTATGCATACAGGTGAGTTTATTTCCTCAAATACAACGTTACAATGGGATACAAAATATTTGATTGTTATTCTACTTACTGGTGGCGGTATATAAACAGCACACAGTGCTATCTGACGTAGAGTCTAGGTTACTGGAGCTTCAATATTAACCCATAGGTCTTAATATTTGCTTTCCCAGCAGGCGACATGATTAGATTTAATTTTTTTTGATACTGCTATCAATATTCCACCTCCTTCCTTACCACTGTGGTAGGTAGAGTTTTCCCTATCTCTTCTGTAGACATCATACCGGTTACCAAAAATTTCACCATTCAGCACTGAGCCATTTAACCAGGTTTCTACTAATACTATAATATCATAATTACTACAACAAACATTGCAATAAAATTCTTTTGTTTTAGATCGAAGGCCTCTACAATTTTGAAAATATATTTTTAACCTATTAAATTTTACAGTAAGGTTTTCCGAGTACATGCACAAATTATTCTAATATATTTATTTTAAATATTACATCAATTTGTTTAGTGTTCCTTAATCTTTAGTAACTATATATTGTGATTCATAATTTTTTCTAACGTATATTTTACCACCCCTGATCCAAACATATTTGAACCCTTTTTCTTAGCCTTGATTCTGTTAGCAGCATGAAGTGCTTTATTGGAAGGCGATAAATGCTCGACAACATAAATCGCTGTCTTGGTACCCGAAAGCCCTAGTCGTCGATATCTTTGCGATCGTCTTGTTGTCGATTAATTTTGCCGTCCCATTGAACTATGAGCGTAAGGAATAAAGAGTGTACCTGTGTTTGCACTTGACTATACGTATACGCCCTCGTTCTATTGTTGTACAATTATCTTCTCAATTTTTACGTGATCAATTTCTAGCCTCTGTTATAAAATTCAATAAAAATAATCATCTTGACAAATTAAACAGTTCTCACCTAGGGCGTTCGGGTACCAATAATAATAATATAAATATAACAATAATAACAATAAATAAAACAAAAAATAAAACAGTAACAATAACAATAATAACCGACCGACCGACATGTGGGGTGGTGTGTCGACCGAAATTTTTCCTGTAGGCTAATCCCAGTCAGCCTCTCGGGTCATCTGAGGCGACTGGGACTCCGTGACGGACTGCTCCGGGCTCAAATGCAGAAGGCGGTGCTCCTCGATATCGCCCGCATCGTCCGCCGGTTTCTTTCCCTTTCCCCCTAACCCTCGGACGTCTGGTCTCCCCCTGCCGAGGGCTCCCATCTGGTTGGATCTTATTTATTTATGTAGTTTTTGTATTTATTTTATTGATATTTATGTACTATTTATCTTTTCATTTTAATTTATAATTATATATTTATAGAACCCAACCAGGTGAGAAAATTATATAGATACCACAATAATAATAAAAATCGGTTTCCAATAAAGCACTTCATGCTTCTAACAGAATCAAGGCTAAGGAAAAGGGGTTCAAATATGTTTGGATCAGGGGTGGTAAAATATACGTTAGAAAAAATGATGAATCAAAATATATAGTTATTAAAGATTTAGGAACACTAAACAAATTTATGTAATATTTAAAATAAATATATTAGAATAATCTGTGCATGTACTCGGAATACCTTACTGTTAAATGCAATAGCTTAAAAATATATTTTTTAAATTGTAGAGGCCTTCGATCTAAAACAAAAGAATTTTATTGCAATGTTTGTTGTAGTAATTATGATATTATAGTATTAGTAGAAACCTGGTTAAATGGCTCAGTGCTGAATGGTGAAATTTTTGATGACCGGTATGATGTCTACAGAAGAGATAGGGGAAACTCTACCTACTACAGTGGTAAGGAAGAGGTGGAATATTAATAGCAGTATCAAAAAAAAAATTAAATCTAATCGTGTCGCCTGCTGGAAAAGCAAATATTAAGACCTATGGGTTAATATTGAAGCTCCAGTAACCTAGACTCTACGTCAGATAGCACTGTGTGCTGTTTATATACCGCCACCAGTAAGTAGAATAACAATCAACTATTTTGTATCCCATTGTAAGGCTGTATTTGAGGAAATAAACTCACCTGTATGCATACTAGGTGACTTTCACTTAGGTAACATAAATTGGGGCATGTTAAAAATACAAGCACAATTCATGCATAATTAACAGCCATGAGTCAGGATTTAATTGATTTCTTACACATTAATAAACTTACTCAATGTAATCACGTAACAAATACTGGTCGTATATTGGACCTTGTACTTACATCCGTTAATTTGTGTGAAGTAACCCTAGCAGTAATACCCTTAAGTGATACTGAACATATACACCATCCTCTAGATATCACTATATCACTATCGACGAAAAAATGTCTGCCTTACAGTTCAAAAAATAAAAAGCGTAGTTTTTATAAAGCAGTTTATGGTCCCAGATCCACGTCCAGATTATGGAAAGCATTTGAATGAGGTTAATTGGATTGAGATGTTTAGTGGATTAAATAATGTTAATGACATGGTTAAAGCATTTTATGAGGTTTTGTATACACTTATTAAGGATTATATCCCGATGAGCAAGAGAAGAAACAAGCGTTAGTATCCTGTTTGGTTCAACAAAACTTTGATAAAATCATTAAATGAGAAAAATAAAACAAGAAAACGGTAATCCTAGGGATGAAATTGAGTTAAAGTTACTAAGTAAAAGATGTCAGCAATTCGCCGCAAAGTGTTATAAAAATTATATAGAAAAAACAAAACAGCAAATACAAAATAATCCAAAACTATTTTGATCTCATGTCAAAGAAAAGCGCGGTGGTACTAGCGGATATCCTATCGCTATGACAAATGGTCAGGAAACTACTTCTGATGGATTTAAGATATGTGAACACTTTGCGAATTATTTCTCTTCTGTTTACAATGCAGACGTAGATAGACAGTTTTTATGCATGATTTCGATAATTTGAAATTATTATAGAGTAATAGCCAATATTTGACAAGCCCAACTTTAGATTACAAAACTTTATTAAATAAGCTAGAAAGAGTGATCTGATGATATTCCGCCAATTTTCATAGCGTCTTTTGCATCGGTTTTGGTTACACCTCTATTGATTATATACAACAAATCATTAGCAACGGGAGTTTTCCCATCGAAGTGGAAAATTGCAAAGGTAGTTCCCATTTACAAGTCAAAGGATAAGAGCATAATATCTAATTATAGGTCAATTTCAATTTTGCCAATATTCGGTAAAATACTAGAATCTCTAGTTAGTCAACTATTGCTGACTCACTTAAAACTTTACCTCAGTAATAATCAACATGGCTTTGTTCGATCAAGGTCAACTTGCACAAACCTTGTAACTTTTACAGAGTCTTTGGTAAAAGTAAGAGATGCAGGTAGGCAATATGATGTAATATACACAGATTTGAGTAAAGCTTTTGATAGAGTTCCGCATAAAGTCCTAAACTACAAATTAGCCGTTTATAGGATCGCCGGATCATTGTTGGAATGGGTAAAGTCATACTTAAAAAAACGATCTTTTTATGTGGTCATAAATGGATTTCAATCTGATAATCGTATCATTTTCTCTGGTGTGCCACAGGGCTCAAATTTAGGACCAATATTATTTAACCTGTTTATAAATGACATTTCTAGTTGCTTTAAATTTTCGGAACCCTACATGTATGCGGATGATGTAAAGTTTGGAAGAATAATCGAATCTTTAGAAGACTCAGTATTGTTAGAGACAGATTTAAATTGACTTGTAAATTGGTGTAATCTTAACGGCATGAATCCTAATTATTCTAAATGTTCACATGTTAAATTTACAAGAAATACTAAGTTGATCAATAACCATTACTTCATAGGGAATAACAAAATACAAGAAGTAGAAGTAATAAGGGATCTTGGTGTATATTTTGACAAAAAACTAACTTTTGTACCACATGTTGATAGTATTATAAATAGATCTTCCAAAATGTTAGGGTTTATCATAAGAAGTGGTAGGTCATTTAAAACCCTAAAACAAAAAAAATATTGTACAATAGCCTTGTAAGGAGTATAATGGAGTACTGCAGTGTTGTCTGGTGTCCCCACTATTCTACACATTCGTTGCGATTGGAGAGAGTTCAAAAACGCTTTATGTGGCATCTTACATATGCTGTTGGAAAAGCACTAAAAATATCATCCTATGCAGATAGACTTCAATATTTTAATATGCTACCCTTATCGATACGTCTAAAATTAATAGATATTATGTTTTTATACAAGGTGCTTAGAAATGAAGTAGATTGTACACAGCTTCTCGCCCAATTTAAATTTCGCACTCCAATAAGAATTCCACGCAAACCAACTCCACTCCTTTCCACGTCGTAGAACTGTTCTCGGTGCGCATTCGCCAGTCGCAAGGCTTTGTAAAGTCTTTAATGAATGTAGTGAGGTCATTGATGTTAATTTTGATTCCATATGTCAGTTTTATAAGAATTTATGTAAGTACTTCAAACATTGTGAAAGCACAGCTCGTGTACTAAATTATTAATAATTAATGTAAAAAAAACACACACACACACACATACGCGCGCGCGCGCACACACACACATACACACACACACACACACACACACACACACACACACACACACACACACACACACACACACACACACACCACACGCACACGCACGTGCACGCACACGCGTTCATACAATATCAAATTATTTAAAATAAGAATTCCATAGATAAATAGTACTAAAATGTAAATTATATTGATAGCATGTTGTGATTACCTTTAAGTGATTGTACATTTTGAAATAACGAAACCGTAAATTTTAATTGTGTTTTAAAAATGGGCCCGATTTGTTGGCGATATCACTATTATACCACTTTTCTCGAAACGACGGTCAATTATATTCCTAAGATAATTAAATTTTTGCCGAAGCACAAAATCTTAGCCCTTATTTAAAATGATGAAATTTAATTTAGAATAGACCGGTTTTAATCAAAAAGTTTCTTCAAATAGAAGTCATTCTTCAATTCAATTTCATTGAATCAACTTAGAATTGATGAAGATAGATAAAATTACACACGAACATTAAACGTTACAAAGTACCAACAGTTTAATTTATGGTAACATTTATTTTGAATACTTTTTAATCAGGATCTTAAAGCATATTTATATATCAGAAATAAATAGTTTTTGCTAATTCTTTAAATATTCGCATAGAAATAGTATTATCAGCTATATGACTATGGTCGAATATTTATTTAAATACGTTATTATACATAGGTTACAATATAAATCTTCTCAATTTTTACGTGATCAATTTCTAGCCTCTGTTATAAAATTCAATAAAAATAATCATCTTTACAAATTAAACAGTTCTCACCTAGGGCTTTCGGGTATCAATAATAATAATAATAATATAAATATAACAATAATAACAATAAATAAAACAAAAAAATCTTTTTTATGTGAATTTGATTCAAAAGTATTTAGCCGTGGAAAAAAATGATATATCTCGCGCCGGGCAAGGTGGAGTACTTCGGAACTTCGATAATTTAGGCTTCGGTGAGTTTCGCTTGTGGAGTAACGAACGCGAGCGTGGACTATTTGCTCCTAAGCCATATCAGAGGAAGTCTGTGTCTTGCTGAAGAACGTATAAGGACTAACTTTATCCTATTTAGTATTGTACGAAACCAAAGATAATAATTATTTATTAATACCTACAAGTAAATAGTACATATTGTATAAAACTTTTACATGTTCCTAGTAAGAAAGGTACGTGAGGCTATTGAAATAAATCCTGTTTTCCAAAGAGAAGGCGGCTAATCAACGCCATTTGCTAGTAATTTTGTAAGTAATAAAATTAAATCCAACAAGCATACTACTGGAAGCGGGATACAGTAAGCTCATCCTGAGTAGATATAGAGAGGACCTAAATTAATAATTAAAATCTGAAGACCGAAGGCACTCGAAACCACGCGACTTAAAAATGTTTTATTTTAAAGTTTTTTTTCATCTAATGCTGCTTAATATTATTGATAACATTTAAAATGATTTCAAATTTATTAGACACTATGTCAGCTAAGAAATCCTCTTTCTCTTTTTTAATATGTCAGTATGATCTAAAAAGAAGTTGATATTAGTCTAATTCTATAGCGTCAATGTTATTTAAAAGGATGTGGGTCTACGAGTACTAATTGAAGTCCCGCTGGGTTTCTTGCTGGCTCCTCCTAGGAATATTTTTTTTCCGAAATAAAAATGGCTTTTAATAAGGATTATTTGTAATCTGCTTTTCTATTCTATTATAGAACATTGAACATTTAATTTTGTTATACTTTATATTTTCAATTTATGTTCATCTTCTTAATCAGTCCGTAAAAGTAAACAAAAAAATTGTTTAATTCAATTTTTTGATCTTTAACATTTATTATTCTTGTCCAGTCATGTGTCGTGTTATATTTAGCTGAAATGCACAGGGACCAAGCTCTCACAGAAAGGCATCTCGGCATAAAGAAGCTTAATTTTGTCTATCGTACGGTGAGTGTAAAGATCCGGAGAAGCTTTTTACTAGAAACGAAGCATTTCATCTTAGTCCGTCTTAAATCTTCTACATTTTGATTCTTAATCTACGATTGATATAGATGTCAGGTAGACTGTGTAATCGTTTGCTACCTTTATTCTATAAAAAATACCAGTGGTTCCTACACAGACTAACTCCTAGGCAACAAAAACCTTCTACCACCCGGTAGGAGCCGACAATACTAATATAGTCCATAAGCCCAACATTGTGTTAGCATGTAGTAACAAATTAATGAACTTGATGTTTTAAATAAAATGTTTATAATAACAAATGTTACGGTGTGAATTACCGACAAAATCAGATTCCATTACACAATATTGAACTGCTTTTATTCGTGGCCGATTGTCATTCTTTTCACGTAGTTCATTCATGTCCCAAATGACCTTCATTTTACATTCAATTTACACCGAGTTTGAAAAATTGTAACGTATTAAACAGTTTGAGTTACAGATATATATCATATAAAATCGTTGGTCTGTTAGTTTTATCCAATTTTAAATGTAGCTATCTATACATACCTACATAATAATAAAATTGAATTGACTGTCTGTAACATTGAAAGAGCCTGCTTTTACTAAGCACAGGAGGTCTTTGCATGCTTCTCAGACAGGAACAACCATTTTATCAAATGTTTGTGTGTCTGTCTGTCTGGGTGATGAAACTTACGAGCATACACAGAGCAATGCAAGGAGTGATCTAGGCTATATGTATCAGATACACTTGAAGACTTTTTGAAAAGCCGAAATAATTATAAAACAATTTTTCTTTGATTATCTTAAAACTAAATAACGGCACATTGAACAGATCCTACCCATGCAAAGCCAGGGCAGTCGCTAGTACGAAATATGTTGATGATAGCTGTGAAACGCAGGAGCTAAGCTATCGCCGTAAATGTTAAGGGACCGAGCTTCCTGTAGTGATCGATGACTTGCTTGCTTTACCCTTTCCCCTTCCACATCCCGTGGATGACGTAAGAGGTGACAAATGAAAACAAACCAAAAGTGTGACAGCATCGTCATCCCAATAACATATCTACAAAATAAAAAGAGACTGTAAATCCGTCTTCCAAGTATACTTGGCTTGATCGATTTGTCATAGTCGCTATAGCGACAAACGACCAAAACCACAAGTGGGGCAGTAGCGTCTTCCGAATAACTTTGTCAAATCGATCAAACGGAATTTCGGTCAAAGCGACCTAAGCATACTTGCCTCGCGAGTGCAAGGATGAGTTAAGTCGAACGGGCACTGACTCATGGTTTTCGAGTCTTTATGGACCGAGACTGTAATCCGAAAACCGGAGAGATCAGGCGCAGTACCAGCGGCGCTACGTGCTTTTCGATGCACGGGGGTGAAACGCGACTGCGCCTGCAGGTGAGAATTCCTTGACAGAGAAATCCAGTAATTGACCATGACCTGAACCGAGATTCAAACCCGGGGCCTCATTATTTGAGCGTTTAAAACCATTAGATAAAAGAGGCAGTCAAAATAGTTTAAAAATCTTCCACATAATACAATCTGAACAGGCTTACGTTCAAAAGTGGATTTCGTTAGGCCTGTGTTCGAACCCGCCAGCACCAATGAAATGGTTAATCGCAGTTTTAAGTGCTGATTAACCACTTGCTCGGTGTTAAAAGAAACAAGACTGGATAGGATGTATTAATGCGGCGTTGTTGAGATTTAAAATTAAAACAAAACATTAATTCACCATTACTTCGTTTTTTGAAAAACATAACCTAGATCTCTCCTAGAATTGCTCTCTATCTGTTCGTAAAGTTTCATCACAATCGGTTCAGCCATTTCGAAGATTAGCGCTGACGGACAGAGAGACAGACAGACAAAACTTAAAGAAATGGTTGTTTATATCTCAATAGCATGCAATTAACCTCCTGAGCTTAGTAGAGGTCAGATATTTCTATATTACAGACAGACAGTTTAATTTGATCTATATTTATAGGTGCAAAGTTTAATGTCGATAAACATTTTAATCCTAGCATCCGTTAATAACTATGAAAGAAAAATAATAAGACCAATGAAGCAAATATAGGGGGTTTGGTTATCGAAATTGTCGAGAAGGCGACTTCTTTCCGCTCAAGTGATTGCCAATATAATTTCCTTTTTTACGTCTAACCTTTGTCACTAGCAGATCATTTTATCATGGTTCACTAAAATTAATTCAGGGACTTTTTAACAAATTGTGAATAACGTAATATATAAAATCGGATCCGAATATAACTACGATGAGATGTTACTACCGACGATGGCCCAGATGTAACCTATGGATTAATGATTGTAATGTTGAACATATGACCTTTATACGTGGTAGAGCCATGCTGCAGTTATATTAGTAGTATAGCTGTAGCACGAATGGGTCGGCTCGACCGGGGAAGGACCACGCTCTCACAGAATACCAGCGTGAAATAGTAGCTTAATGCTGCTGTATTTCGTATGGTGAGTGTAGAGAACCGGAGACCCTTTTTACTGGAAACGAGGCATTCCATCTTAGTCCTCACGGGTGACAACGCATCTGCATTTTGATTTGTAATCGAGGATAGATGTAGATGTCTATGGGCCACAGCAACCTCTTACCATCAGGTGGAATGTGTGCTCGTTTGTCACCCTATCCTATAAAAAAAAAAAGTTTAAAAAAATAAAATTAAGTAAAAACATTATGCATATTACTTATTATACTGTATGGTAAATCTTATAACTGCAATAAACAACAAATATAAACTATAAATGGTTAATGATTGTAATGTTGAACATATGAACTAAAAGTTTAAAAAAAAAAGTTAAATTAAGTAAAGACATTATGCATATTATTTATTATGCTTTATGGTAAATCATATAACTGTAATAAACAATATATAACCCATAAATAGTTAATGGTTGTAATGTTAAACAAATGAATTAAAAGTAAAACCAAAAAATTGTTAAATTAATTGAAGATATTATGCATATTACTTATTGTGCTGTATGTTAAATCTTATAACCGTAATAAACAACAAATATAACCTATAAATAGTTAATGATTGTAATTTTGAACATATGAACTACAAGTAAATAAAAAAGTAAATTTAAGTAAAAATACACCAAAATTAAAATAGATTTACACTTTACGCATATTGCTTATGGCAATAACTGGACTAAATTGAGGTTTAGAAAATCATACCATGTGTAGTCACTCATCACAAAGAAATTAGACACCTAGAACCACAAATCTACTTCTTAACTGCAAGTCGCAGTGGTCTTTGGGAGTCATCAATACGAGCCACAGCAGTTACTGTGCGTTGGCGTTGTTTCCTGCGTATGGTTGTCACCAGATGAGCCATGCAGTCTTTGCTTATAATTCTTATTGCTCTTAGCGGCACACATAGCCACTGAAACATTATTGGTGCTCGGATCTGGGGAACTGGGGTATTTGGCCATTAAAGCAATTCCAACCCAATTCTTCCATTGTGATAATCTTATTATGACCATCTGCATGCACCATTAACATAAACTACACCATCATGAGTCCATACATTCTTAACACCAAAAAAACCTGTTTTCTGGCTGTTCTGTGAACTGATTGCCGCACCATAGAAAGATATTCACTAACGGATATAGATGAGCCTTTTAGTTTAGTTTTTGATCGCCATACTTCCAATTTTTATTTGTATGGTGATTCTGAAAGAATACAAGAACAGGTCTAACATGATCACTCTGCTGAGCACTGAGTCTATAACACTTTTCAAAGTAGGTTGCTGTAATATGTGGCAGACCCATCTTGTTGTTTATTAATTGAAGTATTTGATCTGCTGTATCAGTATCAAATGCCTCAGGTAGTCCAAAAAAAGGAAGTTTCTTTCTTTCCCACGTTGCCACATAGCTATGACATCAATATTCTTTGAATAAAACTATTATTTACGGATTTTATCGCGTTTAATTACTTTAATTTATTTTTATTATTATATACACCGTTATTACTATATACACGGTTACCGAAGATACACAAACCAAACGCTCCACTACGTCCCATAGTGAGCCAGATCGATTCACCAACTTATAAGCTGGCACAATACTTACCAAAAATACTATCACCACTGAGAGGACATACCAGAGCACACACAAAGGATTCATACCATTTTGTGAGTGAGATAAAAGACCTACATCTCGCTAACAATGAAACTATGGTCAGTTTTGATGTTCAGTCACTATTTACATGCCTACCTATTGTGGACTGCATCTCAATTGTAACTAGGAAGCTAGAAGAAAATAACATGCCTCAAGAATATGCAATACTACTTGAACATTGCCTCACATCTGGCTATCTATTGTGGAAGGAGGAGTTCTACAAGCAAGTAGATGGTGTGGCGATGGGCTCACCTGTGTCTCCCATAGTCGCCGACATATTCATGGAGGACTTTGAGGAGAAAGCCCTTCTTACTGCTCCTGTAAATCCAAGGTTCTACAAGCGGTACGTAGACGACACTTTCACAATTTTACCATCTGACAAAGTAACTGCATTTTTAGACCACCTTAACTCCATAAACTCTAAAATACAATTCACAATGGAGTTAGAGGCAAATAATTCTTTAGCCTTCCTAGATGTTTTAGTCATCCGAAATCCTGATAACACTATTGGTCACACTGTGTATAGGAAAAAGACCCATACCAACCGATATCTAAATGGTGAATCTCACCATCATCCTTCACAGTTAGCTACCGTGGGTAAATCTTTGTTTCAGAGAGCACGAGGGATCTGTGACAGAAAACATCTGGCCGCGGAGCTTCAGCACGTCAAGCAAGTATTGCAAGACAACAAGCTTCGGGTCCCGCGCCTACGTCACAGTGAACGAGTGAAGCCGGCAACAGTCGAGCGCGCACCTGCTCTACTACCATATGTTGGAGGAGTCACGGACAAGATTGGCTACATCTTGAAGCGAGCGTCCATTAAGACATACTACAAGCCGCTGAAGAAGATTAGTCAATTTTTACCATCCATCAAATGTAATATTCCTCTACAAGATGCAGGTGTGTACAAGCTAGATTGTGAATGTGGTCTCTCTTACATAGGTCAAACAAAGAGATCTATAAAAACCCGCGTGAAGGAACATATAGCTGATGTGAAGCACCGACGCTCCGGGAAGTCTGCAGTCTGCGAACATGTTCAAGATCGTCCCCACCATTACATTAGATTTGATAAACCACAAATTCTCGCAAAAGAACACCGATTCCTACCAAGGATGATACGCGAGGCTATTGAAATTAAAAAACATCCAAATTTCAATAGAGAAGATGGTTGGGTGCTACCATCTGCTTGGGATCCTATAATCAACAAAATTAAACCCAAACCCAAGCATACCACTGCAAGACTTCATGATACTATAAGCTCGTTTTGCGTAAATCGGACCAAAAAAAAAAAATTAATATTAAAAAACTGAAGGTAGCCGGACTAACTATGACATTGGGACGTCAAACATCTCAGTCCCCCCCGTGACCATGGACGCTGTAAAGCACCCGAAACGTCGGGATAATAATAAAAATAAATTAAAGTAATTAAACGCGATAAAATCCGTAAATAATAGTTTTATTCAATGTGTAGTGTTCGCGTAAATTTAAGAAATCATTATCAATATTCTTGACACATTCCTGGATCTGCTGCTTAAGAATGTTGAGCATTGCACTTACGAGTTCTTTAAAGGCATAGAACTCTTCTTTTAACTGTATTAATGTCGAATTACTTGGAGTGAAGCATCCTTCAAGCGTCTTTCAAAATCAACCATCTTCGGACACCAGCCTTTTTCCAGTTGACTTTGCATATTTGCCACATCAGACACATTTGCCATTGTTGAAGTATAGTGAGCAGTGAGCGCACGACACAGGCGCACGCGTATAGCTAAACGTTTGCACTCTTGTTTACGTATCTACTATCTACGTCATACGACATACAACATATATCACCAACCTTTTTCCTCGTAACTGTAGTAATTGATACTGTTACTTCAACGATGAATATCTGAGAATCATGTTCAAATGAGTTCAATGATGGAGCGCAACGTTATGTTTGTAAAAAACACTACGACTTTGGTTGTGCTGGTATAACTGAGCGAGGTTTTCGGAACTTAGGAGCAGATAGAAGAGCTCAATGGAAATGCCTTCAGTGCAAAAAGGCTTCCTTCAGCCCCTCCCGTCCAAGTTCTGAAGCCACTCCTAGTGGCAATACTGGTGGGGAGTCGGCGACTTTGGACGTTATTCTTAAGGAGATTCATGAGATGAAGAAGCTGGTCACAACAGTTCCAAGTCTTATCGAAGACATCAAATCTATTAAAGTTGAATTAATCCATCTGAAGAAGTCTTGTGAGTACAACAGTAGTTCACTAAAATCTTTTCAAGATCAAGTCTCCAGTTTGGAACGTGGTGTATCTCAGATATAAAAGATTCAAAATTCTCTCTTTGTGACTAACAAGGAAACAGCTAATCTTAAAAGTGTTATTGAGACCAAGAAACAGTGGTCACGGCTTAGTAATTTTGAGGTAAAGGGCATCCCCCTAAAGCCCAATGAAAACCTATTTGTAATTGCGAAGTCTATGGGTAAAGCAGTTGGGTATAAATTCCAAAAATCTCAAATCAATTACATATCCCGAGTACCAATGTTTAATACCAAAGAGAAGGCCATCATTACAATTTGTAGCAGCTGCACGCGCCTGCAAAACTAAGGCGAGGATGAACCTAGAGGCGAAGGATGTTGGATTTGGAGGCAATCGTCAACGTCAAATGATCATTTGACTCTGGAGTCAAATGACCATTTGTTCATTAGTTCAGTTTTTTGTGCTCTGGAGCACAAAAAACTTCGTACCAAAACAAGGACCTTAGCAAAAGACCGAGTTTATTCTTATATCTGGGTCAAATACGGATAAATTCATATTCGTGAAGATGATACTGTTACGAGCTTGAGGTTCGTGACAATAAAAATTACTAGTTGACTTATTCATGCAACAATACTTCGCCGGTTTTAATTATTACTAAAGAGGCTGATTTAAACAAAATAGCTTAATCTATTGTTTATTAATGTCTCTTTTTGACATTACTTCTTTTAATTTTATTAACTATTCTTACCTCTGTATAATTAACTTTTACTTTTATGGAATTACGAAGCTGTTTTTAATAAGTTACAAAATGCTTGTTACCCCTGCCTTACCTGCTTCGTTGACGCATCGCTATTTGTTAAAATTGTCTATCAGTTATCAGTTATTTGCTTTTGTTGACGGTCCCTTAAGTATGCATCATATTTTGCTCTCATTAGACGATACAGTTCTATTTTTTCTACCCATTTGTAAATATTATGTGCTAACTTATTATAGTCTTAGTTAATTTTTTTAATATTGAGTTATTGTTTACTAATTTTACTAACGGGATTTTTGAAATATGACGGGAGATATATATTCCTTTATTGTAGTAAAATTATTTTGGTTATTGATAGGCTTAAAAATGGCTATGCTACGTAATAATAGTGTACGTGTAGGGTGTGGCAGTGACAACCTGAGAATATATTATCAGAACGCAAGAGGCTTGCGCACTAAAACTGACATATTTTATCCCCGTAAGGGTTAACGGTTAGCATCTAAAAATTATAGGCAAAATACATGTATATGGCGAGCGAGCAATAATTTGAATAAGCTAGCCAATGAGTTTGACTTCGATTTGTTTAACACTAGTGCTGCGTCAGCTAGGCGCATACTTAACAATGAATTTTTTAGCTTTAAATGAGATATTGATGCGTTGCTACACAATTATGATTTACTTTGGTATTTGTGTTTATTTTTCTGTTAAAAATAGCTTGTAGTGTTATTGACTGTCCTAAGTATGAGTTGATTGTCTTTTATATGTATAATACAAGTTCAGCCCTCATTTGGCATAAATATGTTGTATTGGATACTTTCGAGTGTTAAATCGTGTTTATCATTGTTGTAAATTCACCTTTGTATCTATTAGTGAGGATCTTTATTTGACTTACTGTTGTTATTAGTACTATCTATCCTAATTATGATAGCTGCTGGTCTTCCAAATAAAAAAATAAAAAATATCGAATTTATTGATTAGTAGAAACAGTTAAAACAAGTAGATTGAGGTAATGATAGGATGGTGAACGTGAGTGTTTTAATTTTTAAAATATTTTATCCCCGTAAGGGTTAACGGTTTGCATCTAAAAATTATGGGTAAATACATGTATATGGCGAGCGAGCAATAATTTCAATAAGCTAGCCAATGAGTTTGACTTCGATTTGTTTAACACTAGTGCTGCGTCAGCTAGGCGCATACTTAACAATGCATTTTTTAGCTATAAATGAGATATTGATGCGTTGCTACACAACTATGATTTACTTTTGTATTTGTGTTTATTTTTCTGTTAAAAATAGCTTGTAGTGTTATTGACTGTCCTAAGTATGAGTTGATTGTCTTTTATATGTATTATACAATTTTAGCCCTCATTTGGCATAAATATGTTGTATTGGATACTTTCGAGTGTTAAATCGTGTTTATCATTGTTGTAATTTCACCTTTGTATCTATTAGTGAGGATCTTTAATTGGCTTACTGTTGTTATTAGTACTATCTATCCTAATTATGATAGCTGTTGGTCGTGATTAAAACTACTTTTACGGATTTTATCGCGTTTATTTTACTATTATTTTTAATTCCCGACGTTTCGGGCGCTTTCCAGCACCCATGGTCACGGGGGACTGAGATGACTGACGTCCCGATGTCATTGTTAAACCCGGAGTACCTTCAGCTTTTTTTAATTATTGTTTATGGTCTGATCTATGCAAAATGAACTGACTATGTCTTGAGGTCTTGCAGTGGTATGCTTGGTTTTAGTTTTAATTTTATTGATTATAGGATCCCAAGCAAGTGGTAGTATCCAGCCTCCTTCTCTATTGAAATTAGGATGTTTTTTAATTTCAATAGCCTCACGTATGATCTTTGGTAGGAATCGGTGTTCTTTCTGCGAGGATTTGTGGTATATGAAATCTGATGTAATGGTTGGGGCCGTCTAGGATATGATCACAAACTGCAGACTTCCTGGAGCGTTGATGCTTCACATCTGCTATATGTTCCTTTACGCGGGTTCTAATTGATCTTTTTGTTTGTCCTATATAAGAGAGACCACATTCACAATTAAGCTTGTACACTCCTGCACTTGTTGAGGAATATGACACTTGACTGATGGTAGGAACTGACTAATCTTCTTCGGCGGCTTGTAGAATGTTCTAATAGAAGCTCGCTTCAAGATGTAGCCAATCTTGTCTGTGTCAATCATTAGCTGTTGGTCTTCCAAATAAAAAAAAAAAAATAAAAAATAGCGAATTTATCGATTAGTAGAAACCGTTAAAACAAGTAGATTGAGGTAATGATGGGATGGTGAACGTGAGTGTTTTAATTTTTAAACTGTCATTATTATGCAAATAATAATACAATATTATTTAAGGCCAAATTCTACCAATGAAATAGTATACTTTTATGCAATATATCTTTGTTATTAATTAAAATATAATAAAATTACGAGAGCACTAAGTTTTTGTTGTTACATATTTAACACCTACCCACCAAAAAAATCTTATCAAACTAGGTAAGATATGTTATTTTATAATACTACGCAGATCTTAGCTTATTAATTTTAGCACATTTTATATTTATTTTTATTTATAAAATAGATGACATTATGTTAAAGTTCTAAAAATTAACCGACCCAAATTAAGGTAACAAACAAGATAGTGTTTTGTTTAAATTAATTTGTGCGTTAAGTTTCCTATTTTATCATGGTGACTATCAATGACAGTGTAATACACTACACTATCACTGGTGACTATGATACTACGAGACTTATCGACATCTTTTGAGTTCTCTATGAGCCACCAACAGGCTGTTAATTTTAGCCAGTTGGTTAAGATGTTTATGTTCCCTAAATTATATCAGTTAAACGCAATATTGAAAAATATTTTATTTCTAAAAAAATATATTATAAATATATTAATAAGGAGCCACAGAATTCATACCGGCTATCTCTTAATTTTACTTGAATGTTTTAGTAATAGATTGTGTGGAATAGGAAATGAATTTGTACTATGTACTTATGGTATTAAAGATGATAGTTTCTTGTTAAGAAATCTATAAAATGTAATATCGAAAGGGGTTGTAAAGAAAATATTACTTTTCACTGTCACTTAAAGCACTTTGTTTAGGCTTCATAGATTATTTACCTTATATACAGACCCTTGCGATAGGTTTAATTCAGTTTTATTTAAATATTGCTGTTAAAAAAACCTGTACTTAAATGTTTTGGAATTCGGCTAGGGAAAATTCTAGAATAATCTTACAGCATATAACACACGATATATTATGGTGGTGTAACATATATATAACTAATATATCTGATGAAAAATACCTAGAGTGGAATAAAATACTATCCGCCTTCCAAGCGTGACATCCCTACAAAACCATTAAGTTTGTAGTGGTAGTTTAAGAAGACCCACAACCCTGTATCGTCACCTAGGTTTCATAGGCTGAATGTTGCCAGTGAGTCAAGATGGTAACCGAAACAAAACAGACACAAAAAACACACACACACACACACACACACACACACACACACACACACACACACACACACACACACACACACAGCACACACACAAGCATGGACGCACGCACGCACGCTCGCACGCACGCACGCACGCAGGCACGCACGCACGCACGCACGCACGCACGCACGCACGCCCGCACGCACGCACGCACGCCCGCACGCACGCACGCACGCACGCACGCACGCACGCACGCACGCACGCTCGCACGCACGCACTCACGCACGTCCGCACGCACGCACGCACGCACGCACGCCACGCACGCACGCACGCTCGCACGCAAGCACTCACGCACGCCCGCACGCACGCGCGCACGCACGCACGCACGCACGCCACGCACACACACATATACACACACACACACACACACACACACACACACACACACAAGCATGGACGCACGCATGCACGCACGCAAGAAGACACGCACGCACACACACTCACCATTTATTTTTATTTCCACTAAGAGTTATTATATTTCTGAAGAGTGCATGATTGACAGTAAAGTCTGGGAATGAGTTGTTCGCGACCATGTTGTTTCTAAATGTTTCTATAATTAATTGTATACAATAGTTTATTGTCAATTAATATTTAAAAAAATACTTACAATTTTTAATTTACACATTCTTTGCGCCTACAAGTTACTAACAGTGACTGTTAGTTCAGTTAAAACAACATTTGTTCTACACTCGTTCCTTTCCATTCGGTACATACTCATATCTTTAGCATCATTTTATTTGTATTAAAACGGAGAGTAATGAACTGTGCATACAATGTTTGAATACAGTCGCAATTTGTCATTCACTACAGCCTATCAAAAGTCCAATGCTGAACACAGGCCTCCCCATAGATTGTCTCTAAGGGGGGATGTTTGCCATAGTTGTCACGCTTAGCACTAGCAGTTTTTTATTGTTCATTTGTTATCAGGAATTGTTGCTCCCATAACTCTGTTTGTTTTCCTCTGTTAACTTTTACGACAGCCACGGGACGATATGGGGTAGTAGATATCCTTACCACTACATCGTACAACACAAACAAAACACAAATAGTTCAATTGAGTGTAATGTGCTACAACCATAAATTGAATTGTTGAACAATAAATTGAAGTTTTTGTCTGGTAAGATTTTAGAAACATCTCATAAAGGTCGACGCAGTTTTGATAAATCATCTACGGCAGTACATTTTATGTCAGCATTTAAATACTGTCTATGGTCTTGATTCTGCAAATACATAACTCGAAATAACGGTATTTAATAAAACAAAGTGCTTTGAGATAAACTATATTATACCTATGCTATACAATTAGTTACTGACGTCCGAATTTATGATTTTATTTATGCCACTGCACTTACAAAGCTATACAAAGATTTAATTATAATGTAGGTAAGAGTTTCTATTTTATATATTAAATAAACCGGAGATGGGATGCAGCATCTTCAGCAATTTTATTTTAGTTGATATTAGAAACTCCTGGTACCGCTTCTACACGGAACGCACGGTAAGTCAGGCACAGTAGAATTAAATTTTACTATAATAAGCAAGTTCAAAGACATCTAGTGACAAATATTAACTTTAACTATTTTAGTTCTGTTATCATTATAGTACGAGTTTCAAAAAATAGTTATTATAAACACTGAAGAGTTACTAAATCTGTATAATATTATTATCTAATCTGTAAAATTATTATTATTATTATTATTATTATTATTATTATTATACGACACCCGCAAATCTCACGCTCGTCTATCTCAGTTAAACTCGAGCTACATGCATGCATTTATTTTGCTCTGTTACAAAAATCACTAAATGCTGTTTGATAATCAGTTGCAATCGCTTCGTTGGAATGGGGCACACGTAAGTTTTGAAAACAAAATAAGACTATTGGTGAAACAAAAAGCCGTTAAAAATATTCTCTTGTTATATAACTGTGGGTTTAGAAAATTTTATAAGGATTATGGATTAGTTAAACCCGATATCACAAATATACCACGTTTTGAAATACGACCGTAATAGGCTCGTATGTCATGCACATAACCCTCAAGTAATATTAATGTCCTCCAAACCGAATTTCCGTTTCGGCGGGCGGTCTCAACGGAACTACCTCACAGGACGGTATATAATGCCCGACAGTATACGCAAGCATAGGTGCACACCCTATTGCCTCACTCTCATGATCCGTTAAGCTAGCAATCCGAACCGACCGGAGAGAGGTTGGCCCAGAGCCTACGGCTGATCCCTCTCCGGTCCTCAATCTTCGTCCGTCACCTTATTCAAGTATCGTCAGTTAAGAACTAATAATACTAATGTCCTCCAGACAAAATTTCGGTCATGACGTATATGCGTACTATCTAGTGAAAACACAGGCGCAGTCTTTATTCCTTACTCTCATAGTTGGATGGGACGACAAAACCGAACGGCGACAAAACGAACGCAAAGAGATCGACGCAGGAAAAACGGCTTTACGTGTTCTCTTTCGGTGAAAAACCGTGAACTTCCTGACTCCGGCTTGCTACACATAATTTATTGGCATTGAAACTAAATAAATGACTTTTACTTCGGCACGACCCAAACGGTACGTGTTTGAATCCCGGGTTGTGCCGTCCTCATGATCAGCAGTCGCGTTTGCAACCACCACCAATGAGGCAACTTCCAAATACAAAACTCCTATAACGTTTAGAAAACATTCTTGTGTACACACTGACAAAAATAGAAACAAATTTGTTATTAACTACTTTCTTTTGTCCCTGTATCTTAATTAGACGTCATGACAATAATAAACGGAGCCAAGTTTTCGGCTCACAATTACGTAGCAGCCGCGTTTGTGTTCTTTGTTTAATTTTTGACGTTACTAGGGTGTATTTTTTTAATAAAAGCTATAAGCAGGCCTGCTTATTTTGCTTTTATAATTAAATTTCTTTCATTATTAAAACAACATCCTCTGCTTCATTTCCTCTGTTGTCACTTCAATATTCGCATGAATATTCTACTCCACCACTGCACGGCTTAAATAAAAAGCAAATTGGCAGCAGCATCTTCTTGTTAACTGCCCAAAATAATAAAAAAACTAGCAAGCGTGGCAACTAGACAAAACATTCCCCTTATGAGGCAATCTATGGAGAAGGCATATGTTCAGCAGAAGACATTCATAAACTGCAATTCTGATGATGGATATCATTGATTGTCTCACATCTTGTAATTATTCTGGCTCTCTAAGCCCTTCAGACCATAAGAGATTGCTGGTAAGAATCATGTGCACGTCCTTGATCGTTCTTTATATGATTTTACACTTCCTTCGACATCGAGAATATTTCATTATTTAAAAATTTCATAGAATAAAAATGTTTTAATAAAATGGGCTCAATTTGTTGGTGTCTTTACTACTCGTATTATACCACTTTCTCGAAACGACGGTCAATTCCATTCCTAATGTAATTAAATTGTTTCCGAAGCACAAAATTGCAGCCCTTATTGAAAAAGTTTAAATTTAATTCAGAATAGAGCGTGTTTTTAATCATAAAATTTCTTCAATTATTTCAAGCCAGACTGACTATGAAATTATTGAAGATAGTTGCTAAAATTACACACAACCATTAAACGTTACAAACTACCGACAGTTTTATTTATGTTAACATTTATTTTGAATTAATTTCAGTCAGGATCGTAAAACGTATTAATGTATCAGAAATAAATCGTTTTTACTAGTTCGTTAAATATCCGTATTGAAATAGTTTTATCAGCTTTTTGACTTAATATCTACGTTCGAATATTTATTTTGATACATTGTTATAATCAGGTTGACAATATTTGGAAATGATCTACAAGTTTTTTAATGATAGCCGATGTAAGTTTAAGCCAAAAGTGTACTTTAGCCGTGGAAAGAAAATGAGAAATTCTCCCGGCGGATAAAGTGTTTACCGGGGAAGGTGGAGTACTTCGAAATTTTGATAGCGCGATTTAGGCTTCGGTGAGTTTCACTTGTGGAGTAACGAACGCGAGCGTGCACTATTTGTTTCTAAGACCTATCAGAGGAAACCTGTGCCTAACTGTGAGATGTATAAGGACTAACTTACTTTATCTTATTTAGTATTATATGAAATCAAATCTAATAATTATTTATTAAGGCGATAAGAATGCATTGAATAACATTTTTACGTGTTACTAGTAAGGAAGTTACGTGAGGGAAATAAATCCTGTTTTTAAAAGTGAAGGCAGCTAAGTAATGCCACCTGCCAGGAATTTAGTAAATAATAAAATTAAATGCAACGAACATACCACTGGAAGCAGGATACAGTAAGCTCATCCTGAGTAGATATAGAGACGACCTAAATTAATAGTTAAAATCTGAAGTCCGAGGGCATTCGAAACCGTGCAATTTTAAAATGTTTTATTTTAATATTTTTCTTCATCTAATGCCGCTCAATATTGTTGCGCGAATAAGTCGACGTCATGTATCCGGCACTAGCGCCATCTAGTGTCAAGGACGAGAGCAAGGGGAGCTTTCCAGAAAATGACATCACTAATCTTTCAACCGATAGCGCCATCTAGTCTCGGAACGAAGAACTAAGCTTCTAGAAGTCGACACTAGAACTCTCGGCCCCTTGCGCGTGTTTCCTTGAATATTCTGGATGTTTCGGTACTAATTTGTATTTACAGGCGCTGCAAGATGCGATCGGGGAAGTATTGAATTCGGCGAGACAAGCGAAGCTTCGGAGCGGAAGAAAGTGAATTAGTGTCATTAATTATTAGTGCTTTAAATTTTAATTAGTGTAAAGTGAATTAAAGTGTTAATTTCGGTAATTTTATCCGCAAATTTTTAATTGTCACGAACCCTAAGATCGTAACAATTGGTGTCAGAAGTGGGATAAAATCATGCCGATTTTACCTAAGGAGGAAACGGAGGGTGTCCGTATCCGAAGTCAACGCCAGCAGGAGACGGACCAAAGAAGATTTGGTGGTGCAACGCCGCAGACGTCGGAGGGCCAGCCGCCGGCTGCGGTCCCGTCAGTAGCTCCTACATCTGCAGCACCTGACTTAGGTGCTCTGATGGTGATACTGCAGGAGCAGGCTCGCCGACAGGAGGAGCAGGCCCGTTGGTTGAAAGAGCAGCAGGAGGAACAGGCTCGCCGACAGGAAGAACAGGCTCGCCGACAGGAGGAACAGGCCCGCCGACAGGAAGAGCAGATGCTCCTCGTGAAGGACATTCACGCTAACTTCGGGAAAGAGATAAGGGAGGTGAAGGATAGGGTTGCTCAACATGACAACCGCCTGTCGGAAGCTGAAACCCAATCAAGGAAGCTAAAACCCAAATCGACCAAGTGAAGAATCGGGTTGATTGATGGCTGACGTGAAGAAAACGCTGGACGACCTTAAACTGGGGGACGGAATTACAGCTCCCGTAGTAGCTGCAACACCTGCGCTACGCGGGTACAAGGTGCCACCGTTCGACGGAACTTCTTCCTGGTCAGCCTACAAAATCCAGTTCGAGGCTGTTATGAAGGCGAACGGCTGGAATAAAAGTCATGTCATGACTGCTCTCACACTAGGCCTGGGACAGGTAACAGTTCTGGAAGCTCTCAGTGAGGAAGTGACTTATGAGCAACTCCTTGAGGCATTGGAGGCGAGATATGGCGACGCTCACCTGGAACACGTCTTTCGTGCGCAGGTTAAAGATCGCGTGCAGCGCATTAACGAAACCTGCAGCAGTGAGCTCTAGAGGTGAAGAAGCTGGTGCGAAAAGCATACCAGTCTGTACCTGCACTCATTGAAGGGAACCTGGTGCAGATATTCATCGACGGCATCGGTGACCTGAAAGTCAGAGCTGCTGTGAGGCTCGAGCACCACGAGACGCTTAAGGACGCCTTGGCCCATGCACTGGAGGTGGAAGCCGTGCGGCAGGATCATCGTTCCCATCGCATCAGGGAGGTTGCAGCAGCTACAGTTCGCGACCGCAACAAAAGGATACAGCACTAGGTGCTATGGCTGTGGGGAAAAGGGTTAACGTCGATCCAGCTGCCGTAAATGAACCCTAGAAAGGGAAGTTGAACGATCTCAGGAGGGTAGTGCGGCCAACAGCACCGCCCAGCAGCAGCAGGGAAACGAGTAAAAGCCAGAACTGCGGGGCGGGTGTTGGCTGATGTTAAAAGAGCCCCAAGGATCTTGATCTCACAAACTCAGGATGGGAACAGTCTAATCATCAAGAGCGAGGTCAACGGAATGCCGTGTAAACTGACCATAGACACTGGAGCCTCTCATACGATTGTTAGTTCCCAACTTTATAAGTCAGTTCCTTGGGGACTCCGCATACAACCGAGAACGCATTAATTTGGTTACAACCTGTGATGATAATTGAGATGGGACTTGTTTCCGAACTTGATAAAAGGTATTTGAGGGTAGGAACTGTGGACAAACGGCTGATGGCCGAGTTCGCGACGAGTCGTGAGAGTAAGGGAATAGTACGACGTAGCGGTAATACTTGTCAGACATTTAAAGTTTAAAGGCGTATAAGTTTGCTTAAATATATTAAAACTGTGTATCAGTGAACCTTATATATTTTAAATAGAAGCTTATATTCGTGGAACGTTAATTTTATAAGTGCAACGGGGTAAGTGTTTAATACTATACGTTGTTTGGTAGTCTGAGTAATCCTGGAACAGTATTCTTAGAGTGTGCAATTATTTCAGTCTATGGAAACGCCCATCAAGTTAATTGTGACAATTACGCTTTCCTGCATCTCTGATGTGAAGTGTTATCAATAAAATTTATTTGTTTTAAAAGATGAGGACAGTGAATGACAATACTATATCCTTATTTGAGATGGATCGTTGTCGACAAGTATATTAGTATACTTAGAGCGGCAATACATGCATCGGGCGACTTCCTAAGGTTCCTGGTGCGAGCCTCGAGTAGAAATTTTTTTTTTATTTGTTTTCCCTTTTTCTTTTTATATTTAGTTTTATTGTTTTCCCCTTTTACTTTTATAATTAATAAAATTTTATAATGATTTATGCTCTCATGTACGTAATAAAAGAACTAATAGTTCATTTTATGTTTCGTTGCTTGTAATTTTATTTTTCAGTTAATGTGTAGCTTTAGATTTTGCTAAGTATTAAGTGCTTACCTATTTTAGTGCTAAGAGTAATGTAGATTATGCTTAAGAATTATCTAGTTGTTTGCTTTGTAGTGTCTTTATTGTAGCCTTACATGTTTCTTATAAATATCATACACATTCACACATTTGTTTCTTGTCTTACCCGGACCCCGACCCCCATGGCTTGAGCATCCATGACAAATGGCGCCCAAAGGTAAAGATCATAGAAACAATTGCCTTTGTGTTTGTAGGTTAGTTATTGCCTTATAATGCGTATTGTTAATTATTGTGACATATAGCATTTTATGTATTTACATGTGGTATAGGTAAGGTAACCTTTTTACTATCTTATAAAAAAGTTTTTTTCTGTTATTTTGATAAATAGATAAACATTTTATTAAAAAAATGGATAAAATTAATGTCCACGATTTATTGATGGATGAACTTGAATTTGAATTGGCTTGCCGTGGTATTCGGGGCTTAGAAACAGTTAAAGCTATGCGTAAAGTCCTTAAACAATTTTTTGTAAGAGAGCGGGAAGGCGATTAAAGTATAAACGTAGTTGTACCGTCTTGTTGTACAAAGGACGCCCTGTCTCAGATTGAAATTTGTGAAAAAAAAAATTGCAATTCCTAAGATCGGCCTTCGATGAAGATCCAGATGGTGATATAAAAAAGCGGTTAGCTTCGCGCCTCAACACCTGCTCAACCGGGTCAAACTAATTATCCCTAATGAATCAGACATAGACCGTCATTTAAAATTATGTAAGGATGTTCAAACGCTTTATGGGGCAGTAGTTCCAAAGGATATGAAAGATGAAGATATAAGTGAGGGTGAAGCAGAGATATCTAAAAAG
This sequence comes from Parnassius apollo, assembly GCA_907164705.1. Taxonomy (NCBI): domain Eukaryota; kingdom Metazoa; phylum Arthropoda; class Insecta; order Lepidoptera; family Papilionidae; genus Parnassius; species Parnassius apollo. The sequence goes on along the minus strand of CAJQZP010001060.1, from coordinate 8,355,492 downwards.
GGATAAAGAAATACTGCATCGTAGTCTTGGAGAAGAAGCAATATAGATACTCACACATATTGACCTACAATCAAAACATATAACTACAGAGCCAGAAACTAGTTACAGTTCAAAAGCGAGGAATTATTTTAAAATGCAGGAATGCCCAGAAAAGACATCACATCTATCTATCGTAGAAAATGACTTAGGTCTTAGAAAACTTGTGCCAATCAAAGATTGGGGGGTAAAATTTTCCGGCAAGGGTGACTTAAGCGTTAATGCCTTCCTGGAAAGGATAGCTGAACTTAGAGAAGCACGTAATGCTAATACAAATGATTTGTGGAGATATGCTGTGGATTTCTTTGAAAGTGATGCGCTTATATGGTTTAGAGCTAACCGTGGATACGTGAACAGTTGGGAAGAATTAGTTAACCTTCTTTTAATTACCTTTCAGAGGCCCTATTATCAGGACGAGTTATTAGAAGAAATAAAGAAAAGAACTCAAGGTAAAGGAGAAAAGATTGCTATCTATCTAGCTGTTATGCAGAATATGTTTAACAGACTTCCAGAAAAAATTAATGAAGAACTAAAACTTTCGATCTTGTTGAAGAATATACAGCCATATTTTCAACTAGCAGTTTGTAGAGATCAGTTTAAAAACGTATCAGAATTGACGTCGGAGTTAAGAGTCCTAGAACGCACAAGAACCAACTGTGAAAACTTCCAAGAGCCAATAAACACTAGTATAGGACCTAGCATATCAAGGACACTCTCTTGAGGAAGTAAATGAGGTGACGCAAACAGCTAAGGGAAGAAATTTTGGCTTGCAAAATATAAAGTGCTGGAATTGTCGTGTTGCTGGTCACACGTTTAAAAATTGTACGCTACCTCGTCAAAGGTTATTTTGTTATAAATGTGGCAAATTAGGCCAAACGGTAAAAAATTGTATGTGTTCGGAAAACGAAAAACAGGAGGTCATTACTCCTGCCAAATGATCTCCAAGACAGCTTCAAGTATTAAAGATGAAGAATGGCAGAATTGGTTAAAGGTTGTTTCTCATTACTTTGAAACTGGCCAGTTACGTAATATCGTATCAAAAGGCAATGACAATCGTCATTACGCTCTTGTTAAAATTTTAAACAGATCTTTCTTGGGATTAAATGATTCAGGGGCCACTTCTTCTGTAATTTCTAGAGGATTGTGTCGTAAATTCATGGATCTGGGATTTTCAATCCATGAAATACCTTAATTGAGTGTTTCCATGGCAGATGGAACATCCTACAATATTAAATAAGTAATTTATTTGCCAATATAATTTTTAAAACGATATAAAGTGGTAAAATTTTACATTATAAATAATTTAAGACATGATCTCCTCTTTGGTATAAATTTCTTTGATCATTTTAATATCACTATTGGAAATACAGAAGATATCATCAAACATGAAAGTATCCATACATTATCTAATGGTGAATTGGCAACAATGAATATAAGCAATTCGGTTAAATCAAGACATGAGTTGACAGAGGATCAATCAAAAACCTTAGATTTAGTGGTTGAAGATATAAGGCATTCGGTAGGCGAAGGTATAGGAAGAACGAACTTGATAAAGCACTACATTGATACAGGAGAACATATGCCCGTCACTCAAAGGCCCCTTTCCCGACTCAAACGTCCCTTTTTACCACATATTATGCAGGAATTGGAAAATGAAGTGGATGAAATGTTGGCAAAAGACATAATTGAACCATCACTTAGTTCATGGCGTTCACCGGTACTTTTAGTAAAAAAGGCATCAGGCTCTAATAGATTATGTTTAGATAGTAGACAACTAAATAAGACAACAAAGAATGATTCCTATCCCCTGCCAGGAGTTACTTCTATTTTAGACAGTCTAAAGAATGCTCAGTATCTATCAACTCTTGATTTGAAATCGGCTTTCTGGCAGATACCATTAGAAACTACAAGTAAAGAAAAAACCGCATTTGGTTTGCCGGGTAAGGGTTTATTTCAATTCAAGGTCATGCCTTTCGGTATTAAAATTGTAAGTCAAACGCAACAGAGGCTAATGGACAAGTTATTTCCGCCAGAGCATGAGTGTAAAATCTTTGCTTATTTGGATGACATTATGGTATGTAGTAAGACTTTTGAAGATCACATTAGATCGTTGATTTGGGTTAAAAAGCAGTTGCTCTCAGCAGGTCTCACAGTAAATTTTGAGAAGTGTCAGTTTGCTCGTCCTTCGTTAAAGTACTTAGGCTATATTGTGGATAAAGAAGGTTTAAGGATAGACCCAGAAAAAGTAAGAGTTATTTTAAACTATCCAAGACCAACACATATACAGAGTTAAAACGTTTTCTAGGACTTGCGAGTTGGTATCGACGTTTTGTAGAGAACTTTGCAAATGTTGCAACTCCTTTACACGATCTCATTAAAGGTCTGAAAAAAGGTCAGAAAATTCAATGGAATGCAGAAGCTGAAACTGCTTTCATTGATCTCAAAACGGCGCTAACTACTACTCCGGTACTGAGTTTCCTTGATTTCAACTTAGGATTTATTATACAGTGTGATGCCTCAAACAAAGGTACGGGTGCTGTATTATTTCAAACTCGTGATGGTATTGAGAGACCAGTTGCGTATTCTAGCCAAAATTTTTCGAAAAAGAGAGACAAAGTACTCTACTTCCGAGAGAGAGTTACTAAGTGTGATTCACGCGGTTGAACAATTTAGGCCGTACATAGAAGGCACGCACTTTAAGGTCATAATGGATCATAGCGCCTTGCAATGACTTTACAAGAATAAAGATCCTCATGGAAGGTTGGCTAGATGGGCAATGAGGTTACAACAATTTGATTTCGAGGTGATATATAGAAAAGGTAAGGATAATCTTGTACCGGATGCACTATCAAGAGCAATTCTAGATAAGGAAATAAACATTATAGATATTAAACCGGATGACAAAGATAGCTGGTACAAGTCAATTGAAAAAGAAATATCGGAAGGAAAAGACAGAGATGATTGGATACTTAATCGAGGTATTTTATGGAAATATTTGAAACTGAAACAATTTCCGGATAAAAAATATTCGTGGAAAATAGCAGTTCCTGAAAAATTGAGAAGACATGTACTAGTAGAATGCCATGACAGTCCAACAGCAGGACATTTAGGAATTAAAAAATCTATAAACCGAGCAAGACAACATTATTTCTGGCCTACCTTAATTAAAGATGTTAAAGATTACGTACGGAAATGTGAGACTTGTTCTCAGCATAAACCTAGTCAATTGGAAAAATGGGTAAACATAAAGATGTGACAGAGCCCTTCCAAATAGTTTCCATGGACTTAATGGACCCTGTTCCGCGATCAAAGACTGGCAATATTATGTTGCTTGTAGTTTCGTGTTGGTTTAGCAAGCTTGCATTATTATTTCCCTTGAAAAATGGTAAAACAGCAACTATTGTTAAAATTATTAAAGAACAGATATTTCTCGTATTTGGAGTACCAAAAACAGTAATATGTGATAATGGGAAACAGTTTATTTCATCACAATTTAAAGAATTAATTACAAACTACAACTCAAAAATTTGGTATACGCCTTATTATCATCCTCAAGCCAATCCTACAGAACGAGTAAACAGAGTGATTGGTACAGCAATAGCGTCATATATTGAAGATAATCATAAAGATTGGGATAAGTTTGTACCTCATATAGGCCACGCCATTAGAACTGCTATACATGAAATAACTGGCAAGACTCCTTCATACTTGTTTTTTGGTAGAGAAACTCCTTACAAAACAAAATAGATTTCGGTCGGTGCTGCAGGAATACGACTTTGAGATTGAACATCGCAGCAGGAAATCTCATGGCAACGCAGATGTATTGTCAAGAGGACCTTGTCCTGAAGATTGCAAACATTGTACTAGACAAGAGAGTATGGAAGTGGTATGCGTGAGGATGCTCAGACAGACCACCTCAGCAACGAGTGAAAGAACGCTTACACATGCACAGCAGTAAGATCCGGACATCAAGCCGATTCTGCAATGGATGAAGGCCAGTGCTCCCAAGCCTAATTGGATCAACGTCTCAGCGATGAGTTCGACCACTAAAAGCTATTGGGCCCAGTGGGAAAGCTTGCTGCTTCAGGATGGAGTTCTATGCCGTAAATGTTCGGGGAGACAGCTGTCATTTGCAAATGGTCGTCCCTAAAGCTAGAGTACCGGATGTTCTACAGCTGTACCGTAATGATTGTTCAGGAGGCCATCTGGGAGTTAAACGGACTCTACTGAATATCCGAGAACGGTTTTACTGGGTCCACTGTCGAAACGATGTCGAGGACTGGTGTCGCAAATGTACAAGTTGTGCGGCTGTAAAGGGACCCCACACTCGTATTAGAGGTGCATTGAAGTTGTACAATGTTGGTGCACCATGGGAGAGAATAGCCATTGACGTGGTGGGGCCGTTTCCGGAGAGTGAAAGCGGTAACAAGTATTTCATGGTTGTCTCGCCATTCCAAATCAAGAAGCTTCAACAGTTGCGGATAAGCTAGTTCATGAAGTCTTCTGTCGTTTTGGAGTACCTTTAGAGATTTACAGCGATCAAGGAAGGAATTTTGAGTCTCAAATATTCCAGGAAACTTGCCGAGTTATGGGTACTCATAAAACAAGAACGACTTCTTATCATCCGCAATCTGATGGAATGGTAGAACGATTTAATCAGACATTGGAGAGGTACCTAGCAAAAGTTGTAGACAATCGGCAACGAGATTGGGACAAGCACATACAACCGTTTTTGTTGTCATATCGAAGCGCTGTTCACGAAAGTATAGCAGTGACACCAGCTTTCGCAAACTTTGAAAGAGAATTACGGCTGCCTAAAGACCTGATCACCGGGATACCATCTGATGCCCCACGCAGTATAACCGATTATGCAAATGACTTGCGGAACAAAATGAATGACATTTATGAGCACGTCAGACAATCGGGCCAGCAAATGTCTGAGAAGATGAAAACCCGGTACGACCGCAAAATGAACAATAAAGGCTTCGACGAAGGTTCACTAGTGTGGTTGCACAATCCAGTCCGCAGCAAAGGGAAATCTCCTAAGCTTCAAGCTAAATGGGACGGCCCGTACCGGATTGTAACCAGGATCAATAATGTAACCTACCGGACACAGAAAGGCGCAAGAGGGACTCCTAAAATCGTCCATGTGGATCGCTTGGCGCGTTATTATGGGGCCGATAATGCTCGGGACGAGTATGTCTTAGGAGGAGGCAGTGTTGCGCGAATAAGTCGACGTCATGTGTCCGGCACTAGCGCCATCTAGTGTCAAGGACGAGAGCGAGGGGAGCTTTCCAGAAAATGACATCATTAATCTTTCAACCGACAGCGCCATCTAGTCTCGGAACGAAGAACTAAGCTTCTAGAAGACGACACTCGAACTTTCGGCCCCTTGCGCGCTTTTACTTGAATATTCTGGATGTTTCGGTGCTAATTTGTATTTATAGGCGCTGCAAGATGCGGGTAAGTATTGAATTCGGCGAGACAAGCAAAGCTTCAGAGCGGAATAAAGTGAATTAGTGTGATTAATTATTAGTGATTTAAATTTTAATTATTGTAAAGTGAATTAAAGTGTTAATTTTGGTAATTTTATCGGCAATTTTTAACTGTCACGAACCCTAAGATCGTAACAATATTATTGATAAAATTTTAAATGATTTGAAATTTATAAAATATTATGTCAGATAAGAAATCCTCTTTCTCTTCTTTAATATGTCAGTGTGATCTAAAAAGAAGATGATAATAGCCACAGTTATTTAAAAGGATGTGGGTCTACTAATTGAAGTCCCGTTGGGTTTCTTGCTGGTTCTCCTAGGACAGAATTTTTTCCGAAATAAAAAAATGTTTTTTAATAAGGATTATTTGTAATCTGTACTGGAAAAAATATGCTTATCTATTCTATTAAAGAACATTGAACATTTAATTTCGTTACAATTTTATATTTTCAATTTATGTGCATCTTCTTAAGCAGTCCGTAAAAGTAAATTTTTTGATCTTTAACATTTAGTATTCTTGTCAAGTCATGTGTCGTGTCATATTTAGCTGAAATGCTAAATATGACACGGCACATTTATTTAATTAATTTTTTTTTGATCTTTAACATTTTGTATTCTTGTCAAGACATGTGTCGTGTCATATTTAGCTGAAATGCTAAATATGACATGGCACATTTGTTTAATTCAATTTTTTTTTGATCTTTAACATTTTGGATTATTGTCAAGTCATGTGTCGTGTCATATTTAGCTGAAATGCATAGAGACCAAGCTTTCACAGAATACCAGCATAAAGCAGCTTAAATATGTCTTTTTTACGGTGAGTGTAAAGATCCGTAGAAGCTTTTTATTAGAAACGAAGCATTTCGTCTTAGTCGTCAGGGGTGAACCCATCTTCATTTTAATTCTTAATCGACGATAGATGTAGATGTCCACGGGCAACATTCATTTACCGTCAGGTGGACTGTGTAGTGATTTGTTACCCTTAATCTATAAAAACATACCGGTGGTTCCTACCCAGACGGCCTCCTAGGCAACAAAAACCTCCTACCATCTAGTAGGAGCTATATTATAATATTTTTTATAGCACTGGGTGACAAACGAGCACACAGTCCACCTGATGGTAAGTGGATGCTGTGGCCCATAGACATACACATTTATCCTCAATTAAGGATCAAAATGCACATGCGTTGTCGCTCCTGAGGATAAAGATGGAATGCCTCGATTCCAGTAAAAAGAATCTTCGGTTTTCTACACTCACCAAACGAAACAGCAGTACCAAGCTGCTATTTTATACTGATGTTCAGTGAGAGCGTAGTCCTGCTCCGGTCGAGCCAAACCATTCATGCTACGACTAAAATAAAGCTGCAGCTAAGCTCAACATTGTACTAGCATTTAATAACATAATAATTGACTTGATCTTAAATAAAATGTTTATTATTATAAATGTTACAGTGTAAATTACTGTTGACTGTCTGTAATATCGAAAGAGCTGGCTTCTATTAAGCTAAGGGTTCTTTGCATGCTTCTCAAACAGGATCAAACATTTTATCAAATGTTTGTGTGTCAGTCTGTCTAGGCTAATCTTCGGAATGGCTAAAGCGACTGTGATGAAACTTACGAACAGACATGCAAGGAGTGATCGGGGCTATATGTATCAGACACACTTGAAGACTTTTTGTAAAACAGAAATATTTATAAAATGAATGAATAAAATGAATACTTTGAAAAACCGAAATGTTTATAAAGTAAACGATCTTCGATTATCTTAAGGCTAAATAACGGCACATTAAATAAATCCTGTCTATACGAAGCCAGGGCGGGTCGTTAGTATGAAATATGTTGACGGTAGCTTTGTACCACAAGGGCTAAGCTCTTGCCGTAAGTGTTAAGGGACCGAGCTATCTATAGTGATCGATGATCGTGTAGTGGTGGTTTAAGAATATCAACTACCCCTTCCCCTTCCACATCCCGTGGATGACGTAAGGGGTGACAAAGGGGAACAATACAAAAGTGTGACAGCAGCGTCATCCCAGTAACATCTACAAAACAAAAAGAGGCTGTAAATCCACCTGCCAAGTATACTTGGCTTGGCTATAGCAACTATGGTAAACCGACCAAACGGAATTTCGGTCAAAGCGGCCGACTCATACTCGCCTCGTGCGGGCACGGATGGGTTATATCAAACGCGCACGGACTAAAATCCTGTGATATTCCACCTTTATAGCATATTAGCTCCACCATCGCCAGCCGCCGCATGACGACCCCTCCTCGGAGGATCTCCTCCCCCATCTCCTTCTCAGGCCTTCCTCCGCGGCCTCCAACTCTCTCAACGTGGTTTAGCCATTGTGTAGGACAGGATTATAGCACCAGAGTCTTTTCGGACCGAGACGGTTATCCGACACGGCCGGAGAGACCAGGCGCATTAACGACGGCGTTACGTGCTCGGAGGTGAAACAACGCCACTGCAGCTGCAACTGAGAATTCCTCGACAGAAAATTCCAGTAATTGGTTACGATCCGAACCGCGATTCAAACCCGGAACTTCATGATTTAAGCGTTTAAAACCATTAGACCAAAGGCAGTCAAAGTAGATACAAAATCTTCTATATAATCCAATCAGAGGCTTACGTTTAAAAGTATATTAGGCAGGGGCCTGTGTTCGACTCCGATAGCACCAATGAAATTGTTAATTGCAATTTTAAGTGCCGATTGCCGAGTGCCGAACGTCGAACCACGTGTTCGACGTTTAAGGGAACATTATAAGGCAGCCAACATATCCAAGAAATAAATTATTATGAAGATATATGATGTTCACCAACGCGGGAAGCAGCGCGGCATACTAATTGCTCTATATCCATCACAAAAATGAGAAGTCCGTAGCAGTGGGGCGTATACAGGTTATAGCTATTGCATTAAAAAAATATTCTTATTATTCATATATAGACATATTATATTATTTACTACTAGCGACCCGCCCCGACTTCGTCTGGATGGAGGTGTATTAATGCGGCGTTATTGAAATGTAAATTAAAAATAAAAACATTAATTCACCGATATTTAGTTTTTTCCAAAACATAACCTAGATCTCTCCTAGCATTAATCTCTATCTGTTCATCACAATCGGTTCAGCCAATTCGAAGATTAGCGCTAACGGACAGACAGACAGACAAAACTTAAATAAATGGTTGTTTATATCATAATAGCATGCAAATCACTTCCTGATCTTGGTAGAAGTCAGTTATTTTAATGTTACAGACAGGCAGTTTAATTTAATGTACTTTTATACTACTACTACTACTACTACTACTACTACTACTACTACTACTACTACTACTACTACTACTACTACTACTACTACTACTACTATTTTTTACTTTCTCTTCTTTTTCTACTACTACTACTACTACTACTACTATATTGTACTTTTTTACATGGTAGAGCCAGCTATATTAGTAGTATAGTTGTAGCACAAATGGGTCGACTCGACCAGAGAAGGACTACGCTCTCACAGAATATATGGTGAGTGTAGAGAACCGGAGACCCCTTTTACAGGAAACGAGGCATCCTAGCTAAGTGCTCACGGGTGACAAAGCATCTGTATTTTAATTTGTAATCGAGGATAGATTTACATGTCTATGGGCTACAGCAACAACTTACCATCAGGTGGTTTGTGTGCTCGTTTGTCACCCTATCCTATAAAAAAAAAACTTAAATGACGCGTTGAGCCGCCACGCTTCGCGCCGCGCGTATGATTTTGTTTTGCCTGCGGCACGACTGTGCAGTGTGTGTGCAGAACCGGTCCGGCATAATACGGCCGTCAAAGTGCGTAATCACTTGCCAAGCAAATTTAAAATAATTAGGCGAATATAAGTTTGAAAAAGAATTAAAACGATTTTTAAATGTCAAGATTTTCTATGATTTGAGTGAATGTTTTGAAAATAAGATCTAGTTTTAAAATTGACATACATTTATTGAATTAAAGTTTCAATTAAAATTTAAAAAAAAAATAATTTTAATTAAATTTATTTTTTTTAGGTATTTAAATTTATTTTGATAATTGATTTCATTTAACTATATATTATATATATATATATATATATATATATATATATATATATATATATTACAGCCCTTCACAAGTCCACGGCTGAACATACGGCCTCCCCTAAGGTAAACCACAAAGCACGGCAATTTCCCGATGCCACCTGCATCCATGTGACTTCCTGCATGTCTTAACTAGGTCGTCACTCCATCTAGTGGTGGGTCGCCATACACTTCGCCTACCGGTACGAGGCTGCCACTCGAGATTTTATTCCTAGCGTCTTAACAGGATAAGACCAATGAAACAAATATAGGGAGTTTGGTTATCGAAATTGTCGAGAAGGCGACTCCTTTCCGTTCAAGTGATTGCCAATAAAATTTCCTTTCTTACAACGTCTAACTTTCGTCAATAGCAGATGACTTTATCATAGTTCACTAAATTGAATTCAGGGACTTTGTAACAAATTAATTCTGGTGGGTGAAGTACGTAATATGTAAAATCGGACCTGAATATTACTACGGTCTATGAGAGTAATGGAGACGTGGTCAATTTATCTAATCAGTGACGTGGTCGTAATACTGGGTAAGGGTAGGTAGAACATAGTCATTATTATTCAATATACATTACAACAATACTATTGAATGTCATATAAGTTTTACCACTAGTTCGGAAATAAACTCTGTCCTGGGAAGAACCAGCAATAAAACCAACGGGACTTTTTTATATAATTTACAATATGTATAATATTTTATACAATTAAGTATGAACACATTTAGATAAAGCTTTGTAGGGATTCCCAGGGATTATTATCAATCACGTTCTCTTAAGTAGTATAATAAACCCTTATTAAAAAAAAATTACTAAATAAAAAAATTAAACTTTTAGATAAATGGGTCTTGCATATTTTTTGGGATTTGTTGTAAAAGTGTAAGAGTAACTGGTAACTATGTCAAACTGATGATTGAATATCAGGGATGATATTGGTCACCAAGGTGACATTGGTCATCAGGGTGACATTTACCGTCAGGGTAACATTGGTTATCAGTGTGACATTGGTCATCAGCGTGACATTTTTCATCAGGGTTACATTAGTCACCAGGATGATATTGGTCATCAGGATGATATAGATAATCAGAGTACCAATGATTCCTTAGTTACTGAGATAACGCTATCTTTCATAAATTTGACGTGACAGATCTTTTTGCAGAAAATATCAGAACAATTCGGGATTTTTGCAGGACGTCGATTCAGCTGCGCAACTAGATTTAGTTTAGTGAACAGCGTGGCTGCAAATAGTTTTATTGTTTTCATAGGACCGCGTGGACTTATATATATTATAGGATATTATCTTGATGGAGGGCAACACCTGCGGTATGGGTTCGTCTAACATGAAAAGAAGCTTTTGCTAACCTATCTGCTAGGTTGTTAATACAATCGTGGTAAACTATGTTCGAGGTATCGTGTATCGACGCTGTAATTATCAAAATGTGGTTAACGTTTGTATATTAGCAGCGTAAGATAATCCACTCCCTCACAACATCCCGTGGGTGTCGTAAGAAGTGCTCTATAACTTCTAAACTGAATTCTTGGAAACTGAAATGGAAGATTGGTAGCCACATATTCCTGATAACAACTGAATATAGTAAATAACTGCTTCAGTGCCCCCCCCCCCCCCTTTAGTACTAACTTTGTACAATCATCGTTCTTTGTTCAATCTGTTCTTCTTTGGAACGCTCTTCCTTCCGAAATCAGGAGTGCCGAAAACCGGATTTCGTTCAAGTCTAAAGTGCAAGAACTGCTCATCAATAAAATGGCAGAATCAACTTTGCGTTCGTAGTTAGCCGTGTTTAATATATATATTATATATATGTGTGTGTGTGTGTATATATAAATATATATGTATGTATATATGTGTGTGTAAACTGCTGTACATACTTCTTACTACACTTACCTCTTTTATCTCTGCACTACTCTAAAGGTAGACTGGTAGATAATGCGATAATGTCTCAGGCATTAAGTCCGCCTATATACATCTAATGTGTATATGAAGTTAAATAAATAAATAAATAAAAAACTGTGAAAGCTAACCCGCTAAGAGTAACAACTGCGACAAAATGAACGCTATGAGGTAATCTATAGGGGAGACCTGTGTTAAGCAAAGGACTGTTGATAAGCTATAATTAATGAATGATATGTTACAATAATGTGGTTATTCACATTAGGTGGCTCGGTGGCGCAGTGGTTAAGATTAGCTGCGAAGCTGCGAAACTGCGCATCGCAGGTTCTGTTACTGTACAGAATAGTTATATGTATGGCCTGAAAAGTTTTTCCTGGTCTTGATACATGTACATGGGTTATGCATGTTAACCGCATCCACGATACAAGTGAGTTCAATAGGTGATAGAGCCACGCTTTAGCATCATTATGACTGTAGCACGAATAGGTTGGCTCGACCGGGAAAGGACTACGAAGAAATACGAGCGTAAAACAGTAGCTTTATTTTGCTGTATTTAGTATGGTAATAGTCTGATAAAATGCCTTTTTACTTAAAAACAAGTCATTCCATCTTAGTACTCTGGGGCAACACATCTGCATTTTGATATTCCATTTACCATCAGGTGTATTGTGTGCTCGTTTAACATATTTATTATCTCTATAACGACATCTATACGAATGGGTCGACAGTCGGTAAGCACCACACTCTCAAATAATACCAGCGAAAAATAGTAGATTAAGGCTGATTTATTTAGTATGTTGGATGAGAAGAACCGAACACAACTTTTGCGTGTGACAAGGTACTTCTTGGTAGCCCTCTGGGCTGACAGCGATTAATCAATTTTATTTTAACTCGGAAATAGATGTAAGCATCTATGGGCTACAATACCTACTAACTAGTACATTGAGGTGGACTTAGTGCTTGTTTGTCACCCTTGCATGTATAATGATTAAAAAATTGCATTACTTTATGCTAACACTCATACATACATACACGCACATATAATTACATACATACATACAGGTTAAGCTACAATATGCGTTTTAAAGATGGATAGATCTTCCTAATTTAACTACATTATGATTGATTTTTTTAAGAAATACGAAAATAATTGAACATGATAGTAACCTTAGGTTAACTTGTAGCGATAAGTGGCTGATTTAAAAATAAAAACACACGTTAAATGCAAACAAATCCAATGAATATTAATAAATATCTCAATAAAAACCTCTTTTAGTTGAAAACACTGAGAGCGGAAAAACGTAATGAATACGCAGCACGCTAGCAATCTGATGGAATTAAATTAACCGAAACTCTATTAGGTTCACGAGCTTGTTACTTGTGTATTAGCTATTAAAAATTGGGAGTCGATGGTATTATCTTAATAAATAAATAAACAACAGGTGCTTATCACATTTTTTAAAAAGAGGTTTGTATTATAGTGGTTTTAATTAATCTCTAATATGTCTTTGTTTTTTTGAAATTTATTTTTATCTGTACACGGAGTAACTTGATTTGTTTGATCTCCTCCTTTCCACGGCGAAACATGTATGCAAAAAGGAAAGGAGATTATTGTAACAGAATATTTTGACAGATGATAATAAATAATGACACATTTATGATGCCACGAGGCAGTATATCGAGAACGAGTGGTATCGCTGCGGTGGCGCTTCGAATAGTAATAAAACCCCTATTGTTTTTTATGTATTAGACATCGATTTGAGAGATTGATTGTATGTGATGTGCAAATTGGATGCTGTATAAAGTCTAACGTCAATTTTGTTACAAAAGATCACAAAAAATATTAAATTCATAAGCCGCCAATAATGTACAAGATAGAAGATATTAGTTTAATGGTTAAGACAGCAGAATTAAAAATCTGGTTCGAAGTCACTATTTTTTTTCCTTAAAAACATAACTTTACCTTCCCACTAGGATTTGCTCCTAAATCATGGAGGCAAATTTTGAAATTAAAAATTTATATTGTCAGAGGAAATCAAGTGGAAATTCCCAAAAGCTGTTTCTGTATTATTCCCGCTGAATTAGGCTGTGAATAAATAAAACGGTCATGAGAATGAATGATATTTAAAAAGAAATCATGGATAGTTAAAATGAGACGTGTGGCACTCGGGGACTGCCGCGGTAAAGCTATTGCATAGCATTTTGTATCAACTTATGCAATTATAATTATTTATTTTATTTTATTTATGCAGTATTTCTTTTTCTTTGATATTAATTCAAGTTACTTAGGTTAATCCAATCAAATTCAACCAGATTTAACCGAACCCGCGTTATAACGAACTCACTATTTGTGAAAAATACTGTATCACCGGACCGCGTCGAAAATAACTCAGGTTCGCGCAGTACATACGTCAGGGCGGCCGTACGGCAATTATATTAACAAGACGCGCAACTACTCAGTTCCACGCTCCACGGCAAGATTTGTCACTTATTATTTATTGTCCAATTAATTGTCTTTAAGTTCAAATGGCACACTCTATTAACATAAGTCTAAGACAAAACAAGGAGACTTTCAATATATGAACAACCCGGCATCGCGCAAAAAGTCTCGCGACCCCTATAATGCGACCGGAGAACGTCATCGGCGCAGGCGCCGCGTGCCTAGCTAGGAGCGCGCCCTAGCGGCGGGCCGGGTGCAGCCCGGCCCCGCCGTCTGCTCCCTAGCTCGGCTCGATGCCAACAGGGGTGACTAAAGATGGGCGAAACTGTTATATTTTTCTAATTCGTTATGTTGTTGTAATATATTTTTCTAACTGTTGTTTTAAACTGTTATAATATATTATAACAGTTTTAAATATTACATTGTACACGCGGTTAGTTCAGTTCAGTCGTCGGCTGTGTTCGCGTTTTGTTTAACGAAAAATAAACAATCACAACAATAGCTTTTTCACGTAATATGGGGACCTGCTATCAAAACATTACGTATATAATTTAACAGATAACAGTGTCATTGTCATCTCAGCTAGACAGCTAACTGAACACTAAACTGATATATTATATATTACAACAGCCAAATTAAATAACAGGCACAACAGGCAACTAATGGAGGAAATAATATATTTTTGTTTACCGTTATAATTTAGTGTTAGTAAAATAAGCTCTTATTAAGTTAGCTTAGAGTTTAAATTAGTGTAAGCTATACGCAATCCTTGTGGCATAATGAATGTAGGTAGTATTTTATTGACTCCCATTGTCTCGGCCGACGCGACGGTTGGACCGTAAACGTAAACAGATGACGCTTTCTAACGATAATGAATATAATATTATAACAGTCAATGGTTCATTATTCTAATGTGTTGTAAGATTAAAAATATATAATGAAATATATTATCTGTTGTATGTTATAACGCCCAACTTTAGGGGTGACCGACCGCGCGCACAAATGCAGCTAGCCTCCCCCTCCCGCACCTCACTAATCGTCGCTTCACACCGCTTGAGATAAGACGATCAGGCGCTAACAAACCCCCGTCCCGGACATAAGGACCTATGTCCGCGAGTAAATTGGCAATTAGAAGACGCTTTGTATTGTTGGTTTTTACAAAAACGATCAACTGGGCAAATGATATCTGGCATTTGCTTTGTGAAAAAGCATTACAGTTAAATAAAAAATTAGGTGACGGCGGCTCGTTTGTCGCAAGTAACGGATGGTTATATAGATTTATATCTCTTCATGGAATTTAATCAATGTTTATTAAAAAATAATAATTTCTTAATAAACATTGATTTTCGTTGAAATTGTTGTTTTTAATAAACACATAACATTATGTATGTACATATGTACTACAAATGCACAAAACCCGCTTTTCTTCATACATTCGATCATCCGGATTTTCGATTATCCGAATCCCTAACGGCAACAATTAGTCCGGTTAATCGAGTATATATATACATATTGAGAATCTAAATTGAGAATTTAAACTATACGCGTGTGTGTGTTTGTGTGTATATAAAGAGGGCTACTTTTAATATCGCTCATTTTAATATCAAAAATTTAGGTTATCTTTATAGCAGTATTATATTTTCAATTCAAAATTAGTACTGCATTTGTGATAATAATAAAATGTAGGTATATATATAGAGTACTCACTCATTTTCTTTCACTATTTTTTCGTGACTTTCTTCATTAATAATAAATGCACTTTGTTCATTCATATTCAAAATTTCAAAACACTTTATACACAAACACCGTGTCGAAGACTGAGGAAAAGAAACGACGTTAGACCATCGTTAGACAATGCACGGCCTTCAAGCCACACCTCCGTGCCCGTCGGAGAGCGTGAGGCTTTTTTCGTTACGAAATTTCTGGATTTTCCCGCACTCAAGGCCCGCGATAGAAGCTATGCAATAGCTTAAAATCTTACAAGTATTGTGAAAGATTTTTGTAGCTAATAAACTTACAAATAAGACCTCTTGTAGATACGTGGACACTGTGGTGCATAGACACCCAGGCGTATAACTTAGAATAAAAACGCATATACGTAAACAGTTATTACCCCTGAGCACTAATTGAAAAGCGTCTTTATTTAAAAAAGGGTCTTTAGTTTTACCTTTATAATCTTCGGCTACGTCATCACTTATGGGCTAGTATTCTAGTTCAGGCTCAGGTTAAAACACCACATAGTCATTAAGGTGCAATTTCATGATGGTAATCTGGACGAATGTCCTCCTACCCCAGTCGAGCCGATATATTATGTGTGTTGCAGCATTGAAATGTATAATTTTGTAGACCACTTTTCACTTAGACATTTTCATTTACGTTATTTAAAAAAGATTAATAAAAATTTATTGCGACATAAGTTTACGATACGATAGTTTAGTTCGTGGTAGAGTCAAGCTGCAGCGATTTATGTATGCAGCACGAATTTACCTAATGTCTGCCGGTTTTTTATCCTTACTTTTATAACTTCACAAACTTGCTATAGATTAAGTAAGAAGCGTATAAGGCGGACAAGTAATAAATCTTAGTACCAAGGAAGTGAAACAAATAAATTAAATAAGGATGTCACAATCTGTACAAAAGAGGAACCCCAAAAAGAAGTAATATAAGGCTCTCTTGATTGTTTAGGTATGAAAAAGCTACATCGCTCCCGCAATTTTCGAGAGGATAAGTATTAAATTAGAGAGCATTAAAAAACACAATCGTACGTCCAAAATTAAAGCTGACTTATCAGGCACTGGCCGACGCAGTTCGTTGAACTGTTCGATTTTGATTATTTTCTTTCATATGATATAAATGGAAACGAATTCATAAATTGTGTTATCTTCTCCTCTCTCGACTGAAAAAAGCCTTTTCCCTAAGGAAAATGCTTATTTTTATATCTTAATATAAGTTGTAGTTACGTTTAAGTTAAAGGGCTGTGGTAGCTCAATGACAGCACCAGCTGCAAATTTCACAGTCTGCGAGCAACACGGGTTTTATCCTCACCACCACAAAATAAATTGTTAATTGCAATTTTAGGTGCTGTTTTACCATGTGCTCTGTGGTGAAGGAAAACATCGTGTGGAAACCTGTGTATCCGAGAAATAAAAAAATATATTGTGAAGACGTGAAGTCCGCCAAAAAATTGGGGCAGTGTGGTGGACACTCCCTTGCGTTAAAACCCTCTCTGATATTAGAGGAGGCCTGTGCTGTGCCCAGCAGTGGGATGTATATAGACTGTTACTTTATTTTAAGTTTAAGTTGATCATCATCATCATTATCAGCCTGTGGTAGTCCACTGCTGGACATAGGCCTCTACGGCACTTAGCCTAATGTTCGGTTGCACGCATCCAGTTTCTACCAGCCACCTTGCGCGGATCGTCGCTCATGACATGACCAGCTCACGGACGTGACAATGGGATCATTGCCACTTCAGTTTACAGACATGGAAGGCTATATTAGTAATCTTGGTTCTCCGGTGGATTTCTCCATTTCAAATGTTATCTACCAGGGAAAATACGAGTATAGCTCTTTCCCTTGCCCGCTGCGCGACTTTGAGCTTATGGAGTAGCAATATCGTCAGTATCCAGGTTTCGGTACCATAAGTGAGTACTGGCAAAACGCACTGGTTGAAAACTTTTGTCTTCAAATTTTGCGGTATAGGCGACAAGAAAATCCGACGGAGCTTTCTAGATGCTGCACAGCCTATCTGACACCTCCGATCGGTTTCCTTCTCGAAGTTATTCTAACCTAGCTGCAATATCTGGTCAATGCAGGTATATTCCTGGACAACTTCGAGAATTTCACCATCAACGTTATTTAAAACTGGCATGACGTGATCGTTGAATATAACTTTTGTCTTGTTCGGATTCATGCACAGACGAACACGGTTTAACGCCGCCAACACATGGCACTTAAGTAAAATATAGTCGGAGCTTATATAAACCTATATACTGAGAGAGATTTGGGCAGTGAAAATTCAAAGTCAAAAAAAGGGCAAAGAAAAGTTTAGTCCAAGCGCTGACAGCTCTCAGGGAATGATCATCACGTATAAGCCAAGAAAAATTGTATTAATGCTCTGATATTAGTGAAACAATGGTATGGTGACTAACAATTTGATCCAATTTTTTAAACAAAATATGGTAAAAAATATTATTATTTTTGATAATGAATATAGCAATGAATATATATATGGTTGTCTCAATACGTGTTAACGAACAATATTCAATTTAATGCTGCAAATATGGATCTCGGAAAATGGTAACATATTTATACAATAGAATAAAACTAAAAATTAAAATATTTAAACAATTTGCTAAAAAAATAATCAATCAACGGGGTCCAGTTTATTCTCTACTGGTCGTCGGCGTGATGTCGTGGTGACGAGAAAGCAGCCTGTGTTCTTTTCATTATAAAGCGCAGAGTAGAACCGTTTCATAATTTTATCTTTTTTTTTACTGCAACAAATATATAAAAAATAAGAAACATTACCTGAAATTCAAATATTATATAGTTTGAAATATTATTTACAATTACTTATTTTAAGAGGTAGAAGCTCAATAATATTAACTGAAACTCTGCAAACATCTTAAGATATATAACACAAATTGAAGAATAATATTTACAAAAAAGTCGGTCAAAAAGAAATAAATGTTAATAATAGAAAGCTACATCTCATGACAGAGAACAAGAAAGAGCCCGCGTGGGATGAATGTACGTGACCTGTAGTTATTAAAAGATAAAAATAGTACGCTCGGGGATTGTCTACATGTCAGTTCTTGATATAGTTTATATACTAATGCCCACTCATTAATTTGCTTATTTTTATATCTAAATAAATTGTTAATTGAAATTTTAAGTGCTGTTTTACCACGTGCTCTAGTGCTAAGACATGAAGTCCGCCAACAAATTGGGGCAGTGTGCCGGACACTTCCTTGCCTTAAAACCCTCTCTGATGTAAGAGGAAGCCTATACCCAGCAGTGGGATGTATATAGATGTATGTATATAGAAGCAAACTAATGAGTGGGCATGAGTGGGATAATGCGTGAAATGAATCGAGTTTTTGTGAGAGAGGAAACGAGAAAGATAGGAGACAAAGTATTTTAATCATGGTGGTTTTTAGAAAGGTTCTTAAGACGTGTATGTTATGTTTGGAGAAGTAAAAAATATATTTATACTCTGCGCAATAAAAAAAACATAGTTCCTAAGGGATCAATCATAGCTCAACGGATCAATAAGCAGTAGAAGAAGTGTTCGCGAGTTGCAGTCGGTCGGTCAGTACCGGTAAGCTAAGCCGATACATACAGGTGGCTTCGTGCTTTTGGAATTCTGTCCCCAACATAATGCCAAAAGCACGTTCAGCAATGATCAATAGCCAATCTTTAGCATTGAACTTGTGATGGACTGTTATGATGAAAACGATGATGATGATTTCCTGTTTTTCTACACGCCTCGTACCTTACATAAAACATTTTTTGTAAATAATATAAGTTTTTAAAGAATCAACAATTACTTTTTGATTTCAAGTGTTACTTGCAGTCCGTGCAACTAAATTATAATAAAGAATATCACAAATTTATTGTTACTCATGAGTCTGTGAATATACAGGCATTCTTATCCTCACTTGTGTAAAGGCGATCAGACTAAAAATAATTTTAGTCAAACAAATACTTGTTTCATGTGGGAATCGAATCAGCCCGTAACACCGTCTATAAACGGTTAACCACTGACCAGGAATAATTTTTGTAGGCCTCACCAAATTAAGTTTCGTGCGTGAATCAAACCCGCTGTCCATATCGCCACAGTCAATGCTTCACCCCTGCACTATCAAATCATCAAGCGTCGATCTCTAACATGAAACACGAAAGAAACCCTGCACTCAATCAATAAACCTGTTATCTTTCACTACATCAACTAGTATGTGACTTTAGCACAAACAAGTCAAAGAAGCATTCCATCTTAGTCTTCGATGATCACGAAACTGTAGTATTCTATGTTTTGAAGCAGATTGCGTGAGTCTGGGCCAGTCTATGGTCCGTGTATAGCCATTTATTTTGTGGACTGTAATCCCAGTTACCACAATAGAAAATAATGGTACTTACCATCCGCTATATTATATAAGGGAAGTATCACGCTCTCGCAGAATACCACCTTAAAATAACAGCTAAATGTCTGTGTTTCATATGGTGGGTGTAGAAAACTGGAGACCCTTTTTACTGGGTTATATATCATATCATACTAGGCGTTAATCAGTCATCAGGGATGGCAACGAATCTGCATTTTATTCTAACTGAGGTTAGATTTAGATGTCTATGGGCCACAGCAGCACTTACCGTCGGATGGACTGTGTGCTCGTTTATTACTCTTATTTTAAAAGTTTCGTAAAGTTTCATCTCAATTGGTTCAGGCATTCCAAAGTTTAGCAACAGACGGACAGACAGACGCAAAGACAAACAAAAATTTTTAAATGGTTATTTACATCCAAACGCAAGTGGGTTATGTTAACCCCTTGTTAAGCTTAATATAATATAATTATTTCAATATTTCGTGCAAATTTAATTTGATGTACTTAAATATATAAAACGAAAACTAGGAGGAGGACAGAGACAAAAACACAAAGACATACAAAAATAGCAAACAAGCTTTGGCAATAATTAGGAACACATCGAAAACTCAACCTAAAAAGACTCTACACTTCACGATAATAAAATCGACTAAAACATTTTCTACTGTGTTAACTGTCAAAATCCCTTTTTTACAATATATATATATATAGATGTGACCGACATAGCCCAACGGATTAGTAAGCTGAAGTGGCAATGGGCCGGCCATATAGCTCGAAGAACCGATAACCGTTGGGGAAAAAATTCTCGAGTGGCAGCCTCGTACCGGTAGGCGAAGTGTAGGGCGACCCCCCACTAGATGGAGTGACGACCTGGTAAGACGTGCAGGAAGACGATGGATGCTGGTGGCTCGGGACCGTGCTTTGTGGTTTACCTTAGGGGAGGCCTATGTTCAGCCGTGGACTTGTGAAGGGCTGTAATGATGATATATATATATATATATATATATATATATATATATATATATATATATATATATATATATATATATTCCCCGAACCCTTATTCTTTTTCTAAACTCAAAGTAGCGTAAGTTACTTTTTACAATATCAGTTCTCTGTCAGATAGACAAAGAGCCAAAAATTTAAAAAAATAATTCAATAAATGTATTATTAAATCATTCCTAATTAAACAATATAACTCTTCCAAATTTAAAACGATATTTCCATAATTATTTCTTCTGTGGTAACAACGCGCCGGGTAACAACAACACAACACACTAATGATATAATAAAACTGTCAACGAAATAGTTCAGCATAAATCTTTTGTATTATAGTAACCGCTACACGATGATGTTATCTCAATAGCGCGTGGGAATAAATCAGATTAATTAGTCAACACGGCTGTAAATTGAGAATACGCTATTTTAATAATATTTATGGCGAAGAATATTACAATAAGACAAACTGTGTTATAAATACATGATGCGAAAAGGGACAGTTAGAGCATATAATTGATTCGGGGTTTTGGTTAGGATGTCAGTCACTGTTACCGTTACTGCTCATTAAAGTCCACTGCAGAACAAAGGCCTCATCCATACATTGCCTGACATGGGGTTATTTGCCATAGTTTCCACGCTTGGCAACCCCAGTTTTTATACTTTAAGTTTTTATTAGGAAGACGCTGCTGCCCATCTACTGAGCTCAGACGAAATAAAAACTCAAGACAGAGCCCCGCCGAACAACGCAATGAGGCCGGTAAAACTACGCCTCGCCTTGTACATGCACAGTTTCACGCACACACACATAAAGCGAAACTACGCCGTACCTTGTCATGAGATAGCGCATCACGCTATAATAATTCGCAGTTTTTAAAGGAAAAATGCCGAATTGTGTTGTAAAAGGGTGTAAAAACTATGTATTTTTCAGGAATAAAAACAGGATGGAATCGCATATCATACGTAAGTAAACATAAAAATCCAAATTTTTAATAAATCATTTTTATTATTTATTTTGACAGCTTTTTTTTTTTGCATGGGGAAATGCCTACGCATACCCGCCTCGCGGGGGCAAGGACGGGTTATGTCGGACTCGCACCGACTAAAACCCCATGGTGTTCCACCTTTGTCGCATATTGGCAGGGCTACGGGAACGCTTTCGCACACATCCGCGGCCCTACTAGCGCCTGCCGCCCCATGGCAGCAGCACCTCCTCGGGAGAGAAAAATTCCTCCCCGTTCTCCTTCCCAGGTAAGGCGCACTAGAACACATGGCGCGCCTTCCTCCACGGCCTCCAACTACGTCTGTGCAACAGACGCCCCCGCGTCCGATGCACAAAGGCGCCAGGAAAAACGAGCACTTAGAAGTACTAGCGTTCCCGACCCCAGCGGCGGATCTGGTCTATGGCTCCGCCGCCAACCAAAATTCGGCTGCGGAGGGTAGGGAGAGCGGCGCCTCGCAATACCGACAATCCTCTCCCCCCGCAGCCCCACCACCACCGCATCAACGGTGCGGCCCCGTTTGAGTCGCGAAGGATCGGGCGAGTGGCGCATCGCCATACCAACACTCCTCTTCCTCCGCGACTCCACCTCGGCTGCAGCGGTAGAGTGTGCGCGAGTCCCCACTCGCTGCAGTCCACCAGCACACATCCGAAGTGGGCTCCCCAAGCCCACTCGGAGCGGCCCCCTCAGGCCGGCCCTTCACCTCGGGCCAGCCACGTGGGTTCCTCTTTGTTCACCGTGGGAGACCAAGCCACGGCTACTAAGCCCCCCCGCCACGACAAGGCGGGAACCCGTTCGGGGGGGTATTTTGACAGCTTGGAACACAAAACCTCAACAAGTGTTGCCACTAGTAAGCGTCACTGTATTCCCCATTTATTCAGTAAGTATTTAATGTGATGCGAAACTTAATGTAACAAGTTCATTTACCTATTTCTATTTTACTTTTAATATTCATAAAATTAATGTATTTGTAAATAGGCATTATTTTTTTTTGTTTTTCCATGTTTTATCATCACTTCAAAAATCTATATTTTTAAGGTTCCCATCCCAAATAAAGAGATTAAAGAGAAGTGGATAGAAGTGATCCGAGTTAGCCGGAATGAGCCACCGTGGAATCTAATGGTGCGCAGCGTAGTTTTTTCGACTCATTTTGAATATGACGATTTTTATTACACAAATAAAGGACTTTGTCGTATGGTATGAAAGGCATTGGTACAAAAATTGACCTAAAAAAAGGTTATTAAAATAAAAGCAATGTTTCTTCATATTACTATTGTTTTATTTTTCCCCTACTTCATCATCACCATCATCATTACATCCCTCCACAAGTCCTCTGCTGAACATAGGCCTCCCCCAAGGTATGCCACAAAGAACGATCCTCAGCCACCTGCATCCATCGACTTCCTGCATGTCTTACCAGGTCGTCACTCCATCTAGTGGGGGGTCATCCTACACTTCGCCTACCGATACGAGGCTGCCACTCAAGAACCTTTTTTCCCCAACGGTTGTCGGTTTTTCGAACTATATGGCCCGCCCATTGCCTCTTCAGCTTACTAATCAATTGGGCTATGTCGGTCACTCTGGTTCTACTGCGGATATCCTCATTTCTAAGTTTATCACGAAAGTCGAAATAAACATACGTACTACTTCTTAAAGTGAGGTATACAATTAAAAAAATTGCCAACTTATCTTTTTACTTATCCATTCATCCTGATAAATAAAATCTTAATAATATATATTTTTTTACTGCACGGCAACACTCACTTAGTGCACACATGTTTACCAAACTGACCTCACTTCATTGTTGACAGCGCTCTGTCTTGAGTTTTTATTTCGTCTAAGCTACTGAGTTATTCCCTCTGTCGCGTCGCCATCTCGCAGGTGTCGTAAGATGACACCTGCGGGATGATATGGAGTAGTCGATATTTTTACACCGCCACTACACGGAATGTCAGCAGTAGCAGAAATTTGGGAAACAACATATTAATTAGATTGTTTTAGAATGTAGAAGGTTTAAAATTTGTAACATTCGTCTATAGTGAACTTTATTTAATTTGATGATTCTTTTTTAATAAATAGGTTATTCTTCAGGTGTCGTGCCATGTAATTTTTTTTAATTAAAATCTTTAACAGAACTATTAAGATGACTTAGAGATTTTGATATACCTTGGCCCACACAAAAAGAAAAAAAATTAATGGACTTTATATCTATCATCAGATGACCTATTAGCTTCTTTGACTGTTCAGTTTTATAAAATAATACATTAATTTTTTATAGAAGAGGGGGGCAAACGAGCATGTGGCTCACCTGATGGTAAGTGACTACCGCCGCCCATGAAAGACCGCAACACCAGGAGAACCGCAGGTGCATTGCCGGGCTTTTAAAAAGGAGTAGGCTTTTTTCTTGAAGATCCCTAAGTCTTATCGGTTCGGAAAAGTCGCAGGTGGTAAATAATTCCACAGAAAAGTTGTACGAGGAAGAAAACTCCTAGTAAAATGCATAGTTAAACCGCCAAGCATCCAGATGGTGAGGATGATATCTTTATCTTCCATGTCTTAGATACGTTTTCGTTGCTTTTACCGAAATGAGAGTCACATTCATTTAAAAACATAATATATCTTAATCTCGAAAACATAATTTATTAAAGAATACATTAGTATATTGTTTATTATTTACATTTTGTCTTAATGCTTTTGTGAACCTTTAGTTTCAACAAATCCGGCTAAGACTGTAGTTAGTTTCGGGCCGTTAACTTCCCCATGCTTACTCAGAAATTGCTCGGATAGGCAGTTTAAGGAACAACAACAAATTATTTAACGGTCACTACTAAAAGAGTCAACGTGCACGAAGGTTAGGACGACATAATGTTTATAACTGTAAATTATTTTGTGCTCAACATAATAATAATATTTAAATAAAATTGGATTGTTCGATTGTTATATTAATATAATACATACATAAACACTCACGCCTGTCACCCAGAGGGGTAAGCAGAGACTACAAACTTCCATTTGGCACGATCCTGACACACCTCTCTTGCCTCCTTCACATCCATACACCTACGCATACATGCTCGTCGGTTAAGGGTACTCCTAATTTGGCCCGTTTTCAATAAATCGCCAATTTGGTCGATAAATTGGGGGATAAGTCGCTCGCGTCCGTGGGCTTTGACCACCTGTTCCTAGGCCCACCCTACACGTGTCCCCCGGGTGGTGCTAAATGAGCGACAAGCCGATACCACAGACTCGGCTCCACGCCGTGGTAGCGGCGTTAAATATACCACACCATTTCGCACCATGAGGAATCGAAATAAATAAAGAAATAATATAACTGACTACTTTAATAGAAGGTTCAGGCTCAGGAGGTTATTTGAATGCTATTGAGACATAAATGACCAGTTTCAAAATATTTTTAAACTTAAGACTTGTGTGAAATTGAAAAAATAATATAAATTTTATACGTGGTAGAGCCATGCTGCAGATATTAGTAGTATAGTTGTAGCACGAATGGGTCGGCTCGACCGGGGAAGGACCACGCTCTCACAGAATACCGGCGTGAAATAGTAGCTTAATGCTGCTGTGTTTCGTATGGTGAGTGTAGAGAACCGGAGATCCTTTTTACTGGAAACGAGGTATTCCATCTTAGTCATCACGGGTGACAACGCATCTGCATTTTGATTTGTAATCGAGGATTATGTAGATGTCTTTGGGCCGCAGCAACCACTTACTATCAGGTGGACTGTGTGCTCGTTTGTCACCCTATCCTACAGAAAAAAAATATTGTGTTATTATATCTCTAATAAAAATGACGCCACATATTTGAATCTAATCTAGGCAAAGACGGGATGGGTTGTTAGTGTTTATAAAGAGGTGACAAAAGAACACACAATGCCGCTGATGTTAAGTTTAGCTTTTTTATAAAATATGAGGGCAAACGATCATGCAGATCACCTGATGTGAAATGTTGACCCAAAGGGAATTGCAGGTGTGTCGCTGGCCTTTATAAAAGAGTAAGCTCTTTTTGAATGTTTCCAAGTCATGTCTGTTCTGAAAAATCGCCAGTGGTAAACGTTTCCATAAAGTAGTCGTACGAGTAAGACAACTCCTAGTGAATTACCCATGAACACATCTAGGTTTCACCCTGATTTAGGATTAAAATTCAGATATGTACCCACCTATGAGGACTAAGCTAAAGATGGACTACTCTCTTGTAAGTCGTTACAGCTCAAGGGCTAAACGCTTGCCGTAAATTTGATTTTTAGTAGAGCCATGCTACAGTTATATTAAACACGCATCTGTCAGCTCAACTGGAAAAGCTCAGAAAATAGCAGCGTGAAACAGCAGAATAATGCTTCCACGTTTCATACCGAGCATGTAGAGGACCGGGGGCTTCTTACTGGTAAGGAGGCAAGTCCTAAGAGACAACACATCTGCATTTTGCTTATTTATTGATGTCTATATATATAAAACAAGTATGTAAGGATCGTAGCAAGTGGAAAGAAGTGGTCTCTGCCTACCCCTACGGGAAAGAGGCGTGATTATATGTATGTATGTATGTGTATTGATGTCTATGGGACACGATACCATTTACTGTTTATTATTTCCTTCTGTTTTTACATGGTAGAGCGATATTGTAGCTATATTATGGTTGTAGCAGAAATGGGTTGGCTTCACTGGGAAAGGACCACGCTCTCATAAAATATCAACGTAAAATAGCAGTTCAATGCTGCTGTGTTTCGTACGGTGATTGTAGAGAACTGGATACCTTTTTTACTGGATACCAGGCATTCCATCTTATTCCTCAAGGTGGCAACGCATCTGATTTTTGATTCTTAATTGAGGATAGACATAGATGTGTGTGGGCCACTGCAAAAATTTACCATCAGGTGAACCGTGGGCTCATTTTGTCACCTTTATTCTTTACCATACCGTAGATCCTCCAAGTAATAGGCGGGAGAGTTTATGTTGTTTATTTTATTGTTTGATATTTGTTAAGAATATTCTATGAATTAATTTTCATAACATCAAGATTAAACTAAATATAATACAAATAAATTTTGTAGTGTCTCTTTGCGTCTATATAAATCACCAGTAAAATGTTAGACAAAGCAGCAATTAAGAACATTTTACGTAATTGAAACCAGCAAAGTTGATATTACAGACATTAATTAAAGACGGAATTCTCAATACTTCTTTGAAGTTATTTTGGAATCTTTAAAGAGATTTTCGTCATTCCTTTATTCTAGGTTAATTGTTCATGTTCGTTACTCACTGACTAAATGAGCAACAATGTAACGTATACTAATGCGATAGAGCTTCACTATAGATATATTATTGTTGCCGCACGAATGTTAATTGTTCTATGTTAATTGTTCTACGTTAATTGTTCATGTTCGTTACTCACTGACTAAATGAGCAATAATGTAACGTATACTAATGCGGTAGAGCTTCACTATAGATATATTATGGTTGCAGCACGAATGTTAATTGTTCTATCTTAATTGTTCATGTTCGTTACTCACTGACTAAATGAGCAACCACGTAACGTATACTAATGCGGTAGAGCTTCACTATAGATATATTATAGTTACGGCACGAATGTTAATTGTTATATGTTAATTGTTCTATGTTAATTGTTCTACGTTAACTGTTCATGTTCGTTACTCACTGACTAAATGAGCAACAATGTAACGTATACTAATGCGGTAGAGCTTCACTATAGATATATTATGGTTGCAGCACGAATGGGTCGGCTGGACCGGTGAATGACCACACTTTCAGGGAACACTAGTATAAAATAGTAACTTTAAGCCAATGCAGTGATCCATATACTGGGTGATATTTTTTACCGTCAGTGATTAAATAGGGTGTAACAGGTGACCGTAATAGAAGCCTATGGCACGGATATTTTACATTTTTTTAATTTTATTTTACATTTACATATTTTAAAACCGATCTATTAATAAAATCTACTAATTTGAAATAAATTTTCGGTAGTAAAAAATAACAATTTTTTTTTGAAATAACTAAAAAATCAATTAAAAACTTTCGAAATATGTAATACGTACCCGTAAATATATATAGTAGTATTTATTAATAGATCTTTTTCATAATACGTTTATGCAAAATTAAAATTGTAAAATATAAGTACCATGGGCTTTTGATCCGTTGACCTGTTATACGCTATTTTTTTCAAATGGAAAATAAATCATATATTATATAGGCGAAATACCACTGACTGACCGACTCATGACGAGATCTCTAAAGATTGTTCCGATCTGAAAGGTGCAGATAACCAGTACTCGTACAATTATTGGATGTGAGATGTTGCCTCTCAGTTCTCTGAGGTTTGTAGTTCGCTTCACGTGTCCGTGGACTTTAATAGCTACTTACAAACAGGTATATCGTAAGCTCGTTTGTCACTTTTATAAACAAAGCATTAGGATTTATAATCTATGATATCGCATAATCAAGTTCACAAATTGGAAAATAAGACGTTGAATAGCCAAATTTTTCTCTCTTAAATTCCGATTTAATTAAAATCTTTACGATTGGTACTTTACGTAGTAGAGCAAAGGATATAAAGGTCGACATTGATAAATTACGAAAACTATGTTGTAGGAAACAAGCACCGCAAATTTTTAATGAAGGGAAACTACAACACTTAAAATAACGATAAACTGTGAACGAACTGTGAATAGAAAACATTTAAATATTTGCAGAAATGTTGCCAAAATTACTTTAGTATGTGGTGGCTACTAATAAACTAATTTAAGCTGCATGCGAGATTTTACAGCTTCTTTGACACAGAACTCGCAGCCGAAACGCCTTTTATAAAACATAAAAACGTTTTTTTAATTCGCACTTATTTCTCAACTAAGATTAGTCGTATATACCAGTTAATAAGTTTTGTATTAGTTTCCATATAATTTTACAGTATAAAATTTAAACGCAGATTTTCCACAGTATTTTTTTTAATAATTTGTAACAAGTAGTCACAAGATAGAGTTTATTATACCTCGTTTACGCCCGATGAAAGATCCTCAGGCTGGCGAAAGGTAAAGTTCGTTAAATATTTTTTTATAAAATTAAACTGATACAAACTTATCCAGCACTGGTCCATCTGATGGTAAGTGGCCACTGCAGTCCACGGATATCTGCAGCCAACTTCAAACAAGGAAGACTCCAGATGCGTTAGCACCTCTGAAGACTAAACTGGAAAGCCTCAATTATTCCGGCTCTCTGTACCCTCCAGACTGAAACACAGCAGTGCCAACCCTGTTATTATGCAGCACGAAAAAGGTAGTTCAGATTAGTTTTCGAAGGGCTATTTTCCGCAACTATGGGAAATATTCCTGTGGCATAGTCGAAACTGGGAGAGCGATAAAAATAACACAGCAGTTTCTCAATACGTCATTTATTACAAATGAGAGCAACTCGGATGCGCGTCAAGTCGCGCGTCTTTTACGCAGTACCCTCGTATATACTACTATACCTCTAACTATATTTACGTAACAACTAAACTAAATAAACAGTAAAAATAAAGAGAATAAACATTTCAAAATCGATTACAAAAAAGATTTTTTTTTTAACTGCGACAATGGTCTACGTCCTCTGCAGGACCTTAGACCTTAGTTATAATTCCTGGGTGGTATATTTCATCCTCCGATAGGATCACACTTGGTTCCCACGATTTATCCACCTCACCCGTGCTCTGCGTAACATCTGGAGAGCCACTCATTTTCGAAGTGGGAGACAAGGATCCCCTATCTCCATCCTTCCATCGTTCTGGCCCATTTCCATCCATTTTCTCCTCTCTTGGGATAGAAAATATAACAGTAAATAGCAGCAACTGCAGATGGTGGTTTTGTTGAGCTTCGATCCTTAATAGGAGACCACCTGATCAGCATATTTGTTCACCATTAACTGAAGCGATGGAATCCATATTATGAACATGCGTGACTCTATTTTTTTCATTAATCATCCCTTTAATCCAGGTGTGTTTAATTATGTTGCCATAGTAACTCTTTCTTAAACATCATCACAAAATTTTAACTTTAGTTTCCCTATTTCACCATATAGTTTACATCGTGAACTTCTTAAATATTGTCGATGTAAAATTTGTAGCGTTATCCGTTACTAAAGTCTTCATCAACACAAAACGTCCCTTAACTTCATTTAGCTTACTTATCATCTCCGACCCTATATTATTTTTTTTAAATAGAAACATTCTATCTATTTCTGATACGCGTCAATAATAACTAAAAAATAGTAAACTTGCACATAAAGTATATCGAGATGTAATATCTCCCAGGGCCCCGCGGGGAGCGGTCAAGGGGCGAAGGTCATTTTAGTATTTTTGTCTTAATCGATAAGATGAAACTTTATGTGCACGCATAATTCAATCGCCTGATAATTCTAATTCAAATCTAAATTTAAGATATGGTAGTAGTTTCTTGTCCATTATTTTACGCGGTCACCATTTAATTATATAGCTAACAGTTTCTCTATATAGTACATTAATAGATGGTAAATCGTCGTCGTCAGGCGATAAATGATGCGAATATGAGTTTGAGATTTCAATAAGAGCAATTCTGGTGCGCGTCATTACAATTTCGATCAGGCAATCTATATGAGAAGGCTATATTCGGCGGTGGACTTTAGTTGGCTGTAACGGTAACGGTGTTGTCTACCCTCGCGGTCTAAGGCAGAAGACGTGTCTTACCACCTAGATGTGATACATTTTTGTTACTGCGTCAATCCTGCCAAGCGTTACGATTGAGAGGTGACCCGGAGTAGTCTCTACGAGCTGATGATATTAAACAAAATATCTTGCACAATTTATTTGTAGCATTCGGGTCATTTAAACTCGACTCAATTTGCTTTGGACAAAGTTCCAAATAGTAATCCCAGTTTGTCAAAGTCACGCCTTCTCTGTTTTCTGCAATTAAAATTTAATTTAAAACAACATTTCAGGATAAGTTATTTAAACTTCTACATGTTGAATCTACCGCGTTGCAACTAGAATGTTTTGTAGTTATTTATTTATTTTTCTTTTTTATCAGTCCCTTAAAGTTCACTAGTGGTCGTGGGCCTCTTAATCGTTATGCTTAGCTAGCTTAGATTGACGCATTACCAGACGTAACATTAATTTATTTATACTTACTGTACACCTTAATAAATATTATTACAAAGACGGTTAATTCCTTTTGGCATTCCATCCCAGTCAACGCAGGATGTGTAGAAATAATGTGATAGGTGCCAAAAATAAAAAGAACATTAAACATAGACTAACAACATACGTTTACCATACTGCAGCCTGGTATTACCATAAGGACGGACCACGCTCTTACAGAATACCAGCGTAACATAGCAGTTCAATACTGCTGTGTTTCGTATGATGAGTGTAGAGATCCAGATACCAAAAAAATAAAAATATAAATTTCTTCGCAACCTTCCGCTAAATATAAGTAAGTAACGCCTGATTCTATCAATGATCCTGATACCCTTTTTTTACTGGAATCGAGGCATTCCATCTTAGTCCTCAGGGGTGACAACGCATCTACGTTTTGATTCTTAATCGAGAATAAATGTAGATGTTTATGGGCCACAGCATCCACTTATCATGAGGGGTACTGCGTGTTCGTTTGTCACCCTATTCTATAAAAAATACATTACAATCATAATACAACTAGGTACTGTAATAATAAACATTATTTGAAATTCTTCATAATCATTT
This sequence comes from Parnassius apollo, assembly GCA_907164705.1. Taxonomy (NCBI): domain Eukaryota; kingdom Metazoa; phylum Arthropoda; class Insecta; order Lepidoptera; family Papilionidae; genus Parnassius; species Parnassius apollo. The sequence goes on along the minus strand of CAJQZP010001060.1, from coordinate 8,323,683 downwards.
TATTACGTTTAATGGAAATAAAATAATATAATTACAGTTGATTTATTTTAATATCGATGCCTAATCCTAAACATAAAATTTAAATATTCTTCGATGAAGTAGAAGCATTGTTCCTCAAGCCATTGTTTAACAATCCTGCGAAGACGTGTTTTTATGAGTGATTGAAACTCCATAGGCAAGGCATTGAAATGTTGGGTATGCAAAACTGAGAAATTTTTCCTATAGAGTCTAGTACTTTGCATAACACTATGAGTCAGTATTTAAGTGTGCCTCAAGTTCCTCGGTACAGTATTTCTCAAGTTAGTGAACAAAAAAAAGACCGAATATAAAATGAACATCAAGACAGCAGTAGTGCATGGGGGTGTGCACATCCAAAGATGTAATCTCTATTCCCTCACTGTCATGGTCTGCTGCGGTGGTAAACCCACACGATCGATTAGAGATCAGGTTAATGGATTTACATGCTTTCCTCTTGTCACCAGCGGCGACGATTCGAGTCGACACCATAGTGTGGACCCCACAGACAAATAGCCTCTACATCAATTGAAATTTTTGAGAAATTTTGTACGTGGTAGAGCTATGCTGCAGCTATATTATGGTTGTTACACGAATGGGTCGGCTCGACCGGGGAAGGACCACGCTCTCACAGAATACCAGCGTAACATAGCAGCTCAATTCTGCTGTGTTTCGTATGGTGAGTGTAGAGAACCAGAGACCCTTTTTACTGGAAACGAGGCATTCCATCTTAGCCCTCATTTGCATTTTTATGTCCTGTAGTTTCAAAATTCATTCATTTATTGATAAAATATAAGCTTACAGTATATACAACCAAATCGCTTATATCTATATAAGTAAGATAAAATACACAAGAAAAAAATCACCAATTTTAAATTTCCATACCTATAAATTACAGCCACAACAGTATAATGAGTTTTTATTATATCATAAATTAAACTTATTTACTAAAATATACTATTCTACTATCTTACAAAGTTGTTTAAGAATATTAATACATTTTTATACATTACGCTGGGTTTGTCAAAAATATATCTGCGTCTGGATTGGCCCTAGTTAGTCTACGCTCTGGAAGTGGGATACGTGGGGGAGCGCCAGTACGCGAGGAGAATCTACGTTTACTCTACCATCACCTCGATAATGGTCCGGTAATAAAGTTGGTTAATTAAGGATACATATAGAATTCTATATGCTACAGCATCCAATATACATTAGGTAGATAATGTGCTTGTTTGTTTCCCTTATTCTATAAAAAAGGGAAAAATATGTAATCATCTCTACGAAACAGATATTTCCTCAGTTCAGAATTTTACGACTAGATATCGCATTAGCTGAGCGGACCAAATATTTGTATGCTTAAGTAATAATTGTATATAGTATATATAGTGTATATTGTATGTAAGTGCAATATGTATATAGTAGGAATCAAATTATGAGATTAACTTTTGTAAATGTTACATTTAAATAACGATTTGCTTATATAATACTAGGTGCTAGAACTCGTTTTCTTTTCTGCGATTAAGTACTTCTCTATTTACACCGCTAATCATTAGTGCTAGCACTGTTTTGTTCCTATCAGTAGGGTATAAATATTATCATCGTAACAGATATTCAAAATTTCACTGCTAAACATAGGTTTCCCACAAGGGATGCCACAAAGCACGGTCCATAGCCACCTGCATCCATCGACTTCTTGCACCTCTTACCATGTCATCACTCCATCTGTAGGGTTTAGATTACCAGTATAATTAAAGTCTTATTTGAGGTAAATGACAATACATGTGAAGCCTTTTTTTATTTTTTTTTTTAAATATTATTAGAAAATTTGGATAATTGTTTTTTGGGTGGGGGGTTTTTTTTTTTTTCCCCCGGGTGTGGGGTATGGGGTTTTTTTTTTTTTTATTTGAAAAAAAACGCACAAAAATTTTATTGTTGTTGGTGGGGGTTTTGTGTGCTTGTTTGCAATTGGATTCGGCTGTCAAGGAACTACATCAGCCGTAAGTAGCATCAAATATTGTAAGTGTGTCTCTACAGTTTTGATAAGAAATATGATGGCGCAACAGTGTAGGAAAACTCACTAATATGGAGATATAGTATTTATGAAATAAATAAGAAATCCCTGAAATAAAAACTCATTAGAAAGACAGATACTTTACAAAACATCAAATACGTTAAGTACATAAGTAGCATTAGCTGTCAGAAAATAATAAATGGTAATAAAACATGACTATACCATGAACTGAATGCCGTTTACAATGTTGATTGATTTTCTTTCTCTAATTCAATTAATTGGTATCAGGGTATACCTACAGCCAGCTTTACCTTTAGAATTAACTTTTTGATGCCCTAGGTTTTATGGCAAATGGTGCACTAGTCGTTCATTTTATATTGGGTTTTAATTTCCTTAACTTTTCTATAGCGAACTCCCCGATAATATTGTTAAAATTGATTTCACGTAACAAATCACTTTCACTGCTAAATAGCTGAAATGCATTCAATCTTTCCTGCATCATCCAAGGATTTTAATCTAATTATTTGTGAGATTGATCTTTCTGTCAAACAATTTGTTGCGAATATTCTTATTTATTTCACGGCTCCGGGTCATAGTGGCTTAGCAATTAGTTACGATATTGAGGGCCGCGGGTTCGAATACCGCACAGGTCAAGTATTTGTATGGCCTACAAATAATTGTTCCGGGTCTGGATGTTTGTCGTCATGAAATTTATATATATAAACTGCCTCCACAATACAAGAGTAACAATATGATGATATATTTATTTTTGTATGTTTGTTATCCGATATCATTTTAAAAGGTACAGGTTCTTCGTTTTTTTGAGATAGCGCCGCGTAGTTACGTGGTGGATTATTATCACCATATTAATATCATATTATCATAAATTAGATTATTTTCATAGTGTAATGTGTAATGAAATTTTGCTATGGGGTAATGAGAGTGACATGAAACCATATTTGTTTTGCAAGAGAGAGCCGTACGGGCGATTTATATCATAAATTGTAAAGAGTCCCTTAGAGAAAAATTTAAAGAATTAAATATATTAACTTTGGCATCGCAATATATTTATGAACGTATAATGTATATATACATAAACATATAAATAGCTTTCATAATAATAAAGATGTTCATACTTTAAACACTAGGAACAAACATAAGCTTGTAATATCGGTTACTAGACTCCACAGTATTAGTACCTAATTCGTTTATGGGGCAATGTATACGCTTTTATAACAAAATACCAGAAAATGTACAAAATTTTTCATACGTTGGTCACTCCAATGATTTATAGAGCCTCTTCTGATCACTCTGGAAGAGACGATTCTGGTTGAACCGCCTTGACCTCTCGGTGAATCGTCGTTATTATTAAAAACTTTTATTTAACTTCACTTATATGTATATCCTGGAATTTTACCATCAATATTCCACCCACTGCCTCTGAAGTTATCAGAATAAAATTTAGAATACACGTTTTGTTCACAAGACAATGCACGATTACTTAAATACAGCCATTTTAATCCAATACAGTGGACGTTACAAAATAGCGATTTATATTTTCCACAGCAACCACTTTAATGTGGGTATCACATGAAAGAGCTTGATAAGCGAAATACAAAGAAAAGTGACGTTAATCTAAATTCAATATGGTGGACGTCAAAATCACAGTATGGTGGTTTATAATTTCTGTAGTAAACCCTATGATACACGTATCAAATGAAAGGGCTTGATGAGCGTAACACAATAAGTAAAGTGGTGTCATTCCTAATCAAATATTGCGTACATCTAATATGACAATGCAACATTATTATGACATAATCTGATGATGGAGCCAGAATGTGCCCATGGCTAAAAATAACGGAAACAAAACGGCCGCCATATCGACTTTATTACATTACACAATTTGTGTGAAAAAGCCTACTAAAGAAGAAAGATATGTTTTTTCTCGCGACAAGCTTTTATATCATGTAAATTGCTTAATGTAAAAAAATTATGGGTTTGATATCATTATATATATATATATACAAGAATTGCTCGTTCAAAGGTATTAAATAGATAGATAGATAGATAAGCATGTTTTGACGTGTATATAAAAACCAGCAATTTTTTTTATTGTGTTTTGATTAAGGAATATTTTTAACTCTCGAAAAGGTAATCAACTATTTTAATTAGACATTCAGACATTCTCATCACGAACTAATTCAATTGTCAAGTAAGTCAATATACCTAGAAAAAAAAACCAAAATCTATAAAAAAAAACAAATGAAATGCTCTAAAAATACTAGATATTTTAGTTCAATTCGTTTGTTTTTTAAATCTCTTATTCTACTCGTATCTACACCATTCTATTCCTTACTACTCCATTCTTTTCCACCCTGCTCCGTTTCGCTTTTTATATTTCTATCTTCTCCATTCTAGTATTTTCTTATCCACCCTGCCTCGTCATTCTACTGCACTATGCTTCGTAAGGCTCAATTCTACTTTTTACTGCTCCATTTTTAAACCCCACTTAGATTACCCCACGACGAGGATATTTGCCATAGTTCCCAAATTTTCAAGTTGGTTTGCAGCCTTAGTTTTTTCTTTACTGGTTGTTATTAAGAAGATGCACTTGCCCATCTTCTGGTTTGCTTCCTCTTTCGCCTCTTATGACACCTACGAGACCATGTGTAAGTGGCGCAAATATGAGTCTCTAAGAGATGACGTGCGTGTTGCCAGTGATGACTTACGGATCAGAGACGTGGTCCTTCACCGCTGGCCGTATGAGGACGCTCAAAGTCGCTCAGCGAGCTATGGAGAGGGCTATGCTCGGAGTTTCTCTGCGTGATAGACTCAGAAATGAGGATATCCGCAGTAGAACCAGAGTGACCGACATAGCCGAACGGATTAGTAAGCTGAAGTGGCAATGGGCCGGCCATATAGCTCGAAGAACCTATAACCGATGGGGAAGAAAGATTCTCGAGTCGCAGCCTCGTACCGGTAGGCGTAGTGTAGGGCGACCCCCCACTAGATGGAGTGACGACCTGGTAAGACATGCAGGAAGTCGATGGATGCAGGTGGCTCAGGACCGTGCTTTGTGGCGTTACTTGGGAGAGGCCTATGTTCAGCAGTGGACTTGTGAAAGGCTGTAATGATGATGATGAAGAGATGACTACATATTTGAGCTATTTGCTGTAAAGACTACGTAACTCGGTCCGTGGGGTACACTTGAGATTAAGTTTCTAAAATAACTCTATCTGCAACTGGTCATTGCTGCTGGTGATAAGAAGGCTGGTTCTTTTCTTGAACAAAGGCTAAGCATAGCCATTCAGCAAGGAAACGCAGCCAGCGTTCTTGACATGATACCACGGGGCATAGGAGTGTATAATAATTAAGTTATTAATTTTATTATTTTTTATTATAGTGTTTCAATGTTATATTTCTAAGATTCTTATAAAAGTTAATGTCTTCATTAATAAATCTTCTTAATATATATGACGGAATATTACACCAGGAGTATTTTTAAAAACTATGACGTCATCATTGATGACGTCATTATTGAGATTTCTAGTTTCACTCATTATTGCTTTCCTTTATATTAAAAATCACTTATTTACCCTTAACTGATTCTACTAATCATTATTAAAAATTATTCACAATTAACAATTATTCACTATTGTTCACAATTTATAGTTTACAAATTCAACTTACAGTTTGAACAGCACGACTATTTCAGAAAATAACGTCTATTGATTTTTAACTCAATAATAATTGCTTAATTAAAGCGCCGAAACGTCGTTTATACTTTGTTGCGCCGATACTGCCATTCTGAGTGGTGGTGCGTGCTCAGCACCTACCAATTTTTATTTTTATTTTTGTATTTTTTTATTCTTACAGCTTTACTGCTGTTTGTTTATCATTTGTGTTTCGACCATACATCACGTCTACACATATAATTTAAATAGAAAATTATTTTACAAGCGTTAAAAGTTTATTCTTGAGTTAGGTTCAGCTGTTATGATTCATAAGAAGTGGATGGGCCAGGCTCACTTGTTGCACTAATATCAAAAGAGTATGGCTCTCTTTTCGCCGATATGGTCCTCTGGTTTCCTGGCTGTGGGGCACGACGTAGTTGATCGTGGGCGACTTTTCGAGGCCGTCCTCTGCCAATTTTACCTTTTTTTTTACCAAATAACGGTCTTTTTTAAGTACTCTACATATCTCATAGGGTTCACTAAATTTGAGATCTAATGAGGTTTAATTGTGTGGATTATTTTTGATAAATACGTATTCTCCTTTCTGAAAATGACAGATCTTAGCTTTACGTTGATTAAATCGTTGTCAATCTTGTTCCGACGCTTGAGACATTCTATTCTGCACGTTTCTGTAAAGGGCGTCAATATCGATAGTTTGATTATCAATATTTACTAATCTGAGTAGTTCCGGTGGAACACAGTGTTTTCGTCTTGTGAGTAGAGTAAACGTAGCGACACCTGTTACTCGATGAGCAATACAATTTATGGCCAATTGAAGTTCTTCTAATGCAGTATGCCATTGTTCTGTTTCATAATTTTAATCATTATTAATGCATTTTTGAGCGTTGCTATTATTCACTCAACTTGCCCGTTAGCTCGGCTGATTCCTGGTGATATATCATGGATGTTTATTCCTGGCTGTTGGCAATAAGTCCCAAGAGTTCTCCGCCTCCATCCACAGTAATTTGAAGTGGTGTTCCGAATAGGTGTATAGTACGTCTTAGTGCAGCCAATGTGCTGTGCGGACTTTTATTGGTAGCATAATAAAATGGCACGTATTTTGAGAACGCATCGATAGTTACTATAACATATTGTTGGTCATCTGTAGTACCGAACTTGCCAGTGATATCCATATGTAACACTTGAAAAGCTGTAGTTGGTTTTTGGATTGAATGTAGTTGAGCTTGTACAGCGCTCGATGTTCTTTTTGATGTTCTACACACGATACAGTTGTCCACAAATCGGCGCACCAGGGTATTCATTTTATCAAACCAATAACATTCCTTGATTTTATGTATAGTCTTTTCCCATCAAGGGTGCTTAAGCGCTGTATGAAATAAATTTGTTATACTCCACTGGAAAGGTTTAGGAACCACCATACAGATTTGCTGTCCAAAAATTGGGTCTTTTAAGATTCCTTTTAAAACATCGTTTTTTAGAAGGTATCCATTCACTGGATTTCCGTTATTGAAGCTGTCCATCAGACGACGTAACATCTCATCTCGGCGTTGTTCGACCTTTAACCAATCCAGGTTTCTTGTCATAATGTTAACCTCACAACTACTTGGATTTCTACTAAAGAAGTCGGCATGTTGCAGACGATTTCCTTTGCGGTATTCTATTTCAAAATTATAGTTCTGTAAAAACGCCCACCACGGATGAATTCTCGGAAGGAGATCCTTTTAGTGCTTAGATGCTTTTAAGGCATTGCAATCAGTTATAATTTTGAACTTCCGTCCATACAGATACTGTCGAAAATATTTTATTGCACGTACCACCGCCAAGATCTCTAGCTCATACGAGTGATATCTGCTTTCAGTATCAGTAGTCCTCATACTCATGAAGGCGACTACATGTTGACATTTGTTGATATACCATACCATGATCTGTACCAGTACGGCACCAAATCCAAAGCTACTGGCATCCTTGTATAATTCTATTGGTGCTTCTTCCTTTTCCCTCTTCACTGGACTAAGGCGTCATGGTCTTTGTTCTATGCATTTGTCCGGATTCTTTAATCTAATTTCCAACATACCTGTATTAACTCAGGTTTTAGGGTATCCTCGAATAAATAGGTTTTCAAATTTATTAAGGAGTATGCGTAGTTGTTTGATTTCAGGGTTAGAAAGATCACAGTCTAGTTTTTCAAATGTTGGATTATTTGTGGTGATACGATTGACAAACCCTTGCTGTGCGAATTTTGTTGCGCTAGACGTGACTATAACACTCAAGTTTGTGCCTCGAATGAAGTTCATGCCCACAAAAATGTCTGTCGACATCTCACAGTCAGGCAGAACAGAAAACTGAATTTCAACCCTGATATTGTCTATGACACATATAGTCAGTAAGCTCGTGAGAAACGATTTCCCGTACTGTCAGTACGGGAAATCGTCCAATAACTCTCAAGTAGTTAGCTGTTTGAACTCTTTGTCCAGGCGGAGCTGCGGCTGCCGAATCCCGTATAACAGAACATTCTGCATCACTGTCAAACACTGCCCTTAAAGATTTTATTCCCATCCTGATAGATAAAGGGGCGAGTTTTGCACCTTCGATGTAAATTAACATTTGATATTAAAGAACGATCAGGTTCAAAACATTTTTCGTAAGTATGTCCTAATTTTTGACAAAATGTGCGGATAGGTTTATTATCACTTTCACTTCTTTTACTATATTGATCCTGACTCGATGCTATTGGTTTTTAACGACATTCATTGGTAGAATGATTTTTCCTTTTACAGATGAGACAGAATGATGGAGCGTAGGCATGATTATTGCTTGATAAGCTAGGACGTTTGTTTGGCATCGTCAAGCCACTATTTGATGGATGAACGCGCTTTAATTGTATTGAGGATGCGATAGATATAAGTTATATATGATCTATCGCATCTTATATATATATATATATATTTATATATATATATATCGTACAGCAAAAGAGTGAAATAATTTGACGGCGTCTGTCTTTCCACCCAAGGAAAATTTTTGTGTCTGGAAGGCAAAAGTCAATATTTTGCGTTAATTTTTGCTCTAAGACTGAGTGATTTACCATCTAGGCCTTCATAACCACTTACCACCATGAGGTACTGTGGTCAAGTTTTGACCGATAATTAGTAAAAAAAAATATCCTCACATATTTTCGTGACAATCGGTTCTGAAATCCGAAAATATCATTTCATATTTTTCGTAAATCAACATCGGATGGAAGCCCGTTAAACATACATCATTATTTTATAGGTGGATTGACTTTTATTAACTGGCATCATTAGGTTATGCGTATGCGTATGCGTACCGAGTAGTGGCGATGTAAGTATATCTACTATCCCATATCATACCGCGACGGTGTGTCTTCCCAAAAACGACTTAAAATAAAAAATACTGCGGTTGACATCCCGCTTGCCAACCTGCTAGCCAAGCGTGGAAACTATGGCAAATATCCCCCCTATGAGGTAGTCTATGGGAAAGGCCAATACTCAGCAGTAGATATTAATAGAGAATAACGGTAACGGTCACCGGCAACACTAGGTTATGCTCTTATAATATGACGTTTCTGTGACTTCAACAAACGACGATTTGTTCAAGCGACCATTGCTTGAAGTTGGCAGTATAAACCTAATCAATGAATGTTGTATTTAATTTAATTAAATGTATTTGTAATAACATAATATTACATTTAAATTTTAGTCTTTAACATTCCTTCTCCATATAAACTTTAATTATTTCAAATTACACCCTCCTCAGTGCGTACAATATGCTTAAATAGGTGAACAAAGATTCCCTTCATGTATTAATATATAGATTACACAAAAATTCCGTTATTAATGTGCTGTATGTATATTGCCAATATATTCAGATAAATTTAAAAAGATTGAAGCTATTATCACCCGTCACTTAATGATTTTTCAGCACGTGAAAGTCAGTCTTCTTTTATACCCTCGCATTATGTTCCCACTCGCTGCTAATGTGTTTTCGATTAGATAATAAACATGTTGCTGTTTGTTTTTCCAAGTAGGGTCGATTTTTCTCGCTAATAATAACAGTACAATATCTTCTCCTTGCATGAGAAAATTCAAGGTCGCTCAGCGAGCTATGGAGAGGGAATGCTCGTAATTTATCTGCGTGATAGACTTAGAAATGAGGATATATGCAGTAGAATCATAGTAACCGATATAGCCCAAGGGATCAGTAAGATTTCTAATGAGCTGATAACCGAGTCTGATAAGCGAAGTGCATGGCGGCCTCTAACTAGATGGTCTGAAAATATTGAGAAATAGCAGAATAATTGAGATGCATGAAGCAAATCAAAAAGGTTCTTTTGTGGTATTCCTTGCGGGAGGCCTATATCCAGCATTCGACTTGTGCAAGGATTTAATGATGATGATAAAGATATGTGATCTTCCGTTCTCTCTTCTTTAGTCCGAGTAAGTAGTTACCGAGCTGATTAGTCAAGTAGGCTATGGCTGACATCAACAAAGAGATAGTTGTTAAAAAATATGAGTTAAGGAATCTATCTCTAAAATAATCTAAAAATATCTTGTAAAACCAACTTGATATTCCAGTTTGCAAAGAGAGCCAGTATAATAACATGCATTCAATTCCAGTCCTAAGAAGTGACAATGCTGGACGCATTGGATGCATAGACTGCAGTACTAACCATCAGGTGGGCTGTAAATTTGTTTATTACTTCAACCTAATTTTTAAACAGGCTTGATAAAATGCTTTGCACTAAAAACTTACTCTTTTCTGATCACATTAACGTTGAAGAAGCAGACGTTACAGATGCTAAGCGTTGAAAAATGTGCAATGACATGTGATGAAGTATCTCGTACGTAATCCGTAAAGCTTTTTTACTTTTTTACCCATCGCTTAAAATTCACGGTTCTCTGCTCAACGTGACAACTATGCCAAATACCCCCCTCCCCCACATAAGCCAATTTATGGAGGAAGCCTATGTACAGCGTTAATTTTTGATAGGCTGTAAAAAAATATTATATCCAAAGTTCAGTCAAATCCAAGAATTGAGAGCGTGGGAATTGTTTTTCTCAGAAGAATTAGAAAAAATCTTATTATAATTTCCGAACTGCCGCTTGGAATGTTTTCCATTTTTACCCTCAAAAAAACTAGTTTTAAACTTCGCACATTCTGGACGAGTGTTGTTAATTTTAAATTACTTTCACGAAAACTTTTATTAAATTTCGGTTGATCCCATTTTAAGAATTCTAAGTACACTACCATAAAAATAATTACAGAATTATTCTAAGTTATGCTTACATTCAAAAAAGTTTTTATTTCGTTTTTATGGACTTTATATTTTTGAATGTAGAATAGATTGCCAGTGGTAGCGCGGCAGCTTTTGCTGTCGCACGTATGGGGCAGTTCGAGCCGGGGTGGGTAGTACGAACTCACCGAACAAAGGTGTGAACTCCGCTTCCGCGTTTCGTCTGGTGAGTGCAGGTGGCCGGAGGCCCAATTCCCCCTCCCCCTACACCCATAAACATGGTAGCAGAAATTAAATATTAGACTATCTCAGGAGGGTACCAGCACCCCTAGAGAGTCCTGTGCTCTCACTGGGCATCCACGAGCAACGCGTATTCTGAGAGGGAGGGGGGGCAAAATTCCGCTCAAGACAATATTTTCTCGGGGCAAGCTAAGAAACAAGACCAAGGCGACCCCTGCCAGGCTATCCGTGAATTTCTGCAATATGAGGGAACTTCATGCGAACCTTAACGCCGCGCCGTCCACTACCATCTCGAGACAGCGAAGCTGGCTCTGCTCTTTCTGACCGACACGCAGGTGTCCTCTCCGGCTGATGCTTCGTATCTTTCCTACCTGGGGTACAAACTGGAACACACCTTTGTGCCTCGGGCTGAAGTTTGCATATACGTCAGAGATGACATCTGTTCTCGACGCCTCGGCAGTGTCGAAGGTTCGGACCTGTCCATATTTTGGCTACGAGTAAACAGCGACGACCATCCGCGCATCTACGGGTGCCTCTATAGTTCCCATAGCGGTAATGCCGAAACAGACCGACTCTTCGACCACGTCCAAATGGCTACAGATTCGTTGCTACAGCAGATCCCCTCCACAGAGATCGTGATCCTCGGCGACTTTAACGCCCATCACGCCGAATGGCTTGGTTTACGTTTAACCGATCATGCGGGGAGATCTGTTCAAGATTTTGCCTTGGCATATGGTCTGGCACAACTAGTTACTTCGCCTACGCGGATTCCAGATGTGGAAGATCACCTTCCCTGTTGGACCTTCTGCTGACCTTTCATCCGGACAGATATTAGGTCTCCGTCCATACCACTCTCAGCTCCTCAGATCATTATCTTGACCAAAGTGTAGTGCCACTCACGCTGAAATCGCGGTTGCGTTCTGCAAGCTGCCGCCGTGTTTGGCACTATATGTCAGCTGATCGAGATAGGATGTGGTCTTTCTTTGCATCCTACCCTTGGGGGCGAGTTTGCTTCCCGCCGGCCGATCCCAACGTTGTTGCTGAATTTGTGGCTGATGTGGTACTTCAGAGTATGTAACTTTTTATTCCATCCTCTGTGGTTGACATCGGAGGTAGATCTCAGCCATAGTTTAGTCGCTTCTGTAAAATAGCATCATGCTATAAGCAGGAGTGCTACCAGGCCTGGGCTGAGGCATTAACGTTCCGGGATGCGAACACCAAGTGCCCTAAAAAAGAAGTAGAATTCGCCTCCAGGTCCTTCAAAAGAGTCATCGCATAGGCAAAGTCAGAGCACATAGGCAGGGTTGGCGAGAAACTAGTTCACGTTCCTTCTGGAACCCGTGAATTCTGGTCTCTGGCCAAGGCTCTCTGTACAAGGGAATGTCTGTCAGCCATCTCTTCCATCTCTGCACAGGGAGGACGACTCACTGGTCCATGCCGCAAAGGAGAAAGCCGATCTGTTTGGCTCTTTCTTAGGGTCCAATTCGACTCTCAATGACGAGGGGAGTCCACCGGCTCCATGCCGTATATGCGATTCATACAGCACTCGGTTCGCGAAGCACTTCTCTCCATGGACATCCACATGTTGAGTGGGCCTGATGGAATTCCCCCAATTGTGCTGAAGACGTGTACTCCAGAGTTGGCATCGGTTCTAACGCGTCTTTTCCAGTACTCCTACTCCCTAAGCGCAGTCCCAAAATCATGGAAGACGGCTTTCGTCCCCCGATCCCTAAAAAAATCGACTGCTCAAATCCGTCAAACTACGGGCCTGTTGTATGAAGGGCTGTAATGATGATGATGATGATGATCGGGCCTGTTGCCATCACCTCTCCTTGTTCTCCAAAATAATGGCATCCATTATAAACTGCCAGCTCATGCGGTGCCTTGAGGACCACCAGCTGATTAGTGACCGCTAATACGGCTTTCGTCGGTCCGGCATAAGTGTCTTAAACAAGGTTTCAAGTCACCGTGCACTATAAAAATATTTATGGCAAACGCACATGGAAAAAAGCAATTAAAATACTTGGTGATTAGTTAATAAATCTAAAAGTTTACCATTAAACCAATAGCAATTTATAGCTGATAGACCACCAGCAATGAGGACGTGTGTGGTTTCTGCTGGAGGGCTAAAAGTTTTTCATTTTTATTTTTATTTTTTTTAATATTTTGAACGGACCGCCAACAAGTTCTATCGAAGTGTACGATGGTATAATTAAGCAGATGGAATAAATCCAAACAACTCCTGTAAAAAATGCACAGAGATGCAACGTCATATGGTTGAAAGTAAATGATAAACAAAAAATGAGCACATGCGTTTAGATGTGCATAACATTTATATGAAGATGCAGGTTTATCAGATTAATTCCATTAAAAGTTGTTTCCGTTGAAGCAGATTATATTCCCATTAAGGGTGTGTACGCATGGAAAATAAAAAACATATTTTATTATAATTTAAAATTTTTGTCCTTTTCAGGGAACTAAGTAAAAACTTAATCTCCTTTTGCCAGCCATTATGTTAAAATATTTTTTTTTGTATTTGAATGGAATAAAAATTATCTAAATCCATTGAGCACTTAATATTCAAAAGTTCGTAATAAAATTAAAACTATATTACATTTAAAAACGGGTCAAGAATTTAAAGTTTTCGTGGTAGAACCACGCTGCAAATATATTATCATTGTAGCATAAATGAGTCGACTGGAACTGGTAAGAACCTTGCTCGCAAAGAATACCAGCGTGAAATAGCAACTTAACGCTGCTATTTTCCGTAATACAAGTGTAGCGATCTGGAGATACTTTTTACTGGAAACGCAGCATTCCACCATACTCTTAGATCTCAGAAGAAACAACATATTTGCATTTTGATTCTTAATCAATAGATGTCTATGAGCAACAGAATTCACTTACCATCAGGTGGACTGTGTGCTTATTTATTGTCCTAATTATATAAAAGAACCGGTCCAGCATATCAACAATTTTTTTAAGCTGCTACTTTGTGCCAGCATGCTTTTTTAGGTCGAACTGATCGAAACGTGGCTCTACCTTGTAAAAAACTATATACCCTAACTGTACATCTTATCTTTTAATGATCGTGCTTGTATATAAATTATTAAAGGAACTGAAAACAAAATAAACAAAATACATTTGGTGTACAATGTTAAAGCTTTATCCGTCGACAAACATTTTCAGTTTACAAACATTGCATTATGCATGAATGTAATTCGAACAATATTCGGTATTCTTGAAATGTTTTCTTTGTTGCATTGTTATTTGTTTATTTGATAATACCTTTGAGTTTAGCTCTAGTTAATAAATCACGATAAAAGCTGAAGGTACGTGGCGCTGTATTTTTACGCAAATCATTTGACTTCTATGAAAAAAATTATTAGAAGTAAAAATGTTAGAGCTATTTGTAATCTGCATATTGAAATAAAACAACTTTGTTTCGTACAGTCTTTTCGAGCCTCAGGAATAGAAACTGAAATAAATATATTCTTTTTTTATTTTAGCTCAAGTAGATACATGAATTATTTACATTTTCCGAATCTGAATATTTGTTCATTTACGTATACATAAAAATACGCCACGGAACAAGAAAAATACTAAATGTGTAAGGAAACGTTTTTTTAATAGGAGGACAAAAGAGAAACAAGAGAATTTTCACCTACTGCATTACTCTTGAAGATAATGACGATTAGTTTCTGTTAAAACGTTGAACTTTATCTGAATCTGATCTGATGTTGGCAAAATGACATAAATATCCCGACTCCCGCCGGTCATAGTGAGTGAATTGGGGATCGATCTAAATCGATTGCCCAGAGGCTGAGAGGATAAGCACATATGAAACATTAATTACAGCTTTATAGTAGTTATGCAAATAGCACGAATGGGTCGGCTCAACCATGGTAAGACCACGCTCTCACAGAATACTGGTGTAAAAAGCATTAGGATAGGATACCATAAAATGCTGCTGTGTTTCGTATGGTGAGTTTAGAAAATTGGAGATCCTATTTACTGGAAACGACGATGGGTGCAGAGAACCGAAGGCCCTTTTTACTGGAAACGAGGCATTCCATCGTAGTCCTCAGGGGTGACAACTGATATACATGATGATTTTCAGTGCTCGTTTGTCAATCTTATTTTTTAAAAACAATGGGAAGCGGTCGTCATTTATCATTAGTTGAGCTCGTTTGCTTCCTTAATAAATTAAGGAAAAAATTTAAACATCATATCCTTAATCCCACAAAGATCTTACATTACTCAGCGAACCCAATATGACAATGCATTTAGGAGTATGTTGCGGTGGCATCGTTTCCGTAGTGCGTCGGCTAGGTATGTCATGATGCGAACATAGGGATTTGATGCCATCTGATGCAAAAAAAACAGTGTCACTACGCTAATTCTCCAAAACTAGAATCTGTGGGAGAACATTGTTGCAATTTCGCAGTAACCTGAATCCATGGGAAAAGCAACAACTCTGTGTCCTCTGCCCTCACCGTGGGTGACTAAGCTACAGCTGGTCATCACATATAAGCCCCGCACGTTGATATTGCGACTGGCGACCATCTTAGTGACGTAGTCGAATGGTCAGTACCGTTGGCAACGTCAGCCAGCGCCTACGCGCATAGAGTACCTCTAACCACGTGTTTTCATAGCTTTTTATTTTCGTTAACCTGTTTTATTTTTGTTGTTAATTTTTGTTATTGTTATCATACTTATTCTGTTACGAGTAAGAAAGTAATTAACAGCCGTGCTCGTTAAATGATTTTTAAAGTGGAGAAGAAAATATTTATAATTAAATACCTATAAATATATGTATATAATCTTAATACATATAGATTAGGTGTCATGTTGTTTGTCCGCGATGGATTCCTAAACTACTTAACCGATTTAAATCAAATTTGCACACTGTGTGCAGTTTGGTCCAACTTGAGAGGTAGGGTATTTTTTTTGCCCATGAGTAATCAACATTTTTTTTGCGACTTTAAGGATTTTTAATAGGACATGACAAAGGGTCGTCGAAAATAGCAGAACAACGTCTGCCTGGGAAGCTAGTGTATATATATAAATTACATGTCACGTTGTTTGTCCGCGATGGACTCCTAAACCACTCAACCGATTTTAATATAATTTGCACACCGTGTGCAGTTTGGTCACACCTGATAGATAGGATATATAGGTTTTTTTTCATGAGTGATTCACAAATTTTTGCGAATTTAAAGATTTTTAATAGGACATGACAAAGGATCGTCGAAAAGGGCAGAACAACGTCGGCCTGGTAAGCTAGTATTATATGAATACCTATAACCCAGGGTTATTAACATTTTTCACCAAAGGTGGCAACACCTCACACGAAAAGAAGATTAAAGTTTTAGTTGTCTGTACTTTTTGCGGTAGATTACGTCACGCAGCTTTTATTGTGACAAGGTTCCATCGCAATATCAACGTGTGGGGCTTTTACACAAGCTTTGCCAAGACGAGAAGCCGTTCTGGGGTATAGTGAACCTCTCTTAGTACAAGAAATTTAAACTTAGTTGTCCACTACAACGAAAATTCAGTGTTAAATGTATTAGTTTCATTCTTTAAAAAATGTTTTATGTTTCATAACAGTTTTTATTTTAAGTCCGCTGCAGCCGTCAGCTGTTTTAATAACTTTTAAAACCGTAGACAAAAAACATTATATTCAAGACAGCTTTTTGAAATGTAATTTATTAAAGCTGAAGACGTGATTTGACTCCCTAAGATCCTCCCATCGTAGGGTGTATTTTATAACGAAATGAATAAAACACGGACTTATTTGTTGGTTACCCCATAATTTATGAGATTTTACACTTAAGTAGTCGGACTTCATTTCTACTTAAGAATCCGGTTTGTACCTCTTACTTGTTTCCATCAGTGATACATTCACTATTATTTGCCTATTTAAAGTGTAAGAGAACCCATCTTAGATCTCAGAGATGACAGTACTTCTACGTTGATTCAATTTGGTTACACGTGAGCTGCAGTAACACTTACCATTTAGTGGACTGTACTATCATTTATCCGAAACGAATATGAATGGAGCGGCTCAACTGGGGTACCTTTCCGGACCGCTCTCTGACGGAATACCAGCGTAAAATAACAGCTTGATGTTCCCGTTTTTCGTATGGTGAATGTAGAGAAGGTATCTAGGCATTCATGGTTTTCTTTCTTATCTTCGTATCATTCGCTTTTCCTTCGTATTTATGTTTTATCGTATTTTACTTTTATTTAATAAGTGCCGTAGCCCCATGCGAGTTCTCCACTAATTATAAACGGTGTAATACATAAGTTTAATTATTTTCTATCTAATATACTTCGGCCGTGTAGTAGCGGTTGAGAATATCTACTACCCCATATCTTCCCGTGGGTGTCGTAAGAGGTGACAGAGGGAGACAGGCAGGAGATGGGCAGCAGCATCTTCCTAATAACAATAATAATATAATAAAAAACTGCGGTTGCCAACCCGCTCGCCAAGCGTGGCAACTATGGCAAATATCCCCCTATGAATAACGACGCAAACAACCGGCCCCCAGTCCCCGGCGCCCCCGCTATTCCTGGCTACGGTGGTGACCATGGTAACGGCGGGGCAGGCAAGGGCGAGGTTCGGTTGCCACCTACGACGACTCGACCTGGCAACATACAACGCACGCACCCTGAGGACTGACGAGAAGATACTGGAGCTAGAAAAAGAGGTAGACAAGTTGCGCTGGCATATTATTGCATGGCTATATATATTATCCGAGGTCCGAAGAGAGGGGGAGGACACGGTAATCCTCGAGTCCGGCAACTTGTTCTATCACCGGGAGGGAGACCATCTGTCCCAAGGAGGTGTCGGATTTATCGTCCACAAGTCTCACGTCAACAACGTTGTAAAGATTGGGAGTGTTTCGACGAGGTTCACGTAACTGATACTCACAATCACCAAACGGTATTCGCTGAAGGTCATACAGGTTTAAGCACCAACCTCGGCACATCCCGATGAGGACGTGGAGGAAATGTATGAGGATATTTCTAGAGCCATGCATTCCTCCAAAACCCACTACACGGTGTTGATGGGAGACTTCAACGCAAAACTAGGCACAAGAGAAAGCGGTGAGTTGAAGTTAGGAAAATTTGGGGTAGGGTAACGGAACCGTAGGGGCCAGCAGCTGGCCGACTTTATGGAGAAAGAGGGCCTTTTTATGATGAACTCTTTCTTCCAGAAGCGGCCACACAGAAAGTGGACCTGGTCGAGCCCCGGTCTTGTTTTTCAAGAAAGGTGCCAACGCCCTCTTGAAGAACTACAGACCGATATCTCTTCTGAGCCGCGTCTACGTGCTATTTTCGAGAGTCATTACAAAGCGTCTCGCACGCAGACTCGACGACTTCCAGCCTCCCGAACAAGCCGGTTTCCGAAAAGGCTTCAGTACCATAAACCACATACATACCCTACGGCAGATTGTACAGAAGACCGAAGAGTACAATCTGCCACTTTGCCTGGCGTAAGTGGACTATGAGAAAGCCTTTGATTCCGTTGAAATTTGGGCGGTGCTACAGTTTCTTCAGCGGTGTCAAGTTGACTGTCAGTATATCGAAGTACTGAAGTGTTTGTACAGTAGGGCTACGATGGCTATCCGAGTACAGAGTCAGAGCTCGAAACCTATCCAACTGCAGAGAGTTGTAAGACAGGGTGACGTTATATCCCCGAAACTCTTCACCGCTGCATTGGAAGACGTTTTCAAGCTACTGGACTGGAAAGGATACGGTATTAACATCAATGGCGTGTACATCACTCACCTTTGATTTGCCGACGATATAGTCTTTATGACAGAATCGCTGGAGGACCTAAGAACTATGCTCAATGACTATGAATAGTGCCTCCCAACGGATAGGTCTTAAGATGTACGTGGACAAAACAAAGATCATGTTTAATGTTCATGTCACACCTATGCTGGTGGTTGCAAGAAGCCACGAAGGAAAATTGAACAGATCGGCGGCAGCATCTTCCTGATAACAACATTAAATACTATAAACTGCACTAGCTAATCCGTCGGTCTACGTTAAAGAGCGGATTTTGTTACTAATGAATGAATAAATTAAATCAATTCGTACTTTACAGCAATCAGCACTTTACTGACTATTTTTCTAAGCGGTTACGTGGTAGAGCTATGCTGCAGCTATGTTATGGTTGTAGAACAAATATGGGGTCCTAAGAAGTCAGCGTCGACGATTCTACTTGATCTGGAACCACTGATATAAAGCGCTACGAGTGTGGGAGAACGGTTCGTGAAATTTTAGCTCAACGGTCACTTGTAATGTTTTACGATTTGGGACACGTAAATATAAGACTGTCGTTGATCTGAGACTGACCTTATTTACTACCTCATATGCAAAACATCAAATATGACCGTCCGTACGACCCGCAATATTTATTTAAAAAACAGAACCGGAAACCTTCCTGTTGTTAACAAGGCATTCCATCTTATTCCCCTGATGACAACGCATTCTGTAATTTAATTTCTCATCGAAGTGGCAACGTGTGTGTGTCACTCTTCAATTACCTTTATGCACAGACCTTCACCACGAACGGATCAGCTCGACCAGGGTACCACCACGCTTTTATAGAATACCAGCGTGAAACTGCGGAAAAATTCTGCTGTGTTTCGTATGGTAAATGCAGAGAATCAAAGACTCTGTTTAACTGGCAAAGAGACATTTGATCTTAGTCCTCAGGGGTTATAAAATTTGCTTGTTTCTTAATCGATGATAGATGTAAATGTCTATGGGCCATAGCATACACTTACCGTCTGGTGAAATATGTGCTCATATGTCATCTTATTTTATAAAAAATAAAAAAAAAACAACAAAATAAAAACCGCGCCTACCAAGTGTGGCAACTGTGGCAAACTTAGAATACTATAATTACTTACATAATAGAACGGGGGAGTGGGCGGAGCTCGTGTAGCCACTAAAATGTCACTTCACACGTCAATTCACACGTATCCAAATTTCGCATGCAAATTATTTAGAAAATGCCAAATTGCACTGTCAACACAGCGAATCGGATTTGTAGTAGTGATAATACGACGTAATTGCTTGTATGGGTGTTCCCGGCGACGCCGAATCTCGTACAAAATAACGTTGACAGCCATTCTATTATGTACTATAGTATTCTATGGTGGCAAATATCCCCCTATGAGTCTATATACGGAGAGTCCTATGTTGAACAGTGGCCTTTGATAAGGTGCAATGAATTATTCAAAGAGCATTTTCAAAGTTTATAATTTTAGTGTATTTATTGCAATTCCTAATTATACCTTTATGAGTTATGTTTAATATTACCATTGAATGAATAATATTACAATATTAATATTATATTGTATACGTTACCCAAATGTTGTCGTAAACCTGGTTTGCTAACGAAATAAATCATATTTGATTATGAAATAAAATCTCATAACCCGTCACAATAAATTTCATTTGATTTGGTAAAATGATTTTTAAAGGTGGCAAATCCCCCGCATAACACTACGCTGTGTGTGACGGCCCGGCCACACTAAGGAGAAATGCCGTTAATTATCGCGTTGATGGACGTTGAATTTAGGTGTGGCCACGAATTAACGCGATAATTTTCAACGGCATTAACAATGCCGTTTCCCGTTTGCCGATAACTCGAGTGTCGGTACATCAAAGGATTAACGCGCGAATTATCGCGTTGAAGCGGCCACACTACGTTTGTCTCATTGTGCACGGTGAGTGCCACGGGGTTACACGTATGGCTGCGATGGAGTGGAGTAACGAAAAAGTTACAACGTTTCTCGAGATCCTGCAAACAGAGCCATGTTTGTGGGATTCGAGACTTAAAAGTTATAAAAATCGTACATCGCAATATCATGCTTGGCGACGTATTTTGCAACTGCTACCCTTTCAATCATCAATTGAAGAAATTAAAAAGAAAAAGGAAAGCCTAATGTGTTAATATAGAACCCATTTAAACAAATATAAAAAGTCTTTGAGGTCCGGAGTTGGCACAAAGGACGTGTATACAACCAGTTGGTTCGCATTGGAAACGATGGATAGTTTCCTACGAGGGGTTTATGAAAGTAATCACACATTAAATTATTCTTTTTCTTTGTATTCTTTTTTTCTTCGTTTGGCAAGGATACAATATATTCATATAAAAAAAAATTTACACTCATCAAATATAGAGTAGCTGCGTCAACGTCCATCTTGCTTGAAATTCAAGGAACATTAAAAACACTTAACACCGTTCAACGGCAAATTTAATGCCGTTCAACGGGAAACGGCGTTGACCGTTCAAGTGTAGCCACTCATTTTATCGCGTTATTTAAGGTAATAATTGTTGCGTTTATGGGCATTGACGTTGCTCGTTAGGTGTAGCCGCAGCATAAGCGGGATCAATGTGAATGACTGAATAGTCTTACAAAGCTCATCATTCAATGTTTGCATTTTCCCCCACCATTCAGACCCTACCAACAATTTTAGAGCTGTCATGAACTCTAATATAATTTTTATATCAGTTGTAAACACATATCTTATGTTCAAATTTAATTTATTTTATCAAATGTTTTTGTTTATAGTCGCGTAACCCTACAAAGTCACAGCAAACATACCATAATATTAAAAATGGAAACATAAATCAAAAACTCAGGATACTTAAATAATTTTGTGAATAAATTCGATACATAATTTTCTGCCATTTGTATCACTCATTCAAACAGAAAGTTCTAGATATTTTCTATAAACATAACCAACACTAACGAAATTGTTATAAGCAATTTTAACTGCTGATTTATCGCTTGCTTGACGGTGAAGAAAAACATCGCGAGAAGCTGGAATGTCTTAGAAATAATATACTCGTATTTTGAGGACATGTGAAATCCACCAAGACAGGACTCTCAGAAACAAGAAGAGGCCTCCATCCGTGAAAAGGATACGAAATTAGTTTATCTACACAATTATTAGTCTTTGTGCTACAAACTGGAAAAAAAAGCTTAAACTCAGATGACACCCTTTTCACTTGAAAATATATAATATTTAGATTAAGTACTATTTATACGTTATTTTATTACTCCAAGATAAAGTCTGAAAAAATATAATAGAATAATCAGTAACTTGTGTTTAACTTTTCGCCAAGGACCTGATAATTGGTGTAGGCAGGTAACATATTTGGGTCCGTCGCCAATTCACGTTACTATTTGCTTCATTGTTCGAATATTTGTAGAACTTACTCTCAAAATACTTTGTTCAAGGTTATAATACGTTATTGCACTGACACACACATAAAAATAAAGTATAAAATATTATAACAGTTAATTAAAATGTTTATGTTTCCTAAATTATATTAATTATTATAATGTAAACACAATATTTAGCCACAGAATTCACTTATAGGCTGTCTCTTACTTTTTATTGAATGTTTAGGTAATTAAATTGTGCAAAATAACAAGTGAATTTGTACTATACTCGTACTTCTCATCTCCTGGTATATTTCCCTCTGTCGCTTCTTACGGCACCTACAAGACGATGTGAGTACGGGATATTCTTACGCCACCACTATGAGGTAACAACACAAACAACAAAAACGCAGACAAATAGTTCAATTTATATTACAATTGATATTTGTTATTATAACAATAAATTAAAGTTTTTGTCTGATGAGATTTTAGAAACATCTCATAAATGTCGACGCAGTTTTGATAAATCATTTAAAACGTTATATTTAATGTCAGCACATAAATACTATTTTTGATTTTGACACTGCAAATACATAGCGGTCTCCACTCCAAATAGCGGTATTACTAAATAAAGTGCTTTGACATAAACTGTATTATATCTATACTGTACACTTAACTGTGAACATTATGCACTTGTTTCATAAGACGGGATGCGGTATCTTCCTGGTAACACAATTCAAAATAATAAAAAAGCAGCTCGCCTGCTAAGCGTGGCACTTTGATCTGCAACACTCTAGTTAATTACGTGACGGAATGGAGTGTTAATTTAAATGTATGCCATTCTTCCGATCATAACGTCATATAATTCAGACTTCTATGAGATTAAAGCAATATGAATAATAATAAGAAACTTTCAACGTTCAGATACAATACGACTCGAGTCAAATGAGAAGATATGGCAGATGACTTTTCTAACAATAATCTAAACAAAAATCTTCCAACAGGTGGTATAAGCCAATTCAACAAAGAACAAACTTTATACAAAATGTGAGGTCAGCCATACAAAATGCATGTGAAAAGTTCTTACCATGCTCTCGCAGATTGAAGGCACGAACCCCTGTTAGACTGATGAGTTTGTTGCGGTGAAATAAGAATTAATACATAAATACCACACTATATATCAATTGAAGCGCCCGGATCAATCACTCTCTAAAGCAATAAGGAGAAATAAAGCAAGCCTACTCTCAAGCCGTCAATAATGCTTCGCTTGAAAACTTTAATGACTTTTGCAATAAACAGGTAAAAGATAACGTATGGTCATTGACTAACAATATTTTAAAAATAAAACCCATAACTCAACCACCAAAGACGATTAAATTTTGAATCATCTTTGGTGGTTGAGTACTATACGGTTACTTTTATAATTACTAGAATCAAACCATTCAATAAACACAACCGAAAAGATCTTTTTCGAAGTTTTATTCAATGACCTAAACTTATATAGTTTAGGTCATTGAATAAAACTATTTTTACGGTTTATCGCGTTTATTTTCTGGTCGGTCCCGATTATAGTTTATTGTAGTGTTCGTTTTAAGTTTAGGTCACTCAAGTGAGTATGGCGGTGTTTTTCCAAACGTTATATTATTACAGGATGAATGGAATTACACTTCAATTAGCATTGAATCCGGCAAAGCATTCTTAACTGTAGGGTAAGGTTTACAATTAAGTCATCTGAATTAGGGGCTGGGGGGTGGTGGGGAGGAGAGGCAGGAGTTGTAGAGTTACCCCCTACTTCCCCTCTACTGGACGTGCTTGTTTTTTTTATAAATTTTTAAAAATCTCATTTCGAGGTCATGTTTCGTAATTTATTTGACAATTTTAAACTGGGGAGAGTTGGGGGCGGAAGCCCCACGCTACTCAACGTAGTGTAGTCGAGGGAATCCCAGTTGACGGAGCCCCGCTTCGTGGGGCCCCTACTTCTGAGTGGTCTATAAAAAAATTACCACGAAAATAAATGACGTCATTCCCTTCTAACCTAACCTGTCCGAGTCGGGGTGCCCCACGTCCCAAGCTCGCTTCCCTCACTATTGCACTCAATATAACATCATAATATTAACTTTTATAATTACTTTAATTTAATTTGTAAGAAAGGATCTCTGCAATATTATGCAGTATTCCGCCGCCACAAATATTTCACTATGGCATCACCAAAATTCTGAAATTCGGAAGCAACGGAATGAGGTACAGTATGTCTTTCACTATCAACAAAATGGCCGGCCTAGCTATTCAATTTACACAATTTTAAAATCGATTCAAATCGATAAATCGATTTACAAAAAAATCGAAGTCTTAAAGATCGATTTCTCAAAAATTGATCTTTTTTATTTACTGTCAGAGTTTATTATTTACAACATCAATAGATACCAAAAAGTACGGATAACAAAGGTAACTTATTTTTTTTCTTCAATCTATTACAAAGAGGTGAAAAAAAGTGAGCACACAACAGCTTTGCGATGCGTCATTCTATACGAGTTTGGTTACATTCTAATATTTTGAATAATTTTATAGTTTTTATTAAAACAGAAAAAGATTCGACTTCAACTCTCTAGGGTAAACTATCGATTCATTTGATCTATTCAGGTCACTTTATATGGATTTAAAAATCTAACTTTTTGCACAATAAATCGATTATTCGATTAATCGATTTCAGATCGACATGCCCAAATGACATTGAGCTGTCAATGTCATTTGGGCATGTCGATCTGAAACGTTGCAACGTTAAAAACGTGAGAATATATATTTAACTAGTCAATTTACCATTACATTTTTAAAAATTAATTAAAAATACTTCGACGCTGCTCCGGCAGCAAAAATCCCGTGAGGATACTGCAGATAAACCCCCTTGAACCCCCTCCATACAGTGACTGAATCCTCAAATTCAGGCTACTTAACTTCAAACCGAGCCCTGACTGAATATTAAGTCGATACTCCTGAGACTAACAGTCTGTGATATCAGAACACTGCGCGAAAATTATTAGGTAATACACCTATGACCATAACCGATTGTTTATTTACAACATAAGAAGTCTTAGACTGTTTTAAATTAATGAACCCCAAAAAGGTCACCAGGGCCCGATCATTTAACACCAGATATGTGTCTTATGTTTGACAAATTGTACCCATCCACAATTATGTCAGTAATGAACGTCAAAGATATGGAAAAAGAATACATAAAAGTCACCCCCTTCATCATTCATCATCATTACAGCCCTTCACAAGTCCACTGCTGAACATAGGCCTCCCCCAAGTAATGCCACAAAGCACGGTCCTGAGCCACCTGCATCCATCGACTTCCTGCATGTCTTACCAGGTCGTCACTCCATCTAGTGGGGGGTCGCCCTACACTACGCTTACCGGTACGAGGCTGCCACTCGAGAACCTTTCTTCCCCATCGGTTATCGGTTCCTCGAGCTATATGGCTGGCCCATTGCCACTTCAGCTTACTAATCTGTTGGGCTATGTCGGTCACTATAGTTTTACTGCAGATATCCTCAATTATGAGTCTATCACGCAGAGAAACTCCGAGCATAGCCCTCTCCATAGCTCGCTGAGCGACCTTGAGCTTCCTCATACGGCCAGCACTGAAGGACCACGTCTCTGATCCGTAAGTCATCACTGGCAACACGCGCTGGTTGTACACTTTAGTTTTCAGAGATTGAGGTATACCTGACGAGAAGATGTGTCGTAATTTCCCGAACGCTGCCCAGCCGAGTTGAATCCGTCGATTGACCTCTCGGTCGAAGTTGGACTTACCTAGTCGGACTATTTATCCCAGGTAGACGTACTCGTCAACAACTTCGAGCATAGTGCTCCCAACAACTACCGGCATAGGTGTGACATGGACATTGAACATGATCTTTGTTTTGTCCATGTTCATCTTAAGACCTATCTGTTGGGAGACACCATTGAGGTCATTGAGCATAGTGCTAAGGTCCTCCAGCGATTCTGCCATAAGGACTATATCGTCGGCAAATCGAAGGTGAGTGATGTACTCGCCATTGATGTTATTACCGTATCCTTTCCAGTCCAGTAGCTTGAAAACGTCTTCCAATGCAGCGGTGAAGAGTTTCGGGGATATAACGTCACCCTGTCTTACACCTCTCTGCAGTTGGATAGGTTTCGTGCTCTGATTCTGTACTCGGATAGCCATCGTAGCCCTACTGTACAAACACTTCAGCATTTCGATTTACCGACAGTCAACTTGGCACCGCTGAAGAAACTGTAGCACCGCCCAAATTTCGACGGAATCAAAGGCTTTCTCATAGTCCACATACGCCAGGCAAAGTGGCAGATTGTACTCTTCGGTCTTCTGTACAATCTGCCGCAGGGTATGTATGTGGTCTATGGTACTGAAGCCTTTTCGGAAACCTGCTTGTTCGGGAGGCTGGAAGTCGTCGAGTCTGCGTGCGAGACGATTCATAATGACTCTCGAAAACAGCACGTAGACGCGGCTCAGAAGGGAAATCGGTCTGTAGTTCTTCAAGAGAGCGTTGTCGCCTTTCTTAAAGAACAAGACTACCGCACTTGTGCTCTACGCCTTCGAAGTAGTGCCACCATGGAGGACGGAATTGAAGAGCTTCTGAAGGAATTCAAGTACCGGTGTTCCACCCGCTTTCAGAAGCTCCGCTGTAATTCCATCCTCGCCTGGGGTCCTTCCGTTTTTAAGATGCTGGAGAGCCATTCTAATCTCGCTCAGACTGACGTCCGGGATATCATCGGAATAGTGTCGGGTAAGACTTGCTCTTGGATCGTTACTCACACTTGCGTGTGGCTCCAACGATGATGTGTACAGCTGCCCATAGAACCTCTCAATCTCATCTCGAAATCTCTTACACTTAGTCTTCGGCTTTGACAGTTGGCTCTTTCTGGCAGACAGATCTCTGGCATAGACTTTGGAGCTCTGGTTCCGCTCGATCGCTTCTTTAATACGAGCAGTATTAAAGTTGCGTAAGTTTCGCCGCATGGATTTGGAGATCTGTCTGTTCAGTTGTCTGTATGCTGTCAAATCTGTTGACGATTGCAGCCTCATCTCCCGTCTAACAGCCACGAGATTAAGAGTATGATCGGGAAGTTTTTGTGTTCTTATGCGGCGGGTCTTGCAGAACTTAGCTCCGACCGCATGGACAGTTTCCACGAGCTTGTAATTCATATCGTCCACTGCATTGCAATCATCTAGGCACTGAAAGCGGTTACGTAACTCGAGCTGAAAAGTCTCGGGATTCTGAATTAGAGCACGAGGGGGACGGAGCGTTGACTTCATTAGGCGAGACCTCTTCAACTTAACGTTTAGGTTCAGTGTGCCTCTAAGCATTCGGTGATCGCTGCCGGTTTTCACCCTTGCGATCACTGAGACATCACTGAACAGTTGGCTTCTGGTCGTCATAATGAAGTCAATCTCATTTTTTGTCGAATCGTCGGGGCTCGACCAGGTCCACTTCCTGTGGGGCCGCTTCTGGAAGAAAGAGTTCATCATAAAGAGTCCCTCTTGCACCATAAAGTCAGCCAGCTTCTGGCCCCTACGGTTCCGTTGCCCTACTCCAAATTTCCCTAACTTCAGCTCACCGTCTTCTCTTGTGCCTAGTTTTGCGTTGAAGTCTTCTATCAGCACCGTGTAGTGGGTTTTGGAGGAATGCATGGCTCTAGAAATATCCTCATACATTTCCTCCACCTCCTCATCGGGATGTGCCGAGGTTGGTGCGTAGACCTGTATGACCTTCAGCGAATACCGTTTGGTGATTCTGAGTGTCAGGTACGCGACCCTCGTCGACACACTCCCAATGTTTACTACTTTGTTGACAAGATACTTGTGGACGATAAATGTGATGGCCGACACCTCCTTGGGACAGATGGTCGCTCTCCCGGTGATAGAACAAGTTGCCGGACTCGAGGATTACCGTGTCCTCCCCCTCTCTTCGGATCTCAGATAATTCAATAATATGCCAGCGCAACTTGTCTACCTCTTCTTCCAGCTCCAGTATCTTCTCGTCAATCCCCAGGGTGCGTGCGTTATACGTTGCCAGGTCGAGTCGTCGTAGGTGGCAACTGAACCTCCACCTGAGATTCTTAGCACCCCCTGCCCCGCCGTTACCATGGTCGCCACCGTAGCTAGGAATAGCGGGGCCGCCGGGGAACTGGGGGCCGTTTATTTGCGTCGTTGCTCATGGGGGGATATTTGTCATAGTTGCCACGCTTGGCGAGCGGGTTGGCAACCGCAGTTTTTTATTATGTTATTGTTGTTTAGGAAGACGCTGCTTCCCATCTCCTTTCTGTGTCCCTCTATCGCCTCTTACGACACCCACGGGAAGATATGGGGTAGTGGATATTCTCAACCGCCAATACACGGCACAATCATCCCCAAGATAAACAAAATGGATTATAATGATACCTCTGCCTATTGCCCCATCTGATTTATTATTGTGTTCGGAAAATTATTTGAAAAACTTATAACTCAGAGATTAGCACATCACATAACAACAACTAAATTTGCACGCAGCGAGCAATGAGGGATCAAGAAGCAATCAAGCACTGTAAATGCAATTCAAAAAGTAATAGAAGTAAATAAACAAAAGTTAAATGCTGAGTATGTTATTGCTGTGTCTTTAGACATCCAAGCCGCCTTTAATTAGGCCTGCAGTGCAGTCTTTTAAAAATAAGGGGCCACCCTTATTTTTAAAAGACTGCAAGAGAGTTGGGGAGGGAAGCACAACGCCACTCAACGTAGCGCTGTCGAGAAAAGCCCGGTCGACGTCCTACTTCTGAGCGGTTTATATAAAATACATTTAAATCCTTGAAACCTATATAAGTTTTCATTTTTTTTATCATTGTAATTATTTTCGTAAATCCGCCGAAATAATGAAGATTTTATAAAAAAAAATTATCGAAATCAAATGAGTTTTCGATTTTCTAGAGCCAAAAAACGAGAACACCGCGAAAGTATAAAATTACTTTAATTTTTATTTAATAAAAAAAGTAACATCAAAAATTAAACAAAGAACATAAACGCGGCTGCTACGTAATTGTGGACCGAAAACTTGGCTCCGTTTATTACTGTCATGACGTCTAATTAGGATACAGGGACAAAAGAAAGTAGCTAACAACGAATTTGTTTCAATTTTTGACAATTTACTATATACTACTAATATAACTGCAGCATGGCTCTACCACGTATGAAAATCTATTTAAATATTCTTTATGAAATCCATGGTTGGTTAAAATCTGTGTAATATAGAAGTTTGGTCTAATATTTATCAGTAACTTTTGGAGGGATTCATGTGTCTGGCATCATTCCTTCGTATATTTGCAACTATTTATGTCCATATACAAATCAAGGGATGTTTGTCGGCTTTCTTTATAGGCAATACTCCTAATAAAATTTAAAGAAAACTTTGCAGCTGATTTAGCTGCCGCGTCAGCTTCTTCATTCCCAATAGCGCCAGTATGACATACTGGCGTCGCGATTATTGTGCTTTTATAATTAAATATCTTTCATTATTAATATAACATCTGTTTCATTTCCTCTGTCGCCTCTTACACATCTACAGTATAATAGTGAATATTCCTACATCACCACTGCACAGCCTAAATAGAAAAGGAGATTGGCAGCATCTTCCTGTTAACAGCTCCAAATAATAAAATAACTGCCAAACGTGGCAACTAAAGAAAATATCCCCCTTATGAGGCAATCTATGTGAAGGCATATGTTCAGCAGTGGACTTTGACAGCTGCAATGCTGATGATGAATATCATGAAAGCATCACGAATCATCAATAAAAATCAAAAATCAGACGATAACAGTTTTGCTGGTAAAATCCATGCGCATGTCCTTGATCGTTCTTAATATGCTTTAACACTTCCTCCAACATCGGTCTCGAAGGAGACTTTTTTATTATTAAAACCTTTAATAGAAAAAAAAACATTGTGTTTATATAATGGGTCCCAATTTGTTGGTGACATACGATTACTACTTTTCTCGAAACGACTTTCAAATCCACTACGAAGATAATTAAATTGTTTCCGAAGCATAAAATCGAAGCCTTTATGATTTTTTTTAAATTTAATTTAGAATAAAGCGTAATTTTAATAATAACATTTCTTCTATTATTTTAAGACAGTCTGACTATAAAATTAGTAAAGATAGTTGTTAAAATTACACACGCACATAAAACGTTAGAAACTACCAACAGTTTAATTTATGGTAACATTTATTTTGAATAAATTTCAGTCAGGATCGTAAAGAGTATTTATGTATCGGAAATAAATCGTTTTTACTAGTTCGTTAAGGGGAAATATAACCTCAAATGGCTTAGCAAGATCCTCCGTTATGCCGAAAATATTGCAGCATTAATTTTGAAATAAATATATGGTAAAGTTGAGGATTAATGTTAAGGATTATGTTAGACGAAAATACGATTCCGTAAAATTTTCTCGATAGAAAAAAAATCCAAAGTCACCTTCAAAATAAACAATAAACCACTGTTATTCATAAAATACTTTAAATAAGATCATGAAACTTTGCATACTGACTGAACTAACTATAAAGCAGTTCTTATGTTGTTTATTTACTTTTTTTAATGATAACATGATTTTTACTTTAAAATAAATTAGCTAAACTATCGGCCTCTTGAAGCGTGATTCCTGCCGCCCAGTCGGTTTCGCTTCGGCCTTTGAAGGGGGAGGTTGTATCGCTTACGATCAGAATACACATTACGCAACAGGACGACGTAAAATTAAAATGGGAAATAACCGTAGTAAAAATAAGAAGCGACTGGCTTGGCGTTAAGAAACAGGCATAAATATGATAAACCTAATGAAATAAGTGTCTAACGACCAGTAGATAGGTCGTCAGTATTAGTGATTACAAACATGTTGGTACATAGCATACGACGAGCGGGGAAGTGCGGGCGAAATTAGAATTTGAGGTGACTTACTATATCCCCTTAAATATCCGTATTAAAATAGTTTCGTCAGCTTTTGACTTAATAACTACGGTCGGATATTTATTTAGATACATTGTTGTGCTTAACTTAGGTTGACAATATTTCGAAATAATCATCAAGTATTTTTATTGCCATTTGATTTGAGTTTGAAAAAAAAGTATATTTTACCCGTGGAATGAAAAGAAGATATCTCCCGCCGGGCAAAGTGTTCTACCGGACAAGGTGAGTACTTGGATCATGATAGCGCGATTTAGGCTTCGGTGAGTTTCGTTTGTGGAGTAACAAACGCGCCGCGACGTTTTAATTGTTCTCTTTACGTGACAAATCAGGAGCAAAGTGTTGTTCGTAAATCTCATAGTACACAAAGAATCCAAGTTTGTTCCCAGCAGTGTCACGGTAATTCATAATTAAATTTTTAAAACTTATCCACTTACCACTTGCTTGGCGAAATACATCGTGATGAAACCAGCCCGTTTAGGGACGAAAATATTGTTCGGCTATGTGAAATCTGACAAAATGCGTTAAGTTGTGTAAAATCCAATAAGCATACCGCTGGGAGTAGGATACAGTAAGCTCATCCTAAGTAGATTAGACAAAAATTAATAATTTAAAGCTAAAGTAAAAAAATATAAATATATAATTATTTTCTGTACAGATTATTATAAATAATTGTACATTTCTATTATATTCAAGAATATTGAATATTAAATTTTGTCACAATTTTGTATTTTCACTTCGTGTTCGTAATTCGTGTTCATATTATATTCAAGAATATTGAATATTAAATTTTGTCACAATTTTTTTTAAAGTCAAACAAAACAGAAAACATTGTACTCAACTTTTTTGATCTTTAACATTTGGTAATCTTGTCAAGTCATGTGTCTTGTCATATTTAGCTGAAATGCATGGGACCAAGCTCTCACAGCATACCTAGCAGCAGCTTAATTATGTGTTTCATACGGTGAGACACCTGTGCACTTTGATTCTTAATCGATGATATATGTAGATGTCCACGGGCTGCAACATCCATTTACCGTCAGGTGGACTATGTAATCGTTTCTTACTCTAATACTATAAAAAAAACCAGAGTTACCTACACAGACGGACTCCTAGGCAACACAAACCTCGTACCACCTGGTAGGAGATGACAATACTTATATAGTCCATAAGCTCAACATTGTACTAGCATTTAATAACATAATAATGCACATGATTTTAAATAAAATGTTTATTTTTACAAATGTTACAGTGTGAATTACTGACAAAATCAGATTCCATTACACAATGTTCAACCGCTTTTATTCGTGGTCGATTGCATCATTATTTTCACTTAGTTTATTCAAGCCTCAAATATGTTCATTATTTTTCAATTTTGAAAAATTGTAATGTTTTAAACAGTTCTTCGCGTCAGAAATATGTTAAATAAAACGGTTGGTCAGTTACCTTTAGCCGATATTACTTAGTATATGGAGTATGTTGCTAATAGCTGTAGTACTTCAAGGCTAAGCTTTCGCGTTAATTTTTATGGAAACGAGTAATCCGTAGTGATCGATGACCGTGTAGTATCGGTTTAATAATATCAATTATCTCATATAGTTTTGATGCTGTGGATGTCGTATGAGGCGACAAAGGGAAATTAACCCTTGAAATATTGTAGAGCAATGCTACAGCTACAATGTGGTTGTAGCATAATATAGCGAATTGTGAACACACAATAAAAGCGTAAAATAGCAACTTAATGTTGCTGTCTTTAGTATGGTAACATAGTAGCATAACTTGAGACCCTTTTTTACGGAAACTAAACATTCTCAACGAAATGAATTTCTTCTTAAGACATACATCTTACTTCAGGTGTAACAACGCATCTGCATTTTCTATTCTCAATCGAGGGTAAATTCGAATGTCTATGGGCCATTCTTTTCACGTAAATTCACATAGCCCCTACTTACTATCAGGTAGACTGTGTGCTCGCTAGTCACCCTTATTCTACATAAATAAAATGTGACAGTAAAAAAAGGTTTTAAAATAAAGTATAGCATAGATCCCTCCTGGCGTTACAATCTATTTCTTTGTAAAGTTTCATAACAATTGGTTTAGTTACGCACAGACAAAGACTGTATAGTTTAAATTTGTTATGAGCATAACTATTTTTAGAAACTATACATGGTCATTACGCTTTTATCGCGTATACTTTTAACATACTGCACTAGTTAAAACATACATCGAGCATAAGCCGCGATGTAAGCGAGTGTATGTTATTAATGTGTGTTGATAGTATTTGTATGTATATTTGTATAACAAAATAACACTAATATTAAATTTAAACTTATAATTACTTCCTGTTCTCCTGATAATTCCGTGATAAAAAAAAGTAAGTCAAAGAAAGTATATATATATATATATATATATATATATTTTTATATATGACAATATATGTTATATAATCTACATAGTATATAAATGTATTATATACTACGTAGATTATATAACATATCTTGTCTATTGACCATTGAAGTTACTTCAGTAAGAGCTTGCGCGCTGCGGGAAGTTTTTTTATAGAACAGGGCGCCAAACGAGCATGCGGCTCACCTGATGTTAATTGAACACCGCCGCCCATGATCGTGTATATTTTCTGAAAATTTTATTTGATACACATTCTGAAAATATACAGTGTAAGAACACTATGAATGCGTGCTATCTTTGTATACATTCAATATATGTCCGAAGATTAGCGAAAACAGAAAGATAGACAAACATTTAAAAATAGTTGTGTAGGTCTTTACGCTGCATGTAAACAACCCTCTAAGTTTATAGAAGTCAGTTCGATATTACAGACATTTCAATTTTATGTGAATATATAGATGCATGAAATTATATCGGTCAAATTCGTAATTCCTAGTACCGGTTAACACCCATGAAAAAACAACAAGATTAATGAAACAAATATAGGACATTTTAGTTATCGAAATTGTCGAGAAGGCTACCCTTTTCCGCTCAAGTGATTGCCAATATAATTTCCTTTCTAACAACGTCTAACCTTCGTCACTAGCAGACGATTTTATCATAGTTTACTAAAATGAATTCAGGGACTTTGCTACAATGGACTCGAATAAATTTAACGCCTCGATGTTACTACAGACGATGGCCCAGTAGAAACCTACGAAACGTAAACGTGGCCGTTATAGTCAACATTACAGTCAACAGAGTGACATTAGTCATCAGGGTAACATTGATCATTGGGGTGAAGTTTAGATCAGGCTTTGTGTGACATTTGTCCTCAGGGTGACATTTGTTATTAGAATAACATTAGTTATCCAGATAACATTAGACATGAGAGTGACATTATTCATCAAGTCGATTTTGGTCATCAGGGTGACATTTGTTCCTTAGCTACCGATCGGTGAAATAGTCTGGCTGACTGACTGAATAGACAATAAATGAGCACACAGTCCACCTGACGGTAAGTGAATACTGTGGCTCATAGACATCTATTGATTAAGAATCAAAATCTTTTGTTTGCTTGGAAAACTAAGAGTACGTATTACGGAAAATAGCAGCATTAAGCTGCTATTTTACACTGGTATTCTTTGAGAGCAAGATTCTTGTCAGTTCGAGTCGACTCATTTATGCTACAATGATAATATATTTGCAGCGTGGTTCTACCTCTACCACGTAAGCTTTAAATGGGCACGAACTATCAACGGAGAGCGCAATACTGTGTCTCAAGCAGACTGTGCGGTACTACACGGACAGAAATACTCAGGTGTATGCGTGTTTCCTGGATTTATCTAAAGCCTTCGACCGTGTGTCTTACAGAATCCTATGGCGGAAACTAAGACAGGAAAGTAGCTTAAGACCAGAGTTGGTTTCACTGCTGGAATATTGGTGCGGTAATCAGACTAACACAGTTAGATGGGGTAACGCCTTTAGTGACCCCTATAAACTAGGGTGCAGAGTAAGGAAGGGAGGACTGACGTCACCCAGGCTGTTTAATCTTTATGTTAACAGACTTATTAGAGAGGCTCAGCAGAGCAGGTGTCGGTTGCTCAATAGATGGTGTTTCGATAAATAACTTTAGTTACGCAGACGACATGGTTCTGTTGAGCCCCTCAGTCAGCGAGCTTCGTAAACTGTTGAGAATTTGTGAAGAACATGCTGAGGAGACTGGACTCAGCTACAATTCAAAAAAGAGTGAATTTATTGTCTTCAGAGGTAAAAACAAACCACTTGCAAACCATGTATCCAGCTATGTGGCACGGCTCTGAGACAAGTGGCTCAGTATAGGTGCCTTTGACATGTTGTAACTGAACGCCTGAATGACGACAGCGACATTGAACAAGAGCGCCGAGCGTTGTCGGTCCGGGGCAATAAGTTGGCTCGCAGATTTGCACGTAGTTACGACTCAAGTCAAGTTAACTTTGTTCAAGGCGTATTGCCAATCCTTTTCCATGTGGTGTCTGTGGACTATCTATACGCAGAGAGCTTACAATGCTCTGCGTGTTCAGTACAAATTTTTGTATTGTCATTGGTGCTGAGGGTGATGTTGAGGAGGCCTCGACACTGCAGTGCGTCGGCAATGTCTGCGGATGCTTGTGTGGACGACTTCTAAGCGATCATGCGCAAGCGTGCTGCGTCCATGATGAGCACGCTATTAAGGAGCTCCAACACCCTTCTCAGCACATTGGCTGTGAAGCTGAATAGCTCTCACTGGAGAACTTGGAATGGTGCAAACACCAGCACTAGGAGAACTCCACCTTGGTTTCACTATGTGAGGCTGGGTGTAGGTTAAGTTACATTAAGTTAAGTTAGGATAAGTTGAGTTCGTCCCTAGGGGGCGTCCCCAGGTGACGGATGGGGGAACGCCACTCAGATATGAGTGGTAGCGGGAAACCGTCGCAGACTAAAACTGGCTGGGTTTGGGCGTACCTTTGGTTCCAAATGGAATCAAGAACCTGCTAGTTGCTTCCCGTATCCTCTCCATTGAGAGGAACAGAGGATGTGACATGCGCGGTGATATGCCAGGTGCACTTGGCTTTTGCCGACGCCGGGCAACCCGTCATCGCGGGAATTGAATGGGCTCAGAGTTCCCTCACCCGGTCTCTGGGCAGGCATGGGAAGATCTCGTATCGACTCTGACATAGTTCGAACCTCGGAATTCCTTTGGCGTGTCGTGGATCATGTCTCGCGGCGCCTGAGGGGCTGATGGCTCTTGGCTTAATAGCTTGGAGTCACGAGGATAATAACCTCTATAAAAATCACCCGAAGCTCAAGCGTGGCATGCCGTGAGGAGCTGCATGGCTGATGGGTAAATGTTCAGTCGTTAGCGTAGCCCCTCGTCAGGGTACCGGCCGACACCCTTGACGGGTTACGCATAGGCTTACCCGGGCAAAAGAGGCGCTGCTCGGATGGACTGTTACTTCCTCCACACTCGTGGGAAAAAAAATGGATAAATCTTTTAAAAATGTAGAAACAGTCAAAGAGGATGGATCTGATACGGGAAGCGGTGGAAATCGGCCGCGTGGGACGTCTTCCGCTAGGAAACGTCCAGTGTGCCGGTCTTCGAACGAGGAAGGCCTGCCGGCCTCCAAGCTGCCGACTTCGAGTAGGGGTCGGCAGGCATCGAGGGAGGTGAGTGCTTTGAAGCCGCGGAGGGATAAGCACGGACGGTTCATGTGCTCCAATACCTCGGCGGCTAGTGAAGCAGAGAGTGACATGGGGGTCACTACGGAAGACCCTGGCGATGGCGGTGAAAGCTGTGCCTCGATGGGGAGTTCAAAGGCGGAGCTCAACGCCGCCAAGAAGGAACAGCGCAAAGCCGTCGCAGCCGACGAAGTGTGAAATGGCCCGACGCGCTCGCGAACGACGAGCTGCTCTGGTGGCGGAAGAAGGAGAGCCATCTGCGGTGGCCTTGAGCCAGCTGGCTCTGGATGGGGTGGACTTAATCCTGAAAGTTGCCACCAAGTCCGGCAGCCTGAAGGGCACGTTCACCCGTGGCTTAAAGGAGGCTGCCGCGGATATCAGGGAGGCGGTTGGCATCCTCCTCAACAGGACGGCCTCTGACGAGGTCGCAAAGCTACAGGAGGAAAACAGCCGCCTCAGAAATGACCTAGAGGACCTCCGGCGGCAAGTCGCTGCGCTGAGCGAGCAGCAGCAGAGATGCACGTCCACCCATGCCGCACCTGTAATGGCCCCGACTCCCGCACCACAACCGGCAAGCCCTCGTACCGACGAAGAGGTCGAGCGCATTGTCCGGCTCTGCATGCTCCAGTGCGGGAGCATGGTCAACGATCGGCTGGAGGCGATTTCTCGGCGTCTCCCGGTGGAAATCTTCCGTCCGCCTTTGGCGACTGACACGCGGAGGACTGAGGAGCCGCCGAGACTTGCGCCTCAAAACGGGAAGCCCGCGGAGGGTAACAAAAAGCCCACGGAGGGAGCTCCTCCGAGCGACCAGCCCACGACAGCCGGGTCTAAGGGTGAGACATGGGCGAAAGTCGTGGACCGTAAGAAGGCCGCGGTTCCGGTGCGGGACTAACATTGCAGCCCGGAGCTGTGGAGCGTGGCGTGACGGTCGGTAATCGCTGAGGCCAAGGCCAAGATCAAATTATCAGATCTTGGCCTTCAGTCCGTCACCCTCAGGCAGGCTGCCACGGGTGCGCGGCTGTTCGAGGTGGCTGGCACTGTAAGCGACAGTACCAAAAAGGCGGACGCATTGGCCGCCAATATGAGAGAGGTCCTTAACCCTGAGGACGTCTGGGTCTCCAGACCAATGAAAACCGCAGAAGTGCGGATTGTTGGCCTGGACGACTCCGTGACCTCTGAGGAGGTGGTGGCGGCCGTTGCCAGAAGCGAAGAGTGGGCCGCGCGGCGTCGGCGGGCGCGGCATGGGCGGCGAAGTGAGCCCGGGCTCCTTGCAGTTTTTCCGGTGCCTGGAAAAAGGGCACGTCCGGGCAAAGTGCACCGCCGACGTTGACCTTAATGACCTCTGTTATCGCTGCGGCCAGTCTGGCCACAAGGCGGCCCTGTGCACCGCGGCGTTCAACTGCAGCCTTTACTCTGCTGCGGAAAGGCCAGCGGAGCACAGAGTAGGCGTAGGGCCTGTGGGGCGCCTGCCAGCAAGGCCAAGGCTAAAAACAAAAAGGAAAAGATGAGGAGCACCAAGCCTGCCGGGTTAACCTCGCTGCCAACACAGGCCAGCAGCTCCGCGGCCCAGAACTGTTGCCGAGGGAATGGAATGTCAATAATGGCAAAGTTCCATTTTCTCCAGGGCATAATCAACTGACGGTTTGGTGGCCATTATTGGCGAGACTCTGATCGACCCGTCTCGGGGCCGCGGCTGGGTTAGCTGCGGTCTTGGGCGGCATCGTTATTGTGGGGACGTATTTCTCCCCAACAAGAGTCTCGCCGCTTTTGAGGGTTTCCTTGTCGAGTTGGGCGCCGTCGTAGGCCGCTATCACCCTCGTCCAGTTCTGGTGCTCGGGAATCTCAACGCCAAGTCATCAGCGTGGGGATCTCCGGTCACTGACCCTCGGTGCGAGGTGCTAGAAGAGTGGACAGTAACCACTGGTCTGGTCGTCCTGAATCGGGGTTCGGAATACACGTTCGTGAGGCAGCGAGGTAGGTCAATAGTGGATGTCTCGCTCGCTAGCCCCTCTGTGGCCAGCCGAGTCTACGACTGGCGTGTCGCCGTAGAGGTGGAGACGTTGTTGGACCATCGGTATATCCGGTTCGACGTCTCTGCCCAGACTGCGAGCGGCCGCCATCCAACAACCCCGATAAACGACTGTCCGCGTTGGGCGCTTAAGCGCATCGACAGGGAACTACTCGAGGAAGCTGCCTTAGTCCAGTCTTGGATCTGGGAGTCGGCGACGGGCGGCCCCGTCGACGTCGAAGCAGTGGCGCTATGGTTTCGCGGGGCGATGACACAATCCGCGACGCGTCCATGCCCCGTGTCCACCAACGGTCCGCAAGGCACCAGGTGTACTGGTGGACCGCCGAGATCGCGCAATTGCGCATAGCGTGCGTTGCGGCTCGTTGCCGGTACACCCGATACCGGAGACAGCGTCGACGGGATTCCGATGAGGAGGACACGCTGTATGAGGTGTACCGCACGTCTAAGGAGACTCTGTGGCTGGCCATCGGCGACTCGAAGTCGCGTGCCGGCGAGGAGCTGCTGGGGTCCCTAGATCGGGATCCGTAGGGGCGCCCTGGGCTACCGTTGGGTACGGGGCAAGTTGCGTTCCTGAGCGCCTTCACTAACGCAAACCATGCTACCCCAGTTGCTAGAGACGGTAGTATCGGTTCTCTTCTCTGAACGAGTGGGACACGCGATGGCTTCGCCCTCAGCCACAGACTCTTCAGAAGAGGAGAGCACCGATGTCCCCAAGGTGACGCAAGCAGAGATGAGAGCAGCTGTGGCGCGACTCCGGGCCAAGCACAAGCACCCGGACTCGACGAAGTTCCTGGTCGAGCTCTCGTCCTGGCTCTGAAGGAGCTGGAGCCCCAGCTGAGGGGACTCTTCACGGAATGTCTCGAGCAGGGTCAGCTTCCCAGTGTGTGGAAGGAGTGAAGGCTGAATCGGCGTATCGCACGATTTACTAAGAGGCGGCTTGCGTACTGGCCGGATCCCCGCCCTGGGACCTAGAGGCGAAAGTACTCGCGTCATTATACCGATGGCGCGAGAAAGAGCGGGGACGGGACTCGAGGCCGGTGCAGCGACAGATCGCGCTGCGCCGAGAGGAGCTCCGTCAAGTCTTAGTGGCGGAATGACGGCAAAGGCTTCTGCGCCCTACTGCCGGCCTCGCTATCGTCGAGGCGATCCGGCCAGTACTCGACGACTGGTTCGGAAGAAGGCACGGCTACCTGTCGTTTAGGGTGACGCAGGTGCTGTCTGGGCACGGCTGCTTCGGCAAGTACCTATGCTGCATAGACAGGGAGCCGGACGCTCGGTGCCACCACTACGTCCATTGCGGGGAGGACACGGCGCAACACACGCTCGCCGAGTGTGTAGCTTGGGAAGAGCAGCGCCGTATCCTCACGAATGAAGTAGGAGGCAATCTGTCACTGTCGGCCTTGGTGCGGAGGATGGTCGGTAGCGCAGAATCGTGGGACGCAGTGGTGTCCTTTTGTGAGGACGTGATGTCGTAGAAGGAAACTGTGGAACGGGAGAGGGAGATCTCGGTTCCCTTCCCTGGCCGTAGAAGGCGCACCGGGCGCAGGAAAAGGGCGGACAACGCCCTTTGCCAGCCCCCATGAATGAGTCAGAGGCGAGGGACTTGGGGAACCCCCGCCCCCCCTACTCGATGGACTCGAAGCGGACTTTAAATGTAAACCAAGCCATTTGGCGTGGTAGGCGTTAAAGGATCACGATCTCTGTGGAGAAGATCTGCTGTAGCAATGAATCTGTAGCCATTTGGACGTAGTCGAAGAGTCGGTCTGTTTCGGCATTACCGCTATGAGACACATAGAGGCACCTGTAGATGCGCGGATGATCTTCGCTGTCTACTCGTAGCCAAAAGATGGACTGCCAAAGCGTCGAGAACAGATATCCTCTCTGACATATACGCAAACTTCAGCCCGAGGCACAAAGGTGTGTTCCAGTTTGTACCCCACGTAGGAGAGATACGAAGCATCAGCCGGAGATGATATCTACGTGTCGGTCAGAAAGAGCAGAGCTGGCTTCGCTGTCTCGAGATGGTAGTGGACGGCGCGGCGTTAAGGTTCGCATGAAGTTCCCTCATATTGCAGAAATTCACGGATAGCCTGGCAGGGGCCGCCTTGTTATTGTTGCTTAACTTGCGCCGAGAAAATATTGTCTTGAGCGGAATTTTGATGAAAACGCACCTGCTTTCATCTGATTCGTAATCGAGGATAGATGTAGGTGTCTATGGGCCAGGTGGACTGTGTGTTCGTTTGTTATCCTATCCTATATAAAAAGAGATGATTTTTTTATAAAGTGTTCATGATTAAATTGGTAATTTATAATTTATTTATAAATGAAGACATTAACTCGTATAAGAATCTTAAATATATAACATTGAAACACTATAGTAAAAAATAATAAAATTAATGACTTAATTATTATACACGTCTATGCCCCGTGGTATAGTACCAATAACGCTGGCTGCGTTTCCTTGCTGAATGGCTATGCTTAGCCTTTAATCGGTAAAAAACCAGCCTTCTTATCACCAGCAGCAATGACCAGTTCCAGATAGAGTTCTTTTAGAAACTTCACCTCACGTGGACCCCACGGACCGATAGTCTCTACAGCAAATGGCTCAAATATGTAGTCATCTCTTAGAGACTCATATTTGCGCCAAGTGTCATAAGAGGCGAAAGAGGAAGCAAACCAGAAGATGGGCAAGTGCATCTTCTTAATAACAACCAGTAAAGAAAAAACTAAGACTACCAAAGAGTATATAACCACTACGTTTAGTGGCCACGCAAAATGAAGTTCTAGGTGTTACAGGCACGTCTGTAGTTGACGTTCATACAAAAGTTTATTATATACTATTGAATTTTGTGTGATTTCAAATATTTTTGTCAATAGTATGTGGAGTATCAAGGCAAAAAAAACATTTTTTATATTTAAATACATATCTGTTTTTTATTTATTAAAGGTAAATACAGCTAGCTTAATATTCAAACCTTAAAAAAATTCACGAATTGCAATTGAATTTCGACCACACCAAAACCACTATGCAGATTGAGTAGAATGGAGTAAAACAGAGCTGAATGAAGCAGAACGGGGGAAAAGGGGAGCAAAATGGAGAAGAATAAAGCAGAGTGAAATAGATGAAAGATGAATGGAGAAGATTAAAAATAACGGATCAGCCCGGAGCAGAATGGATTATTATGGAGCAAAATGGAAGATAGAAGATAGAAATTGGAGCAGAGTGGAGCAGATTCAAATTCACATTCAAATTGTTTATAATTTTGATAGATATACATGTGACGCCCCGTAAGTTAGTAAGTAGTAGTTTCATTTAAACAGTACTCGTATGATGTAAATCAACAAAAAGCTCTGTGTAGGAGCCAAAAATTAAAAGACGTGTCAGGACTATAAATAAAACGTATGGAGATTGTGATTTAAATTGAGTAGAAAGGATATATGAGAAACTTTTTTGTATATAGGATAAGGTTGACAAACGTACACAGTACAGTTCACCTGTTGGTAAGTGGTTTCTGTAGCGCATAGTGTAGCCCTATATCAATCCTCGATTACGAATCAAGTTACTACCAGGATTTTCTCCTGTATCATGAAGGCAGTTTACATAAATTAAACAAGGACAAATATACAGACATTTTTATTTGCGGAGAGAATGGACCCATGTGAAACTCCGGCGTTTGTCACAACAGGATTCGAGCAGCTATCGTCGATATCTCGTAGAGTTCCTTCATTCAGAGGGTCTGTCACCTAGTCAATCAGGCGAGAGGCTAGAGTGTCAAACACCTGTCAAAAACCTGCGAGGCATCAAACAGCCAATGCTTCTTCACTGTTGAAAGGAATAAATAATAAGTTTTTTATTCAATGTAGATTACATGTATGTTATTCTTATTGAAAGTACCACAGGTTCAAAAAAAACCTTTGTACTGGAAAGAACCAGCAAGAAACCCAGGGTACTTTTTGTTCTCGGGGGCCTAGCTCAAACGGTATACTCTAGAAAGTTTTCAGTTGATACATTTTGGCGAAACCGGTATAGGCGGTCACTAAGGCGGATATTCTGCTCTATGTGTGCCTTAATCAGGGGCATTAAATGCGCTCCAGTATCCTGCAAAGTATGGAGGTAACTGAAATAGGCCGATAGTTGTCAGTTTCGGCACGGCTGCCCTTTTTAGGCTCAGGCTGCATATTGGCTACGTTCAAAGACAAGACACGACCCAGGCGCATAGACCTTTAAAACTATAGCTGGTATACCATCAAGTTCAATAGCTTTGTTCATGTCTACACTTCGTGAGTACACTGCACAAGGTTCTCAACTGACGAAGGTATTGCGACATTAAATATAAAAAAGAACTTACAGACGAATGCACCTTTGCTTTTTTTGAAGTCAATTAAGAAATATATTTTCAAAACAGACTTGTGACCGACACCAGTAATGATCCCCCTTTGCTACGTTTACGAGTTTGAGTTAACCGTCTTTGGGATTTTCCGTCATCAGTAAGCCGTCAGAGCGTTGTGCTCGATTAGATGGGTGGAATGTGTGTTCCTGATGTTAGCACTTGAGAAAAAAATACCATATTTCCCCATTAAACTCAAAAGTACACTGTACATAAGAAAATTCCATATATTTATTAATTATTCCAAACAGGTATTTTATGCGTGGTAGAGCCACGCTGCACCTATATTATAGTAATAACATTAACGGGTCGGCTCAATTGGGGAAGCACCAAACTGCATAATACCAGCCTGAAATAGCTTAGATGCTGTTGTGTTTAGTAAAGTAAGTGTAGAGAACCGGAGACACTTTTTACAGGAAACGAGGCATTCCATCTTACTCGTAGTCCTAAGAGGTGACAAGTTTACAATATTATTTTTAATCAAAGATAGATGTATATGTGTATAGGCCAGCATTCATTTACCAAGAGGAGGAATGTGTGCTCGGTTTTTATATATAAGAAAATATTTTATAATTTATCATTTATTGTTACTGTGTTTTGAGTGTTACAATGGACATACTTAAAGTCTTATGGCATTTCCTGCCATTAAGCCCTGAGAGAATAAGGAAAAAGTTAGCAAGAGCAGACTTTGGCTAGAAGAA
Source organism: Parnassius apollo (assembly GCA_907164705.1). Lineage (NCBI taxonomy): Eukaryota > Metazoa > Arthropoda > Insecta > Lepidoptera > Papilionidae > Parnassius > Parnassius apollo. Next base: position 8,279,516 of record CAJQZP010001060.1, on the reverse strand, counting down.
AGAACAAGCTTATAAAAAGCACAAATATACATAAATCTATCTATATAAAACACAAATAAATTAATAGTAAAATAGTTTTTAAACAAGCCTTTAATTGCTCTAAATAGAAGAGAGTAAACTTTAAATGAAATCAAACCCATCAATTTGTTATATTAAGCAATTTATATGATATAAAGGCTTGTCGCGGGAAAAACATATCTTGCTTCTTATAATTACGTACTTATGTCATAATCAAGTTACTTGTATTCTAGTTTATATATACAAATGTAAATCTCGCGACAAGCTTTTATATCATATAAATTGTGTAATGTAATAAAGTCGGCCATTTTGTTTACGTCGTTTTTAGCCATGGGCACATTCTAGCTTCATCATCAGATTATGTCATAATAATGTTGCATTGTCATATTAGACGTACACCATATTTGATTAAGAATGACATCACTTTACTTATTGTGTTACGCTCATCAAGCCCTTTCATTTGATACCTTTATCCATTGAGTTATACAACACTAAATTAATGCCTATATCAAATGTCTATATCATAGGGGTTACTAAAGAAATTATAAAGCACCATACTGTGATTTTGACGTCCGCCATATTGAATTTAGAATGACGTCACTTAACTTTTTGTGTTTCACTCTTTCATGCTCTTTCATGTGATACCCACATTAAAGTGGTTGCTGCGGAAATGATAAATCGCTATTTTGTAACGTCAACTATATTGGATTAAAATGGCTGAATTAAAGTAATCGTGCATTGTCTTGTGAACAATAGTGTATTTTAAATTTTAGTCTGATAGCTTCAGAGGCAGTGGGTGGAATATTGATCGTAAAATTCCAGGATATACATATAAGTGAAGTTAAATAAAAGTTTATAATAATAATAATAACGACGATTCACCGAGAATTCAAGGAGGTTCAACCAGATTCATCTCTTCCAGAGTGATCAGAAGAGGCTCTATAAATCATTGGAGCGACCAACGTATGACAAATTTTGTACATTTTCTGGTATTTTGTTATAAAAGCGTATACATTGCCCCATAAGCGAATTAGGTACTAATACTGTGGAGTCTAGTAACCGATATTACAAGCTTATGTTTGTTCCTAGTGTTTAAAGTATGAACATCTTTATTATTATGAAAGCTATTTATATTTTTATGTATATACATTATACATTCATAAATATATTTCGATGCCAAAGTTAATTTGTTTAATTCTTTAAATTTTTCTCTAAGTGACTCTTTACAATTTATTATATAAATCGCCCGTACGGCTTTCTCTTGCAAAACAAATATGGTTTCATGTCGGTCTCATTACCCCATAGCAAAATTTTATTACACATTACACTATGAAAATAATCTAATTTATGATAATATGATATTTATATGGTGATAATAATCCACCACGCAACTACGCAGCGCTATCTCAAAAAAATGAAGAACCTGTACCTATTAAAATGATATCGGGTAACAAACATACAAAAATAAATATATAGTCATATTGTTTCTCCTGTATTGTGGAGGCAGTTTACATACATAAATTTCACGAGTACAAACATCCAGACCCGGAACAACTATTTGTAGGCCATACAAATACTTGACCTGTGCGGGATCCGAACCCGCGGCCCTCAACATCGTCACTCATTGCTAAACCACTATGACCCGAGCGTGAATAAATAAGAATATTCGCAACAAATTGTTTGACAGAAAGATCATTCTCACAAATAACTATATTAAAAATCCTTGGATGATGCAGAAAAGATTGAACGCATTTTCGCTATTTAGCAATGAAAGGATTACGCTATAGAGTTAAGGAAATTAAAATCCAATATAAAATTAAAAACTAGTGTACCATTTGCCATAAAACTTAGGGCACCAAAAACTTTATGCTAAGGGTAAAGCTGGCTGTAGGTATACCCTGATAACAATATATTAAATTAGAGAAAGAAAATCAATCAAAATTGTAAACGGCATTCAGTTCATGTAAAGCGGTCATGTTTTATTACCATTCATTATTTTCTGACAGCTAAAGCGTTTTTGATTGTACTTAACGTATTTGATGTTTTGTAAAGCATCTGTTTTTATTATTATCCCGACGTTTCGGGTGCTTTACAGCACCCATGGACAGTGTATCCCCCGTGACCATGGGTGCTGTAAAGCACCCGAAACGTGGGGACAATAATAAAAATAAATTAAAGTAATTAAACGCGATAAAATCCGTAAATAATAGTTTTATTCAATGTGTAGTGTTCGCGTAAATTTAAGAAATCATCATCTGTTTTTCTGAAGAATTTTTATTTCAGGGATTTCTTATTTATTTCATAAATACTATATCTCCATATCAGCGAGCTTTCCTACAATGTTGCGCCACCATATTTTTTAACAAAACTGTAGTGACAAACTTACAGTTCGCCTGGTGGTAAGTGGCTGCTGTAGTGCCTGGACAGCAGAATCCAATTTCAAACAAATAGGACTTGAGAAGTATTCTCATTTACCTCAAATCGGCCTGTTGTTATACTGGCTCTCTAAACTAAACCCTACCGATGGAGTGATGACCTGGTAAGAGGTGTAAGAAGTCGATGGATACAAGTGGCTATGGACCGTGCTCTGTGGCATCCCTTGTGGGAAACCTATGTTTAGCAGTGAACTTCTGAATGTCTGTTATGATGATAATAATTATACCCTACAGATAAGAACAAAGCGGTCCCCCAATACTAGGCGGTGTAAATATGTAAAAGAACTTAATGGCAGAGAAGAAGCCTGTTCTAGCACCTAGTATTATATTAGCAAATTGTTATGTAAATGTAACATTTAGAAAATTTAGTCTCACAATTTGATTCCCTCTATATACGTATTGCACGTGGAAAAACATTCAGAACCAGACACAATTATTATTTAAGCATACAAATAGTTAGTTAGTAAGCGTGGCAACTATGGCAAATATCCCTCCATGAATAATGACGCAAAAAAAAACGGCCCCCAGTCCCCGGCGGCCCGGCTATTCCTGAATACGGTGGCGACCATGGTAACGGCGGGGCAGGGGGTGCTAAGAATCTCCGGTGGAGGTTCGGTTGCCACCTACGACGACTCGACCTGGCAACATATAACGCACGCACCCTGAGGACTGATGAGAAGATACTGGAGCTGGAAGAAGAGGTAGACAAGTTGCGCTGGAATATTATTGGATTATCCGAGGTCCGAAGAGAGGGGGAGGATACGGCAATCCTCGAGTCCGGCAACTTGTTCTACCACCGGGAGGGCGACCATCTGTCCCAAGGAGGTGTCGGATTTATCGTCCACACGTCTCTCGTCAACAACGTTGTAAATATTGGGAGTGTGTCTACGACGGTCGCGTACCAGATACTCAGAATCACCAAACGGTATTCGCTGAAGATCATACAGGTTTACGCACCAACCTCGGCACATCCCGATGAGGAGGTGGAGGAAATGTATGAGGATATTTCCAGAGCCATGCATTCCCCCAAAACCCACTACACGGTGTTGATGAGAGACTTTAACGCAAAACTGGGCACAAGAGAAAGCGGTGAGCTGAAGGTGGGGAAATTTGGGATAGGGCAACGGAACCCAAGGAGCCAGCACCTGGCCGACTTTATGGAGAAAGAGGGACTCTTTATGATGAACTCTTTCTTCCAGAAGCGGCCCCACAGGAAGTGGACATGGTCGAGCCCCGACGGTTCGACAAAAAATGAGATTGACTTCATTATGACGACCAGACGCCAACTGTTCAGTGATGTCTCAGTGATCGCAAGGGTGAAAACTGGCAGCGATCACCGAATGGTTAGAGGCACACTGACCCTAAAAGTTAAGTTGGAGAGGTCTCGTCTAATGAAGTCAACGCTCCGTCCCCCCTCGTGCTCTAATCCAGAATCCCGAAACCTTTCAGCTCGAGTTACAAAACCGCTTTCAGTGCCTAGAGGATTGCAATGCAGTGGACGATATGAATGACAAGCTCGTGGAAACTGTCCATGCGGTCGAAGCTAAGTTCTGCAAGACCCGCCGCAGAAGAACACAAAAACTCTCCGATCACACTCTTAATCTCATGGCTGTTAGACAGGAGATGAGGCTGCAATCGTCAACAGATTTGACAGCATACAGGCAGCTGAACAGACAGATCTCCAAATGCATGCGGCGAGACTTACGCAACTTTAATACTGCTCGTATTAAAGAAGCGATCGAGCGGAACCAGGGCTCCAAAGTCTTTGCCAGAGATCTGTCTGCCAAAAGGAGCCAAGTGTCAAGGCTGAAGACTGAGTGTGGCAACATCGTTTCCGGGACACCTGAGATACTGAGTGAGATTGAGAGGTTCTATGGGCAGCTGTACACATCATCGTTGGAGCCACACGCAAGTGTGAGTAACTATCCAAGAGCAAGTCTTATCCGACACTATTCCGATGATATCCCGGACGTCAGTCTGAGCGAGATTAGAATGGCTCTCCAGCACCTTAAAAACGGCAAGTCCCCGGGCAAGGATGGAATTACAGCCAGGCTTCTGAAAGCGGGTGGTACACCGGTACTTGAAGTCCTTCAGAAGCTCTTCAATTCCGTCCTCCATGGTGGTTACTCCTGAGGCGTGGAGCAGAAGCGCGGTGGTCTTGTTCTTTAAGAAAGGCGACAACGCTCTCTTGAAGAACTACAGACCGATTTCCCTTCTGAGCCGCGTCTACGTTCTGTTTTCGAGAGTCATTATGAATCGTCTCACACGCAGACTCGACGACTTCCAGCCTACGTACCCTGATACATAGACCACATACGTACCCTGCGTATCCCCGAAACTCTTCACCGCTGCGTTGGAAGACGTTTTCAAGCTACTGGACTGGAAAGGATACGGTATTAACATCAATGGCGAGTACATCACTCACCTTCGATTTGCCGACGATATAGTTCTTATGGCAGAATCGCTGGAGGACCTTAGCACTATGCTCAATGACCTCAATGGTGTCTCCCAACGGATAGGTCTTAAGATGAACATGGACAAAACAAAGATCATGTTCAATGTCCACGTCACACCTATGCCGGTAATTGTTGGGAGCACTATGCTCGAAGTTGTTGACGAGTACGTTTACCTGGGACAAATAGTCCGTCCGACTAGGTAAGTCCAACTTCGACCGAGAGGTCAATCGACGGATTCAACTCGGCTGGGCAGCGTTCGGGAAATTACGACACATCTTCTCATCAGGTATACCTCAATCTCTGAAAACTAAAGTGTACAACCAGTGCGTGTTGCCAGTGATGACTTACGGATCTGAGACGTGGTCCTTCACCGCTGGCCGTATGAGGACGCTCAAGGTCGCTCAGCGAGCTATGGAGAGGGCTATGCTCGGAGTTTCTCTGCGTGATAGATTTAGAAATGAGGATATCCGCAGTAAAACCAGAGTGACCGACATAGCCCAACGGATTAGTAAGCTGAAGTGGCAATGGGCCGGCCATATAGCTCGAAGAACCGATAACCGATGGGGAAGAAAGGTTCTCGAGTGGCAGCCTCATACTGGTAGGCGTAGTGTAGCGCGACACCCCACTAGATGGAGTGACGACCTGGTAAGACATGCAGGAAGTCGATGGATGCAGGTGGCTCAGGACCGTGCTTTGTGGCATTACTTGGGGGAGGCCTATGTTCAGCAGTGGACTTGTGAATGGCTGTAATGATGATGATGAAATAGTTAGTCCGCTCAGCTAATGCGATATCTAGTCGTAAAATTTGTTAGAACTGAGGAAATATCTGTTTCGTAGAGATGATTACATATTTGTCCCTTTTTATAGAATAAGGGAAACAAACGATCACATTATCTACCTAATGTTTAGTAGATGCTGTGGCACATAGATGTATCCTTAATTAAAAATTAAAATGCAGGACATAAAAATGCAAATGAGGGCTAAGATGGAATGCCTCGTTTTCAGTAAAAGGGTCTCCGGTTCTTTATACATACCATACTAAACACAGCAGAATTGAGCTGTTATGCTAGTATTCTGTGAGAGCGTTGTCCTTCCCCGGTCGAGCCGACCCATTCATGTAACAACCATAATATAACTGCAGCATAGCTCTACCACGTACAAAGTTTCTAAAAAATTTTAATTGATGAATAGGCTATTTATCTATGGGGTCCACACTAAGGTGTCGACTCGAATTGTTGCCGCCGGTGACAAGAGGAAAGCATGTAAATCCATTAACCTGATATCTCTTCGATCATGTGGGTTTACCACCGCATCAGACTATGACAGTGAGGGAATAGAGATTGCATCTTTGCTTGTGCACATCCCCATGCATGACTGCTGTCATGATGTTTATTTTAAATTCGGTCTGTTTTTTGTTCACGAAGTTAAGAAATACTGTACAGAGGAACTTGAGGCACACTAAAAGACTGACTCATAGTGTTATGCCAAGCACTAGGCTTTATAGGAAAAATTTCTCAAATTTGCGTACCCAACATTTCCATGCCTTGCCTATGGAGTTTCAATCACTCCTAAAAGCACGTTTTCGCGCAGGATTGTTTAACAATGGCTTGAGGAACAATGCTTCTACTTCGTCGAAGAATATTTAAATTTTATGTTTAGGATTAGGCATCGGTATTAAAATAAATCAACTGTAATTATATTACTTTATTTCTATTAACCGTAATAAAATGATTATGAAGAATTTCAAATAATGTTTATTATTACAGTACCTAGTTGTATTATGATTGTAATGTATTTTTTATAGAATAGGGTGACAAACGAACACACAGTACCCCTCATGGTAAGTGGATGCTGTGGCCCATAAACATCTGCATTTATCCTCGATTAAGAATCAAAACGTAGATGCGTTATCACCCCTGAGGACTAAGACGGAATGCCTCGATTCCAGTAAAAAAGGGTATCTGGATCTCTACACTCATCATACGAAACACAGCAGTATTGAACTGCTATGTTACGCTGGTATTCTGTAAGAGCGTGGTCCTTCCCCGGTGGAGCCGACCCACTCGTGCTGCAACCATAATATAGCTGCAATATGGTAATACCAGGTATAAACGTATGTTGTTAGTCTATGTTTAATGTTCTTTTTATTTTTGGCACCTATCACATTATTTCTACACATCCTGCGTTGACTGGGATGGGATGCCAAAAGGAATTAACCGTCTTTGTAATAATATTTATTAAGGTGTACAGTAAGTATAAATAAATTAATGTTACGTCTGGTAATGCGTCAATCTAAGCTAGCTAAGCATAACGATTAAGAGGCCCACGACCAGCAGTGGACTTTAAGGGACTGATATAAAGAAAAAAATAACTAAAAACCATTGTCGTTGCAATGCGGTAGATTGAACATGTAGAAATTTAAATAACTTATCGTGGAATGTTGTTTTAAATTAAATTTTAATTGCAGAAAACAGTGCAGGGTAGACGCGTGACTTTGACAAACTGGGACTACTATTTGGAACTTTGTCCAAAGAAAATCACGTCGAGTATAAATGACCCGTATGCTACAAGTAAATTGTGCAAGATATTTTTTTAATATCATCAGCTCGTAGAGACTACTCCGGGTCACCTCTTAGTCGTCACGCTTGGCAGGATTGACGCAGTAACAGATGTATTGCATCTAGGTCTTTTTTTTTTTTGTTTATTTAGTTTAGTTGTTAGGTAAATATAGTTAGAGGTATAGTAGTATATACGAGGGTACTATATAAACGACGCGCGGCACGACGCGCACCCGAGTTGCTCTCATTGAATAAATAACGCATTGATAAACTGCTGTCTTATTTTTATCGCTCTCCCAGTTTCGTCTATACCACAGGAATATTAGCCATAGTTGCGGAAAATAACCCTTCGAAAACTAATCTGAACTACCTTTTTCGTGCTATATAATAACACTGCGTGCACTGCTGTGTTTCAGTCTAGAGGGTATAGAGAGCCAGAATAATTGAGGCTTTCCAGTTTAGTCTTCAGAGGTGATAACGCATTTGGAGTCTTCCTTGTTTGAAGTTGGCTTCAGATCTCTATGGACTGCAGACATCACTTACCATCAGTTGGACCAGTGGTGAATAAGTTCGTTGTATTACTTTAATTTTATAAAAAAATATTTAATGACCTTTAACTTTCCCCAGCCTGAGGATCTTCCATCGGGCGTAAACGAGGTATATCAAGCTCTATATTGAGGCTACTTGTTACATATTGTTAAAAAAAAGTACTGTGGAAAATCTGCGTTTTAATTTTATACTGTAACATCAAATGGAAACTAATACAAAACCTATTAACTGGTATACACGATGGTATACACGACTAATCTTAGTTGAGAAATAAGTGCGAATTAAAAAAACGTTTTTATGTTTTATTTATAAAACATAAAAACTTTTCTTTAAGGCGTTTCGGCCGCGATTTCTGTGTCCGAAGAAGCTGAAAATCTCGCATGCAGCTTAAATTAGTTTATTAGTAACTACCACATACTAAGGTAATTTTGGCAACATTTCTGCAAATATTTTAAAGTTTTCTATTCACAGTTCGTTCACAGTTTATCGAAGTGTTGTAGTTTCCCTTCATTAAAACTTTGCGGTGCTTGTTTCCGACAACTTAGTTTTCGTAATTTATCAACGTCGACCTTTATATCCTTTGCTCTAATACGTAAAGTACCAAATGTAAAGATTTTAATTAAATCGGAATTTAAGAGAGAAAAATTTGGCTATTCAACGTCTTATTTTCCAATTTGTGAACTTGATTATGCGATATCATAGATTATAAATCCTAATGCTTTGTTTATAAAAGTGACAAACGAGCATACGATATACCTGATTGTAAGTAGCTATTAAAGTCCACGGACACGTGAAGCGAACTACAAACCTCAGAGAACTGAGAAGCAACATCTCACATCCAATAATTGTACTGGTTATCTGCACCTTTCAGATCGGTACACTCTTTAGAGATCTCGTCATGAGACGGTCAGTCAGTGGTATTTCGCCTATATACTAGATGATTTATTTTCCGTTTGGAAAAAATAGCGTATATCAGGTGAACGGATTAGAAGCCTACGGCACTGATATTTTACAGTTTTAATTGTGCATTAACATACTATGAAATAGATCTTAATTGGTTTATATGAATAGTTTTTAATTGGTTTATTCATTCATTTCATATTTTTTTGTTATTTTTAAATACCTAAAGTTTATTTCAAATTAGCAGCATTTATTAAGAGATCAATTTCTTAATATGTAAATGTAAAATAAAAAAAATTGCTAAATATCAGTGCGTCTATTACGTTCAAATGTTAGATACACCCTATTTTATTCCAGACGCCATAAAATATCACCCAGGATATGAAATATAAAATAGTTGCTTTATTCCAATGCTCACTGCGTATTTTATACTGGTATACTGTGAAAACGTGGTCATTCCGATTTGCCCGGTTGAGCCAACCCATTCGTGCTATAGTCAGTGAGTAACGAACATGAACAATTGACCTAGAATAAAGGAATGACGAAAATCTCTTTGAAGATTCCAAAATAACTTCAGAGAGATATTGAGAATTCCGTCTTTAATTAGTATCTGTAATTTCAACTTTGATGGTTTCGATTACGTAAAATGTTGTTAATTGCTGCTTTGTCTATTATTTTACGAGTGATTTGTATAGAAGCAAAGAAACAATACAAAGTTAATTTGTTGTTATATTTAGTTCAATTTTGATGTTATGAAAATTGATTCGTAGAATATTCTTAGTAAATATAAAACAATAAGATAAAGAACATAAACACTCTCGCCTATTACTTGGAAGGTCTACGGTACGGTAAAGAATAAATGTGATAAAACGAGCCCACGGTTCACCTGATGATAAGTGGTAGTACCCAGCCTTCTTCTCTATTGAAATTAGGATGTTCATTTGCAAGCTTAAGGTACTCCGGGTTTAACAATTACATCGGGACGTCAGTCACCTCAGTCCCCCGTGACTATGGGTGCTGGAAAGCACCCGAAACGTCGGGAATTAAAAATAAAAATAATTAAAATTAAAATTAAACGCGATAAAATCCGTAAAAGTAGTTTTAATCAATATTATTATTATGTTTACACAAAATTATTTGCAGTTATAAACATTATTTCGTGCTAACCTTCGTGTACGTTGACTATTTTAATAGTGACCGTTAAATAATGTGTTGTTTTTTCTTAAACAACCTACCCGAGCAATTTCTGAGTAAGCATGGAGAAGTTAACGGCCCGAAACTAACTACAGTCTTAGCCAGATTTGTTGAAACTAAAGGTTCACAAAAGCTTTAAGACAAAACGAAAATCATTGACTATAAACAATACGCTAATGTATTCTTTAATAAATTAAGTTTTCGGGATTAAGATAAATTATGTTTTAAAATTAATGTGATTTTCATTGTTCACTTTTACCTTTCATTTCGGTAAAAGTAACGAAAACGTATCTAAGAGATGGAAGATAAAGATACCATCCTCACCATCTGGATGCATGGCGGTCTAACACAGTGCGTTTTACTAGGAGTTTTCTTCCTCGTACAACTTTTCTGTGGAATTGTTTACCACTGACAATTTTTCCTAACCAATACGACTTAGGGACCTTGAAGAAAAGAGCCTACTCCTTTTTATAAGGTCGGCAACGCAACTGCGATTCCCCTGGTGTTGCGGTTGTTCATGGGCGGCGGTAGTCACTTATCATCAGGTGAGTCACATACTCGTTTGACCCTCTTCTATATAAAAAACAATGTATTATTTTATAAAACTGAAGGATCAAAGAAGAATTCATCTGATGATATGTGTAAAGTTCATTAATTTTTTTTTATGTAGGCCAAAAATATCAAAATCTCTAAGTCATCTTAACATTTATGTTAAAGACCTTAATTTAAAAAAAATCTCTTAATTTACATGGGACGACACCTGAAGAATAACCTTTTTATTAAAAAAAAAGAATCATCAAATCAAATAAAGTTCACTATAGACGAATGTTACAAAAAGCTTGTTTAATATGTTTAACTATTTTACTTTATTAATTTTAATAAATATATGTACAGTTTTTATGTTAGTTAGTTAATTTTAACCTACTAGTTATTTTTGCAACGCCTGTCAATGGTTGCTAAGTGATAAGTATCTTTTGTAATAAATATTAACTTATTTTACACTTAGTGAGCATAATATATATAGTGATATATGTAGTGAGCGAATAAATAAATTCAATGTATATAAAGACCAAAAAGGATTCCTACCGCCTAGTCTTAATAAATAAATACTAGGCGCTAGGTCTCATTTTTGGCAGAGTAGTTTATTTAGCAAGGTACTAGTCTCTCGCCAACGTCTGCAGCAATGCGTGCCCTGCTGGGTAACGATCTGAAGGGTGTGTAGAGCCAGTATAATAAGAGGATGTGAAGCATTCCATGTTAGCTCTCAGAGGTGACAACGCTGACATTACAGATGTAGGCTACATCTGTAATGTCAGCGTTGTCACTTGTTATACTTTGTATACTGTTTGAAGTTGATTGGCGGTCTCCTATAAGAGTTTTCCATAGAGAGATATGGTTTAGTAGTTTAGTTTCCTACGTAAAATACCAAACGTAAAGATTTTAATTATATTGGTACCACAACCTTTCAATGGGCACACGGTCGGATCCGACCAAGGCGATATTCCGTCAAAATTCAAGCGGTCGAATCCGACCGCACCCAACTACAGCACTTTAACCCATAAACACTTATATTACTAACTACGTTTCTATAAAGAAGTTTGGCATTATAGAATTCACACAAAATTTTCTATCCTATGGTCTAAACAAAAGTCAGTTACTCTATGTATTTTTATTTTTATTCTACTGTAAATTTACGTCATTTGTCGACCATAAGCATTAATGGCGCAATTTTAAGGTAGAATAAAAATGAAAATCCATAGAATAACTAATTTGTTTAGACCAAAGGATATAAAATTTTGTATACATTCTATAACGCTAAACTTCTTTACAGAAAACGACTTCTCGACTCGACGACTTCCAGCCTCCCGAACAAGCCGGTTTATGAAAAGGCTTCAGTACCATAGACCACTGACACATACATACCCTGCAGCAGACTGTACATAAGACCGAAGAGTACAATCTGCCACTTTGCCTGGCGTATGTGGACTATGAGAAAGCTTTTGATTTCGTCGAAATTTGGGCGGTGCTAAAGTCCCTTCAGCGGTGCCAAGTTGACTGTCGGTATATCGAAGTGCTGAAGTGTTTGTACAGAAGGGCTACGATGGCTATCCGAGTACAGAACCAGAGTTCTAAACCTATCCAATTGCAGAGGTGTAAGACAGGGTGACGTTATATCTCCGAAACTCTTCACCGCCGCGTTGGAAGACGTTTTCAAGCTACTGGACTGGAAAGGATACGGTATTAACATCAATGGCGAGTACATCACTCACCTTCGATTTGCCGACGATATAGTCCTTATGGCAGAATCGCTGGAGGACCTTAGCACTATGCTCAATGACGGCTGGATAGGTCTTAAGATAAACATGAACAAAACAAAGATCATGATCAATGTCCATGTCACACCTATGCCGGTAGTTGTTGGGAGCACTATGCTCAAAGTTGTTGACGAGTACGTTTACCTGGGACAAATAGTCCGACTAGTTAAGTCCGACTTTGACCGAAAGGTCAATCGACGGATTCAACTCGGCTGGGCAGCGTTCGGGAAATTACGACACATCTTCTCGTCAGGTATACCTCAATCTCTGAAAACTAAAGTGTACAACCAGTGCGTGTTGCCAGTGATGACTTACGGATCAGAGACGTGGTCCTTCACTGCTGGCCGTATGAGGACGCTCAAGGTCGCTCAGCGAGCTATGGAGAGGGCTATGCTTGGAGTTTCTCTGCGTGATAGACTCAGAAATGAGGATATCCGCAGTAAAACCAGAGTGACCGACATAGTCCAACGGATTAGTAAGCTGAAGTGGCAATGGGCCAGCCATATAGCTCGAAGAACCGATAACCGATGGGGAAGAAAGGTTCTCGAGTGGCAGCCTTGTACCGGTAGGCGTAGTGTAGGGCGATCCCCCACTAGATGGAGTGACGACCTGGTAAGACATGCAGGAAGTCGATGGATGCAGGTGGCTCAGGACCGTGCTTTGTGGCATTACTTGGGGGAGGCCTATGTTCAGCAGTGGACTTGTGAAGGGCTGTAATGATGAAGATGAAAAAAGATACCAATTTATTATTATATATTATAACATAAAGGTTTTTTGAAAACCTAAACGGAATCAAGAAATGTGAAAAAATTAGTTCGACATTCGTGTTCAGATCATTGGCTAAGGTAATGTAATATTTAAAAAATAATTGTCTTAGTGATGTGCCGTGATAACTCGGCAAAAATCGACTCGAGTTGAACTTCAGGTAACTCGATTTTGAGCTCAAGTTACGCAATTCAAATTAGCTGAACAAAGCTGTGTCTATTTGTCACAAATTATTTTTATAAGTGTTCTTCCATACAACACAATTATTACTACTACACTTAATAGGTAGTTATATATTATTTTTGGCATGCGTATCGACAATCTTCATAAAATAATATAACTCTAATGTTACGACGTAAGTCTTAATGTTATTAACAATTTGACTATCACAAAGTATACTTAATCAATTTATATTATATATAACATAAATTGATATTACATTATAAACATATTACCTAAATTATAAACAAATTATATTTATATTATCACTAAATTATAGACAAACACTGTATTGGCCTTAAGTTAAAGATGCGACTTGAGTAGAATTTTGTGACTAGAGCCACTCGGGTTAATTTATGTACTCGTATGAATTTCATTCTAAATGTACACTAGTTTTCGAGTAAATCGACAATTTAACCTTGCATCGAGTAAAAGTTTACCATTAGAGTTGAGAGTAGTGATTACTTTGGTTTAACCATTTTTTTAATATGTACCTTTATAAATAAGTAATATGTGGCAACATGAAATTAAAATTACAAATCAATATCATAAATCAAACTAAGTTCATATTTGTTTACAACATGCCAGACGCAAGTTTGAATTTGGATGCAACCTGTGATGTTACCCGCAGCGACTTATTATATACACAAGTAAATTAGTGAAGTAATATCTATATTGCACCCTCCAAATCTATACGATGTGCCGAGTTAACTCGGTAACTCGATAAAATTAATTTTCTACCGATTATCGAGTTGGACATGTCTAAGCCCACTTATATCCGAGAGCAATTTTGGGAAATGGTATGGATTGTGTTAAAGAAATGTAAGGGAAATGAAAATATTATTATGCTAGGAGATTTTAATGGAAGGGTTGAGGTGAGGAGGCTTGGTTATGAAAGGATATTGGGAACGTTTGGTGATGAAAGTATAAATGAAAATGGTGAAAGCCTCCTCAGCGTATGTATGGAAAAGAATCTTTTTGTAACGAACACTTGCTTTCGCCACAAGAGGATTCACACGTATACTTGGGAAAGAGGTGATGATAGAAGCATGATAGATTTCCTAATTGTGGATGAAAGAATGAGGGTCACAGTGGTAGATACGAGGGTTTACCGGGGGTCTAACGTAGTAACGGATCATTATTTGGTTTTATGCCGAATTAATGGTCTATTCAGGCGTTGGCGCCATCGGTCATCTGTGTCTACCACTGCGTTATAGCGTATTAGAACTGAAAGGTTACAAGAGGAAGGTGAGAAAAACAAGTTAAATTGTAGACTGAAAGAAAATATAAGTGGTTTGGATGAATTATGTATGAATGAGTTAGACTTGGAGAACGTATGGCAAAATGTTAAGAAAGGCTTAGTGGATGCAGCTACCGAAGTATGTGGTGTTAGTAAGAGAAAGAATGAAAGGAAAAATAATACGTTATGGTGGGACAATGAGATACGTATGGAAGTTGAAGCAAAGAAGAGAGCATGGCTAGATTTACTGGCAACAAAGGCTGGTAATTCTAGCGGTACGAATGATGATATTGAAAGAAAAAAGTAGTTGAAAGGAAAAAGCAAGAAAGAATGGATAAGAATGATAGAAGAATATCGGATAACTTCCAGGCAAATACTAAAATGTTCTGGAAACTCGTAACAACATACGACATTTAAAACAGCCTGTAATGAATGCTATAAGAGATGAAAATGGCTATATTCTGAGTGATTAAGTTTTGAGTTTAAAGAGATGGAAGGAATATTTTGAAAGCGTTTTTATGAGTGAGGAGACAACGTATAAAATAAATGAAGTAGAAACTCCGAAAGAAGAGGAAAGAGGTAGCGAGATAAGTATAGATGAAATAATGAAAGCAATGAAAAGCATGAAAGCAGGTAAGGCTGCCGGATATGATAGTTCACTCGAAATGCTAAGGGCTGGAGAAGAAGTGGTGGCAGGCCTGCTGCACACCTTGTTTAATTTATGCCGGGAACTGAAGCGGGTACCGGTAGACTGGTGCAAAGTAGTGATGGTCCCAGTATATAAAGGAAAATGGTCGCAGCAGGACTGTAAAAACTACCGTGGTATCAGCCTTCTTAGCATTGTGGGAAAACTGTATGCTAAGGTTCTGATTGAAAGGGTCATGAAAGAAACTGATGAAAAAATTAGGAATGTGCAAGCGGGATTTAGAAAGGGAATAGGATGTACAGATCAAGTCTTTTCCATGCGCATGATCGCGGAAAAGTTTTGGGCCAAAAACCAAAAGATTTTTTTGTGCGTTCATGGACTTGGGAAAGGCCTATGACAGAGTGGATAGGGATGTGCTATGGCAAACACTGAATTCATTTGGGTTGAACGCTGGCTTGATACAGGCATTGGAGTCGCTTTATAGGGACTCTAGTGCTTCCGTTAGGATCAACGGGGTCTACTCGGACTGGTTTGGTATCCTTAAAGGTGTCAGATAGGGCTGTGTGTCTTCCCCGTGGCTGTTCAACCTATTTATGGACACTTGTTTGCAAAATTTGAAAGTTGAAGAATGCGGGTTAAGAATGCGTGAGTTAACCGTCAAATGCCTTTTATACGCCGATGATAAAGTTATACTTGCGTCGTCGGCGGCCGAGCTGCAAATGATGGTTACATTAATGAACAGATCATTAAAGGAATGGGGTATGAAAGTGAACGCAAGCAAGACGAAAGTTATGGTTTTTGAAAGAGAAGAAAGTAAGACGATATGTGAAATAAGAATAGAAGGGGAGTTGATCGAGCAAGTAGATGAGTTTGTATATCGGGGGTTGCGTATTTAGCAGGGATGGGAGATGTGATAAGGATATTTAATAAAAGAAGAGTGTGGCTTGCAAGATGATGTTGTGACCAGGATTAAGAAAGGAATGCTTCGATGGTTTGGTCATGTGGAAAGAATGAATGAGGAAAGAGTGACAAAGAAAATTTATGTTGCAGAAGTGAATGGCAGAGTTGGAAAGGGACGTCCTAGGCGAAAATTTATCGACCAAATTGGTGATTTATTGAAAACGGGCCAAATTAGGAGTACCCTTAACCGACAAGCATGTATGCGTAGGTGTATGGATGTGAAGGAGGCGAGAGATATGTCAGGATCGTACCAAATGGAAGTCTGTAGTCTCTGCCTACCCCTCTGGGTGACAGGCGTGAGTATTTATGTATGTATGTTTATGTTATCGAGGTGGACAAATTCACTCGATTCACTCGAGTGAAATTAAACATGGTTCGAGTCGCATCATTATGGTAAGAACAAAATGAAGTCTGTGGTTAAATATATTAAATTTTTTGATGGTCGCACAATTAAAACATGTTTGATTTTCATTTACAAGCATTACTAGACTAATGTTTAAGAAAATATGGATATTATCAATTATCATGAAGGTTAGCCAAATATTAAGTAATTGACACATTACGTATGTACATATTTCTCTTTTTATATTTTGTGGTAAAATTCGCAAATAAAACTGACAAGTTTACGTTAATTAATATAATTTTATAATTTTTCACCAAGAATTTGTTAATATCTATTATTAAGTTTGTTGAATTACTTAAAACAAATACAAATAAAAAACAGGTCTTAGAACCTTAGTTTGTTAAAAGTGAAAAAGTATTAGGTTATGTTATTAGTAAAATCTAAATTAAATAATAAACAGAATAAATGCACAAAAGAAGTTTTTATAATGTTAAAAGAAAATTAGAATCTTTGGGCCGAGGGACTTAAAGGGGGTTTTGAAGAGCAATTCATATAACTGCATTTGTGTACAAATAGGTACTTACCTTATGTATTCAGCAAGTTGCTTAATACTAACACGGATCCTGGATTTACGAGTATACCAGCCATATTAGATAGGCAATATAAATGGTACATATACTTATGTGTTAAAAATGTAGTAATTATTTGTACTATAATCAAATATATAAAGTCTAATAATAATAGTTTGCATTAAAAAAGTGTAATGGTTATATCTATTATGCTTAGAAAGCTGTGTTGTTCACTCTGCAGAAAGGAGTATTATTTTGTCATTTAGAATCAGATATACTTAAAATAACAATAATATCTTTTTCTCCTATGTACATGAAACCATTGAAAATAAAATGTAAGACAACTTTTACATAGTGGAATATCGTTGATGTTAATCAATAATTACAGCTTCTGTATTTGATCACTTGGAGCTGATTAATGCTGTTTAATTTATAATATTTTCTTTATTATTTTACATATGTACAGGCAGATATAAGAAAATGCTGACAGAAATAAGTAAATACAGTTTATTGACATTGAAGGCATAGTCTTATCCTATATCTCTTATTATTAAAAATGTCCTTTTGATTCCTATATAATATAGAAAAAATAACATATGTATTGATAAGAATTAATCATTTAGTTAAAACACCTATACAATTTTCATTAACTTCTTTTCAGGTGGATCGCTTAGAAGAACAAATCTGTATGTCTTGCAGGCTGAAAGCTTTCAGAGGCAAAAAGTGTATGGATATTGAAGACAACAGTCTTATATCATATCTCTTATCATTGAAAATAGTTGCTTACAATACCATAAATGTACATGTTATCATCAAGTTGTTTTGAAAAACTTTCATATATATACTTCACTAAAATGTTTCTACCTATGTCCGTTATAGACAAAACATAAGAAACCATCCAACCAATTTCAGTGAAAATGTTTGTGTGTGTTTGGATGGATCCCTAGATGGTTTTATTTATATTAGCACCCGGTAGATGGCACAGTTGTCGAGATCCATAAATCACCAGTGCAAAGCTGAGACGCATCGCTAGTAATAAATACATTTAAATTATGCCTGTCTTTTTGTCATCCTTAGACACAGACACAGACAACAGTTTAAAACTTCTTACTTCCTCACTATTTATCATTGTGTAATAACAAAGATAAGCATGTTAATTCCAGGTCATTTTATTATGATGCATACTACTTACTAATCAATCAAAACATATTAAAACAAAGTCTTGACACCGCTCCTGTCTATCTATTTCAGTCAATTATCACAGTTCAAAAAATTTGTTAAACTAGGTTTGTATAAAAAAGGTTATTATAGTATAAAGGAATTTATGGATAACAATAACCCGTGGGTAAGGTGATCGCCGGACAACCGGTGATTGTAAGCTGTTATTAGTTATTAGTATATACAAGACGGAGGTTTTTTTCCGAACCAGTGGTAAATTAAAAAAGTGACTTTCAATAAGTATTATTTATAATCTAAATTGAATAAAAGGTTTCTGTACCTACTACTGTTAATAGGATACTCAAATAAATTATGATTTACAATAACAAATAGAGTTACCTACCTACATTATATTTTGTTTTTTATAATACAACAGTACAACCGTTTGTACAACCAGTTTAAAACATATTTTTTTATTGTGTGTTGGTAATATTACAAAAATAAATGGACATATTATATCCCTTAGCCATCTTAGTATTTGCAATTTACACTCACAATCAATCAGTACATGTCAAAAATAGAATTCATACGACATTTGTACACAGACAGGCACTATGTTTTGCCGGAACTAATGAAAGATTTTACATCGATTTCAAAGTATCTATAAATGCTGAAAATATCTACAGCTTTGTTTTATATGTACTATTATTCAACTATACACTATTTTAAACTTATAATACCGATGAATACTAGTAGAAAATCGCTTTCAGTTTGTTTTTAGGTTATTGTTAGATTCACATTTTATTTGTTAATTTTTCAAGACTCCGTTTAGACGCAGTAAAACTAATAATATTATTGTAATCTATGGATATAAGGAATAAATCTAAATGAATTTCATTGAGAATCTTTAAAATTTAAAGTGGACCCATTCTCCATATAAAAATTGACTGACATTCCGTGTAGTGGCGGTGTAAGAATATCTGCTACCTCATATCATCCCGCAGGTGTCGTGACACAATGGCGACACGACGGAGGGTATAACTCAGAAAATGGGCAGCAGCGTCTTCCTAATAAAGACTAAAAGTATAAAAACTGGGGTTGCCAAGCGTGGAAACTATGGCAAACATCCCCTACGTCTGGCAATGTATGGGTGAGGCCTATATTCGGTAACGGTAAAAATAACTGACATCCTAACCAAAAACCCGGAACGGTTATATACCTGACTGCCCTTTCCCGTATTTATAACGCCGTTTGTCTTTTTGTAATCTACCTCGCCTTAAATATTATTAAAATAGCGTATTCTCAATTTAAAGCCGTGTTGGCTAATTAATCTGATTTATTCCCACGTGCTATTGAGATAACATCATCGTGTAGCGGTTAATATAATACAATTTATGCTGAACCATTTCGTTGACAGTTTTATTATATCACTAGCCTGGTTCCCGGCGCGTTGCTACCATAGAAGAAATAATTGTGGAGATATCGTTTAATATTTGGGACAGCTATATTGTTCAATTAGGAATGATAATATATTCATTGAAATTAAATAAAACATAACTTTCAAATAAATTTGTCAATATGTTACAAGCGCCAGCTACTGTTAGTTAATTGTACTCTACCTACAACCTTCGCGCAAGTGCAAGCAATATGTTGACAAAGTTTAACCGCAATCTGATAAACGGTATGGCAGCGGATAAAATACGAACAAACAAACATTAATTTTTATAAATTAGATTTAGTAACGTACAAACAACTTTCTTAATAGTAGTATATAAATAAAATTGAAGTGTCTGAAAATTGAAGTGAATTATGTACGGTATTTATATTAAACAAACAATTTTTAAAATTTGTCTGTCTGACAGAGAACTGGTATTGTAACGAGTAACTTAGGCTACGTTGAAATTAGAAAAAGAAAAATCAAAAACCGGCCAAGAGCGTGTCGGGCCACGCTCAGTGTAGGGTTCCGCAGTTTACCGTCCGTCACAATAAGTGTTCCCACTTATGAGTTTAAAAGTGGGTATCCATTATGTTCGCGCTCCAGCAGCGCTCCGCGCTCCTACAACTGCTCCCAGTAGTGGGTACTGTTGTTTCCATCCAAGTTCAAAATGATTTTCCTAGAAAGTCCTTATAAAGTTCTACTTTTCAGATTTTTTTCATATTTTCTGAACTTATGGTTCAAAAGTTAGAGGGGGGGGACACATTGTTTTTTTTACTTTTGGTGCGATTATTTCCGAAATTATTGACATTATCAAAAAATGATTTTAGTAAACCCACATTAATTTTTAAATACCTTTCCAACAATATATCACACGTTAGGGTTGAAGTTAAAAAAAAAAATCACTTCCCACTTTACATATAGGGGGGCTACCCTAATAAAACATTTTTTTCCAATTTTTATTTTACCACTTTGTCGGCGTGATTGATACACATATTGGTACCAAATTTCAGCTTTCTAGTGCTAACGATCACAGAGATTAAGCGAGGACGGACAGACGGACAGACAGACATGGCGAAACTATAAGGGTTCCTAGTTGACTACGGAACCCTAAAAACTGCAGCCATCTTTGCATAGATGACTTTGATTGATGACTCAAAATGGCGCTCCTTCATTGATGCGATTTTGACAGTTAACATTGTAGAAAATATTTTAGTCGATTTTAATATCGTGAAGTGTTATTCCTTTTAGGTTGAGTTTTCGATGTGTTCCTAATTATTGCCAAAGCTTGTTTGCTATTTTTGTATGTCTTTGTGATTTTGTCTCTGTCCTTCTCCTAGTTTCCGTTTTATATATTTTAATGAAATTGAAGTTGCACGAAATATTGCAATAATTATATTATATTAAGTTCAACAGGTTACTTGAATGTATTTAGACGTAAATCACCACTTAAATTTTTTGTTTGTCTATCCGTCTGTCCGTCGTCTGTTGCTAATCTTCGGAATGCAATGAATGATGCAATGAGATCAAACTTTACGAACCTTTTAAAATAAGCGTGATAAACGAGCACACATTCCACCCGATGGTAAGTGGATGCTGTGGCCTATAAACATCTATATCTAACCTCGGATAATAATCAAAATGTAGATTCGTTGCCACCTCTGAGGACTAAGATGCAATGCCTCGTTTCCATTAAACAGGATCTCTGGTTTTCTACACCTACCATACTAAACACAGACATTAAGCTGTCATTTTAAGGTGGTATTCTGTTTTTTTTATAGATGAGGGGGAAAACGAGCATGCGGATCACCTGATGTTAAGTGACTACCGCCGCCCATGATCAACCGCAAGACCAGGGGAATTGCAGGTGCGTCGCCGGCCCTTTAGAAAAGAGTAAGCTCTTTTCTTGAAGGCCCCAGGTCGTATCGTCCCGAAAAATCGCCGGTGATAAACTATTCCATAGAGTGGTCGAACGCAGAAGAAAACTCCTTGTGAAACGTACAGTGGTGGACCGCCAAGCATCCAGATGGTGTGGATGGTATCGGGACGTTTGCTGCGTAGTGCGTTCACAAAATTTGGCGGCTGGGATTAATCCAAACAATTCCTCAGAGCACTCTCCATGGTATATGCGAAAAAAATGCAAAGAGATGCAACATCTCTTCGCAGCGCCAGTGAATCGAGCCGATCGAAAAGCACTCGGTCGTCAACGATTCGAGCTGCTCTGCGCTGAAAGCGGTCAAGTGGAAGGTCCCATGGTGGTCCCATCTCTGGGACTGGGGAGCCCCAGCCGAGAGATGGGAACAGTGTTCTATGTACGGTCGAACCTGCGCCTTGTAAAGTTGCAGGCGGTGTGCCGGCATGAAATACTGTCCCGCTCTGCTGAGCACGTCAGGCTTTTTAGAGGCCAATTTTGCCTTCTCTACCAAGTGACTATGAAACTTCTGTCCACGACTTGTGTCTTCTGAGGATTAAACTATATTTAGTCGCCCCCAATCCGATACTCTGTTCAGCAAAGACTCGACTTCAGACACAAGTTTGTCCCAGTACTTAGAGACGTTTTCCCGAGAAATATTAGCACAGCCGGTGTACAGAGCATCACCAATGCTGTCATCTGCATAGCAATGAATGTTACGGGTTTGCAATATATCATTGATATGCAGAAGAAACGGCGTTGGCGATAGCACGCAGCCTTGTAGAACACCATTAATAGGCTTGTAATCGGAGCCTGCACCGTCTACAAAGACCTTGATGCTCCGCTCTGCAAGAGAGCTGGTAAGAAGCGCTTTGTGCCAAACCCGATCGAAGGCCTTTGCAATATCCAAACTAACGGCCAATGCCTCCCCCTTGGACTCTACTGTCTCCGTCCATCTATGAGTTAGGTAGACAAGAAGATTACCAGCTGATCGACCACAGCAAAAACCGTACTGGCGATCACTAATCAGCTGTGGATCCTCAAGGTACCTCATGAGCTGGCAGTTTACAATGTATTCCATTGTTTTGGAGAACAAGAAGGTGATAGCGATAGGCCTGTAGTGGGACGGGTCTGAGCGGTTGCCTTTTTTAGGGATTGGGTGGACGAAAGCCGTCTTCCGTGATTTTGGGACTACACCTAGGGAGTAGGAATAATGTGAGAGCGTGATACTTCCCTTATTTCATTACAGTCCACAAAATAATTGGCTATACAGGGACCATAGACAGGCCCAGACTCACGCAATCTGCTTCAAAACATAGAATACTACAATTGCGTGGTCATCTGCTTCTCTGACTTGTTTGTGTTAAAGTCATACGTACTGGTTTATGTAGTGAAAGATAACACATTTATTGGTTGAGTACAGGGTTTCTTTCGTGTTTCATGTTAGAGGCCGACGTCTGATGATTTTAAAGTGCAGTGGTGAAGCATTGACTGTGGCGATGTAGACAGCGGGTTTGATTCACGCACGTAACTTAATTTGGTTAGACCTACAAAAATTATTCCTGGTCTTTGGTTAACCGTTTGAAGACGGAATTACG
Organism: Parnassius apollo; assembly: GCA_907164705.1. Classification (NCBI taxonomy): domain Eukaryota; kingdom Metazoa; phylum Arthropoda; class Insecta; order Lepidoptera; family Papilionidae; genus Parnassius; species Parnassius apollo. Next base: position 8,256,246 of record CAJQZP010001060.1, on the reverse strand, counting down.
GGATGTTTCGATCCCACATGGAACAAGCATTTGTTTGACTAAAATTGTTTTAGTCTGACCGCCTGTACACAAGTGAGGATAACAATGCCTGTATATTCACAGTACTCATGAGTAACAATAAATTTGTGGTATTCTTTATTAAAATTTAGTTGCATGGACTGCAAGTAACACTCGAAATCAAAAAAATAATTATTGACTCGTTAGAAACTTATAATAAAAAAATATTATATTGTTCAAGGTACGAGGCGTGTCGAAAAACAGGAAATCATCATCATCGTTTTCATCATAACAGTCCATCACAATTTCATTGCTGAACATTGGCCATAGTTCATTTCTGAACGTGCTTTTTCCAAAACACGATGCCACCTGTGTCTATCGGCTTCCTGCATCCCTTACTGGTAGATCGTGAGTCCTTCTAATGGGGAGACACTACACTTAGCCCACCGGTACGAGACAGCTACTCGCGAACATTTCTTCTACTGCTTATTGATCCGTTGAGCTATGATAGATCCGTTAGGCAGTAAATCTTTTTATTACCCAGAGTACAAATATGTTTTTACTTCTCCAAACATGACATACACGCCTTAAAAACCTTTCTAAAACCACCATGATTAAAATAGTTTATCTCCTATCTTTCTTGTTTCCTCTCTCACTAAAACTCGATTAATTTCACGCATTATCCCACTCATTAGTATATAAACTATATCAAGGACTGACATGTAGACAATTCCCCAGCGTACTATTTTTATTTTTTAATAACTACAGGTCACGTACATTCATCCCACTCGGGCTCTTGTTCTCTATCATGAGATGTAGCTTTCTATTATTAACGTTTATTTCTTTTTGACCGACTTGTTTGTAAATATTATTCTTCAATTTGTGTTATATATTTTAAGATGTTTGCAGAGTTTCAGTTAATACTATTGTGCTTCTACCTCTTAAAAGAGGTAATTGTTCGCCGTAAATTTCAGACGATATAATATTTGCATTTCATGTAATATTTCTTAATTTTTTATAATATATTTGTTGCAGTACAAATAAAGATAAAATTATGAAAGAGTTCTTCTCTGCGTTTTGTAATGAAAAGAACACAGACTGCTTTCTCGTCACCTCGACATCACGACGACGACCAGTAATGAATAAACTGGACCCCGTTGATTGATTGTTTCTTAGAAAATTGTTTAAATATTTTAGTTTTTAGTTTTATTCCATAGTTTAAATACGTTACAATTTTCAGAGACCCATGTTTGCAGCATCAAATTGAATATTGTCCGTTAACACGTATTGAGACAATTTTTTAATGTTTTTTTTATGTATTGAGACAACTATAATATATTAATTTATATATTCTTTATCAAAAATAATAATAATATTTTGTTTAAAAAATTGGATCATATTATTAGTCACTATACCATTGTTTCACTAATAGCCGAGCATTAATACAATATATTTTTTTAATTTATACGTGATGACCATTCCCTGAGAGTTGTCAGCGCTTGGACTAAACGTGGTGGACTTTTCACTACCCAAATCTCTCTCAGTAAAGGATATAACATACTAATAAAAGTGATATACTTTACTTAAGTACAGTATATAGGTTTATATAACATACTAATAAAAGCTCTGACTATATTTTACTTAAGTGCCATGTGATGGCGGCGTAAAACAACTCATCACTATATTTCGTCTCATGGGAGTCGTAACAGGAGACTGAAAATTTTAGATAAATCCCATGGCATCCAATATATGGTAGTATAACTATCTCGAATGTAGCTATTGGTTGCTAATTTTTAATCAGCAATAAAGGGCCACAAAATGGTGCGGCCTTAGGTTTCCTGGGTTCGAATGCGGGAACGGATGGTGACTAAATGCTGAGGCGACTAGGTTATTCTTCTAATCCGGAGTGAAGCTGTGATGGATTATTTGCAACGGTGCCAAATTTACTGGTGGTACATTGAAGTGCTGAGATGCCTTTACAACACTAATACGATGTCCATCCAAGTACAGGACAGTCAAACTAAACCAATCCAGTTGCATCTCGGAGTGAGACAGGGGGATTTCATGTCCCCTAAACTATTCAAAAATGTACTGGAAGAGACAATTGATTGGAAAGGACGCGGCATTGACAAAAACGGTGAGTACATCTCACACACGCTTTTTTGATGATATCGTCGTCATGGCAGAATCTCTGCAAGAACTTTCGGACATACTGAACAGAATTGAAGAAACTGAATGGATCCACCCATCGTGTTGATCTGTGCATGAATCCAAACAATACAAAGTTATGTTCAACGATCACGTCATGCCAGTTTTAAATAATGTCAGATTTTCTCGTCACCCATACTGCAAAATCTGGCGACAAATGTTTTCAACCAGTGCGTTTTGCCGGTACTCACTTATGGTACCAAAACGTGGATACTGACGATATTGCTACTCCATAAGCTCAAAGTCTCTCAGCGAGCATTGGAAAGGGCTATACTCCTAGTTTCCCTGGTTGATAAAATTTTAAATGACGAAATCCGCCGGAGAACCGAGATTGCTAATTTAGCCCTCCGTGTCTGTAAACTGAAGTGGCAATGGGCTGGTCATATCTGTCGCAGAAGTGACAACCGGTGTAGTAGTCGTGTTATGTAGTGGAGATCGTGTATAGGCAAATGTAGTGTTGGAAGCCCTCTGATCAGATGGAGCGACGATCTGCGCAAGGTGGCTGGTAGAAACTGGATGCGTGTAGCCGAAGATTGGGCTAAATGGTGCGCCTCGAAAGAGGACTATGTCCAGCAGTGGACTGCCGCAGGCTGATAGTGATGATGATGATGATGAACTATTTTTTATAGAAGAAGGGGCAAACGAGCATGTGGCTCACCTGATGTTAAGTGACTACCGCCGCCCATAATCAACCGCAACACCAGGAGAATTGCGGGTGCGTTGCCAGCCCTTTAGACAGGAGTAAGCTCTTTTCTTGAAGCTCCCCAGGTCGTATCGGTCCGGAAAAATCGCCGGTGGTAAACTATTCGACAGAGAGGTTGTACGTGGAAAAAAACTCCTTGTGAAACGTACAGTGGTGGACCGCCAAGCATCCAGATGGTGTGGATGGTATCGGGACGAAACTGCACGTCACTCGATATGTCGACGCCGAGGATTCCGATACTGGCTGAGGCAACAAGGGGAGTGCCTTGAAACTGAGGGGATACGACAAAGGGGTTCTTTTTAGCGGTTAACGCGCAAACTTGTGTCTTCTGGGGGTTAAACTGGACTAGATTTAGTCGCCCCCAATCCGAGACTCTGTCCAGCAGAGACTCGACTTCAGACACAAGTTTGTCCCGGCACTCGGAGACGTTTTCCCGAGAAATATTGGCTCGGCCGGTGTAAAGAGCATCACCAGTGCTGTCATCTGCATAGCAATGAATGTTACGGGTACGCAATATGTCATTGATATGCAGAAGAAACAGCGTTGGCGATAGCACACAGCTCTGTGGAACACCAGCATTAATAGGCTTGCAATCGGAGCTTGCACCGTCTACAACGACCTTGATGCTCCGATCTGCAAGAAAGCTGGTGATCCAATCGCACAATTTCTCGGGAAGCCCATAGGAAGGGAGCTTCGAAAGAAGCGGTTTGTGCCAAACCCGATCGAAGGCCTTCGTAATGTCCAAACTAACGGCCAATGCCTCCCCCTTGAACTCTATTGCCTCCGCCCATCTGTGAGTTAGGTAGACCAGAAGATCACCAGCTGACCGACCACGGCGAAAACCGTATTGGCGGTCACTAATCAGCTGGTGATCTTCAAGGTACCTCATGAGCTGGCAGTTTACAATGGACTCCATTGTTTTGGAGAACAAGGAGGTGATGGCGATTGGCCGGTAGTTGGATGGGTCAGAGCGGTCGCCTTTTTTAGGGATCGAGTGGACGTAAGCCGTCTTCTATGATTTTTGGACTACGCCTAGGGAGTAGGAGTACCGGAAAAGACGCGTTAAAACCGGTGCCAACTCTGGAGCACACGTCCTCAGCACAATTGGGGGGATTCCTTCAGGCCCACTCGACTTGTGGATGTCCAGGGAGAGGAGTGCTTTGCGAACCGAGCGCTGTGTGAAGTGCACTTCCGGCATGGAGCACTCACACCGCGGGATGGTCGGCGGAGTACTCCCCCGTCATCGAGAGTCGAGTTAGACGCAAAGAAAGAGCCTAGAAGATCGGCTTTCTCCTTTGCGGTATGGGCCAGTGAGTCGTCCTCCCTGTGCAGAGATGGAAGAGATGGCTGACAGAAATTCCCCCTGGACAGCCTTGGCGAGAGACCAGAATGCACGGGTTCCAGAAGGAAGGCGAACTAGTTTCTCGCCAATTCTGCCTATGTGCTCTGACTTTGCCTTGGCAATGACTCTTTTGAAGGACCTAGAGGCGGAATTATACTTCTTTTTTAGAGCGCTGGTGTTTACATCCCGGGACGCTGATGCATCAGCCCAGGCTTGGTAGCACTCCTGCTTATAGCATGATGCTATTTTACAGGAGTGACCAAACCATGACTGAGACTTGCCTCCAATGGGTACCACAGAGGAAGGAATAAAAAGTTCCATACCCTGAAGTACCACATCAGCAACAGAGTCCGCAACAACGTTGGGATCATCCGGCGAGAAGCAAACCCGCCCCCAAGGGTAGGATGCAAAGAAAGACCGCATCCCATCCCAATTGGCTGACCTATAGTGCCAAACACGGCGGCAGCCTGCAGAATGCAACCGCGATTTCAGCGTGAGTGGCACCACACTCCGGACCAGATAATGGTCCGAGGAGCCTAAAGGGGCGTCGACGGAAATCTGATATCCGTCCGGGTGAGAGGTCAGCAGAAGGTCCAACAGGGAAGGTGCATGATCCTCCACATCTGGAATCCGCGTAGGCGAAGTAACCAGTTGTGTCAGACCATATGCCAAGGCAAAATCATGAACAGATCTCCTCGCATGATCGGTTAAACGTGAACCAAGCCATTCGGCGTGATGGGCGTTAAAGTCGCCGAGGATCACGATCTCTGCGGAGGGGATCTGCTGTAGCAACGAATCTGCAGCCATTTGGACGTGGTCGAATAGTCGGTCTGTTTCGGCATTACCGCTATGGGACCTATAGAGGCACCCGTAGACGCGCGGATGGTCGTCGCTGTCTACGCGTAGCCAAAGGATGGACAGGTCCGAACCTTCAAGTCTGCCGAGGCGTCGAGAGCAGATGTCGTCTCTGACGTAAACGCAAACTCCAGCCCGAGGCACAAAGGAGTGTTCCAGTTTGTACCCCGGGTAGGAGAGATACGAGACACCAGCCGGAGAGGACACCTGCGTCTCGGTCAAAAAGAGCAGAGCCGGCCTCGCCGTCTCGAGATGGTAGTGGACGGCGTTTAGGTTAGAGTGAAGTCCCCTGATATTGCAGAAATTCACGGACAGCGTGGCAGGGGTCGCCTTGGTCTTGTTGCTCCGTTTGCTCCGAGCAGTTGTAGTCTTGAGCGGAATTTTGCCCCCCCCCCCCCCCCCAGAATACGCGGGGCAGCCTGAGCACCCACGCTCAGAAGTGGAGAAACATGGTCGTGGATGCTCAGCGAGGGATTCTCCAGGGGTGCTGGTACCCTCCTGGGGTAGTCGATCATTATTTAATTCCGCTACCATGTTGATGGGGGAGGGGATTTGGGCCTCCGGCCACCTGCACTCACCAGACGAAACGCGGAAGCAGAGCTTCTACTTCACGCCGGTATTCTGTGAGGTCGTGGTACCACCCCGGTTTGAACCGGCCCATACGTGCAACAGCAAAGCTGCCGCGTGGCTCTACCACTGTTGAACTAAAACTTAAAGTAAATAAAGTAAAGTAACAGCCTATATACGTCCCTCTGCTGGGAACATGTCTCCTCTAACTTCTAAGAGGGTTTTAGGGCAAGGAAGTGTCCACCGTACTGCCACAATATGTGTTGGCGGACTTCACGTTTTCGAAATATATTTTATTTTATTTCTCAGACATGTAGGTTTCCTGCCGACGTTTTCCTTCACCGCAGAAGAAAAGGAAGAGGAGGAGAGGTAAAACAGCACTTAAATTGTAATTAAAATTTCTTTTCTGCAGGGGATAAAACCCAGGTTGCTCGCTACTGTGAAATTTACAGCGAGCGCTAACTCACTGAACTACCACGGCTGTTTGACATAAACGTAACTTCAACCTATATTTAGATATAAAAATAGGCATTTTCCTTAGAAAAAAAAGGCTTTTTTCAGGCGAGAGAGGAGAAGATAACACAATTTATAAAATCTTTTTCATTTATATCATATAAAAGTAAATAGTCAAAATCGAACAGTTCAAGCGCGCTGCGTTGGCCAGTGCCTACCGAATTAGCTTTGAGTTTGGACGTACGACTATGTATTTTTAATGCTCATTAATTTAGTACTAATTTTCTCGAAAATTGCGAGCGCAATGAATTTTTTTATAATCAAGTGAGCCTTATATTGCTTTCTTTTTAGGGTCTTAATTTCGTACCGATTGTGACATCCTTAACTAATTCATTTGCGTTACTTCCTTACTAAGATTTATTACTTGTCCGCCTTATACTCTTCTTACTTGATCTATAGCAAATTTGTGAACGTCTTAAGGCAGTGTATTTATAATAGTAAGGATAACAAACCAGTAGATACTGACTTTAGGTAAATTCGTGCTGCATACATAAATCACTGCAGGTTGACTCTATCACGAACTAAACTATCGTATCGTAAACATATGTCGCAATCTAATTTTTATTATTTTTTTTTTTAATAACGAAAACGAGAATTAAAAAGTGAAAAATGATCTACAAAATTATACATTTTAATTTTAGGACTAATCCATCACTATAAAAACTATGCACTTAACTTCGTTCGAACATTATTTAAAAGGAATACTAGCAATATAATTAGTACTACTAATATTCTCTATAAACACTCTAGTTAGGCTTAAAATGCTAGTGTTGTGTGTGGTACACGACATCGAATGGTAGAATCAAACTTGCAACCTTTATGTTTCGTAGTCGGTACCTTTAACCATAAGGCGGCGGTCACCTTATTTATGACTAATATATAATAACTCGTTTAATTTTTAACTAATTTCGAAGCATTACTTATGAGAGCCGTTGTAATATAGAGATAAACACTCGCATAGTGTTGTTTGCCAGCAATTTAAGATAAATTTAAGTAAACATCGTGAAGAAACCTATATGTCTTCTTTTTTAGAACAATACACACTACCTCTACACTAAAATTTTCTACTGTATCGTGGGGGCAATTTGCATACATAAGTTTCATAAGGACAAACATCCAGATATATAACAGTTATTTGTAAGCCATAAAATACTTGTTCCGAAGGGGATTCGAACCCGCGATCCTTAGCGCTGCAAATCATTGCTAAACTACTGCGCCACGGAGCCGTCAAAATGTATGGAAAAATAAAAATATTTTTGAGCACATCCCAAGTCAGCAAAATCACATTTGTATACGTGGTAGATCCCATAATAGGTAGATCTACTTTAACAGCCTAAGGTCGGTGTGTCCGAGGAAGCACCGTTCTCGCCCAGATTACCAGCATGAAATTCTGCATAAAGTTTTTTAAATAATCGTGAGTCTGTGCTGCTCGTCCACCTGATTGCACATGTAATATAGCTGCAACAGACATATATCGTCTCGACTGGGTTAGGACAACATTTGCCCAGATTACCATCATGAAATTGCAGAATAATTTTGTGGTGTTTTAACCTGAGCCTGACCTAAAATACTAGCCCGTAAGTGGTGACGTAGCCGAAGATTAAAAAGGTTGAACTAGAGAACCTTTTTTAAATAAAGACGCTTTTCAATTAGTGCTCAGGGTTAATAACTGTTTACTTATATGCGTTTTGATTCTCAGTTATACGCCTAGGTGTCTATGCACCACAGTATCCACTTATATACAAGAGGTCTTATTTGTCAATTTATTGGCTACAAAAAAATGTTTCACAAAATTTATAAGATTAGTTAACTATTAGATTAGTTCTATGTATTCACAGCCTAATTCAGCTGAAATAATACAGAAACGGCTTTTGGGAATTTCCACTTGATTTCCTATGACAATTTAAAATTTTAATTAGGCAGCGTCAGTCAAGTATTTTCTGTTTTATATAAGTAAATGACGTTTTTACATTATATAATTTTTAAGGGTCTGGATGTTTCTAATTGTGAAGTTTATGTACGAAAACTGCCTCCACGACTTAGAAGTAAATCCTAGTGAACTAAGAACTACCTAGGAACAGGAAGCATTATTATTCCGGTGCTGCGATGAACGTTGTGAAGCTAGATGGCTTGCAGTATATGAAGACTGCAGACGATATCTGCTCGGGAGCGAGTGGGTTGGGTATTTTATGATGATGATGAAACTTGAAGTTTCCGAAGGTTGTTGGTTGCGTGTTCAGATCACGTCGGGGTCACCACTGTGGCCGTGGTAGGAAAAGGGGAGATCTCCCGCCGGTCAAGGTGTTCTGCCCAGGGAGCGGCCAACACTCCGTGTGAGAGTTCGGAGATGTGCTATGTATACTGTTTATGATTCAGAACTTTGATAGCGTGATTTAGGCTACGGTGCCTTTTGATTATGGTGAAATGACAGCGGCGCCACAGTTGCTACTACAATTTGTTTGGTTCCCTAAAAAAAGGCACCAAGACAAAGCGATTGAGTCAATCGTGGAAGGACCATGGTCTCATGGATTGTCGTATGGCAAGTGAGAAAACTTATACTGGAAAGGAGACATTTCATCTTAGCCCGCAAGGATAACAACGTATCTGCATTTTATTCTTATTCGTAGATATAGGTATGTTGTTTATGGGTCCCGCTTTGCTCCCTATTAAATATATATATATATATATATATATATATATATATATATATATATATATATATATATATATATTTGTTTTTGCTCCCTATTAAATATATAAAAGAGATTTTTATTGAGATATTAATTAATATTCATTAGATTTGTTTGCATTTAACGTGTGTTTTTATTTTTATTTCAGGCACTTATCGCTACAAGTTACGAGTAACTTCAGGTTACTATCATTTTCAATTATTTTCGTATTTCTTAGAAAAATCAATCATAATGTAGTTAAATTAGGAAGATCTATCTATCTTTAAAACGCGTATTACGCGTACCAAGAAATACCTTGTAACACGCAAAAGTTGTATTTGGTTCTTCTAATCTAACATACTAAATAAATCAGCCTTATTCTACTATTTTTCGCTGATATTATTTTAGAGTGTGGTGCTTACCGACTGTCGACCCATTCGTGGTAGATCTCGTTATAAAGCTTAAGCGTAGTAGGTATATTTATAGCGTAGTATATTTTTTATAAAATAAATATGTTAAACGAGCACACGATACACCTGATGGTAAATAGAATATCAAAATGCAGATGTGTTGCCCCAGAGTACTAAGATGGAATGCCTTGTTTTTAAGTAAAGAGGCATTTTGTCAGTTTTCTACTATCACCATACTAAATACAGCAGAATAAAGCTACTGTTTTACGCTCGTACTTCCTCGTAGTCCATTCCCGGTCGAGCCGACCTATTCGTGCTACAATCGTAATATGCATGCTGAAGCGTGGCTCTATCACGTATTGAACTCACTTGTATCGTGGATGCGGTTAACATGCATAACTCATGTACATGTATCAAGACCAGGAAAAACTTTTTAGGCCATACATATAACTATTCTGTACAGGAATAGAACCTGCGATGCGCAGTTTCGCAGCTTCGCAGCTAATCTTAACCACTGCGCCACCGAGCCACCTAATGTGAATAACCACATTATTGTAACATATCATTCATTAATTACAGCTTATCAACAGTCCTTTGCTTCCCTATAGACTACCTCATAGCGTTCATTTTGCCGAAGTTGTAACTCTTAGCGTGTTAGCTTTCGCAGTTATTTACTATTTTCAGTTGTTATCAGGAAGATGTGGCTAACAATCTTCCATTTCAGTTTCCCTCTATTACATCTTTCGACACCCACGGGATGATATGAGGGAGTGGATTGTCATCCTGATGACCAATATCATCCTTGATATTGGTCATCAAGATATAGTTACCAGTTACTCACCCCATGGAATCTGGAATTCATGGCTTAATGTAAACACTTTTCCTACAAAGTCCCAAAAAATATGCAAGATCTATTTATCAAAAAGTAAAATTTTTTTATTAAGTAAAAATTGTTTAATAAGGGTTACTATACCACTAAAGAGAACATGGTTGATAATAATCCCTGGGAATGCCTACAAAGCTGTCTCTAAATGTGTTCATACTAAATTATATAAAACATTATATTGTAAATTATATAAAAAAGTCCCGTTGGTTTTATTGCTGGTTCTTCCCAGGACAGAGTTCTTTTCCGAACTAGTGGTAAAACTTATATGACATTCAATAGTATTGTTGTAATATATATTGAATAAAAATGACTATATTCTATTAGTTATTTAGTTACCCAGTAATATGACCACGTCACTGATTAGATAATGGACCACGTCTCTATTCCATAGGTTACAACTGGGCCACCGTCCGTAGTAATATTCGGGTCCGATTTTACATATTACGTACTTCACCCACCAGAATCAATTTGTTACAAAGTCCCTGAATTCAATTTAGTGAACTATGATAAAATCATCTGCTAGTGACGGAGGTTAGACGTTGTAAGAAAGGAAATTATATTGGCAATCACTTGAGCGGAAAGGAGTCGCCTTCTCGACAATTTCGATAACCAAACGCCCTATATTTGTTTCATTGGTCTTATTGTTTTTCTTTCATAGGTATAAACGGACGCTAGGAATTAAAATTTTTATCTATGTTAATCTATGCATCTATAAAAATAGATAAAATATTTCATATTTCATATTTATTTATTGCATTTATGAGTATTAGAATAGGCGGCAAATACAGTTTAGGTACATCATGAAGCCCATTCGGACATGGCAAATTAAATAGACAATAATTAAATATTAAATTACAAATTAAATTGAATAACAAATCAAAATAGAAAACTTGTTACATTATAAAGTATGTCAATGAGAAAATCAGTGTTATTTTTGCAGTTAAAGGTACAAGACACAAGGTACAGGTACAAGGTATAATTAATATATATTATAGTCAAATGAAATCAATTATCAAATTTAATTTAAATAGCGTATAAAATTAATTTAGTTTAAATAAATTATGTCAATAAACAAATAAAAAAATTAATTCAATAAAGTTATGTCAATTTTAAAACTAGGTTTTATTTGCAAAAAATCATTCAAATCCATTGAGCTTTTATGTACTACGTACTAGAGGCGACACTGCATTCAGCTACTCTGTTCCACTCAACTGCGGTGCATACACCGCACTTTATTCAGTCATTCGCTAGGCGCTTGTAAAGTTGTCACGTGTTGTGTTGATTTAAAAAAATCTCATGAAAAAAATATGCCGTCGTGTGTACTTAGATATTGCACAAATAATTCAAGAAATGTCAGTAAAAACATAAGAATTACTTTTCATCGGTTAATAAGATACTTAACCAATAAAAAAGTAATATAAATTAATAATATTTTTGCTTTTTGGTTTTTTTTTTTTTTTTGTTTTTTTTTTTGTTTTATTTTTAGGTTTCCACTGCAAAGTCAAAGTGGAATAAATTCGTCCATTTTTAACTCTGGCGTACCCAGCATTTATGAACGACTCTTATTCTAATTTAAATAAATATATTTTTAATTTAAATGCTACGTTAATAAGTTTTGTTAAACATATATTTAGTATGTTTTTTTATATTTGACATAGATACCTTTTAAAATATTTAGATAAAAATATCATTAAAATGTAATTGAGATATAATATTATGTAATATTATTATATCACACAATAAATGACAAAATTTAAATATTATTCTCGATATAATTTACCTATTTAACAATACAATCTAATATTACCTACGGAACATTCTACCTATGTTTATTCTATGATAAAAAAACCAACTGCGCGAACACTGCGTAGCGCACATTTTTTGGTTGAAATATCTGTTCTAGTACGTAAGTACATATTACTTCACATTGAATAAAACTAAATTTACGGATTCTATCGCGTTTATTTAACTGATTTTACTTATTTTTAATTCCCGACGTTGGGGGGGGGACGGGGGCGACTCCCCGGGACAGTCCCCCCATGGTTGCTGTAAAGCATCCGAAACGTCGGGAATTAAAAATAAGTAAAATCAGTTAAATAAACGCGATAGAATCCGTAAATTTAGTTTTATTCAATGTGTAGTGTTCGCGTAAATTTAAGAAATCATTACATATTACTTCAATGTTCAAATCATAGAAATTCTTGACATTCAAAAATTGTTTTAATTCTTTTTCAAACTTATATTCACCTAATTATTTTAATTTTACTTGGCAAGTGATTATGCCCGTTGACGGCCATATTTGCTGGACCGATTTTGCACAGGGCCAGCCGTGCTGCACGTAAAACAAAATCATATGCGCGGCGCGAAGCATGGCGGCTCAACGCCTCATTTAAAGACATTAAATTAAACTGTCTGTCTTTAATATATAAATATCTGACCTGCTAGCTCAGGAGGTTATTTGCATGCTATTAAGACATATACAACTATTTTTTTAAGTTTTGTCTGTCTGTCCGTCAGCGCTAATCTTCGAAATAGCTGAACCGATTGTGATGAAACTTTACGAACAGTTAGAGAGTAATGCTAGGAGAGATCTAGATTATGTTTTCCAACAAACGAAATATTGGTGGCTTAAAGTTTTTTTTTATTTTAAATCTCAACAACGCCGCATCAATACATCCTATACAGAGACGGGGCGCGTCGCTAGTAGTAAATAGTATTATATATCTATACATGAATAAGAAAAATATTTTTTTAATTCAATAGCAATAACTTACGAGGGGACATTTTAAAGTTCGCGGAGTGGGGGTTAAGGAGTGGAAATTAAAATCCAAATGTATTTTTCCTTTTCAATATATTCACCTACTACCCTAATATATTCGTATCTTTCAATTAACTTATGTATACCCTCAAAAATTGATTTGTCTTTGTCTAAAAAAATACGCCGAAACTGCTTCCTTCACTTCTTCATCACTTAAAAACTTTTTCTCACGAAGTTCTTTTTTTAAGTTTGGAAGGTCAAGACTATAGATATATGTGATGGGTGTGGCAAAATTTCGAGGCGCACCTTCTGCAGCGTAACCATCGCAACATGGCACTTTGTCGTGTCGAACAGGCGCGTTGTCGTGCAGAAGACGGATGGATTACTTTGGTAAATTTTCGCCTCCTTTTCGTTAAATTTTTTGGGTGGTGGAGAGCCTTTTTAGTGTCACTGCATAGAGTTCTGTCCGGACTCAGGTTCAGTTCAGACAGGTTAACTCAAGTTTCGTCACTAGTAACAATTCGAGCCAACACTCAATCTTTGTCTTCCATACAAAGGTCTAAAAATGTACGAGAACACTCCACGCACTGTTGCTTTTGTGGCGGTGAGAGCATTCTAGGCACCCATCTTGCGCTGACTTTAGTCATACAAAAATGGTCATGAAAAATTTTGAAAATGGTTGTATCTGATACATCAACCATTTCTGCGAGGTTCTTTCTTCTTTAAGCTTTTTCTTTAAAAAAGTCGGCAAAATAATATTAGAAGATGCACTTCTAATTTTATATAGTCCCCCCGTGACCATGGTTTGTAAAGACCAAAACGTCGGGAATTAAAAATAAGTAAATTCAGTTAAATAAACGCGATAGAATCCGTAAATTTAGTTTCATTCAACTTTTTGAATAATTTCCGAAGTGTTCACCTTGATCGGCCTTCCTGGCCGTGGGTCGTCTTCAAGTGACTCTTTGCCCTGTTTAAAAATGGTATGCCACTTGTAAGACATAGTTTTACTTGCACAAGAGTCTCCTTAAACGGATGCCATCTCTTTCAGTATAGTCTGAACTGATTTTGCGCGCTTGGTAACGAACTTTATAACGGCACGGAATTCGGTTTTCTCCATATTTCACAATTCCGGATTGACTTGTTTGGTTGACGATAACTCAAAAACTTATGATCTAATTACAATAAAACCCGGTATTTATACTAATAATGAGTTGCTAAATTAGCACGTAATTCAGCGACGTCCCCACTTATTACCTACAAACCCATTCCGTGAACTTATAAACGCACCCTCGTAAATACGTCCTACTGTTCCAGATATGCATCTTCTCATTTCCGTGATGGATGTAGAGCAATTAGTCTGCCGCGCTGCTTCGAGCGTTGGTAGATAACATATGACCTCAAAGCATTTCATTTCTTTGATATGTTGGCTGCCTTATGATGTATCCTTTACCGTCAAGCACGTGGTTAATCAGCACTTAAAATTGCGATTAACAATTTCATTGGTGCTGGCGGGTTCGAACACAGTTCTAACAAAATCCACTTTTGAACATAAGCCTGTTCGGATTGTATTATGTGAAAGATTGTTTAACCTACTTAGACTACCTTTTTTGATTTTAAATCTCTAATGATTTTAAACACTTAAATAATATGGTCCCGGGGTTGAATCTCGGTTCGGGTCACGATCAATAACTGTATTTCTCTGTTAAGAAATTCTCACTTGGACATGCAGTGGCGTTGTTTCACCCCCGTGCTTCGAAAAGCACGTAGCGTCGTTGATCTCTCCGGTTTTCGGATTACCGTCTCGGTTCGTAAAGGGTAATAGGGGAGGAACTTCTCCGAGGAAGGGTCATCATAGGGCGGCTGGCGATGGTGGGGCCGCGGATGTGTGCGAAAGCGTTCCCGTGGCCCCGCCAATATGCTACGAAGGTGGAACACCATGGTGTTTGAGTAGGTGTGCGTGTGACATAACCCATCCTTGACCTCGCGAGGCGAGAGTGCGTAGTCCGCCTTCACCGAAATTCCGTTTGGTCGATTTGCCATAGTGACCACTCTTAGCAGGCGGATTTACAGCTTCTTAGCTAGCTTACAGCATTTTTTTATTTTGTAGATGTGTGATGTCACTAGGAACACGTAAAAGTTTTAATCATAATGAACTTCTATAGATAAAGTTAGTCCTTATACACCCCACAGCTAGACATTGGCTTCCATTCCAAATTGGACCCATTTAATTAACACAATTTGTTTTCTTCTATAGGTTTTAATAGTAAAATATTCTCCATCGAGGCCAATGTCTGGTAAATCATATCAAGAACGATCAAGAAAGAGCACATGGATCTTACCAGCAATCTGTTCTGGTCTGAAGGGCTTAGAGAGCTTATAATTACAGGCTGTGAGGCATTCATAATGTTCACTATCAGCATTGCAGTCTATCAAATTCTACTGCTGAACATATGCCTTCCCCATAGATTGTCTCATAAGGGGGTGTTTTGTCCAGTTGCCACGCTTGGCAGCTTTTTTGTTATTTTGAGCTGTTAGCAGGAAGATGCTGCTGTCAATCTCCTTTTTATTTAAGCCGTGTAGTGGTGGAGTAGAATATTCCTGCGAATATTGGGGTAAGAGGCGACAGAGGAAAATGAAGTAGAATATGTTGTATTAATAATGAAAGAAATTTAATTATAAAAGCAAAATAAGCAGGCCGGCTTATGTCACTTTTATTAAAAACACCCTAGTTACATCAAAAATTAAATAAAGAACACAACAGCGGCTGCTACGTAATTGTGGACCGAAAACTTGGCTCCGTTTATTATTGTCATGATGTCTAATTAGGATACAGGGACAAAAGAAACCAGGTTATAACAAAGTTTCTATTTTTGTCAATGTGTACTCAAAAATGTTTTCTAAGCGTTTTTGGAGTTTTGTATTTGGAAGTTGCCTCATTGGTCTAGTGGTTGCATACGCGGCTGCTGATCATGAGGACGGCACAACCCGGGATTCAAATCCGTACCGTTGGCTCGTGCCGAAGTAAAAGTCAGTTATTCAGTTTTTATTCGAATAAATTATCAGTAGCAAGCCGGAGTCAGGAAGTTGGTGGTGTTTCACCGCCAGAAAGCACCTAAAGCCTTTTTCCTGTGTCGATCTCTTTACGGTCGTCTTATCGTCGTTCGGTTTTGCCGTCTCATCGAACTACGAGAGTAAGGAGTAAAGAGTGCGCCTGTGTTTGCACTAGATTGTAAGCATATACGCCACGACAGAAATTCTTTCTGGAGGACATTAGTATATATTATTAATTCATAATGGACGTTACTTGTATAAGGTTACGGACGGAGACTGAGGAGCAAAGAGGGATCAGGCGTAGGCTCTGTGCCCAATCTCTCTCCGGTCAGTCCGGATTGCTAACCCATCGGACCATGACAGTGAGGCAATAGCGAGTGCACCTGTGCTAGCGAATACTCTCGGGGTCGGCCCGCCGTAACCGAAATACGGTTTAGAGGACATTAATATTGAAATAATACTAGTTTTTACGGAATTTATCGCGTATATTTAACTTTTTAAAGACCCGACGTTTCGAACGCTTTACAGCACTCATGGTCACGGGCGGGACTGAGATGTTCAACGTCCACATTATATAGTTAACCGCGTTATTATATTATATATATATATATATATATATATATATATATATATATATATATATATTTTTAAAACAACAGGTTAAACAAGACACTGTTTTTAACTGTGTTTGTTTGACCAATAGTTCGCTTAGTGTATATATTCTTTACCAATAATCCCCGTCTCGATGGAGCGATTGGGACTGATTTCCAAACAGCATTCAGTGATTTTGAGACAGTGCGAAATAAATGCATGCATGAAGCTCGAGTACGACTGATATAGCGGGTGACGTGAAAATTATTTAAATTGAATATTTCGTAAGTAATAGTCAGATTTAGTAAATTTTTATTGTATATAATATCTAATTATCATTCCTAAAATCCGTATTATAATGATAAATAGTAAAATAGAATAAATAATTTAATAGAAAACTACAACACTTAGAATGATTGCAAATTATCATTAAGAATAATGAATAATACATTGAGCTATTATGTACTACGTACTAGAGGAGACACTGCATTCAGCTACTCTGTTCCACTCAACTGCGGTGCATGCACTGCACTTTAATCAGTCACTCGCTAGGCGCTTGTAGAGTTGTCACGTGTTGTGTTGATTTAAAAAAATCTCTTGATAAAAATATGCCGTCTTGTGTACTTAGATATTGCACAAATAATTCAAGAAATGTCAGTAAAAACCAAGGAATTACTTTTCATCGGTTAATAAGATACTTATTCAATAAAAAAGTATTATAAATTAATAATAAAGCAAATTATTCCTAAGACGCCATCTCGTATCATTGAATATAGATTATGAAATTAATATGTTCAGATGCGACATTTCTGTGGGTACTTAAGTTTAGGACGAATATATTATTATACTACACATTTTTTTTTGTAGAAACATATAAGTTATTATAATTATGCTAAATTTTTCATGTTTAAATCTGCTTATTATTCTTTTATTTTATTTTTAGGTTTCCACTTCAAAGTCAAAGTGGAATAAATTCGTCCATTTTTAACTCTCGCGTGCCCAGCATTTATGAACGATTATTTACAACATTTATGATTCTAATTTAAATAAATATATTTGTAATTTAAATTTTATGTTAATAAGTTTTGTTAAACATACATTTAGTACGTTTTTTTAAATTTGACATAGATACCTTTTAAAATATTCAGATAACAATATCATCAAAATGTAATTCTGACATTAATATTATGTAATATTATATTAAATTAGCACATATACAAAATAATCAAACAATTTAAAAAATTGTAAGTACTCGATATAATTAACAATACAATATAAATAAACAATTATTACATACTGACCATTCTACTTACGTATAATCTATAATAACAAAAACTGACCGCGCAAGCGCAAAGCGCGTTTATACCAACTGCGCATGCGCGACTCTACTATTACCGCGCATGCGCGAAGACATAGAAGTAGCGCACAATTTTTGTTTGGAATAGCTTCTCTAGTACGTAGTACATTATAACTCAATGGAAAAATATGATAATACAGTAAAATTTAATTCTACGTTGCGTGACTTACCGTGTGTTCCGTGTAGTGGCGGTACCAGGAGTTTCTAATATCAACTAAAATAAAACTGCTGAAGATGCTGCAGCCCATCTCCTGTTTAATTTACTATAGTAAAATTTAATTCCACTTTGCATGACTTACCGTGCGTTCCGTGTAGTGGCGGTACCAGGAGTTTCTACCAAAATAAAACTGCTGAAGATGCTGCAGCCCATCTCCTGTTTAATTTACTATAGTAAAATTTAATTCCACTTTGCATGACTTACCGTGTGTTCCGTGTAGTGGCGGTACCAGGAGTTTCTAATATCAACTAAAATAAAACTGCCGAAGATGCTGCAGCTCATCTCCTGATTAATTTTCTATAGTAAAATTTAATTCCACTTTGCATGACTTACCGTGCGTTCCGTGTAGTGGCGGTACCAGGAGTTTCTAATATCAACTAAAATAAAACTGCTGAAGATGCTGCAGCCCATCTCCTGTTTAATTTAATGTAGTAAAACTTAATACCACTTTGCATGACTTACCGTGCGTTCCGTGTAGTGGCGGTACCAGGAGTTTCTACTAAATTAAAACTGCTGAAGATGCTGCAGCCCATCTCCTGTTTAATTTAATGTAGTAAAACTTAATTCCACTTTGCAGGACTTACCGTGCGTTCCGTGTAGTGGTGGTACCAGGAGTTTCTACTAAAATAAAACTGCTGAAGATGCTGCAGCCCATCTCCTGTTTAATTTAATATAGTAAAACTTAATTCCACTTTGCATGACTTACCGTGCGTTCCGTGTAGTGGCGGCACCAGGAGTTTCTACTAAAATAAAACTGCTGAAGATGCTGCAGCCCATCTCCTGTTTAATTTACTATAGTAAAATTTAATTCTACTTTGCATGACTTACCGTGCGTTCCGTGTAGTGGCGGTACCAGGAGTTTCTAATATCAACTAAAATAAAACTGCTGAAGATGCTGCAGCCCATCTCCTGTTTAATTTAATGTAGTAAAACTTAATACCACTTTGCATGACTTACCGTGCGTTCCGTGTAGTGGCGGTACCAGGAGTTTCTATCTAAAATAAAACTGCTGAAGATGCTGCAGCCCATCTCCTGTTTAATTTACTGTAGTAAAACTTAATTCCACTTTGCAGGACTTACCGTGTGTTCCGTGTAGTGGCGGTACCAGGAGTTTCTATTCTAAAATAAAACTGCTGAAGATGCTGCAGCCCATCTCCTGTTTAATTTACTGTAGTAAAACTTAATTCCACTTTGCATGACTTACCGTGTGTTCCGTGTAGTGGCGGTACCAGGAGTTTCTAATTCTAAAATAAAACTGCTGAAGATGCTGCAGCCCATCTCCTGTTTAATTTAATATAGTAAAACTTAATTCCACTTTGCAGGACTTACCGTGCGTTCCGTGTAGTGGCGGCACCAGGAGTTTCTAATATTACTAAATTAAAACTGCTGAAGATGCTGCAGCCCATCTCCTGTTTAATTTACTATAGTAAAACTTAATTCCACTTTGCAGGACTTACCGTGCGTTCCGTGTAGTGGTGGTACCAGGAGTTTCTATATCTAAAATAAAACTGCTGAAGATGCTGCAGCCCATCTCCTGTTTAATTTAATGTAGTAAAACTTAATTCCACTTTGCAGGACTTACCGTGTGTTCCGTGTAGTGGCGGTACCAGGAGTTTCTAATATCAACTAAAATAAAACTGCTGAAGATGCTGCAGCCCATCTCCTGTTTAATTTAATATAGTAAAACTTAATTCCACTTTGCATGACTTACCGTGCGTTCCGTGTAGTGGCGGTACCAGGAGTTTCTACTAAAATAAAACTGCTGAAGATGCTGCAGCCCATCTCCTGTTTAATTTACTGTAGTAAAACTTAATTCCACTTTGCAGGACTTACCGTGCGTTCCGTGTAGTGACGGTACCAGGAGTTTCTATTCTAAAATAAAACTGCTGAAGATGCTGCAGCCCATCTCCTGTTTAATTTACTGTAGTAAAACTTAATTCCACTTTGCAGGACTTACCGTGCGTTCCGTGTAGTGGCGGTACCAGGAGTTTCTAATATACTAAATTAAAACTGCTGAAGATGCTGCAGCCCATCTCCTGTTTAATTTACTGTAGTAAAACTTAATTCCACTTTGCATGACTTACCGTGTGTTCCTTGTAGTGGTGGCACCAGGAGTTTCTATCTAAATTAAAACTGCTGAAGATGCTGCAGCCCATCTCCTGTTTAATTTACTATAGTAAAACTTAATTCCACTTTGCAGGACTTACCGTGCGTTCCGTGTAGTGGCGGTACCAGGAGTTTCTACTAAAATAAAACTGCTGAAGATGCTGCAGCCCATCTCCTGTTTAATTTACTATAGTAAAACTTAATTCCACTTTGCATGACTTACCGTGCGTTCCGTGTAGTGGCGGTACCAGGAGTTTCTAATATAACTAAAATAAAACTGCTGAAGATGCTGCAGCCCATCTCCTGTTTAATTTACTATAGTAAAACTTAATTCCACTTTGCATGACTTACCGTGCGTTCCGTGTAGTGGCGGTACCAGGAGTTTCTACTAAATTAAAACTGCTGAAGATGCTGCAGCCCATCTCCTGTTTAATTTACTATAGTAAAACTTAATTCCACTTTGCATGACTTACCGTGCGTTCCTTGTAGTGGCGGCACCAGGAGTTTCTATATACTAAAATAAAACTGCTGAAGATGCTGCAGCCCATCTACCTGTTTAATTTACTATAGTAAAATTTAATTCCACTTTGCATGACTTACCGTGCGTTCCGTGTAGTGGCGGTACCAGGAGTTTCTAATATCAACTAAAATAAAACTGCTGAAGATGCTGCAGCCCATCTCCTGTTTAATTTACTATAGTAAAATTTAATTCCACTTTGCATGACTTACCGTGCGTTCCGTGTAGTGGCGGTACCAGGAGTTTCTAATATCAACTAAAATAAAACTGCTGAAGATGCTGCAGCCCATCTACCTGTTTAATTTACTATAGTAAAATTTAATTCCACTTTGCATGACTTACCGTGCGTTCCGTGTAGTGGCGGTACCAGGAGTTTCTAATATCAACTAAAATAAAACTGCTGAAGATGCTGCAGCCCATCTCCTGTTTAATTTACTATAGTAAAATTTAATTCCACTTTGCATGACTTACCGTGCGTTCCGTGTAGTGGCGGTACCAGGAGTTTCTAATATCCTAAAATAAAACTGCTGAAGATGCTGCGGCCCATCTCCTGTTTAATTTACTATAGTAAAATTTAATTCTACTTTGCATGACTTACCGTGTGTTCCGTGTAGTGGCGGTACCAGGAGTTTCTATATCTAAATTAAAACTGCTGAAGATGCTGCAGCCCATCTCCTGTTTAATTTACTATAGTAAAATTTAATTCCACTTTGCATGACTTACCGTGCGTTCCGTGTAGTGGCGGTACCAGGAGTTTCTAATATCAACTAAAATAAAACTGCTGAAGATGCTGCAGCCCATCTCCTGTTTAATTTACTATAGTAAAATTTAATTCCACTTTGCATGACTTACCGTGCGTTCCGTGTAGTGGCGGTACCAGGAGTTTCTAATATCAACTAAAATAAAACTGCTGAAGATGCTGCAGCCCATCTCCTGTTTAATTTACTATAGTAAAATTTAATTCTACTTTGCATGACTTACCGTGTGTTCCGTGTAGTGGCGGTACCGGGAGTTTCTAATATCAACTAAAATAAAACTGCTGAAGATGCTGCAGCCCATCTCCTGTTTAATTTAATGTAGTAAAACTTAATTCTACTTTGCATGACTTACCGTGCGTTCCGTGTAGTGGCGGTACCGGGAGTTTCTAATATCAACTAAAATAAAACTGCTGAAGATGCTGCAGCCCATCTCCTGTTTAGTTTCCACATATAATGGACCCACTTACCTACATTATGATTAAGTCTTCGTATAACTTTGTAAGTGCGTAACTAAATGCAGTGGCATAAAATAATCATAAATTCAAACGTCAGCAACTAAGTGTACAGCATAGCTATATTGTTTATGTCAAAGCACTGTGTTGTTTTGTCAAAACCATAAAAAATATTTATATGGTGACATAAAATGTACTGCCGTAGATGATTATCAAAACTGCGTCGCCTTTATGAGATGTTTCTGAAATCTTACGAGACAAAATTTAAATTTATTGTTACAACAATTCAATTTATTGTTGTAAGACATTGCAGTCAATTCAACTATTTTTCTGTGTTTTGTTTATGTTGTACGACGTAGTGGTTAGAATATCCACTACCCCGTACCGTCCCGTGGCTGCCATAAAAGGTAACAAAGGGAAACAAACAACATAAGGGCAGCAGCAACTTCCCGATAACATATTAACAATAAAAATAACTACTAGTACTAAGCGTGGCAACTATGGCAAACGTACAGAGACAATCTACGGGGAGGCTTATGTTCAGCATTGAACACTTGATATGCTGTAATGAATGAATGAATAAATAACAAATTACGACTGTATTCAAAAATTGATTGAACAGTTCATTACTTTCCGTTTTAAGACTAATAAAATGATGCTAAATATGTGAGTACTCGTGTGTACCAAATGGATAGGAACGAGCGTTGAACAAGTGTGATTTTAACTGAACAAACTACCACCGTTAGTAACTTGTCTTAAAGGTACAAAGAATGTGTAAATTAAAAATTTTTAGTGTTTTAAAACATTAATTTACAATAAACTAGGAAACATTTAGAAGCAACATGGTAGCGATCACCTCATTCTTAGACTTTATTGTCGATCCCTTCTAAGGGTCCCCTTTAGAAATATAATAACCCTTATTAAACAATTTTTAGTGGATATCAAACTAATTAGTATGTGTGTGTGCCTGCATACATGCGTCGTTAAGTGTCGTAGTATCATAGTCACCATGACAATATAGGAAACTTAACGCGTAAATTAATTTAAACAAAACACCATCTTTTTTTGTTACCTCACTTTGGGGCGGTTAATTTTTATAACTTTAACATAATTTCGTCTGTTTTATAAATAAAAATAAATATTAAATGTGGTAAAGTTAATAAGCTATGATCTGCGTAGTATTATAAAATGATATATCTTACCTAGTTTAATAAGCATCCCCTGCTCTCCCTTAATTGCGTGCACTACCCCAACACCACTAATCCCAGCACCACTAGTCCTAACACCACTACACTAGAAGCTAGGATCTTAACTTAGTGTTCTACTATCGAATAGGCTACTTCACCTGAGGATGCCTCGTTTAGAGACCAAACAGGTGTCCTAATATCGACGTATATTTCCTAGTATAGTATCATCATCATCATCATTACAGCCCTTCACAAGTTCACTGCTGAACATGGGCCTTCCCCTAGTAATGCCACAAAGCACGGTCCTGAGCCACCTGCATCCATCGACTTCCTGCATGTCTTACCAGGTCGTCACTCCATCTAGTGGAGGTCGCCCTACACTACGCCTACCGGTACGAGGCTGCCACTCGAGAAAGTTTCTTCCCCATCGGTTATCGGTTCTTCCAGCTATATGGCCGGCCCATTGCCACTTCAGCTTACTTATCCGCTGGGCTATGTAGGTCACTCTGGTTTTACTGCGGATATCCTCATTTCTGAGTCTATCACGCAGAGAAACTCAGATCATAGCCCTCTCCATAGCTCGCTGAGCGACCTTGAGAATCCTCATGCAGCCAGCAGTGAAGGACCACGTCTCAGATCCGTAAGTCATCACTGGCAACAAGCACTGGTTGTACACTTTAGTTTTCAGAGATTGAGGTATACCTGACGAGAAGATGTGTCGTAATTTCCCGTAATATAGTATAAAAAAGTAAAGTTACAGTCTATATACGTCCCACTGCTGGGCTCAGGCCTCCCCTCATTTCTGAGAGGGTTTAGATCGAGGAAGTGTCCGCCGGACTGCCCAAATGCGTGTTGACGAACTTCACATGTCTTCGAAATATTTTTTTTTCTTATTCCTCAGACATGCGGGTTTCCTCACGATGTTTTCCTTCACCGCCGAGCAGGTGGTAAATCAGCACTTAAAATTGCAATTAACAATTTCATTGGTGCCGGCGGGGATCAAACTCGGGTTACTCGCGTTCTTTTATATTTAGATCGAGCGTTAACCACTGATCTACCACGGCACGTAATATAGTATAGTATAAACAAAAGATAAAAATTTATGTATCGAATTGTTTCTCAAAATTATTCAAGTATCCTAAGCTTTTTATTTATGTATCCACTTTTAATATTATGATATGTTTGCTGTGACTTTTTATGGTTATACGACTACAAACAAAATTTTCAATAAAATAAATTAAATGTAAAAATGAGATCTGTGTTTACAACTCATATTAAAACTGTATTATATTAGAGTTCAAGACAGCTCCAAAAATTGTTTGTAGGGTCTAAATGATTGTGGTAAAGAGAAACAATGAAGGATAAGCTTTGGAAGGCTATCAAGTCATTTACATTGATCCCGCTTACAAGCAGCGTTTATAATAAGGGGGATTTACTATCTTTAAAAAAAAATTATCAAATCAAATTTACTGCGACGTGTTATGAGATTTTTTCATAACCAAATATGATTTATTTAATTTGCAAACCAGATTAACAACAATATTTTCGTAACATTTATTGTAAGTATATAAATATTTGTAGTAGGCTTTCACCAGACTTCCATTTCATAATTTAGAGTAAAAGGTACCAAATTATTTTAGTTTTGACAAAGAGAAGCAAGAAAAATAAACAGAATTCTAATAACTATTCCCTATGTTTATCCCAATTCAACTTATGTTTTGACCGTGGGTTTTACCAATAGTTCTTCGGTATTATTCCTGAGTATTTCTATATTATAACGACTTAGCAAAGACTTCATAAGCAATTGTGAGGTGTTTTTCTGTTATGGTAGTCCACACACCTGCATCTATCGACTTCCTGCAATTATTACCAGGTCTTCACTCTATCAAGTGGAGACCGTCCTAAACTTCGCTTATCGGTTGGTCGAGGTCGGTCAAGGAAGTCTGTTATATTTTTATTAAAAATTTATTTATTTTTACCCTTTAGTGTGGTCTATGAAATATCACAACTTTATACTATATAATATAGTATATATATATATATATATACTATATTTTACTTTATCCTAAAATCATTAAGCCCTATTTATTCATTATTAATGACGGAATGTAATTATTTCTTTACATTTAGCCTGAAGTATAACATATCAAAAAAATATTCATTTGAATCAGCCTAGCCATTTCTGTAAGCCGATGAGCATACATAAAAACTATACGCGTTTAACATAGTGTTACGAGCTTATGGTTCGTAGTAGTAATAAAAATTGCCGATAGAATTACCAAAATTAACACTTTGATTCACTTTACACTAATTAAAACTTAAAAGACATAACATAAACACTCACGCCTGTCACCCAGAGGGGTAGGCAGAGACTACAGACTTCCATTTAGCACGATCCTGACATACCTCTCTCGCCTCTTCCACATCCATATATCTACGTATACATGCTCGTCGGTTAAGGGTACTCTTAATTTGGCCCATTTTTAGTATATCGCCAATTTGGTCGACAAACTTGCGCCTAGAATGTCCCTTTCCGACTCTTCCATTCACTTCTGCAACATATATTTGCTTTGTTAGTCTTTCCGCATTCATTCTCTCCACATGACCAAACCACCGAAGCATTCCTTTCTTAATCCTGGTCACTGCATCATCTTGCAAACCACACTCTTCTTTTATCACACAGTTTCTCACCCTGTCACTCAGATTCAGCCCTAACATACTCCTTAGCGACCGCATTTCTACTGCATTTATTCTACTCTCGTGCTTCTTCTGCCACACCCAACTTTCACTA
Organism: Parnassius apollo; assembly: GCA_907164705.1. NCBI lineage: Eukaryota > Metazoa > Arthropoda > Insecta > Lepidoptera > Papilionidae > Parnassius > Parnassius apollo. The sequence continues at coordinate 8,230,311 of CAJQZP010001060.1, read as the reverse complement.
CCATATGTTAAAGTAGGAACTAATACAGCATTGTGAATTGCCATACGTAACTTTTTTTGACAGATTCTGACAATAGAGTGTAGAGCCCCATTTACTTTATTTTCTGCATTCACTCGTCGTTCAATATCCTTTTCATATCTCCCATCCCTGCTGAATACAAATCCCAAATATACGAACTCATCCACTTGCTCAATTAACTCTCCTTCTACTCTTATTTCACATACCGTTTTGCTTTCTTCTCTTTCAAAAATCATCACTTTTGTCTTACTTGCGTTCACTTTCATTGCCCTTTCTTTTAATGACCTGTTCCTTAATGTAACCATCAGTTGCAACTCGGCCGCCGACGAAGCAAGTACGACTTGATCATCAGCGTACAAAAGGCATTTCCCTATCATATTCTTCATATTCTTAACCCGCATTCTTCAACTTTCAAATTTTCCAAACAACTGTCCATAAATAGGTTGAACAGCCACGGGGAAGCTACACAGCCCTGTTTGACACCTTTATGGATGCCAAACCAGTCCGAGAAGACCCCGTTGATTCTAACACAAGCATTCGAGTCCCTATACAGAGACTTTAATGCCTGTACTAAACCAGCGCTCAACCTAAATGCGTTCAGCGTTTGCCATAACACATCCCTGTCCACTCTATCATAAGCCTTTTTCAAGTACATGAACGCACAAAAAACTTTTTGGTTTTTTGCCAAAAACTTCTCCGCGATCATGCGCATGGAAAAGACTTGATCTGTAAATCCCATTCCCTTTCTATCCCGCTTGCACATCCCAAATTTTTTTATCAGTTTCTTTCATGACCCTTTCATTCAGTTCCCCTTAGCATACAGTTTTCCCACAATGCTAAGAAGGCTGATACCACGGTAGTTTATACAGTCCTGCTGCGACCCTTTTCCTTTATATACTGGGACTATCATGGCTTTGCACCAGTCTACCGGTACCCGTTTCAGTTCCCAGCATAAATTAAATAAGGTGTGCAGCAAGCCTGCCACCACTTCCTCTCCAGCTCTTAGCATTTCGAGTGAAACTCTATCATATCCGGCAGTCTTACCTGCTTTCATGCTTTTCACTGCTTTCATTATTTCATCTATACTTATTTTGCTACCTCTTTCCTCTTCTTTCGGAGTTTCTACTTCATTTATTTTATACGTTGTCTCCTCACTCATAAAAACGCTTTCAAAATATTCCTTCCATCTCTTTAAACTCAAAACTTCATCATTCAGAATATAGCCATTCTCATCTCTTATAGCTGTTCATTATAGGCTGTTTTGAATGTTCCCTGGCAGTTCTTACGAGTTTCCAGAACATTTTAATATTTACCTGGAAGTTATCCGATATTCTTCTATCATTCTTATCCGTTCTTTCTTGCTTTTTTCTTTCAACTACTTCTTTTACTCTCTTATTTAGATGTCTAAAGACTGCTTTTTTTCTTTCAATATCATCATTCGTACCGCTGGATTTACCAGTCTTTGTTGCTAGTAAATCTAGCCATGCTCTCTTTTTTGCTTCAACTTCCATATGTATCTCATCGTCCCACCATAACGTATTATTTTTTCTTTCATTATTTCTCTTACTAACGCCACATACTTGTCGGTAGCTGCATCCACTAAACCTTTCTTAAATTTATGCCACACATTCTCCAAGTCTAACTCATTCACACACAACTCAATCAAATCACTTATTTTTTCTCTCAGTCTACATTTGTACTTGTCTTTCACATCTTCATCTTGTATCCTCTTAATTCTTATACGCTGTAACGCAGTGGTAGACACAGATGTCCGATGCCGCCAACGTCTGAATAAACCCCTAATTCGGCATAAAACCAGGTAGTGATCGGTCCCTACGTTGGACCCCCGGTAAACCCTTGTATCCACCACTGCGCTCCTCGTTCTTTCATCCACAGTTGTGAAATCTATATTGCTTCTATCATCACCTCTTTCCCAAGTATACATATGAATCTTCTTATGACGAAAGAAAGTGTTCGTCACAAAAAGATTCCTTTCCACACATACGGTGAGGAGGCTTTCACCATTCTCATTAATACTTTCATCACCAAACGTTCCCAGTATCCTTTCAAAGCCAAGCCTCCTCACCACAACCCTTCCATTAAAATCTCCTAACATAACAATATTTTCATTTTCCTTACATTTCATTTACACCATCCTTACCATCTCCCAAAACTGCTCTCGGATATAAATGGGCTTAGACATGTCTGGGGCGTAGACCCCTAGAACAAACAACTTCTTTAGGCCCACTTTTATTCGTATCCATAGCGGTCTCGGGCTTTCACTTCCTAGCTCTTTTACACATTGATACATTCTTTCTGAAAGGATGACACCGACTCTCTGGCATGCTCGTTCGGTCTCGTCTACACCGGACCAGTACGCGGTATATATCCCATGTTTAGTGACATCATTTCACTTCCGCTTCGTCTCATTTACACATAATACATCTATTCCTCTATCATACATCATATCGCATACTTCATCCATCTTATCATTCATTGCTCCACATACATTCAGTGTAGCCAGACGGGCCTCCGCAATCCTCTTTTCGCCCCTCCGGGAGACAGAACGTGACGGGTGGCGAACCTCGTCGCAGGTTTTCCTCCCGGAGATTCTTCGCACCTCTGCCCCATTAAAGGGGTGCCGGGAACTCGGGGCCATTTCTTTTCCTCTTTGCTTCATGGTGCGAAAACAAGGGGGTGGTATATTTTACGCCGCTACCACACGGCGAGTAGCCGAGTCTGTTCTTACGGCTCTGTCGCTCTTTTAGCACCACCCGGGGGAAACGTGTAGGGTGGGCCTAAAATTAGGTGGTCGAAGCCCACGGACGCGAGCGCTTATTCCCCATAAAAGACACTAATAATTAATCACACTGATTCACTTTATTTCAGTAAAATTTCGCTCTGGAGCTTCGCTTGTCTCGCCAACCGCGACCGCGCCAAACCCGACCGCGTCTTGCAGCGCCTTTAAATACAAATTTTTCACCGAAACGTCCAGAATATTCAAGTAAATATGCGCGCCAACTGACCAGGCGCAGAAAGTTCGAGTGTGGGGCTTCCAGAAAGCTTAATTCTTCTGTTCGATACTAGATTGCGCTGCTGGTCGAAAGTCAAGATTGACATTTTCTAGGAAGCCCTCCTCGCTCTGGTCCCCGACACTAGATGGCGCTAGTGCCGGGTACCTGACGTCAACTTAGGGGCGCAACAGTAGTAAAACTTTCTAGTTTTTTGGAACTCTCTTTAAAAAGAAGTTTAAAAAGTTGTAGAGCCAAGTGAGATATTTTTTTGTAGCATGGAGGAAAAAGTAGCTCTATACCGCTGTGTCTCGAGTGGTGGGTGTAGAGAACCGGAGACTCTTTTTACAGGAAACAAGGCTTTCCGCCTTAGTCCTCAGGGGTGGAATCTGAATTTTTTCTCAATTTGATTCTCAATCGAGGATTAATCTATCTATCTATGGGCCACATCATCCACTAAACATCAGGTAGACTGTGTGCTCGTTTGTCAGCCTTATTCTATAAAATAAATTTAAACACTTATTAAGATAAAGCTTTATAAGCGACACGGTACTCGAAAGGATGTCCCTTAAAGTTATAAGACTGTTCCCCATAAACGTTCTAATATTAAAGAAGTGGGTTTACAGAAAGCTTTGTTTTTAGAAGCGTGTTTCATTGTTGTGTGATGAGAGTGTACAGTGCTGAGAATATTCTAAAGAGAAATATTTCTACACTAAGCGGTAACTAGAACTACGGGGACTAGAAATAATGTCGCTCGGTTTTCAATTAATGGCGGTAAAACCATCGTTTGCCGTCGTTATCACTAACAAAAAAAATAGTTACACCTTTTTACAAGTCCACTGCTGAACAAAGAATTCAACAAAATATGGACCTATGAAACTTGCATCCATTGACCTGCATGTCTTACGTTAGGTTTGAGATAGAAGAAAATAAAATAAAAATTTCGTAGCCTATATATTTATGTCCTTATATTGATCACATGCCTCTTCTAACTTTTAAGGGAGTTTTTGGAGCAGGTGAGCCACCACCGCGCTACCCATTACATTTCTTATTCTTTTAGATTTGCAGGGTTCTTTCCGAAGATTTCCTTCACAAAAAAGCACTTGGTAAATAAGAACTATAGATTGCAATTAAAAATGTCGTTGGTGCCAGCGGGGTTCGAGCTCGGGGTACTCACTTACATAAATTTTAGGAGTTATCCCCCAATCTACTACAGCTCACACATACATTGCAATCGCTAGGAATGAGGTGATGGCTATTTAATAGTATAAAATATTATATTGTAAATGATTACTTCTTTTATGTCCCGCTGGATTTTTTGCTCGTTCTTCCCAAGACAGAGGATTTTTAGTAACCAGTTTGAAATTTGAATAACATTTTTTTTAAAATATAGAATAAAGGTGACAAACAAGCAGACACCAACATTTATTGTTTGGGGGGTTTATTTTTGTAAGTCAAATAAAGAAGAAACAACTTTTGCTAAGACGTCATTCCTATATAATATGTTATAATGAATGGCTGAGTCCAAAGGGCAGATTTCATCTCAACAAAAAAACTCTTCACGTGGAATATTTTTGCTATGACACCATTTTTATATCTCTTCTACTTTATCTGGTCTGTTGCGGTTCTGCATCAGCTTTTCCATTTTCCAAAATAAATTATAGCTTATATGTTACCTAGACTTATTAATTATATTTCACCGATCCGGTGTGGAATGCACCGGATCCCAAGAGTACACTGAATTAACAATAATATTGCAAATCACTTTAAAAAAATTCTTTATAAACTATAGCTGTACCCTTGGCTTTGCCCACGTTCTCGGTCACGCGCAAGTCGTATCTCACGCTCCTGACTGCTCTCAAGTGATCGAGCAGTTTCAGAGCGGATATTCTGAAAATTCAACCTCTGATCCCTCTGTGTAACCGTTTCGGATGCGCGAGACAAAGAATGACGATCCCGGTCGATAGTCAAAAGCATTTCTCGTTGTTCCACACTTTTCTGATATCGAGAAGCAGTAGTGCGGACTCGTTTAAATTCTAGTCGTAATTGGCGCTGCGTGCTAGATTCTTCGGACAAACTTAGTGCATTACGCTCACGGTTAGTACCTAGCCGTTGTTCACGCTCTACGTGGGTTCGAGAGAAACTACTGCTACTACTAGCTAACCTGCGCATCTTAGAAACCCTTGAGTTTCGAGACAGATTTGATCTTTTCTAAAAGGCAGAGCTAAAATTTTCTTAATCCGATACTAACGATAATCAAAAACAATAAAAAGTAACCGAATATGTATGTAAGAATTGCTAGTAAGCAGAAAAATAATAATTATTCGCAGGAAAATTAAACATATCAACCAACACAGACAACAAAGGTAACCCCCGTTTCTATAGGATGGGAACGAAACCATAGCGCGATCTAACTCGACGCCAACGTCATCTAGTTAGTAAACGAAAACTACATATTATTTACTTAAATGAATTAATTAAATTATGAATTAAAACTAAACTGTCATTAATTTAATAGATAAGTACATTATTTTTGCATTAAAAAATATGGTAACAGCAGCAAGGAACAAAACTAAGAGTTACATACTTAAATCAATTACCTGCAACAAATGTGCTTGGTAAGATATAACTTAGAACCAAAAGTTTGACTTGACTTCAGGGTAACTTGTGAAATATTGATGTGAAACTCTCCAAACAATTAGATAGGACATGTAAAGTTCTCAGATTTCCTAATGCACATAAAAACAAAAATTACGATTTTTCAAAACAATATTATGGGATTTAAACTTGCACCATTTAATGCGGTAAACGGTCGCCTGACCTTGCCGCTAAATTCCCCTGTTGGCATATTGTTAAACAGCTGTTCCCTTGCAATTTATAATATTACTGCCGTGAGAGTTTTATGTTCAGAGTTAAATTTTTATTTTCATTTTAACTAATAACATGTCATTTTGTGCATTCAATTATTTTGTGCATTCAAATACGAAGAAAAACCTTTTAAAATCAATACTGCTTACCTCACATAACAAACGGCGTGATAATATGTAGCCTAAAGCCTTCCTTGGTTTATAAAGAACATTTTTGCTGAATTTTAATTCAATCTATCCAGTAGTTTTGGCGTGAAGCCGTACCATACACACAGACAAACAGACAAACAGACAAAAATTCTAAAAAGTCACTTTTTGTCATCAGTTACGTTTTTCTAACAAAAGCCACTTATATTTTTCTCGATAATACTCAATGTACAGTTTTTCTTTCGTTACTGTTTTATTATATGTATAGATTAAGGATCAAAATGCAGATGCGTTGTCACACCTGAGGACATAGATGAGGAATTGGAATGTCTCATTACCAGTAAAATGGGTCTCTGGTTCTCTACACTCGCCATATGAAACACAGCCGTATTAAGATGCTATTTTACGTTTATTTGAGTGTGGTCCTTCCCCGTGCTTCATCTGTGCTGCAACCATAATAAAGCTACATCGTAGCTCTACCACGTAAAGTTACTTTCAAAAAGCATTCTTGTAATTTATAATAAAGTAAAATGATTCAATTCTATTAGTTATCGATAAAACTTTTTTCCCACTCAAAATAATTACAAAGTCATGGTGGAGCGGATTACAGCTGCAGTACGAACATGTTAATTCGAACGGGGAAGTACCACGCTCTTACAAAATACTAGCGTGAAATAGCAGCTTAACGTATTTTGTAGTTGTTTTTTTTTTACTAATTACGAAGAATTCTATCTTTGACCTCAGCTGTGAATTTTTTTATTCTTAATAGAGAATAAATGTGGGTATCTATGTATAGGCCACAGAGAATTCTTACCGACCATAGACATAGAGAGAATGTGTGACTACAGAGTGCCACTACTTAAAATATCGATTTTACTCTTGAAAGATCGCGATTGAGGAAGTCTACGATTAGTCCAGATGTGCCTAAAAACCTAACTGGCTCCTAACGTTTCCAGCTAGAAATTAAAAACCGATTCGATGCCCTAAGACCCATTCTGGATATTGACGAGGACCTTATCAGCGTGATCAAGATCTTAAGGGATTAGAGTAACAGGTATGGTGGCAAGCAACATATGGACCAAAAGTCGAAGTTCTCAGATGAGACACTTCAGCTTATGAAAATAAGGCGTGAGTTAACAGTTAACAGCGACACCATGGAAACAGGTGACACTACCAAAACTTATGAGGAAAGATGTGAGACGGGACCTACGTTGCTCTAACGCAATCGCTATATAAGCGGCAATAAATTGAAAATTGTCGCAGAAGCGACAACCGGTGGAGTAGACGTATTATGGAGCAACATATAGACCAAAAGTCGAAGTTCTCAGATGAGACACTTCAGCTTATGAAAATAAGGCGTGAGTTAACAACAACAACACCATAGAAACAGTTGACACTACCAAAACTTATTAGGAAAAATGTGAGACGGGACCTACGTCGCTCTAACGCAATCGCTATATAAGCAGCAATAAATTGAAAATTGTCGCAGAAGCGACAACCGGTGGAGTAGACGTGTTATGGAGCAACATATAGACCAAAAGTCGAAGTTCTCAGATGAGACACTTCAGCTTATGAAAATAAGGCGTGAGTTAACAACAACAACACCATAGAAACAGTTGACACTACCAAAACTTATTAGGAAAAATGTGAGACGGGACCTACGTCGCTCTAACGCAATCGCTATAAAAGCAGCAATAAATTGAAAATTGTCGCAGAAGCGACAACCGGTGGAGTAGACGTGTTATGGAGTGGACCTTGTATAGGAAAATGTAGTGGTGGAAGCCCTCTGACCAGATGGAGCGATGATCTGCGCAAGGTGGCTGGTAGAAACTGGATGCGAGCAGCCGAAGATTGGGCAAAGTGATGCGCCTTGGAAGAAGCCTATATCCAGCCGTAGGCTGCCACAAACTGATAATGATGATGGTGATGAACTTAAACCGAAAATAAAGTAACAGCCTATATACATATCACTGATGAGCACAGGCTTCCTCTAACATCTGAGAGGGTTTTAGGCCAAGGATGTGTCCACCGCACTGCCCCAATTTGTTTTCGGACTTCACGTCTCGCAATATATATAATGTAATGTAATGTAATACACATGATGTTTACCTTCACCACAGAGCACGTGGTAAAACAGCACTTAAAATTGCAATTAATAATTTATTTTGTGGTGGCAGGGATAAAATCCGGGTAGCTCGCGTACTGTGAAATTTGTAGGGGCGCTGTACGTCTCTTTAACTTAAACTTAACTACAACTTATATTTCGATATAAAAATAAGCATTTTCCTTAGAGTAAAGGCTTTTTTTCAGTCGAGAGAGAAGATAACACAATTAATGAATTTGTTTCCATTTATATCATATGAAAGAAAATAATCAGAATCGAACAGTTCAACGAACTGCGTCGGCCAGGGCCCGCCAAGTCAGCTTTAAGATTGGACGTACGATTCTGTTTTTTTAATGGTCTCTAATCTAGTACAGCTAGTTTCTCTCGAAAATTACGGGAGCGATGTAGCTTTTTCATACCTTATACAAACAAGAGGGCCTTACATTGTTTCTTTTTGAGGTCTCTCTTTTATACAGATTTTGACATCCTTATCTAATTTATTTGTGATACTTCCTTTGTACTAAGATTTATTACTTGTCCGCCTTATGCGCTTCTTACTTAATATATAGCAAATTTGAGAACGTCTTAGGGCTGTGTATTTATAAAAGTAAGAGTAAAAATTAGCAGATACTGACTTTAGGTAAATTCGTGCTGCATATACATCTCTGCAGCTTGACTCTCCCACGAACTAAACTATCGTATTGTAACCTTATGCCAAAAAACATTTTTTTTAAATAACGTAAACAAGAATGACTTAGTGAATAGTGATGTACAAAATTATACATTTCAATTTTAGGACTAAACCATCACTTTAAAAACTATGCAGTCAACTTCGTAATAAAAATTTTCGAACAATATTTAAAAAAGAATACTACTAATATTCTCTATAAACACTTTAGTTAAGCTAAAAATGCTTGTGTTGTGAGTGGTTGATGACATCGAATGGTAAATTCAAACCTGCAACCTTTAAGTTTTGTAGTCTATACCTTTAACCATAAGGCGGCGGTCACCTTATTTATAACTAATACCAAGTTTAATTTTTAAATAGTTTCGAAGCATTACTTATGAGAGCCGTTGTAATGTACAGTTGTGTGGTGTTTTAACCTAAGCCTGAACTAGAATACTAGCCAACAAGTGTTTACGTAGCCGAAGATTATAAAGGTTTTTGGGTTTTCTAGGTGTCTATGCACCACAGTGTCCGCTTATCTACAAGAGGTCTTATTTGTCAGTTTATTGGCTACAAAAAATTGTTTCACAAAATTTATAAGATTAGTTAACTATTCACGATTTTTTAAAAACATCGCTCATTCTTCATGACCGTTTTATGTATTCACAGCCTAATTCAGCTGAAATAATACAGAAACGGCTTTTGGGAATTTCCACTTGATTTCCTCTGACAATTTAAATTTTTAAGTCAAGTATTTTCTGTTTTGCATATGTTAAGGACGTTTTTACATTATATAATTTTTCCGGGGCTGTATGTTTGTAATTGTGAAGTTTATGTATAAAAAGTGCCTCCAAGATTTAGGAGCAAATCCTAGTAAAACGTTATGTTTTTAAGGAAAAAAAATGGTGATTTTGAACCAGATTTTTAATTTTGCTGTCTTAATCATTAGACTAATATCGCTTCTTGAACACATTCCTGGCGGCTTATGAATTAAATATTTTTTGTGATTTTTCTGATATAAAATTGAAGTTAGACTTTCCAATTTTCATATTACATATAATTAATCTCTCAAATCAATGTCTAATAAATATAAATCAATAGAGGTTTCATTATTATTCGAAGCGCCGCCGCAGCGATACCACTCGTTCTCGATATACTGCCTCGTGACATCAAACATGTGTCATTATTTACTGTATAATTGTCAAAAATATTCTGTAGCAGTAATCTCCCTTCATTTTTTCATACATGTTTCGCCGGGAGGAGGAGATTAAGAAGATCGAGCCGGGCAGCTCGGAGAGTGGCCAAGGCTCCGTGTGGTAGTACAGAAGTAGATACAGACTATTCTATATATTACGCAGTATATCGGAACTTTGATAGCGTGATTTAGGCTAAGGTGCGTTTTAATAATGGCGCAATGACAGCGCCGTCACAGATGCTACTACATTTTTCTTGGTTCCCTGTATTCAAAATGCAACAAGTCAAAGCGGTCGAGTCAATCCTAGAAGGACCACGCTCTCATGGAGTGCCGTATGGTAAGTGAGAGAACCTATACTTGAAAGGAGAGATTTCATCTTAGCCCGCAATAATAACAATGCGTCTGCATTTTATTTTTGTTCTTAGATATAGGTATTATGATGTTTATGGGTTTCAGCATGCACTTGTGTAATAAAGCTTGTAGTTTAGCGCGTCCCACTTTGCTTCCTATTTAAACATTTTAAACCCGTTTTTAAAGAAATGTGATAAACATCTTTTGTTTATTTATTTATTAGTATAGTACCACCGACCCTTTTTTTAATAGCTAATACACAAGTAACAAGCTCGTCAACCTAATAGAGTATTTGGTTAATTTAATTCCATCAGATTGCTAGCGTGCTGCGTATTCATTACGTCTTTCCACTCTCAGTGTTTGCGAGTAAAAGAGGTTTATATTTAGATATATATTAATATTCAGTAGATTTGTTTGCATTAAATGTGTTTTTTATCTTAGTCACTTATCGCTTCAATCAAATTAATTTGTATATAAATAATATATAAATTGCCAAACCGTGCCGTGCATCATTTGCTGTTGCACGTATGGGCCGACTCGAACCGGGGTGGTACCGCGATTTCAGTCAAGACCAGCGTGAAGTAGAGGCTTTGTTTCTGCGTTTCGCCTGATCGTGGGTACTCAGGCTAACCCTCGTATTCTGGGGGGGGGGGTAAAATTCCGCTCATAACATCAGGGGACTTCATTCAAACCTTAACGCCGTCCACTACCATCGCGAAACGGCGAAACCGGCCTTTTTCTTTCTAACCGAGATACAGGTGTTCTCTCTGGCTGATACTTCAAATCCCTCCTACCCGGGTTACAAATTAGAACACTCCTTTGTGCTCTGGGCTAGAGTTTGCGTGTACGTTAGAGAGGACATTGGTTTTCGACGCCTCGGCAGCCTTGAAAGTACGGACCCGTCCATCTTATGGCTGCGCGTAGATACCGACAACTATCCTCGCATCTACGGGTGTCTCTATAGTTCCCACAGCAGTAATGCTGACAAGGCTGACTCATCGACCACGTCCAAATGGCTACAGACTCTGTGCTACAACAGATCATGAGTGAGATCGTGATGCTTGATGATTTTAACGCCCACTACGCTGAATACCTTGATTCCAGTTTAACCGATAATGCGGGTAGTTCTGTTCATGACTTTGCTTTGACAAATTGTCTGACACAACTGGTTACCTCGCCTACGCGGATCCCAGATGTGTAAGATCATGTACCTTCCCTGCTGGACCTTCTGCTGATGTCTTCCTTCAAAAATGTCATTGTCAAGATAAAGTTAGAGTACATCGGCAGAATTGGCGAGAAAATAGTTCGTCTTCCTTCGGGAACACGTGCGTTCTGGTCTCTCACCAAGGCTGTACAAGGGAACTTCTGTCAGCTATCTCTCCCACCTCTGTACAGGGAAGACGACTCACTGGCCCATGCCGCAAAGGATTAAGCCTATCTGCTAGGCTATGTCTTTGCGTCCAACTCAACCCTTGATAACTGGGGAACACACTGCCGACCATCCCGTGGTGTGAGTGCTCCATGAAGGATGTTCTGTTTACCCAACTCACTCCTTTCCCTGGACGTCAACAAGTCGAGTGGGTCTGACGGCGTCCCTCCTATTGTGCTGAAAATGTGTGCTCCGGAGTTGGCACCGGTTTTAACGCGTCTTTTCCGGTACTTCTACTCCCCAGGCGTAGTTCGAAATCATGTAAGACAGCCTTCGTGCACCTGATCCCTAAAAACTATAACCGCTCTGATTCGTCCAGCTATAGGCCTATCGCCGTCACACCTTGTTCTCTAAAATAATGGAATCCATTATTAACTGCCAGTTCATGCGATACCTTGAAGATCACCAGCCGATTAGTGACCGCCAGTACAGTTTCTCCGAGGAGCCTGGAATTCATGAGTTAATGTAAACACACTTTTACTACAATGTCCAAAAAAAATATGCAGAACCCATTTATCAAAAGGTAAAATTTTTTTATTAACTTTAATTATTTTTACTTTAATTTACGTGGTATAACCATGCTGCAGCTATATTAATTGTATAGTTGTAGCACGAATGGGTCGGCTCGACCGGGGAAGGACCACGCTCTCACAGAATACCAGCAACAAATATCAGCTTAATGCTGCTGTGTTTCGTATGGTGAGTGTAGAGAACCGGAGACCCTTTTTACTGTAAAAGAGGCATTCCATCTTAGTCCTCAAGGCTGACAACGCATCTTCATTATGATTCGCAAACGAGGATGGATGTAGATGTCTATGGGCCACAGCAACCACTTACCATCAGGTGGAATGTGTGCTCGCTTGTCACCCTTTTTCTAAAAAAAATTAAGTAAAAATAGTTTTATGAGGGTTACTATACTACTAAAGAAAAAATGATTGATAATAATCCCTGGGAATCCCAACAAAGACGTATATAAATGTGTTCATACTAAATTATATAAAATATTATATTGTAAATTATATAAAAAAGGGTGGTTTTCTTCCTGGTTCTTCCCAGGACAGAGGTTTTTTTTCCGAACTAGTGGTAAAGCTTAAATGACATTCAGTAGTATTGTTGTAATCTATATTGAATAAACATGATTGTATTCTATTGGTTACTTAGCCACCCTGTAATAACACCACGTTACTGATTCGGTAATGGACGACGTCTCCATTCCATAGGTTACAACTGGGCCATCATCCGTGGTAACATCTCATAGACCGTAGTAATATTCGGGTCCCATTTTACATATTATGTACATCACCCACCAGAATCAATTTGTTACAAAGTCCTTAAATTCATTTTAGTAAACTATGATAAAATAATATAGTGACGAAGGTTAGACCTTGTAAGAAAGTAAATTACATTGGCAGTCATTTAAGTGGAAAGGGGTCGCCGTGTATTTCGATAACCAAACGCCCTATATTTGTTTCATTGGTCTTATTGTTTTTCTTTCATAGGTATTAACGGAAAAATTTATCAATGTTATTCTATGCATATACAAACATAGGTAAAATTGAACAGTTTGTGTGTAATATAGAAATAACTGACCTCCACCACAGCGGTGACACTCCCTGTACGTGAGAGCTTAAGTGCCGGTGACCTTGAGTCGAAGCGTGTAACGCTAGGGTTGATATCGAACCGAAATGGAATTTATAGACTTGTACCAAAGAAGATTCATAGTAGGTATGTGTTATATACACACCGGCACAATTAGCGGAACAGAAAACAAAGTGAGACTATGAGATATTAACGCATATATTTGACGAAAATGTAATTAGACACAAAATAACAAATTGATTAACATCTTTTAACAACGACTTTGAAAAGTCTTCGTTATTTTTTATTGAAAAATAAAGAAATTTGCAATATGTTATCGATGATTTCTTGAAGCAACCGCTCCCACTCCTCAAGTAATGCGTTTCCAAGTTCATTCATATTGTTGGGAGGTGGCATTCTGGATTTAACCCTTCTTTTTAGCAAGTCCCAGACATGCTCTATCGGATTCATATGGGGGAATTTGCTGGCCACTGCATCACCGGTATACCTACGTGGCTCAGATATGCCTGTACCGATTGTGCCACTATGAGCACGAGATGCATTAGAATAAAGTCTTCACCAATAAATGGGGCAAATGGTACAACATGTTCTTCTAAAATGTCTCTGATGTATCGATCTGCTGTCATGGTCCCTCCTGTGACTATCACTAACTCCGTGCGAGCTCCCAAACATATCCCTCCCCAAACCATAATCGAGCCGCCACCATAAGCCACTGTGTGTTCAAAATTAGACTGTGGCGTTAGAATGTGGCGTTCTCCTTAGCGTCTCCATATTCGCTGTATCCCAACGATCTGTTTTAAAAGAACTCTGCACTCATCAGTAAAGAGAACCTGCTGCCATTCGTTCAAATCCCACTGACGATGTTCTCGCGCATAGCTTAATCGGTTTACGCGGTGACGTCTCTCAAGTTTTGGACCTTTGGCAGGTATATACGACCCTAAACCAACTTCTTCAAATCTCCTGCGAACTGTACGCTCACTTACTCGTACTCCTCGAACGTCTTCCAGTTCATTTCGAGCTTGTACAGCCGTTAATCGCGTATTCCTACGAACTCCAAGTTGTAAAAAACTGTCATCTCGCCTCGATGTACATCTTTTTCTAACTTAACCCCTCCTCCTCACAAGAGAATTAGACGATCTGTACCGCTGGATGCTGCGATGAATCGTTGATACTGGTCGACGAAGCCTTGAGGCAATCGATCTGTAGGTATGGCCATTTCTTCTCATTTCATCAGCCCTAATGATTTCCAGTGACGTTAAGTCAGGCATAATAAAGAGCTTTTAATAAACAAAATTGCCTATAGAATAACAAATTTATAAAAAAACCATTAAGTGCAATTTTTCAAAAAAAAAAATTACAATTACGTAGTTATTACTCGAACAAGTTGACAAAACGTATTGTTCGGGAAAATAAAACAAATGAATGAAAAAAGTGTATGTCATCTAATTTTCTATTTTCAAATTTGACAATAAATTAAAAAAATATCATAACTGGCCAGTTCCTCAAGTAAAAGATTTTAAAATCCTGCTTTTTTTGTGTTCCGCTAATTGTGCCGGTGTGTATATATTATGTAAACTTATGTATTTGGGTAGTGAAGGATACGTTCAATTTTAAATCAACTTTTATTAAATGAGGAATATTAAAACTTCCGACAAAACCAAATATGCACGACAGTTAATGGTAATCTTAAATAATTAACCAACACTTAGTATTTCAGTACGCAATAATCAGTATTACCTACTATCCTTTAAAAATAATTTACCCTTATATATTTTTGAATTTTTCGATTAATTTTTTTAATTTTCATTATTATTTCTAACAATTGCAAAAAATTCGTAGCATGTATATTTTTTTAGAAAATCCAAAGGTATGCAGGTTTCCTGGAACATGGCGGCCAACAAATTGTTCCCTATGTGTGGAAAGGAGATAAGTCATTTCTATTTCTAATGAAATAATCCATAAATACAACAATGAACAAATACAAAAAATACAAAAAACTCTTTATAGATGTCTAAAATTTCTTGACTCTCTAGTGGTATTTTCAATAGTGTATATTTCAGTTAATGTAATATAATAAAATTATTGGCGATATATTAGTTTTAATGTCAAGGTATTTCCCCATAATTCTTGTTAAGATCATATCGACTTTCATTAAAATGAGTTCACATATTTTTAGGTATCATAAAACATTATTAAAAATTAAACTAACAAAACAAGTGTCCTTGTTTTGTGCAGTGGAATTTATTTTAATTGTAATCACTTAAAATCACTTTCAGTAATACTTATACATATACTATAATATCATTTATTAAATAACAACATTAATATTTATCAAAGCATATAAACATAGCATACACGGCTATAAAAACTAATAACGTTACTTGGTAACATAAACTTAATACCTACATGAATAGAATAGTAATATGTACATTAAGATATCAGTAATATTCATATATTAATTGAAATATTATATCACTTGACGAATATATTCATATTAACTAATACTAACAAATATCGGTATTACTGCTAGCCCTCGGCCAGGGCAGCCAGCGACTGCCCGTTCCACGCCCCGCGCACCTCTCAAGGCCCCCGCACACATCAAGACACCCACACACAGCCGCAAGCGATTTTACGTGCACACATGCTTAAGTGTCGTTTCTTTTCGCGTAGTGTATATATTCTTTGCCTCCACTAATCTCAGGAGGTTATTCGCATGGCATTAAGATATAAACAACCATTTTTTAAGTTTTTTCTGTCTGTCTATCCGGCAGCGCTAATCTTCGAAATGACTGAACCGATTGTGATAAGACTATACAAACAGATACAGATTAATGCTAGGAGATATCTAGGCTATATTAAAAAAGAAACAAATATAGATGAATTAGTTTTTTTTTTTTTAAATCTAAATAACGCTACATTAATACACACTTTCCAGACGAAGCCGGGGCGGGTCACTAGTCATAGTAAATAATATAATATGTCTATATATGAATAAGAAGACTATTTTTTTAATTCAATAGCTATAACCCTTGTACGCCCCACTGCTACGGACTTCTCATTTCTGTGATATAGAGCAATTAGTCTGCCGCACTGCTCCGCGTGTTATTGGACATCATATTATATCCTCAAAATATTTTATTTCTTGGATATGTTGACTGCCTTATGACCTAGTTACCTTTAACGTCAAGCATGAGGTTAATCAGCACTTAAAATTACGATTAGAGTTTCACTGGTGCTATCGGAGTCGAAACAAGCCTACCAAAATACATTTTTGAACGTAAGCCTCCCCTGATTGGTTTATATGGAAGATTTTTTACCTACATTGACTGCCTGTTTGGTCTAATAGTTTTAATTGCTTTAATCATGAGGTCCCAGATTCAAATCCCGGTCATAATCAATTGTAGGATTTTTCTGTCAAGGAGTTCAAGCAGCCTAAGTCTTGCCTAAGATTAAGCCTGATCTCTCCGGTTTTCGGAATACCGTCTCAGTCCGTAAAGACTCGAGCACTATAATTCTGTCCTGCGCAGATGGCAAGGCCCCGTAGAGAGAGTTGGAGGCAGCGTGGAAGGCCTGAGAAGGAGATGGGGTCCCGAGTCTCCGAGGAGGGGTCGTCATTGGCGGCCGGCTGCGAAAACGTTCCCGTGGCCCCGCCAATATCCAATGTAGGTTTTTTGGGTTTTAGTGCACGTTCGACATAACCCATCCATGCTCCCCGCGAGACGAGTATGCGTAGGCTACCTTGACCGAAATTCCGTTCGGTTGATTTGGCATAGTCTCTACATTTGGCCGGCGGATTTACAACTTTTTTTATTTTGTAGCTGTGTGATCGAGAAGACGCTGCTGCCCCAAATTTGGCTTGTTTCCTTTTATTGCCTCTTACGTCATCCACGAGATGTGGAAGGGGAAGGGGTAGTTGATATTCTTAAACCACCACTACACAGTGATCGGTCACTACAGGTAGCTCGCTCCCTTAACATTTACGACGAGAGCTTAGCCCCTGTGGAACACAGCTACCATCAACATATTTCGTATTAGCGACCCGCCCTGGCTTCGTATAGACAGGATTTGTTTAATGTGCCGTTATTTAGTTTTAAGATAATCAAAGACCATTTATTTTATAAACATTTCGGTTTTTCAAAGTCTTCATTTTATTCATTCATTTTGTAAATATTTCCGTTTTACTAAAAGTCTTCAAGTGTTTCTGATACGTATAGAATCACTCCTTGCATTACTCCATGTCTTTGTAGTAATCCATTCCGAAGATTAGCTCAGACAGACAGACACACAAAAATTTGACAAAATGGTTGTTCCTGTCGGAGAAGCATGCAAAGAACTCTGAGCTTAATAATAGAACCTAGCTATTTCTATATTACAGACAGTCAATTCGATTTTATTATTATGTAGGTATGTATAGATTGCTATTATTTAAAGTTGGATTAAACGAATATATATATATATATATATATATATATATATATATATATATATATATATATATATATATATATATATATATTTTATATATAACTCAAACTCTTTAAAACGTTACAATTTTTTCAAACTAGGTGTGAATTGAAAATATAACGAAGGTCATTTGGGGATGTGAAAACGTGCTACGTGCTTAGATCGCCGGCGCTTGCTCGATGACTTTTTGCTTTAGTCCTAGATGGCGTGCTACTGATTTGTTGTAAATAATTAGAGCTACTTTCCTCCTTTTCATCATGATACTTCTTCTCCTTTTTATCTTGATACGTGAAAAGAATGATGCAATCGGCCACCAATAAAAGCGGTTGAACATTTTGTGATGGAATCTGATTTTGTAATTTACGCTGTAACATTTGTAATAATAAACATTTTATTTAAGACCAAGCCCATTATTATGTTATTAAACTCTAGTAAAATGTTAAACTTACGAACTATTTTAGTATTGTCAGCTCCTACTAGGTTGTAGGAAGTTTTGTTGCCTAGGATTATGTTTTGATTTGGGCGCCGGTAGTCACTTAACATAAGGTGAGCCGCATGCTCGTTTGCCCCCTCTTCTATAAAAAAAATAAGAATTGGTTTTTTTTTAAGGGGAGTTGCAGCCCGTGTACGTCTAGAATAGAATAGAAATTTATTTTATTCCAGTATAATCACGCAGCACAACAAGTAAAAATTAATTAAACGCAAAAAGATAAATAAAACTCAATTAAAAGTAATTTAAAAACATTATAAATTTAATAAAAGACAATTAAAATACCCTGTGCTGAAGCTTGAAACTGCAAAACAGACCGAACTCAGAATAGCACTGGTTTTCACTCAAGCCCTCAGCCCCCTTACCCAGAGGCAAATCAATAATTGCACGCTCGCGCTTGATGTCCGGTTTCAAAAAAAATATTTATCTATCTTCATATATACATCTATATATATCATATACGTGTCGTCGATTAAGAATCAAAGTGCAGATCCGTTCACCCCTGAAAACTAAGATGAACTACCTCGTTTTCAGTAAAAAGGGTCTCCCGATCTCCAAACTCACCGTACGAAACACATAATTAAGCTGCTATTACGCTTGTATTCTATGAGAGCTTGGTCCCTGCGAGTATTAGCTAAATATAAAGACATAATTTTACAAGAATAATAAATGATAAAGGTCGAAAAAATAGAATTCAAGAATATTGTTGTTTTTTTATTTGTTTTGTTTGACTTTTACGAATCGATTAAGAAAGTGAACATGAAGTGGAAATATAAAATGTAACAAAATTAAATAATTTTTAATATTCTTAAAATAAGATAAATGTGTAATTATTTTCTGTACAGATTATGAATAATCCTTATTAAAAGCCATTTTTACTTTCGGAAAAAAACATTGTCCTGGGAAGAACCAGCAAGAAATCCAGCGGGACTTTGATTTGTAGACCCACATCTTTTTTAATAACATTGACGCTGTAGATTGAGGCTAATATCAACTTCTTTTTAGATCACACTAACATATTAAAGAAGAGAAAGAGGATTTCTTATCTGACAATGTCTTTAACTTTTTTTAATATATTGCGCAATAATATTGAGCAGCATTAGATGAAGAAAAACGTAAAAATAAAACATTTTTAAATCGCATGGTTTCGAGTGGCTTCGATCTTCAGCTTTTAATTATTAATTTTGGTCAGATCTACTCAGGATGAGCTTACTGTATCATGTTTCCAGTGGAACGCTTGTTGGATTTAATTTTATTAATTACGGAATTCCTAGCAAGTGGCATTGCTTAGCCGCCTCCTTTTTTGAAATCAGGTTTTAGTTCAATAGCCTCACGTATCTTCCTTACTAGGAACACGTAAAAATTTTATTCAATACGTACATATCCCCTTAATAAATAATGATTAGCTTTTTTATTTCTTTTTTTATATAATAGGGTGACAAACGAGCACACAGTCCACCTGATGGTAAGTGGTTGCTGCGACCCATAGACATTTACATCTATCCTCCATTAAAAATCAAAATGCAGATGCGTTGTCACCCCTGAAGACTAAGATGGAAAGCCTCGTTTCCTGTAAAAAGAGTCTCTGGTTCTCTACACTCACCATACGAAACATAGCGGTATAGAGCATTCATGCACTCACAGAAACGGCTAAGCTAATTCAAATTAATATTTTTGTAAATATGGTTATACTTCAGACGGGATATATCCATATTCCATACTCAAATATAAATTTAAAGAAATAATTCCATTCCATCATTAATGGTAAAAATAGGGCTTAAATATGTTAATACGTAGATATTATAAATATTATAAACGTTCTAGTTGTTACCCTAATTTTGTGTCATTCATTAGACCCAACAAAAGCTTAAAAATATTTAAACATTTAATTTAAAAAACCGACTTCCTTGAACGACCTCGAACAACCGGTAAGCGAAGATTAGGACGGTCCCCCACTTGATAGAGTGACGATTTGGTAATAATTGCAGGAAGTCGATAGATGCAGGTGGCTCAGGACCTTGCCTTTTGGTGTTACTTGGTCCTAATTTCAGCAAAGGATGTGTAAAGAGCTGTTATGAGGATAATGATGATGAAAACTGTCTTCAAAAACAGAAAACACCTCACAATTACTTCAGAAGTCTTTGCTAATACGTTGTAATATTGAAATACTCAGGAATAATACCGAAGAAGTACGTATAAAACCCAGAATCTAAATATAAGTCGAGTTCAGCAAAATATAAGGAATAGTTGTTAGAATTCTATTTTAAATATTAAGCATTAATTACCAAGGATTCCTTCTTGCTCTCCTTTGTCAAAACTGAAATAATTTTAAGTACCTTTGACTCTAAACTATATAAATTTTTTCTTTTTTCATAGAATGGGGTTGACATACGAGCAAACAATCCACCTGATGGTAAGGGGTTGCTGTGGCCCATAGACATCTACATCTATCCTCGATTACGAATCAAATTGTAAATGCGTTGTCACCCGTGAGGACTACGCAGTTATTCTGTGAGAGCGTGGTTCTTCCCCGGTCGAGCCGACTCATTCGTGCTACAACTATATCTATAATAAAGCTGAAGTATGGTTCTACCACGTAAAAAATATAATAGGTAATACGAAATGGAAGTTCGGTGAAAGCCTAGTACAAGTATTTATATACTTACAATAACTGTTAGCAAAATATTGTTGTTGTCCTGGTTTGTTAATGAAATAAATCGTATTTGGTTATAAAAAAACATCTCATAACCCATCGCAATAAATTTGATTTGATAATTTTTTTTAAAAATACCAAATCCCCTGCATAACAGTACGCTGCTTATATCGGGATCAATGTGAATGACTTGATAGCCTTCCAACGCTTATCCTTCACTGTTTCTCTTTACCACAATCATTTACACCCTACAAACAATTTAAAACTGTCTTTAACATCATCGGTCTTTAACGTCATCGGTGGAGGGGTATCCATCGGCGTCGAGTCGACACTGAAGTACCTAGGACTCGTCCTCGACGGCCGATGGAACTTCGTTGAGCACTTCCGACGTTTGGCTCCCAAACTGGAACGGACCGGGGCTGCCTTCAGGCGACTCCTTCCGAACCTGGGGGGGGCCAAACGCCTCCTGCCGGAGGCTCTACGCGGGGATCGTGCGATCCATGGCCCTTTACGGGCCCCGGTGTGGGCGCGTGGTTTGGCGCGGCTTGCCGTCCACCACCTGAACGCGCCCCAAAGCGTGGTCGCCGTGAAAATGGTTCGCGGCTACCGCACGATCTCCCGCGAGGCGGCGAGCCTCCTTGCCGGATTGCCGCCATGGGATCTGGAGGCGGTAGTCCTCGCACGCCTGCACGAATGGCGCGCGGAGGCACTGTGCCGGGGAAACCCCGCTGCCGCGACACGACAGCCTTCCGGCACGACACGGACGCTGCGGACAGACTTCCGGCACGATCTCATGGCGACATGGAAAGAGCGACTGTCGCAACCCAGTGCTGGGCACGCCACTATAGCGGCGATTAGACCCCTCTTTGAGGAGTGGCTTGAGAGACGCTACGGCATCCTCACCGGACACGGTGTGTTCGGGAGGTTCCTGCACCGAATCGGGCGGGAGGAAACGCCCGGGTGCTCCCACTGCGAGGATGGACCGGAGGACACGGTGAAACACACCGTGGAGGTGTGCCCTGCTTGGGCGGAGCACCGCCGTGTCCTCGTAGCGGCGATAGGCGGCGGCGACCTCTCGCGTCCGGCCCTGGTCGAAGCCATGATCCGGAGCGAGACGGAATGGGATGCCGTCACCACCTTCTGCGAAGCAGTGATGCTAGCGAAGGAGGTGGCGGAGCGGGAGAAGGAAAGAGCAGCAGCTTTCCTCCCCGGCCGCCGCGGGAGACGCCCCGGGCGTCGGGGGCTACGTCGGGGGTAGGCGCGGGCCTGTGGACGGCGAGCAATGGGTAGCTCGTCGTCCGTCCGTCTAACGACGACAGGCCGTGTCGACGGCGCGTTTTGTTCCACGCGCGCCTCAAAGAGCTGTCAGCAGCGTGATGGGGCCCGCAAGGGCCGACGCCTGCCGGGGGCTGCGGGCTATTCGAAAGAGATACCGCGGCTCCGGAACGTAAGGGCACTGAAGGAACACGGATGGTTTTTAGTCAGTAAAAAGTCTGACACTCCCTTACGCTCCACCCAGAGCGAAAGGGGTCATTAGATGATTTTCCATCCGCAAAAAAAAAAAAAAGGGTGGCAACGCATCTGCATTTTGATTCTTAATCGAGGATAAATGTAGATGTCTATGTGCCACAGCATCCACTAAATATCAGGTAGACTGTGTACACGTTTGTCAGCCTTATTCTATAAAAAAAATAGAACACTTATTAAGATAAGGCTTTAAAAGCGTCGCGGTACTTGCAAGGAAAAATCCCCTAAAGTTATAAGGCTGTTGTTGTATGTTCCCCATAAACAGTTTAATATTAAAGAAGTGGGTTTACGGAAACCTTTGCTTTTAGTAGCGTGTTTCACTGTTGTATGATGTGTACAATGCTGAGAATATTTTAAAGAGAAATATTTCTACACTAAGTGGGAAAGACTAGAAACGTCTCTTAATTTTCCATTAATGGCGGTAAAACCATCGTCTGCTGTCATTATCATTAACAAAAAATTTTACAGCTTTTTACAAGTCCACTGCTGAACAAAGCATGCATGTCTTAAGTTAGGTTTGAGATAAAAGAAAATAAATAAATTTTGTAGTCTATATAATTACGTCCCTATATTGGTCACATGCTTCTCTAACTTTTAAGAGAGTTTTTGGAGCAGGTGAGCCACCACCGCGCTACCTATTACATATCTTTTTCTTTTAGACTTGCAGGTTTCTTTCCAAAAATTTCCTTCACAACGAAGCACTTGGTAAATAAGAACTATAAATTGCAATTTACAATTTCATTTATGCTAGCGGGAATCGAACCCTTACTCTCACTTAAACTCACTCTTACTTAAATTACTTACTTTTACTTTTTCTTACTTAAAGTTAAAGAACTATCCCTTAATCTTTGAATGAAACTAAATTTACGGATTCTATCGCGTTTAATTAATTACTTTTACTTATTTTTACGTTTCGGGTGCTTTACAGACTGCTTTGCAAACTGAGATGTTTGATGTCCCAATGAATGAAATAGAATCAACACTTAATTGAATTAGCAAGATGCATAATTTACAAATATGTAGATTCTTGTTTATATTTTTTTACTAATAACAATCAGGACCATTAAACTTTAATTCAAAATAAATATAACAAATTAATTCATTTTAAAAATCAATGATAATATAATAAATACATGTTTTCATTGTAACTGATTGATTTTGATTAAATATTATTTCTATGATTTTAATTGAGTATTTTTCATAATGATAAAATCCATTTTATCGATATCGAATATTTTCCTTTATTAAGAAGAGCAACCCTAACGATAGCCATAATAACGCAACTTGACCATTTGCAGCCACGCGTTCTTCCTCGTCCCCCGGCCCGCAGTAGTGAGTTGTGTGCAGAAGAAATCTGCCTATAGGCTCTCTAGTGGTTATATTCTCTATGGCTTAGATCCGCGTAGTATAATAAAATGATGTGTCTTACCCAGTTTGAAAAGCACCTCCCGCCCTCCCTCAATTGCGTGTACTACCCCGTCACCACTAATCTCAGCACTACTACTCCTAACACCACTATACTAGGAGCTGGGATTTTTACTCAGTGGTCTGCCTAGGGGCTACTTCACCTGAGGATGCCTCGTTTAGAGGCGAAACACGTGTCGTATAATTGACGTATCTTTGCTAGTATAGTATATACAAACGATAAAAAATTATCTATCGAATTTATTCACAAATTTATTCAAGTATCTTAAGCTATTGATTTATGTTTCCACTTTTAATATTATAATATGTTTGCTGTGATTTTTTATAGTTACGCGGTTGTAAACAAATTCGATAAAATAAATTAAATAAAAACATGAGCTATGTGTTTACAACTAATAAAATGTTAGAGTTCAAGACTGCACTAAAATTGTTGATCTGAATGATGGCGGTAAAGGTAAACAATGAAAGATGAGCGTTGGAAGGCAATTAAGTCAGTCACATTACTCCCGCTTACAAGCATCGTATTAATATGCGGGGGATTTGCTACCTGTAAAAAATATTTTATCAAATCAAATGAAATTTATTGTGACGGATTATGAGTTTTTTTATAACCAAATGTGATTTTGACAAAGGAAAGCAAGAAGTAATCATTGGTAATTATATGAATTTCACTTATTCTGAAATAAATTTATTGTATTGTATTGTATATTTAAAACAGAATTCTAACAACTATTCCTTAAGTTTTGCTGAACTCGCCTATTTTGATTGTGGGTTTTACCTATAGTTCTTCGGTATTATTCTTCTTCTTAAGGTGCCGTCTCCTTGCGAAGGTTGGCAATCATTAAGGCGATTTCAACTTTTGAGACCGCTGCTCTAAATAGTGATATTGTGCTCTTCCCGAACCATTGGCCGAAGTTCTTCAGCCACGATATCCTTCTGCGGCCAGGCCTCCTTCTGCCTACCACTTTCCCCTAAATGATAAGTTGAAGGAGTTCATATTTTTTGGTGTTACGTATCACGTGCCCAAAATATTCCAATTTCCTCCTCTTTACTGTTTGTAAGTATCTCTGTGACCTTCCCTACTCTTTGTAGCACGCTGGTGTTTTGTACGCGGTCTCTCCAAGAAATTTTTAGCATACGTCTGTACACCCACATCTCGAACGCTTCCAGTTTTTTAGACATGGCTTCTGTCAGTGTCCAAACTTCTACACCATAGAGAAGTACAGAAAAGACATAGCACCGCGCTATGCGTGTTAGAAGAGAAATACTTAAATTCCGGTCACAAAGAATTTTTTTTCAAGACCCTGAGCATTTAGGAATAAAGACGTGAAAAGCTCAATGTGTTCGGCGTATTACCATGTACTTCGTCTTATTGGTTTAATGTTAATACCGTATTCAACACTAATGGTATTATTCCTGAGTATTTAAATATTATAATGTCTTAGCAAAGACTTCAGAAGCAATTGTGAGTTGTTTTTCCGTTTTTGAAGTTACTTTTCATCATCATTACAACTTCATAACTTTGCTGGTCCCTCCTCGACAAGGCAAGGTCCTAAGCCACCTGCATCTATCGACTTCCTGCAATTATTACCAGGTCATCGCTCTGTCAAGTGGATGACCATCCTAAGCTTCGTTTACCGGTAGGGCAAGGTCGGTCAAGAAAGTCGGTTTTACTTTTATTAAAAGTTTTATTATTTTCAACCTTTTGTGTGGTCCAAGGTATATCACAAAATCAGGGTAACGACTAGAATGTTTAAATGTACCTATTATATTTATACTAAAATCTTTAAGCTCTAATTTTTTCACCATTAAATTATTTCTTTAAATTTATTTTAGACCACACATGAATTATAACATATTTTGAAGAAAAGAACATTTAAATTAGCTTAGCCCTTTTTGTGAAGTCGATGAGCATACATAAAAAAATATAAAAATATAGAACCTTCTTTTTTATAGACTCTTCTTTTTTTGGAATTAAACTTGTTTGTGCGCGCGTTACTTGAAAGGTAAACCCCTTAAATATGTAAGGCTTTTGTCTAAAAACATTATAATATTAAACAAGTGGCTTTACGGAACGCTTTACCTTTAGAGTGTAGAGTGCTGAGAAGATTTTCAAAAAAAAAATGATACTACACTAAGTGGAAATGTGTGTATTACGTATAGTAATCAACCACCACGTTTTGTTCAACATCTCGTAATAGTCCCCTAATATAGAAAAGACTAAAATTGTCTCTTGATTTTCAATTAATGGCGGTAAAACCACGGTCTGCTGTCATTATCTTAAAGAAAAAAATGTTAATAGAATAAGCGTGACAAACGGGCACGCAGTCCACCTGGTGGTGAATGGATGTTATGGCCCGTAGACATCTACATTAATCCTCTATTAAGAGATCAAAATAAGCAGATGCTTTGACACGCCTAAGGACTGAAATGGAATGCCTCGTTTCCAGTAAAAAGGGTCTTCGGTTCTCTACATTCACCATATAAAACACAGCAGTATTAAGATACTATTTTACTCTGTTATTCTGTGAGAGTGTGTTACTTCTACGATTGAGCCGACCCATTTGTGCTACAACCGTAATATAGCAACAGCGTGGCTTTATCGCGTAAAATTACTTTCAATAGATATTATTTTAATCTATTTTTAATAAAAATTATTCTTTTCTATTCTATTAGTTATCAATAAATTACTTTTTAAAAGGGTTAAGCTAAGTTTTAATCTACGATAAAAATGTTGCACCGTCATAGTGGAGCGCATTATAGCTGCAGTACGAATAGGTTAATTCGAACGGGGAAGTACCATGCTCTTATAAAATACTAACGTGAAAAATGGCAGCTTGATGGGTGCGTTTGGCAGAAAAAAGCGCTAGCAAGCGCTTGTAAGCAAAATGGTGATCGTAAGCGACAAGCGCTGTCAAATCGTAAGTAGCTATTTTCCTTCAGGACACGATGTTAGTTTTAACCGGGGAACCTAACCTAATTTAAATATATGTTTGTAAGGTATTTATATTAAAAACTTACCAATCATGAATTTTTAATATATACGTGGTAGAGCCATGCTGCAGTTA
Source organism: Parnassius apollo (assembly GCA_907164705.1). Lineage (NCBI taxonomy): Eukaryota > Metazoa > Arthropoda > Insecta > Lepidoptera > Papilionidae > Parnassius > Parnassius apollo. Next base: position 8,203,296 of record CAJQZP010001060.1, on the reverse strand, counting down.
TATTAGTAGTATAGTTGTAGCATGAATGGGTCGGCTCGACCGGGGAAGGACCACGCATTCTCACAGAATACCCAGCATAGTAGTAGTTTAATGCTGCTGTGTTTCTTATTGTTAGTGTAGAGAACCGGAGATACCTTTTTACTGGAAACGAGGCATTCCATCTTAGTCCTCACGGGTGACAACTCATCTGCCTATTAATTTCTAATCGAGGATAGATGTAGATGTCTATGGGCCACAGCAACCACTTACCATCGGGTGAACTGTGTGCTCGTTTGTCAACCTATCCTATAAAAAAAAAACTTTATAATCGGATGGAAAAATTGATGTCGGCAAATTAAACGTAGTAAAATTTAAATTGAACAAATTTAAGTATTACCGTGCAGTGACGGTGTAAAAATATCCCTACCCCTACCACTTCCCCGTTTCAGACACACAACCGACAGAAGGAAATAATGTGCAAATGGGCAGCAGCATCCTAATAACGATTAAAATTAAAAAAAAACTGGCCAAGTGTCAAACAAGTGTAAAAAAATTCCGTAGTTAAAAAGTGCCAATTACAGATTTGTAGCCTCGTATGGTCTCTGAACAAAACCTCGGGCGAACGGCCGGACATTTTATTTAACCACGGAATCCTAAAAACCGCGGTTATCAAGCGAGGCAACTATGGAAAATTCTCCGCTATTTAGCGATCTATGGAGGAGTCCTATGTTTAGCTGTTAACTTAATTAGGCTCTCATAGTGATGGCAGGGCTTGAACCCAAGTTATTCGCGATTAGTGAAATTCTCGGCGATCACTTGTCCTCACCACTGAGCTACCAGGGCTCCTTTATTTCAATTATTATGATATTGTTAAGACACCCTATTTTTGCACGAGAATTTTCCCGATAATGAGGGTAAATGGCCTCCCTCAAGTAACAAAATAGACAATAGTAGGCACAAAAATAGATAACGCTCATACTACTGATGTAGATATGAGTGTTCTAGACCTGAACTAATATTATGTTTTCGTATATAAAGCATTTTCTCGTCTTTTCCTTATTTCTGGCGTCTTTTATCGATAGCTGTCAGCTGCGCAGGAAGTAATATTATTAGTGTCGCAAATGTAAACACACTTTGGTTATCAAAGGAAAAGGTGAGAGCTCCAGCCAAGCGAAGTGTTCGCTCCGGGGAGTTACTAATAATAAAATTAAAATTAAAAAAATTTAAAACACACACACACACACACACACACACACACATATACACACACACATACATCCATTACATGTACATACATTGACACACACTGGCGCTACACACACACACACACACACACACACACACACACACACAGAATCACACACACACACACACATACACACACACACGCGTACGCGCACGCACGCATTCGCATACATAAACAAATATCATAATCAGAGGAAAAAAAACTGTAAATACTCCCTTTTAGTCTGTAAGTTTTTCTTTGTAATACATATTTCATAATGTATATAACATAATATATAGATATTGATATGGAAGAGCGCATTCACCTGGTACAGGCATTGTTTGCTTAAAAGGAGAATCCGGCCACTAATGTCTACGCTATTGTGGTACGGTGACAGCGTTGCTACGAATTTGTCCTAGCCAATCCATGTAACATGCACCCACGATGTACCACTTACGTAATAAGATCGGAGGATAGAGGATCAGTAGGAAGCAGTGTTAAAGACAACGAAATGATTACAGCTCAACCAGATACGAAAACCCACAAAATCTGTTTGGGCACAAATTTTGATTTTATTATAAATTCGAACCCAAGACTAGTGGCGTTGTTATTTTTTATGGAATTAGGATTGCAAGTGAACAAACATTTGATCTAATGGTAAATGCGTGTTGTGTCCTATAGACACCTAAATATTTATTAAGAGTCAAAATGTAGATGCGTAGTCACCCCTGAGGACTAAGATGGAATGCTTCGCAACACGTTTAAACGGGTCCAGTTTCTACATACACCATACGAAACACAGCAGCATTAAGCTGCTATTTTACGCTAGTATTCTGTGCAAACCGTGTAGTGGCGGTGTAAGAATATCTACTATCCCATGTCTTCCCGTGGGTGTCGTAAGAGGCGACAGAGGGAGACAAGCAGGAGATGAAACGAAGCGTCTTCCTTATAACAACTCAAAAATAAATGACTGCGGTTGCCAACCCGCTTGCCAAGTATGGCAACTATAGCAAATATTGATATGATGCTATGAGGCAATCTATGTGAAGGACTAAGTTAAGCAGTGGACTTTGATAGACTGTAACATTAACGGTCCATGGATTGTAGTTCTTTTTTTTATAACACTGTAATGACAAATGAACTTAAAGATCCCACCTGATGGTAAGTGGCTTTTTGTGACCTATTTACACCTGCAGCAGTCGTGAAACAAAGAGGGCTACAGAAGCGTTGTCACCTCTGAGGACTGCGATACAATGCCTCACTGCTTGTAATTATACTGGCACTTTGTACCCTTAACACTGAAACAAAGTTGTGCAAAAATTGCTATTTAACGCCAGAATTTTTATACGTGGTAAAGCAAAGCTGCAGCTACCTAATGATTGTTGCACTATTAGGTTGGCTCGACCGGGTAAGGCCAAAGATCTCACTATATACCAGCGTGAAATAATAGCTCAATGCTGCTATGTTTCGTATTGTAGAGAACCGGAGACCCTTTTAACTAGAAACAAAGCATTCCAACCTAGGCCTCAGAGGTGGTTATGAATCTGCATTTTGTTTTTTAATCAAAGATAGATGTATCATGGGTCACAGTATCCACTCATCATCGGGTGGACTATGTGCTCGTTTATCACCCTTATGTTAACAAAAAGAAATAGGTAAGTTAGTGGTACCCTCCCAGACGGACTTTTAGCGGAAAAGTAATCCTACCATCCAGCAGGCTGGTTACTGTCAGGTGGGCTGTAAATTTGTTTTTCACTCTAGTTTTACAACATAAATCCCACACGGAATTTTCCTTTACACATCTTATGGAATCGCACCTCAAGTAATTATAAGTTCAATATACGAGTTCAAGGTTCATACATACATTCATACACACTCATTGATATTACTTTGTTTCATTTGTTAAAGCTAAAGCACTTGTGCGTACATTTACTTCTGAAAGCAATCTCCATTCCGACAGAGGTTTGTTTTTTTCGTCTAATAACCGTATGTAAATCTAATGTACGAGTATATGGATTGAACAACAGTAACCGATATTATAATAGACTTAAGAACCTATGTATTTAAATTGTGTTTTTGATACAGATCACCGGGCATAATGCAATAGACTGTAATTTTATCATAATCAAATTATATTTAGTTATTATAAATGTAATTTATAAATAACCGCCTTGATAGTCTAGTGGTCGTAAAAGCGATTGCTGATCATGAGGTCTCGTGTTCGAATCCCGGGTCGGGCCAAAATCAGTCATTATGTTTTTTTGTCAAGAAATTCTCAGTAGCAGCTCGGAATCAGGAAGTTGGCAAAATTTCACCCCCAAGCCTCGAAAAGCACGTAAAGCAGTTGGTCCTGCGTCTCATGTATCTCCGGTCTGTCGGATTACCGTCCTATCGGGCAATGAGAGTGAGAAAATAGAGAGTCCTACATGACACATGCAATGGTACGGCCAACAATAACCAATAATAAATGAAATACTATAGAATTAGGAAGAGGTTCTTATTTTTTTGAAGTCGTATTTACCTAAACATTAATCTAAATATAGTTTTCGCCACTAAACCACCAATTCTCAGCTACTATGGCTCTCTTATATTTGTGTTTGAAATAATAATTAATGTAATTATTCTCAATAGACCACATATCCCTAATACACGTAGATTTAAACACACATGATCGAGGTATGACGTAGTGACAGCTCCACACATTTTCTTATCGACCTTCCAGGCCGAGTAGGGTCAGTGATCATCAAGGATTAAACAAGGCGCCGAACTATCTTCTAAGTAGTAAGAAAGTAATAGTAAAACAAGAAATTTACAGTCTTTTCAGCTCCACCATGCTTAAGGAAAAAAATGCTCAACTGCCAACTGATCTTACAGAGGAAAAAATAATCAGCCTTTTGTGAAAAAAATTGAAAATTTTTAGTAAAAAATTGTTTGATAAAATAGACGAATTATTTGTTTTTTCTGTTTGTGTTACTACCAAGAATTTTAAAATAACCCAAACTTTATGCTGTCTCATAAACTTGTTTAATATGTTTAACTATTTTTTTTTCATTTATATGTAAATTTTTTATGTTAATTAGTTATTTTTAACCTACGTTAACTGGTAGATTACTAAGTAATAAGTACATTTTGTAATAAATATAAATAACTTATTTTACACTTAGTGAGCAAATAAGGTGATATATGTAGTGAGCGAATAAATAAATTTAATTTAATATTAATAATAAAAGCCGAAGAGAAGTCCTACCGCCTAGTATTTATAAATAAATACTAGGCGCTAGATCTCATTTTTGGCCTAGTAGTTTATTTAGGCAGGTAATACCCTCTCATCTATGTCTGCTGCAATGCGTGCCCTGCTGTGTAAAGGTCTGAAGGGTGTGTAGAGCCAGTATAATAACAGGATGTGGATCATTCCATCTTAGCTCTCAGAGGTGACAACGCTAACGTTACAAATGTAGCCTACTTGTTTGAAGTTGTTTGGCGGTCTCCATGGGCTGTTGTAGCCATTTATTATTATACGCGCTGCGTAATTTCCCATGTCCTTTCAATTTTATAAAGAACCCATATAAGTTTCACAGATGGGCACAGTTATTTTATAGATTTAGGGTTGAAAGCGAGCACAGAGTATACTTTTTTATAGGAGAGGGGACAAGTGGGCATACGGCACACATGATGGTAAATCAAGTATTCAGATGGTGTGGATGGTATCGGAAATTTTAATACAACGGCAGATACAGCCAAAAGGCAGTTATAAGAGAATAGTAACAATTTTTCATCAGAAAGGATTTGTGTCACTGACGTTGAGTACCTGGGGGCACGGCAGTGCCCCCGCCAAGTCGAGCAAAAAGCGCCACGGCCGTACTTATACTTTTCTCGAAGCAATTCAGTCCATTTTCGACCCCCTATAACTTTGTAGTGTATAAAACTAAAAGCCTGAATTCAGTAACCAAGTAGGCATTGTATAAACATGGTATATTTCAAATTTCATTCAATTTGAACCAGTAGTTTAGGAATTATAATTAGTTAAAGTTTCTTAATTTTGTCACTCACTGACTGACCGATCATCAAAACTCTAAGGCACTTCTAGCAGACATAGAAGCTTCAAACTTAGAACACAATTAGTGTTTAGTATATAAATCAAGGAAAACTAAATAATTTCTTAATTTTGATCCAGTTTTCTAGATACATCAACTGCATAAATAACTTTGTAATATCATATAAATGTATAGAATTACACAGTTACATTTCCAGTGAATGAATCAGTGTACTTGTATATGTTCAATAGGTGTAGATAGGTACGTTGTTGGTATTCAAGAAGTAGAAGGTACCGTAAAGGTAAAAAAGTAGGACTATCTTATTTAAAAAAAGGTGAGATGCCATCAAAAACATAACTTGAAAAAAAAAACCAAGTCTCGCAACTCAGTTCTTCTACCATAAAAAGTTGTGAGATCCATGTAATACCAAGTCAGTTAATTTATTCAGTCCCTACTTAAGGGCCCTTCTGTTTTAAGTTATTACGTAATTAGATAACCTAACAACTTATATTGCATATCAATTTTTTTTTTTTTGTAATCCGTCTTTTTTATATAATATGTATTACTTGTGAGATACATTGTGTTTTCATGCGATGGCCAAGTAAATCTATATATTTAAAATATACAAGATTCTTAACATTGATATGGTCACTATAAAATGTTGTTAGGTTATCTAATTACGTAATAACTTATTTTACTTTAATCGTAACAACGTTTTGCTAACATCACCAACGTATAACGTACGCCAGTTAACAAAACTCCACGTATCATAACGCTAATGCACTAAGACATGAAGTTGAGTATGCTCGTTACACTTAAAGGTGCTACCAAACACACTCATCACAATCCGAAATATCTAGAGAGATCCGAGAGACTACATATCGCTATGCGCTACGACGCCGCCCACGAACGGTATGGGTGTGTGATTTCCACGGGAGTATATGTAGAACTTCAGTCCATAACTCTACTATCATTATGCTTTTGTATTAAAGAGACCTTCTGTAATAATGTTTTTGTATCATAGACCTTACTATTATAAGTCTTTAATATATCGGACTTCAACCCACAACTCTACTATTGTAATGCTTATACTTCATAGAGACCTTTTATTATAATGGTTTTGTATCATAGACCTTACTATCATAAGTCTTTAATATATGGGACTTCAACCCACAAATCTAGTATTGTAAATCTATTTCATCATAGAAACCTTCTGCAATAATGGTTTAGTATAATAATAAACATTACTATCATAAGTCTTAATATATATATAGGACTTCAACTCGCTCAATAACATAGACAATTTTTTTTGTACACGAACTCGCTTAATGACTTAGGAAATTTTAACTAATTTTCAAATTATTTTATTTATTTATTTAACAGTTTATGTAAACACATAGTTTGAAAATTATGTACAAAGACACTGTTACTCTATAAAGAAATTTCTTCCAGTAGGCCTATTGAAGGATAGTTGAAGGAAATAGAGCTAGTCAAAGTGTGCACTTTATCCATATATATATATATATATATATATATAATACAAATATAATATATTATGAGAAAAAAAATATAATTCAATATATTATATTTTAATTTTACGTATATGAATATCTACATATCACGAATTAATAATTATGGTGTGAATGATAAAGCTCTTTAACAAGTCTTTTAAACATACACACCAACTTAGCGTCACGAATCCTAAAGGGAAGTGAATGAAAAATTTTATTAATGTTCTTTATCTTTATTTTTATAATATTTTCGAATTTTATTTCAGCGACAGAATTAGCAACAAAATTGGGATCGTCCGACGAGAAGCAAGGATAAGATGCAATGAAAGACCGCATCCTATCTCAATCGGCCGACCTATACTCGTAGTACCAAACATTGTGGCAGAATTGTGTAGGATGCAACCGGGATTCCAGCTTGAATGACACCAAACTTCGGACTAGACAATGGTGATAGGAGCCAAGTGGGGCGTCGATGGAGACCTGATATCTGCCTGGATGAGAGGTCAACAGAAGTTCCAACTGGGACGATGCGTGATTCTCAACATCTGGAATCCGTGTAGGTGAAGTAACCAGTTGTGTCAGACCATATGCTAAGGAAAATCATGAACAGAACTCTCCGCATGATTGGTTAAATGTGAAACGAGCCATTCAGCGTGGTGCACTTGATCGTAAATAAACGTTGTGGCACATAGATATTTTCATTTATTCTCGATTCAGAATCAAAATTCAGATAAGTTCTCATCCCTGAGTACTGAGATGGAAAAATTTGTAACAATTAAAAATGATTACTGGTATTTTACTCTTATCATACGAAACACGGCATTATTCCGCTGTTTACGCTGGTATACTGTTAAAGCGGGGAGCTACTACGGTCGCGTCGACCTATTTGTGCCACAGCGTAGCTCTTCCTTGAAGTAGCTTATAAGCGAATCTATGGAGGAGGCCTATGTTCAGTAGTGGGCTTTAATAGGCTATAACGGTAACAGTGGTTCTACCACGTTGTTTAAGAGCAAAAAGCAATTTTTTAAATATTAAATATTTTGTTTTATTTTGTAAATTCTAGATGGCGCTATTGGTACTTTGTTACACGGTATAATCAGCGCATTGTAATACAATAAGGGCAAACTAAAATATTGTTTGATAAATCAGTTCAGAATACGTATCAAGGCGTTTTATTTACCCGTTACGTTATCCCCAGCTTTGCTAGTAGTACACACGTAAAAACATTTTACTTATGAAAGATTATTGAAAATACTGTCTGCCGCAGTGCTCCAGTGTCTATAGACCTTAGTTTGTTCTTCGTCATCAGACCATCTTATTTTACTGCAGGACATGAGCCTCTCCATTGTAGAGAATATTTGTCATAGTCACCTCTTACGTCACTGACGGGAGGAAACGGAGAGATGAATTCTCTTCAGCCATCACGAAAAATTTAATAAACAAAATTTCTGAAAAATTCTAAGCTTTTTTCGAGTTATAAAACTACTCAATAATAATACTCAAAACAAACAAAGAGCAAAAGACATAAAATTGCACCGTATGCGACCGCAGTAAATCGAAATTAACGTCCAGCAACATAAAGATTTTTCATCTAGTGAAATAAAATTTGTTACTTTTAGGGCATTGAGTTAAGTCGTACAATATTTTAATGATCTAGATTGGGGTCCCTTTGTGTAAGTAATCACGTTTCTGTCTGCTTACTCTCAACTTTGTTTTTTTGTTTGTATTGAGTTCCGAATTAATCGGATTTTATTCAAACTCAAGGCAGAATAAACTTAGGATGAAAGTATTTTGATGTCAACCGCTTTTTAGTGCTCCTGGCCGTAAGCGACTAGAAAGCAGCTTGCAGAAATAGAAGACATTTTTTGCCCACTCGAACCCTAAAAAAGGCGACCGCTCAGACCAGTTCAACTACAGACTTATTGCCATCACCTCTTTGCTTTACAAAATAATGGAATCCATTATAAACAGCCAGCTCATGAGGATCACCAGCTGATTAGTGAACATCAATACGGTTTTCGTTGGGGTTAATCAGCTTTGACTGATAGTTTGGACATGGCGAAAGCCCACGTTTGGGTTTGACCCAAAACGATCCTTTCGAATCTCCCTTCCTACGGGCTTCCCGAGAAATCGTGCAATTGGATCACCAGTTTCCTTGCTGATTGGAGCATCAAAATCATAGTATTTTTATTTTTTATGGATTAAGAGTAACAAACGAGCACACAGTCCACCTGATGGTAAGTGGATACTGTGGCCCGTAGACATCTACATTCATCCTCGAGCACTAATCAAAATGCACATGTGAGGACAAAGATGAAATGCCTCGTTTCCAGTAAAAAAGGATCTCCGGTTTTCTACACTCACCATACGAAACACAACAGCATTAAGCTGCTATTTTACGCTGGTATTCTGTAAGAACGTAGTACCTCCCTGGCCAAGCCGACCCATTCGTGCTACAACTATACAACTAATATAGCTGCGGGATGACTCTACCACGTATAGTAGGCGGTGCATACTCTCAATACATGCCTATTAACGCTGATGTTCCACAAGGCTGCGTGCTATCCCCTATGCTGTTCCTGCTATATATCAATGATATTGTTACGAGCTTGAGTTTCGTGACAATAAAAACTGTCGATTGAATTATACGTACCAAAATTTACACTTTTATTGCCTAACACCAATTAAAACTTAAAACACTAATAATTGATTGAAACACTAAATATGTGCCGGGTACATGATGTGAACTTAGGCGCGCAACACTGCCCCCTTCTAAGACATGCTCGTCCCGAGCATTATCGGCCCCATAATAACGCGCCAGGCGATCCACATGGACGATCTTAGGAGTCCCTCTTGCGCCTTTCTGTAACGGCTCCACAATATCAAGGGCTGTCCTATCCCATGGTGCACCAACATTGTACAATTTCAATGTACCTCCACTACGAGTCTGAGGTCCCTTTACAGCCGCACAACTTGTACATTTGCGACACCAGTCCTCGACATCGTTTCGACTGTGGACCCAGTAAAACCGTTCCTGGAACTTCAGTAGAGTTCGTTTAACTCCCAGATGGCCTCCTGAACAATCATTATGGTACAGCTGTAGAACATCCGGTACTTTAGCTTTAGGGACAACCAAATGTTTGCAAATAACAGCTGTCTACCCGAAAATTTTCCCATTTACGGCACAGAACTCCATCCTGAAGATGCAAGCTGTCCCATTTGGCCCAATAGTTTTTAGTGGTCGAACTCATCGCTGAGACGTCGCTCCACTTGGGCTTGGGAGCACTGGCCTTCATCCATTCCAGAATCGGCTTGATGACCGGATCTTCCTGCTGTGCATGTTGTAAGCTGTCCTTCCACTCGTCGCTGAGGTGGTCCGTCCTGAGAATCCTCACGGATACCACTTCCTAACCCTCTTGCCTAGTACAGTGCTTGCAATCTTCAGGACAAGGTCTCCTTGACAATGCATCTGTGTTGCCTCGCCATTTCCCGCTGCAGTGTCTGATAGTAAAGTCGTATTCCTGCTGCTGCTGGGCGGTGCTGTTAGCCGCACTTCCCTTCTGAGATCGTTCAACTTCCCTTTCTAGGGTTCACTTAGGGCAGCTGGATCGCTGATGGCCCCTTTCCCCACAGTTTCCTTGTGTATCCTTTATTGTGGTCGCGAACCATCACTGCTGCAACCTCTCTGACGTGAGGGGAATGATGATCCTGCCGCCGCCAGGCGGTGCCGTTAGCTGCACTACCCTCTCTAGATCGATCAACTTCGCTTTCTACGGTTCGCTTAGGGCGGCTGGATCGAAGATGGCCTCTTTCCCCACAGCCATAGCACCTAGGGGTGTATCCATTATTGCAGTCGCGAATTGTAGCTGCTGCAACCTCCCTGACACGATGGGAACGATGATCCTGCCGCACGGCTTCCACCCCCAGTGCATTGGCCAAGGCGTCCTTAAGCGTCACGTGGTGCCCGAGCCTCACAGCAGCTCTGACTTCAAGGTCGCGGATGCCGTCGATGAATGTCTGCACCATGTTCCCTTCAATGAGTGCAGGTACAGACCGGTATGCTTGTCGCACCAGCTTTTCCACCTCTAGAGCCCACTGCTGTAGGTTTTCATTGATACGCTGCATGCGATCTTTAAGCTGCGCACGAAAGACGTGTTCCAGGTGAGTGTCGCCATCCCCCCCGAACGGGTTCCCGCCTTGTCGTGGCGGGGGGGCTTAGAAGCCGTGGCTTGGTCACCCACGGCGAAACAAAGAGGAACCCATATGGCTGGTCCGAGGTGGAGGCCCGGCCCGAGGTGGCCACTCCGAGTGGGCTTGGGAAGCCCACTTCGGATGTGTGTTGGTGGACTGCGGTGAGAGGTGTGTCCTCCCCACCTACCGCTGCAGCCGAGGTGGAGTCGCGGAGGAAGAGGAGTGTTGGTATGGCAATGCGCCACTCGCCCTATCCTCCGCGACTCAAACGGGGCCGCACCGTTGATGCGGTGGTGATGGGGCTGCGGGGGGATGGGATTGTCGGTATTGCGAGGCGCCACTCTCCATATCCTCCGCAGCCGAATCTTGGTTGGCGGCGGAGCCATAGACCAGATCCGCCGCTGGGGTCGGGAAGGCTAGTACTTCTAAGTGCTCGTTTTTCCTGGCCCCATGGCCTCCGCGCATCGGACGCGGGGGCGTCTGTTGCGCAGATGTAATTGGAGGCCGTGGAGGAAGGCGTGCCATGTGTTCTGGTGCGCCTTACTTGGAAAGGAGAACGGGGGAGGAATATTCCTCTCCCGATGAGGTGCTGCCATGGGGCGGCAGTCGCTGGTGGGGCCGCGGATGTGTGCGAAAGCGTTCCCGTAGCCCTGCCAATATGCGACGAAGGTGGAACACCATGGGGTTTTAGTCGGTGCGAGTCCAACATAACCCGTCCTTGCCCCCGCGAGGCGGGTATGCGTAGGCATTTCCCCATGTTAAAAAAAAAAAAAAGATGAGTGTCGCCATATCTCGCCTCCAATGCCTCAAGGAGCTGTTCATAAATCACTTCCTCACCGAGAGCTTCCAGAACAGTTAAGGCCTGGTCGCGCACGCCTAGTGTGAGAGCAGTCACGGCCTGACTTTTATTCCAGCCGTTCGCCTTCATAACAGCTTCGAACTGGATTTTGTAGGCCGACCAGGAAGAAGTCCCGTCGAATGGTGGCACCTTGAACTCACGTAGCGAAGGTATTGTAGCTACTACGGGAACTGTAATTCCATCCCCCAGTTTGAGGTCGTCCAGCGTTTTCTTCACGTCAGCCATCACGTTGTCAACCCGATTGTTCACTTGGTCGATTCGGGTTTCAGCTTCGCGATTTGGGTTTCAGCTTCCGACAGGCGGTTGTCATGCTGAGCAACCCTATCCTTCACCTCCTTTATTTCCTTCCCGAAGGTAGCGTGAAGGTCCTTCATGAGGAGCATCTGCTCTTCCAACCGACGGGCCTGTTCCTCTTGTCCACCCCGCAGCTGCTCTTCCAAACGACGGACCTGTTCCTCCTGTCGGCGGACCTGTTCCTCCTGTCGGCGGGCCTGTTCATCCTGTCCGCCCCGCAGCTGCTCTTCCAACCGACGGACCTGTTCCTCCTGTCGGCGAGCCTGCTCCTGCAGCATCACCATCAGAGCACCTAAGTCAGGTGCTGCAGGTGTAGGAGCTGCTGACGGGCCAGCCTCCGTTTCTGGCAGTTGGCCCTCTGACGTCTGCGCCGTTGCACCACCAAATCGTCTCTGGTCCGTATCCTGCTGGCGTTGACTTCGGGTACGGACACCCTCCATTTCGACCTTAGGTAAAATTAGCATGATTTTATTCCACTTCTGACACCAATTGTTATGAGCTTGAGGTTCGTGACAATAAAAACTGCCGATTGAATTACCAAAATTTACACTTTTATTACCTAAGACCAATTAAAACTTAAAACACTAATAATTAACCACACTGATTCACTTTATTTCGCTCCGAAGCTTCGCTTGTCTCGCCAAATTCAATACTGCCTCGATCGCGGCATGCAGCGGGTTTAAATACACTTTTACACCGAAATATCCAGAATATTCCCGTAGAAACGGGCGACGACCGACCAGACGCAGGAAGTTCGAATGTAGGGCTTCTAGAAAACTTAATTCTTCTGTTCGATACTAGATGTTGGTCGAAAGTCAAGATTGACATTTTCTAGGAAGCCCTCCTCGCTCTGGTCCCCAACACTAGATGGCGCTAGTGCCGGGTACATGATGTCAACTTAGGCGTACAACAATATGTTGAAAACCGATGTGTGGTGATGCTTTCTTCAACGGTCTTGCCAATATTTCTCGGGATCACGTCATCGAGTACCGAAAAGTACCTATATTTGAAGTCGAGTCGTAGTTAAACAAAGTCTCGCATTAAGGACGACTAAATCTAGTCCAGCTTACCGCTTTGAAGGCACACACGGGTTTGCACGTTTACCACTAAAAATTATCCCTTTGTCGTATCCCTTCAATTTCAGGGTACTACTCTTGCTGCACAACCTCTTTGTGGAATCGTTTACCACTGGTGATTTTCCGGACATATGGACATATGGACCTTGACTAACTTCAGCGATATGCGTGGTCCATGTTAAATGGTGATCAAATATGACGCCTAAGTTTTTGACAGTATTGGCAAAGGGTATAGGAACGCCATTAAAACAAACAAAAGGTAGTGATGTAAATTCTAATCTATTACGCAAATGCCTACTGCCTATTATGATGGCCTGAGATTTCGTGGGATTAACTAATAGTCCGAAGGATGCAGACCATTCACAGATGCGGCCTAGATCCGCATTCATAGCTGCAATTGCATTATTTGTATCACCCACCAGAAAATGACGATAAAGCTGTAAGTCATCCGCGTAGAGATGGTAATTAGATGTAATAACACTCGTAATAGAGTTAATAAATATGGAAAATAAAAGGGGGGAAAGAACGCCACCCTGAGGTACACCCGTAGTGATACCCGACCAATCGGATAGAGTGTCATTAACACGGACACAATGTGATCGACCACGAAGATATGAATCAAACCATGCGATGGCAGATGGGGAAATGTTTATAGATTCCAGGATCCGGAGAAGAATATCAAAGTCTACTGAGGTAAAAGCACTACTAAAGTCAAGCAAAACTAAAAGTGTAAGAGATTTATTGTCCATGGCCCAACGGATATCGTCGGTTACTTTAAGTAAAGCAGTGACAGTGCTGTGTCCACGACGAAAGCCCGACTGATAAGTGGAGAGCAAGGAGTTAGACGATAAGAAGAGAGAGAGTTGACTATGGATGATGTGTTCCAAAACTTTAGAAAGAAAGGGTAAAATAGATATGGGACGAAAGTGGGACAAAGAAGAAGGATTAGAAACCTTAGGCAGAGGAATTATATATGCTTGTTTCCAAACTGAAGGAAAAGATGATGACGATATAGAAAAATTAAATATATGAGTAAGAATTGGTAGAAGTAAAGGTAGAACTAGCAAAATCATCTTCGCACATAGACCATCAATACCAACAGCATTTGAAGAGATGGCTAGGATGGATTTTTTGACATCTTCCTCCGTTACAAGGGAAAGATGAAAAGGGCAAACGTGCGGTTTCGGTATACCCGCCAATGCGAGTAGTGTGTTGGATTTGATGTAAGGATCTAAAGTCATAGGAGGAGTAGCAAAGTGATTGTTTAGATCCTTTACTTTAACGTCATTGTATTCTAGGATCGGAGACCTGCCCACACCAACAGAACGAAGGAACTTCCACATCTCAGTAGAATTTTTATTGTGTAGAGAGTTGTAAAAGTAACGTCTTTTAGCATACGGACACAAGCGACTGCAGCGGTTGCGTAAAAATTAAAAACGATTTAAGTTATTTTCAGATGGGAGACGTTTAAACCTTTGCTTAGCTTTGTCCCTCTGGCCCATAAGTTCTCTTATATCTTGTGTAATCCAAGGTGCAGGATTACGCTTTATTTTTACGCGTTTGAGCGGGGCATGGTTATTGTATACCTTCAAAATTATATCATTAAAATTACAAACCTTCTCATTAATATTAGTATTGTCAACAATAGGTGTCCAATCAACATTACTTATATCATGCTGCAATGACTCCAGATCTATTGCCTTGTAATTACGAAGGAACAAAGATTGGGATTTCTTTTTAGGTGGACAGAGACGATATGAGAGGTAGATTAAATCATGATATGAAAAAGAGGCAGTTATTTGTCCATGAGACATGACACTATCAGTAGAAGAAACGATCATAATATCAAGCAAAGAAGGGTTACAGTTAGGGAAGTGGTGAGTTGCCTGAAGGGGGAGAGTGAGAAGATTGAAGGAAGATACCAAATTCAGAAGTTTTTGGGAGCGAGAATCATTTTTGATAAGACAGGTGTTGAAATCTCCCATTAGAATAATATGATCGTAAGTAGTACTAAAATCAGCAAGGATTTTTTCAAGCGTATCAAAGTAATCTATGTGCATGTTAGGACTGTAAAATACCGCCAGCAACATTTTTACATGATTGAGAGTAACTTCTATGAAGAGATATTCAGCAGATTGAGAGTAAATAGAAGGAGAGGCACATATGGTCTTATAAAATATATCCGAACGCAGGTATATAGCTACCCCACCACAACCTTTTCCTATACGATCATTACGAATAAGGACAAAACCAGGTAAGGCAAACTGTGTAGAGGGGAGTGATGGCTTGAGAAATGACTCAGAAATTAGTAAAGCATCGAGATGTGCACTGTTAATTGATGCTAGAAGATCAGGATAATGGCGAGGAACACTCTGGATGTTAATGTGTGCAACATTAAAGTTGTTAGGAAATTTAGAGCGCAGGGATGAAATCTGGTCATACAAAGTTAAAGGTAACTCACTATCCGCACTTGTAAAACTACATGAAGATGAAGAGCATGAGAAGAAACTGTCATCAAAAACATCAAGATTATCCATTTAGCAAATAAATTAAGATAATATAATAATGTATAGTAATATAACAATAATATAATATAAAATGTAAATATAATAATACAGTTTAAAAAATATGTATAAATATGATATGTAAATACAATATATATGTATATATTTATAAATATCAATTTAGCAATTATTTAGTTTAAAATAAAACAAAACTTAGGTATAATCTAATACAAACGGAACAGAAAAAAAAATTAAAAAACATCTAAAATCACCAATCACAGAACTGTCATGAAATACTGAAGAAAAAAAATCTTATGAGAGTATAATTTATACATAAGATTCGATTTAAAAAAAGAAGTTTAAAATGTTATGATATGAACCTATCTTATAATTATATACATATTAAACTTCCTAAGAGATTAATAAAAATATTGAATAACACTATTGCTATTAATGCAAAGAAGAATAAATAACATTTCCCAACTAACTATTGACATTACATAGTCAGCTGTGGTAAAAGAAAAAGTCAAATAAATAAAAAATGTTTTATTTTTCAGTCATCGTAGGCCCATAGCATGTTAGTAATACAAATAAAACTTGAGAGCTAATGTAAGTATACGAAACAATTAAATAAAACACAATAGAAATAAAACGATATACGAAATAAAAATTTACAAAATGCATACAAATTTGATAGATTTATCAAGCTCACTTTAGTGCATGTAGCTTAACAAACCTACCTAGTTTCGGGCCATCGAGCCTCTCCGCAAAGACCCTCAAGATACTATTCGAGCTCCCCCTCAATCTGCGAATTAACGACTCCACTTTTTAAGCATGATCGCAAAGTAGTCATCAGTATGCGCATCGGCGAACATGCCTGATGCACTACAATGAGGTGGAAGCCCCAACAATAACCTGAAGGCATTGTTATATTGAATACGCAGGGTATTGCTTGCCTTTTGGGTATGATTGGGCCGAAGGCTGCTGGTATAAAATAATTGGCAGTAAGCCTTGAACAGTGTAATTTTAACTGGTACAGAGCAAGCAGCAAACCTTTGAGCCACCATATTAACTCTCACAGCTAGCGCTCTGCGTTCCCTTTCGATATCTAGATCATCCTTTAAATCCTCTGTGACAATGTTACTCTCTGTAACAGTGAACCATTAAACTTTACTGGAGGAACACATATTGGACCTTTATTTCTATTTCTGTAAACCAACAGTTCACTTTTTAGCATTATATTTTAATCCATGCTGCTCAGGATAATTCTCACAAATGGAAAGCAACTTTCGTATTCCACAGATTGAAGGGCTCAGCAGCACCATGTCGTCTGCGTAGCTCAAGTTATTTAGACATACTCCATCTATATGACAACCAACATGTGTGCTGCTAAGCTCGTCAATCAACTTATTTATGTAGATATTAAAAAGCCTCGGAGAGGTAAGATCTCCCTGCCTCACACCGCACTCAAGTTTATACGGGTTAGACAATGCATTGGACCACCTAACAAAATGTCTTTGCTTATCATCATACCACATAGATAACGTAGGCACTAATGAAGCAGGAACTCCCGCCTCCCGAAGCTTTCCCCACAGAACATTGTAGGAAACCAGGTCAAAAGCTTTTGAAAGGTCCAGGAAACAAGCATATACGGTTGTTTTCCTGTCAGTGTAATATTTGACAGTGTGCTTCAATGCAAAAATAGCACTCTCAGTGGATAGTCCCGCGCGAAAACCAAACTATGAATCATGTAATTTTATGTATTCACTGAGGCGCGAATCTAGCACACTGTCAAATACTTTTGCTATCACAGTCGCCGGTGAAATAGGTCTGTAACTACACTTATCTGCTATGTCTCCCGTCCTATTTTTAACAATAGGTACGATTATAGTATCCAGAAGCTCTTGTGGCAAGTAAGAATGTCCTAAACATAGATTAAAGAAAATGGTGAACACTCCAGGTAAATGTATTCTAGCGTTTTGAAGGTGCTCGATGCTGAGTCCGTCACGTCCAGGAGATTTACCTTTCTTCATACTTTTAATAACAGATTTTAGTTCCTTACATGTTACCTTCAGTGGTGATTCTGACTGACGTGACTCCGCACCGGTCACTCTATGCACGGTTTCAAGAGGTGAGCTCACTTTAAAATTATTTTTTCATATATTTTTTAATATACAATCAAGTTTAAAAGTATTTTAGGTGATTTCTTCTCTTTGAAGTCACTTTATAGTTTAATGTGGCCATATAACATTTATGATATGTTATGTATAAAAACAAACCTTCAATTAATGAATTAATACATCAACATAATCAAAATACACTAAAGGATAGGATTTTAATTATTTGTTTAATACAGCAACAGCTTAAACACGTAGCGTTACATTATAGGATAGGGTTATTTTACTTTAGTACCGTACTAGTACAGTAGTGGATCTTATTCACGTTTACCGACTACGCCATTTTTCGGTATATGTACACTTTTCCTTCGTATTTGTGTTTAATCGTATTTTACTTTTATTTAATAAGTGCCCCACGCGAGTGCTCTGCTGATTATAAATGGTGTAATACATAAGTTTAATTATTTTCTGTCTAATATACTTCGATCGATAATAGTATTAATATAATTATGTTACAAAAAATAGTTACAAATAATAATTTCAAAGACTGAAAAAACTGCTGTCCTTGTTTTTTTAATCTAATCATCATGCATATACATTAACCCACATAACACTCATGAATTGGAACTTTACTAATATCTACATTGTGTAATAATTATAAAAAACGACTGTCAAAATCAACTTTTTTAAATCTTCATAACTTTTGTCCACTACTGCGTAGCTACACTTTTCTAATTGTTTATATAGAAGATCTGTACTTTCAAATTACATAGATTTCATCTCTGTATAGTCTGGGGCACAGGTTCATACAATTACCGCACCTCTGCTAGAACTCCTTCCCAGCTTTCTTGCAACTGATTTGGCCTTGAACTCAATGAATCATCCGAAGTTCAGTTTTAAGAATATTTTAACTCCCAACAAATGAAGGCGGGCCGTGTATTCCGGTGATAAATTTCGAAAAGAAGGAGCCAAGGTGAGCTGGCTCTTTTTTGCAGAGAAGAGACCCGCTTGTAATAATAATAGTACTTTCAGGTTAGAACATAGCGGTACGGGCACTGCTGTTTTATGGTTGCTTGAATGTCTGTTTGTAGGACAGAACATTATTAAGTATGGCGGCACAAGAATTATGTTTATATGTAAATCAGTGATAGGCTGTAGCGACAAAGATTTTGTTATAATATAAGAGTAGCAAACGAGCACAAATTCTACCTGATGGTGAGTGGATGCTTCGGCCCCATGGACATTAAAATTTATCTTTAATCTAGAATCAAATTACCGTGTGTTTTCGCCCTTGACGACTAAGATGGAATGCCTATTTTCCAGTTAAAATGATCTTCATTTCCTTAATCTTACCATACGAAACACAGCAGCTTCAATCTGCTATTTGACGCTGGTATTCTGTGAGAGTGTGGTCCTTTTCGGTCAATCCAACTCATTATCTATCTATATCTATATGCAGCGAGGCACTATCACGAATGCTAGACATCTGGTCTACGATCGTCAATCCGCCGCTGGCGCCGTGAAGCTTGAGGCAATTTCTGCCTATACGGGTGAAGCCCATGTCCAGGAGTATTCTTTTATGTGCTGATAAAGAAGAAGAACTAAGATAAATAAGAAATGTTTGTAACAATAATAATAATAAACGTAATGAAAAAAATGCGGCCAGTCTCAACGGACACTAGCCGTCTGCAGACTTATAGTTCCCAAGTATATGTACAAGCACAGGTACACTCTCTATTCCCCCACAATAGTCCGATGGGACAGTAATCCGAAACGACCGAAGAGAGCTCTGGCGTAGTACCAACGGCTTTATATAATAATAATAATAATAATAATAACCCACGATACGGTGCCGGGCCAATTATGGATGATGGGAAAAAATATAGTGCGCAAAGGGCCACTGCCTGGATGTCGCCAGGGCGCGTCTGGAGCTGGCGCTGGACGCGACAGCATGCGGGCCGCCAGCCAAGCGCGGGGTGTTGAAAGACCACCTAGCAGCCCCCCGCATCCATCATCCCCACCAGAAGGCTTGGTGTCGGCTGGGTCTTCTCGGACTCAGCAAGCGGCACCCGCCGCTGGTGGAGCACGTCGCATGCGTTGGTCAAAATTAATGAATGCAAACGCACTGCGGGCGTATTTTAGGGCAAAAGGGGAAGAAACTGGATGTTTGGCGTATCGGGCTCGGATGCATCGCTTTTTTTGCAGAGCTGGAGCCATCTCTATCCGTCACTGAGCAAAACCTGGCAGACCGAGTTCGGTACATCCTGCACTCCAACATATTTGGTGACGTCGAACTCGAACGACTACGACGTGAGGCTATTCCTCCATCGAACGGAAATGCTACTGCTGGGAATGCGGCGCCACTAGATGCGCAACAAACTGCATATGTGGATGCTTCCGTCAATATTCCATTTGTGGCTAATTCAGACGATGATGGAATAGTCTCCCATGAACCAGAGAAAATGAGGAGCGTATTGGAAGAGTCGATGCTGGAAACGCGCAGCATGCCTCTTGAAAATCGACCGCGACTTCCCCGCATACCCCTTAGCAAGCGAAATCGGGCTGTCGTGCGGGCTCTTAACCCAATGCTGGTGACCTATTTGGAAGCCAGCCGGGACCTTTGCGAGACGGACTCAATTCTTTTTAGTGCCGCACTGGCAGTATGCCGTATTATGGCAGTATGGCGCCAAACTTCCCGTGGCTGGACGTGCTACTCAAAAAAGTAGCGCCATCCCAGCCTGGAGAAAAAGAATTGAGGACCGTGTCGCAAAGGCAAGGGCCCTTATCGGCAGACTGACAAGCTTCAGGTCGGGTAATAATAGACCGAGAGTTGTACGCACCGTTAGAATGGCGTTTGCTGGGACAAAAATTAGTTTGTCCCAGCCGGATATCACGCAGAAAATAACGGAGCGCATAGATGACCTGAAGCAAATAATCGCTGCTTGGGGGAAGCGGTCGACCGTTCAACCAGAATCGTCTCTTCCAGAGTGATCAGAAGAGGCTCTATAAATCATTGGAGCGACCAGAGGGTTGTGGAGCGGGCCCAGGACCGGATCAGGCTGACACTACCGCATTTTGGCGTGGCCTGTGGTCAGAGCCCGTAAACCACAGCGAGGGCCCTTGGATGGAAGTTGTGGCGAGCCAGAGTGCAAGTGTTACGCCTATGGACCCCGTCACCATAACGCCTGAAGACGTGGCTGAGGCGGTCCGTAGGGCCCCGAACTGGAAAAGTCCGGGGCTCGACGGCCTGCATCATTACTGGCTGAAGGGGTTCGTAGTGTGTCACGCTGTGCTCGCCCGACAGTTTCAAGAGGCTCCCGATCAGAAGTCGCTCCCGAGCCTCTTCACTACTGGGATCACTCAGTTGGTTCCTAAAGATCAGGATACCACAGACCCGAGCAAATACCGCCCCATCACGTGTCTACCCACCATATATAAGACACTGACATCCAGTTTGAGCGCGAAAATCACTCGTCACCTGGAGCTAAATCAGGTGATGTCACGTGCTCAAAATGGATATCGGGGTGGTGGTCGTGGAACCAAGGAACCACTCCTCATTGACGCGGTCATTGGCAAAGTGGTGAAACGCAACTGTCGGAACTTCTCCGCCGCTGGATAGACTACAGAAAAGGCATTCGACTCGGTGCCCCATACATGGCTAAAGAGAGTCTTCCAGCTGTACAAAATTGACTGTACAGTTGGTGACTTCCTCGAGCAGTATATGGGGCAATGGAGTACGATCTTTTGCTATCTAGGCGAGCGTATGATGGCTGCGGAGAACCACATAAGGATAAGAAGGGGTATCTTCCAGGGCGATTGTCTGAGTCCAATCTGGTTTTGCCTCTCTCTGAACCCTCTCAGTACTTTACTAGAGGGCTTCGAGAGGGGATTTCAACTTCGAAAAGGAGGTACAAAAGTGACCCAACTTTTCTATATGGATGACCTCTAGTTATTCGCCTCCAGTCGCTCCCATCTTATGGAATTGCTAAACATCACTTGTGAATTTAGCAGTTCTATTGGAATGGAGCTGGGAACGGATAAGTGTGCGGTCGTCTATGTTGAAAGGGGAAGGATTGCTAACTCTGAGGGCATAGACTTATCTATGCCCGTCAACTTAAGGACCCTTTCCGAGGCTGAAACATACCGATACCTGGGTATGTCACAGAACATCGGTATCGATGAGGCTGGTATGAAACAGTCAGTTTGCGACGTGTTTTATTCACGCTTGACCAAAGTGCTTAACAGCCTTTTGTCCGGTGTGAATAAAACACACGCATATAACGGTTGGGTCATGCCTGTCCTCATGTATACCTTTGACATACTCAGGCGGACCCAGACTGAACTTAACGCCCTGGATATAAAAGTCCGCACTACCATGACGTCCCATAGGATGCATCGTCCGAGATCGTCGGTAATGAGTGTCGCTCACCATGCATAATCGGGAAATGTGCAGCCTCCGTGATTACTTCCTGGCGAGATCGGATGATCCATGCTATAATGACGTCATTTCTAGTGATAAAGGGCTTACCCCTCTATCCTTAGCCAACGAGCAATGGCAGGACCCATCAGTGCTTAGCATTTCCGACCGGGAGACCGTATGGAAGGAGAAGGAGCTCCACGGGAGGTACTAAAGGGCTCTACATAAGCCCTTCGTAGATACAGTTGCCTCCCTCAACTGGCTACGTTTCGGTGATCTCTTCGGGGAAACCGAGGGTTTTGTCTGTGCAATACAGGATCAGGTTATTAAGACCAACAACTATCGGAGATACATCCTAAAGGATGGTACTATCGACATTTGTCGAGCTTGTCACCATCCCGGTGAGTCACTTAAGCATGTCATCTCCGATGGTTCAGCGCTTTCTAACTCTGAGTACTTGCACAGACACAACCTAGTAGCCAGAATTCTACGCCAGGAGCTCGCTCTGAAATACGATCTCGTAAACCGGAAAGTGCCGTATTACAAGTACCTGCCGGAAGCAGTGCTCGAAAATGACCGCGCCAGGCTCTACTGGGACCGGGCCATCATCACGGACAGGACTATTCTTGCGAATAAGCCTGATATTGTACTGATGAATCGGGCACAGTCAAGGATATTTTTGGTCGACATTACCATTCCCTATGACGAGAACCTCGTGAAAGCCGAAACAGACAAGCAATCAAAATATCTGGACCTGGCTCACGAGGTGACCGACATGTAGGGTGGTCTGCCGACCGAAATTATTCCTGTAGTCTTCCACTCGGGCCATCTGAGGCGACTGGGACTCCGTGACGGACCGCTCCGGGCTCAAATGCAGAAGGCGGTGCTCCTCGATACCGCCCGCATCGTCCGCCGGTTTCTTTCCCTTTCCCCCTAACCCTCGGCCGTTTGGTCTCCCCTTCCGAAGGCTTCCATCTGGTTGGGCTTTTATTTATTTATGTATTATTTATTTATTCATGTTAGTATATTAGATATATATTTAAGTATACTTTGCCCTTTATATATTTACCCAGCCCAACCAGATGTGATTACTCTATTAATAACCCAAATAATAATAATAATAATCCTTTATTGCAGACACAAAGATCCATATTTACAAGAAAATATAATATAGCATATATATATATATATATATATATATATATATATATATATATATATATATATATATATATATATAATAGACATGTTGCAATATTTCCAAAAGTCTATCGTCACCCAGTAACTTTCACCCAACATCTGTACATTGCAGTCCGTATCTGCCTATCTGCCAAAATACGCACAATAGAGTTGTTACACAAGTCAACTCTGGACATAAATGATGCTATCCTCTTTCGATGGATAGCATTAAAAGAATCAACCCAGATTTTTACGTACATTTCGGAGGCGCTACAATAGCGGTTAAATCCCATTAGAAGTCTAAAAATATTATTATGTCATCCGTATACTATCATGTGTTTTCTTGGTATAGTCTACCCAGAGTTGACACGTGTAAAATGATTGGCAGAAAGATCTAAACAGTGTAATTTTCAGTGGCGACGAATTTTCGGAAATATTGTACACAGAGATCTACGTTGACGTTCCACATCCGTGTCATCTTTTAAGTCTGAAGTAACAATATGGCCAAGATACTTGAACTTGTCTACTATCTTAATAAATTTTCCATTAAGACGAATCTCGGGCACGCTCTGAGGTAACTTCCCGGATCTGAAAATCATTATTTCTGTATTTTTGGAGTTGTAAGTCAAATTATGTTCTTCCGTGTATCTTTCACAGATTTCAATTAATTTTTTCAACCCTTTAATCGAGGGACTGAGGAGCACCATATCGTCAGCATAGCTCAGGCTGTTAACATATCTGTCGTCCAGTCTGAGCCCTACCAGGGATTTGCTCAGCTCCACGATTAAATCATTCATATAAGTATTGAAAAGATCAGGTGAGGTAACACCCCCCTGTCTCACGCCACAAGAAAGCTTATAGCAATCCGATATTTCACCACCCCACCTAACGTTGTTGGTCTGATTACCGTACCAGAACGCTAGGAGATCAACAACCTCAGCCGTTACACCTTTGCTAGTGTCACGGAGCTTTTTCCACAGTATTTCATGACTAATTGTATCAAAGGCACGACTTAAATCAAGAAAACAAGCGTAAACAGTAGTATTCCGCTGTTTATAATAACTTATAACTTGCTTTAGAGAAAATATAGCCATATCTGTTGATACATTCGACATCTGACGAAAACCAAACTGCCCATCATCGTAATTTATGGAATTTAAGTATAACTGTAATACTCGTTCAAATACCTTGGCCACTATAGTGGCCAAAGAAATAGGCCTATAGTTTACCGAGATCGAGATATCCCCGGTTTTATTTTTCATAATAGGAACAACCACCGTACGAATAAGTTCCTCAGGTAAATAACAATGTCTGACACAGAGATTGAAAAATGCCCTAACACCTCACAGATATGCTGGCCCGTGTATAACAGATGCTCTATGCTAAGACCGTCATGAACCGGAGACTTACCCCGCTTCATGGTAGTCAAAAGTGACTCTAACTCTTTCGGCGTAATTGTTACATGGTGAGTTTCAGATCCCTGACATGTCCTAGCCTTACAGTTATAATTATATTTATTTTGTACAAGATTAAACTGATTTCTAAATAAATTTTCTATATTATATGCTTGCTTTTATTCATTTCAAGTTGGGGTGAAACATTGACATCGTCCTGATTCCGGGCTGCTACTGAAAATTTCTTGACAGAAAACCCCAATTATTGATAGTTTGACCCGACCGGGGATTCAAACCCAGGACCACATGATCAACAGTCACGTTTAAGACCTTTAGATCAAAGAGGCAATCTGTTTGTAAATGATTTAAAACCAACTTTGGATAAAAAATACCATACCAACCGATAATTGGTCCATGAATATAAAGATTTTAACTAAAAGAGAAAATATGAGATATTTGTATCTCATTTAGATAAGAAAGCTTTACAAACAATCCAATTGTAGATTGTTTGTAAAGCTGTACTATAATTGAGAATCCGTATGTAAAGCTTTCTTATCTAAATTATATATAAAATTCTTAAGATTTCTTACCAAAAATAAATGCAAATATCAGTGTCTTTCAATTTGAAATAATTTGCTGGTGTACATAATATGCAGTCAATTGGCGGTGTGACAATATCAAGCCGTGGGTGTCGTAAGAGGCAACGAAGGTAAGTGAAACAGAATATGTGCAACTGCAACATGCCAAGCGTGGCAACTATGATACCCTGCTATGAAGCAATCTATGGGAAGTCCTATGTTTAGCAATGAACTTTGAAAGGCTGTAATTGTGATGATGATGATCAGCCATGCATTGCTGGCGTTATGGCACTTTTAATTTTAAAACTATTTGCATTATCAATTCTCTTAACTGATTTTAGAATTTCCACTTCCAATTTTATTTTATATTTCTTTTGTATAAATGTTTGAACCAACCAGTTTTGCCCTAAAATGAATTAACATTGTCACATGTATTTTGAAAATATATTTAAAATAATTGCAGCAGAATTGTACGATTTATGAAATTAATCGGTTTTAATAATAAACAAATATAAATTTATAGAGATATTAATTACCCCGCAACCTTCCGCTTCCGCACTTAGCGGTCAGCCGCCGTAGAGTCTACATCACCTGAGGATGCCTCGTGTAGAGGCGAAACACATGTCGTATTATCGTCGATGGTGTGTCTTACCTGGAATAGTGGTGTTGGAAGTAGTGGTGCCGGGAGTAGTGGTGTTGGGAGCAGTGGTGCTGGGACTAGTGGTGACGGAGTTAACATAAACACTCACGCCTGTCATCCAGAGGGGTAGGCAGAGACTACGGACTTCCATTTGGCACGATCCTGACATACCTCTTTCGCCTCCTTTACATCCGTATATCTACGCATACATGCTCGTCGGTTTAGGGTACTCTAACGTGGCCCCTTTTCAAAATATCGCCAATTTGGTCGATAAACTTTTTTCTAGGGCGTCCCTTCCCGACTCGGCCGTTCACATCTGCCATATAAATTTGCTTTGTCACTCTTTCTTCATTCATTCTTTCTACATGACCAAACCACCGAAGCATTCCTTTCTTAATCCTGGTCACAACATCATCTTGCATACCACATTTATCTCTTATCACGCAATTTCTCACCCTGCCATTCAGATTCAACCCTAACATACTCCTTAAAGACCGCATTTCTACTGCATTTATTCTACTTTCGTGCTTCTTCTGCCACACCCAGCTTTCACTACCATACATTAAAGTAGGGACTAACAGAGCATTATGAATTACCATACGTGCCTTTTTTGACACATTCTGGTTCTTCATAATAGAGTGTAGTGCCCCATTCACTCTATTCCCTGCATTTACTCGTCGTTCTATATCCCTATCATATCTACCATCCCTGCTAAATACACATCCCAAATACACAAACTCATCCACTTGCTCAATTAACTCTCCTTCTATTCTTATTTCACATACCGTTTTTGCTTTCTTCTCTTTCAAAAACCATCACTTTCGTCTTACTTGCGTTCACTTTCATTCCCCTTTCCTTTTAATTCCAAGTTCATTAATGTAACCATCATTTGCAACTCAGCAGCCGATGACGCAAATATGACTTGATCATCGGCATACAAAAGGCATTTGACGGTTAACTCGCCCATTTTTAACCCACATTCTTCATCTTTCAAAGTTTGCAAACACCTGTCCATAAATAGGTTGAACAGCCAAGGGGAAGCTACACAGCCCTGTCTGACACCTTTTTGGATGCCAAACCAGTCCGAGTAGACCCCATTGATCCTGACACAAGCACTAGAGTCCCTATAAAGAGACCTTAATGCCTGTATCAAACCAGCGCTCGACCCATATGAGTTCAGTGTTTGCCATAACACATTTCTGTCCACTCTGTCATAAGCCTTTTCCAAATCCATGAACGCACAAAAAACTTTCTGGTTTTTGGCCAAAAACTTCTCCGCAATCATGCGCATGGAAAAGACTTGATCTGTACACCCTATTTTCTTTCTAAATCCCGCTCGCAGATCCCAAATTTTTCTATCAGTTTCTTTCATAACTTTTTCAGTTATCACCTTAGCATACAGTTTACCCACAATACTAAGCAAGCTGATACCACGGTAGTTTTTGCAGTCCCGCTGTGCCCCTTTTCCTTTATATATTGGTACTATAACTGCTTTACACCAGTCATCCGGTACCCGTTTTAATTCCCAACATAAATTAAACAAGGTGTACAGCAGGCCTGCCACCACTCCCTCTCCAGCCCTTAGCATCTCGAGTATACTCTATCATATCCAGCTGCCTTACCTGCTCTCATGCTTTTCATTGCTTTCATTATTTTATCTACACTTATCTCCATACCCCTTTTCACTTCTTGCGGAATTTATAGTTCATTTAATTCAGACGACTCTTCACTCATAAACACGCTTTCAAAGTATTCATTCCATCTGTTTAAATTCGAAGCTTCATCATTCAGAATACATCCATTCTCGTCTCTTATAGCATTCATTATAGGCTGTTTTGTATTTCCCCTGGCAGTTCCTACGAGTTTCCAGAACATTTTTATGTTAGCCTGGAAATTATCAGATATCCTTCTATCATTCTTATCCGTTCTTTCTTTCTTTTTCCTTTACTCTCTTATTTAGACGTCTAAATTCTGCCTTTTTTCTTTCAATCTCATCATTCATACCAGAAGAATTACCAGCTTTGGTTGCTAGTAAATCTAACCATGCTTTCTTCTTTGATTCAACTTCCACCCGTACCTCATCATCTCACCACAACGTATTACTTTTCCTTTCATTTGTTCTCTTACTTACACCACATACTTCAGTGGCGGCATCCACTAAACCTTTCTTAATATTGTCCCACACAGTATTCAAGTCTAAATCATTCATACACAACTAATTTAAACATCTAGTATTTCCTCTCAATCTACATTTATACTTCTCTTTTACATCTTCATCTTGTAACTTCTCTACTCTTATACGCTGTAACGCAGTGGTAGACATAGATGTCCGATGCCGCCAACGCTTGAAAAGACCATTAATTCGACATAAGACCAAGTAATGATCCGTCCCTACGTTGGACCCCCGGTAAACCCTTGTATCTACGACTGCGCTCCTCATTCTTTCATCCACAATTACGAAATCTATCATGCTTCTATCATCAACTCTTTCCCATGTATACATGTGAATCTTCTTATGACGAAAAAGTTATTCGTCACAAAAAGATTCTTTTCCACACATACGGTGAGGAGGTCTTCACCATTCTCATTTATACTTTCATCACAAACGTTCCCAATATCCTTTCATAACCAGACCTCTTTACCCCAACCTTTCCATTAAAGTCTCCTAACATAATAATATTTTCATTTTCCTTACATTTTGTCAACACCATCCTTACCATGTCCCAAAACTGCTCTCGGATGTAAGTGGGCTTAGACATGTCTGGGGCGTACACCCCTAGCAGGAACAGCTTCTTTAAGCCCACTTTAATTCGTATCCATAGCAGCCTCGGGCTTACACATTCATACTCTTTCACACATTGACCCATTCTTTCTGAAAGGATGAAACCGACACCCTGGCATGCCCGTTCGGTCTCGTCTACGCCAGACCAATACGCGGTATACGTGCCATGTGCAGTGGCATCCTTTCCCTTTCGTTTCGTCTCATTCACACATAACACATCTATTCCTCTGTCATTCATCATTTCGCATACTTCATCCATCTTATCATTCATTCCTCCACATACATTCAGCGTAGCCAGACGGGTTTCCGCAATCCACTTTTCGCCCCTCCGGGAGACAGAACGTGACGGGTGGCGAACCTCGTCGCCGAACCTCTACAACATTTACTAATATATTATATACTCATTATATTCAATATCTTCATAAAATATTTACCAGACTTTTTTCTATGTATGGTACTTCCACATTTTGGCGCGTTTATATATTCTCTGCTCATCCTAGAAGTAGGCTGGGAGAGAATGCATCGCAAAATTAAACCCGCCTTTTTATAAATTATTTTATACATTCAAAAAAATTGACGAATTTTACACGGTTATCATGTAGTGGCGGTGTAAGTATATATGTATACACTACTTCATATTATTCCATAGGTGTCGTAAGTAGCGACAGAGAAAAACAAATCAGGAGATGGGCAGCAGCGTGTTCCTATCATATGACTAAAAATAAAAATAAAAACTGTAGTTGTCAACTCGCTTGCCACTACGGCAACTATCCCTCTTACGAGGCAGGGAAGGCCTGTGTTTGTCAAACCACCAGATAAGCCATAACTTTAATAGGCTGTATCGGTAACGGATTTTACAGGGGAAATTAAAAAAAATTTAAAATAAAAATAAATTTATTTCACAATAGCCCTTGCAGGTATTGTTTTGAACTACTTTTATAATTAATATCAAATGTGTACAACCAAATAGCAATGAATTTTGGTTGTACATAGTACACATTTGAATTGAATAAGATTTCTCCACAAATTAGTGATGAAACAAAAATATCGAATAATAATATGGGAAATTCTTAACCATGTTATCGATTAGTAGTGCATACTTCGACAGAATTAGAACGTTTCGTTAGTCACCAGTGTTATTAGCTATGTGACAGGCAAAGGTGAATTTATGAGCATACATTTATATTTATGTTAGGTATTGCGATTGCGAGAGTGGCACATATATGCAGCATATATACTGTTACAGGCTAATTAAGAAGAAGGGTTCCAGAAGTAATGTAACTATTTCTCCTCTAATTGCCAACCTTACCACATGAAGGGGTGCACCTTACTAATCAACTACCGTGCTTCAGGTGGCCGTATAAGGTAAAAAAGTTAAGTTGCAGCCTGTATGCGTCCCTCTCCTAGGTACACCTCTTTCATTCCGCGAGGAATTTCTAGGAAAAGGAAATGACCACCATGCTACTTCAATGTGCGTTGGTGAACTTCAATGTCTTCCGAATATTTTATTTTTAATTTCACAGACATGCACGTTTCCTCACAATGTTTTCCTTAACTATCGAGCCCGTGGTTTAATGTTCAAAGTTGTGTTACGAGATTGAGGTTCGTGACAATAAAAATTGCCGATAAAATTACCTAAATTAACACTTTAATTTACTTTACACAAATTAAAACTAAAAACACTAATAATTAAACACACTAATTCACTTAATTCCGCTCCGAAGCTTCGCTTGTTTCGCCAAATCAACTCTACTTCGATCGCATCTTGCAGCGCCTATATATTTAAATTAGCAAAAAATATCCAGAATGTTCAAGTAAACACGCGCAAGGTACCGAGCGTTCGAGTTTCGACTAGGCGCTGTCATCCCAGAATCGGCTTGATGTCCGGATCTTCCTGCTGTGCATGTCGTAGGCTGTCCTTCCACCCGTTGCTGAGGTGGTCTGTCCTGAGCATCCTCACGGATACCACTTCCTTACTCTCTTGCCTACTACAATGGTTGCAATCTTCAGGACAAGGTCTTCTTGTCAATG
The DNA here is from genome assembly GCA_907164705.1 of Parnassius apollo. Lineage (NCBI taxonomy): Eukaryota > Metazoa > Arthropoda > Insecta > Lepidoptera > Papilionidae > Parnassius > Parnassius apollo. Next base: position 8,172,485 of record CAJQZP010001060.1, on the reverse strand, counting down.
CATCTGCGTTGCCGTGAGATTTCCCGCTGCAGTGTCTGATAGTAAAGTCGTATTCCTGCTGCTGCTGGGCGGTGCTGTTAGCCGCACTTCTTTTCTGAGACCGTTCACCTTCCCTTCCTAGGGTGTGCTTAGGGCAGCTGGACCGAAGATGGCCCCTTTCCCCACAGCCATAGCACCTAGGGCTGTATCTTTTATTGTGGTCGCGAACCGTAACTGCTGTAACCTCCCTAGCGTGAGGTGAACGATGATCCTGTCGCCGCCAGGCAGTGCCGTTAGCTGTACTACCCTCTCGAGATCGATCAACTCTCCTTTCCACGGTTAGTTTAGGGCAGCTGGATCGAAGATGGCCCTTTTCCCCACAGCCATAGCACCTAGGGCTGTATCCTTTGCTGCGGTCACGGACTGTAGCTGCTGCAACCTCCCTGACGCGATGGAAACGATGATCCTGCCGCACGGCTTCTACCTCCAGTGCATGGGCCAAGGCGTTCTTAAGCGTCTCGTGGTGCCCGAGCCTCACAGCAGCTCTGACTTCCAGGTCACGGATGCCGTCGATGAATGTCTGCACCAGGTTCCCTTCAATGAGCGCAGGTACAGACCGGTATGCTTTTCGCACCAGCTTCTCCACCTCTAGAGCCCACTGCATTCGTTGATGCGCTGCACGCGATCTTTAAGCTGCGCACGAAAGACGTGTTCCAGGTGAGCGTCGCCATATCTCACCTCCAATGCCTCAAGGAGTTGCTCATAAGTCACTTCCTCACCGAGAGCTTCCAGAACTGTTAAGGCCTGGTCGCGCAGGCCTAGTGTGAGAGCAGTCATGGCCTGACTTTTATTCCAGCCGTTCGCCTTCATAACAGCCTCGAACTGGATTTTGTAGGCTGACCAGGAAGAAGTCCCGTCGAATGGTGGCACCTTGAACCCACGTAGCGAAGGTGTAGTAGCTATTACGGGAGCTGTAGTTCCATCCCCCAGTTTGAGGTCGTCCAGCGTTTTCTTCACGTCAGCCATCACGTAATCAACCCGATTGTTTACTTGGTCGATTTGGGTTTTAGCTTCCTTGATTTGGGTTTCAGCTTCCGACAGGCGGTTGTCATGTTGAGCAACCCTATCCTTCACCTCCCTAATCTCTTTCCCGAAGTTAGCGTGAAGGTCCTTAATGAGGAGCATCTGCTCTTCCGACCGACGGGCCTGTTCCTCCTGTCGGCGGGCCTGCTCCTCTTGTACGCCCCGCAGCTGCTCTTCCAATCGGCGGGCCTGTTCCTCCTGTCCGCTCTGCAGCTGCTCTTTCAACTGACGGACCTGTTCCTCCTGTCGGCGGGCCTGTTCCTCCTGTCGGCGAGCCTGTTCCTCCTGTCGGCGAGCCTGTTCCTCCTGTCGGCGAGCCTGCTCCTGCAGCATCACCATCAGAGCACCTAAGTCAGGTGCTGCAGATGTAGGAGCTACCGACGGCCCTTCAGCCGGTGGCTCGCCCTCCGACGTCTGCGGCGTTGCACCACCAAATCTTCGTTGGTCCGTCTCCTGCTGGCGTTGACTTCGGGTACGGACACCCTCCGTTTCCTCCTTAGGTAAAATCGGCATGATTTTATCCCACTTCTGACACCAATTGTTACGAGCTTGAGGTTCGTGACAATAAAAATTGCCGATAAAATTACCTATATTAACACTTTAATTTACTTTACACAAATTAAAACTAAAAACACTAATAATTAAACACACTAATTCACTTAATTCCGCTCCGAAGCTTCGCTTGTTTCGCCAAATCAACTCTACTTCGATCGCATCTTGCAGCGCCTATATATTTAAATTAGCAAAGAAATATCCAGAATGTTCAAGTAAACACGCGCAAGGTACCGAGCGTTCGAGTTTCGACTAGGCGCTGTCGGTTGTGTGATTTGTGATGTCATTTTCTCAATGCTCCCCTCGCTCTCGTTCCTGACACTAGATGGCGCTAGTGTATTGTCGATTTGAGCGCGTAACAGTTGCAATTAACAACTGTGTTTATTTGATACTGTGGGGGATTTAGCCGGGGTTGCTCGCGTACTATAAAATTTATAGAAAGCCCTACTATATTATATACCTACCGTATTTATTTTAATTTGAGCCTAATATTCAATTTCGTCTATGTATCTATTTCGTTTATATATCAATAAATCACTTTAGCGTCACAAGCTGTAGCACCTTTTGTATTATTGATTTACTCTTTCCTCAGTTTAAATAACGTCATTATTTTTAAAACCAGTTTATTTTTATATATAATAATTGTGAAAAGTTAGCAAACTTTCATGCGAAGTAGGGCCATGCTGTAGCTATATTAATAGTATAGTTGTAGCTCTAATGGGTTGGCTCGACCGGGGAAGGACCACGCTTTCACAAAATACCAGCACAAAATAGCAACTTAACGAAGCTGTGCTTCGTATGGTGAGTGTAGAAAACCGGAGACCCATTTTAATGTAAACGAAGCATTCCATCTTCTTTCCGCATCTGCATTTTAATTCGTAGTTGAAGATAGATGTATGTGTTCATGAACCACGGCCACCACTACCATCAAATGGATTGTGTGCTCGTTTGTCACCATTCTCTTATAAAAAACACTGACTAACCGAAGATAAACATTTGCTGTAGTACATAGACATTAACACCTTGCTTAATCTAAGATGTTCAATGATAAAATGATCCCTGTGATCGAAGATGAAATGTCACTTTCCCAGTAAAAAGTGTTACCAGTTCTCGTGCCTCACCACACGAATAACTTTATCAAAACTTCTCCGGTCGAATCCGTGCATTTGCGTAGCAGGCATAATACAGCGTAGCACTACTACGCAGAAATATAGATGGTCTGTTATTAAAATATTAAACAACGAACGGTTCTAATTCTGTATAATAATCAAAAAAATAAATGACTTTTAAATAAAATATATACTTCTCATCAAAAAAATCGAAACACCTTGCAAGTTTATGTTTTGTAAGGATTATCAGTTTTTTTTTATTATTTACGAATAAATATCAAATGTCGCTTAGTAGTGAATTTTATAAGGTTTTCAAATTCTAATGTTATTGTTCTAAATTCAAATTAAATTTTCATAGGTTTCATGTTTTCTTTAATGAGTCATTTTTAAATTGTGTGGAGAACGAAGGCAATGAATGAAACATTGTTAGTTTTTTTCATTGTTTGTTATTGTCGTAGGTGAAAAAAAAAACTGAAAAACTTTTATGAAATAACGTTTAAATAACTAGTGTTTCCTCCTCGAGCTCTTATCACCGCTTCCATCCGGTTTTTCGGTTTCGGTTTTTCGGATTAGAGTTACGATGACATGCTGTGGGATGTTGTCCCATTCTTCCTGAATGGCACTTTTCAACTGGTCAAGTGAGTCTGGGACAAGATCTCTCGCTCGGATTTGCCTCTTTAGTTGATCCCAGAGATGTTCAATTGGATTCATGTCCGGGCTCCTTGCTGGTCATTCCGTTATGGAGATACCGACTTCGGTAAGATAATCACCTACAACGCTCGCGGTGTGGTCTCTGGCGTTATTGTGCACAAATGTGAACCCGTTGCCAATAAAGAGCAATTAGAATAATATCTCGCATACACCAGGGCCAATCATGCAGAGAACATTTTATAAATTTGAAAACCCTTACTGTGCCCTGTTTGTATATTCTTACTTTACTCACTAATCTTGTCAAAAATCCGAATAGATATGAAACTGATGATGAAATGGCAAGAAGATACCATACGAGACGAAAGAATATACCCAATGTCTTCAAAACAAAACTTTAGGTTGTTGAGCATAGCGTTAGAAATCAAGCTGTAAAACTTTTTAATAGACTACCTAATGCCCTAAAAACCATAAATAATGTTAAAATTTTTAAACAAAGGTTAAAATCTTTTTTATTGGAAAAATGCTTCTATTCAGTGAATGATTATATTGAGTTTGGTAAAAATTAATATTGCATGAATTATTTAATTAATAATTAAGTTGTAGACATTTTTAGCCCTTGCAGCTCGATACAAGGTAGTTTATTCGACATTACACACAGACACTTCAATTTTATTGGTGTAGATATAAAGTACTTGTTAATGACGCTCACGTTGCTTCTCGGATATCTGAAATATAAATAATATTAATTAATAAAACATAGTATATAAAATATATACACATAAGAAATTGTTACTTACCCTTTGTACTTTTTGTTTTTCTATAATAAATAAGTACGTGTGCATACGGGGACGGTGGCACTTACCGCGATTTTTATTATAGGATGAAGGTATATTTTGCAACATCGGTGTTGCACCGCGGAGTTCATGATCAAGCGCTTAGTCATTTGCACTAGAACATCATACCTATGTCTCCCTCCTCGCGGATGTACACGCGCTCACCAAAAGTTTTTAGTATATTTTACTCCCAGACGACACCAGTGGCCTACATCACCAACAGTACTAATTAATATTTTTGATTTTTGCATTTTATACAATTAAATTAAAAAAAATTAAATTAAAAATTGTTTATTGCGTTTCAAAAGGTAGTAACAAACAAGTGGCAAGGGCCCCTGTACTGGGTTGGTCCTTGGTACGGGGTACCCCGCTCTTCCAACAGATAAATTTTAACAATTTGAAACATAGGATATTACATATTATATTAGTGCTTTAACAATACTTAAGACATGAATTGATGACATTTTTGATACTTAAGAAATAGTGAAAGTGTGTGTGTGTGTGTGTGTGGTTATTGTTTGTGTGTGTGTGTTTGTTTATGTGTGTGTGTGTTACAAAAGCGAATGGTATATCTATTTTAAAATATACTTATGTAATATAATCTAATTGATTCATGAAATGATGCCGTGACAATTATGATACTACATAATATATACGCATAACACAAAACTTCATTAAAACAACACTACGTTAGCGATCGATCGATTCGATCTATGATAAAAGAAATATTAACAATTTCTTATTCCTATTAAGGTTTTGAGGACATACATAATACAACCGTGCAATTTTTTTCATATCTAATATCCATTAAACATGTCGAAGCGTGGAAACTTACGGAGGGCCTTGGCGGTTGTGTTTGCTATTATATCTGGTGACCTTCGGTTGCCGGCACCATTGCCATTGCATCTCCGTGAGTTACACTATTAAAAGAAAAATCAAAAAGCTTTTCTTTTCATTTTAATTTTCATAAACTGAAAACACTTGTCATTTTAATCATTTTGTAAAAGTGATGGCACAGTAAATAAATTACGCAGCAAAACTTAAAGCTAATGCTTCTTCCGAGGTTATCTTAATGCTAGCATCATTGTTGAAAGCTTTTAAAGAAGTACATAAAGAAATTGGTTAGAAAGAGCGATTCATTTTTCAAATTATAACATCAGATAAAGCTTTTGTTGTACGTTGAATGAATAATGAAATCTGGACACCTCTCATCGAATCAAAGTTGCGTTTCTTGGCAAATTTCCAAACGACAGTGGTTTTGAAAACATTAATAATTGAGGTGAACATCCATCTTCCCGCGTCTTTATTGGATGGGTTCGAGCTAAAATAAAATATTAAGCATAGGGATTTTATAGTTTCATTGTTCCTTTTGAAGGACCAACCAATAATTTTTATTTTTACGTAGTATAGCCATGTTGCAACTATATTATAGTTGTCACTCTAATGGGTTGCCTCGAGCGGGGAAGGATCACGCTCTTACAGAATATCGGCATATAATAGCAGCTAAATGCTGTTGTTTTAAATGATTAGTGAAGAGGACTGGGGGCCCTTTTTACTGAAAGAGAGGCGTTCCATATTAGTCCTCAGAGGTGACAATGGAAATGCATTTTGATCGTTAATCAAGGATATACGAGTATAGATGAATCACAACATACTTAAGCACCTTTGTATGTGTACCTTATTTTTTCCTAACTATAAAGTTTTATAATCACCGAAGAGATTATTCAATGAAAGACGAAAAAAAAGAAATGTTTAACTCAACACGTTAAACATTTTCTATATTATATTTCGTATAATAATTTAGGCCATAAATACACATAAATGGGAGAATAAATTTAGAATCCCAAAAAAATTGCTCACTCATAAAACTACTTCAGCAATTGTTCAATTTGTCCATAAAATAACATTAGTATACTCGTAGATATTAATACTGCGTACTGTGTGATCAGAAGTTGAAGAAATATTTAAAATTGCGATACGCATTGTTCTCAACTCGAGTATATTAATTCTTATATTTGTAAAAACAAGGGCAACAAGGAGTTTAATGAGCCGCTCAAACAGTTTTATCTAAAAATTCTAAATATATTACACAAAACTTTCTGGGAAATCGTTATCGACTCTCCTCGATTTCTGGAAACAACACAGTCTACCCTTGTCTTTTGGTATGACGCAAACTTTTTATTATTATCGCCCTCCAAACTTTTCGCTTTAGCGCTGTTTATTAAAACGCTTCATCTCAATGAACCGTGGGAACAATTCGACGAATCTAGTTCAATATCAGCCCTATTATTTTTACCACTAACATTGGAATGACCAATCAATTTCGTCACTAGATCTTTTGGATAGGAACGTCTTATTTTATGATCCACTTCAGAATTATCAGACACTTCCAACATATTACCCTCACTCCTTATTCTACTAATCTTATTTAGTTTAGGACTTGGACAAACTGGGGCTGACTGTTGCCTTGCGAATCGTTTGCTCGTAAAGTCCTGTAAAATCCGTTCGTCTTAGCTCTGTTACTACCGCCTCTGCTCTCTTTACTTTCAGATTTATTATCACTTCTATCCAAACTGCTTCTGTGATGGAAAATGTTCTTTAAACTATTTGTTGTGCTCGATAAACTGCTACTGGTGGTGGATGCGTTTGTTACAGTTCTTTGTACCCGCCTATTTTGTGTTCTTTCCGAAGAATTCTTGTAGCAAACACAAATTTTACAAAAGCCGATTCTAAATTTTCATAATATCGAAGTGTAGAGGATCGGATTTGTTGTGGAATTTTTGTATAACATTATTTGGGAGAAAATAGGACGTTATACAACTTTTCCGGACTCATATCATCAGATGCTTCTGACGGAGTAACAATAGTCTACAAAGCTAACACTCTGTGAGGTATAAGGCATAAAAAAGAACGCAAAACCTCGGTCCCCAACATAAATATGATTTGTTTTCTAGCTCTTGTGTTATACGGGTCGACAGTTTTGTTCATAACCACTTTGGAAGCTGCCGTTACGAGATTTTTGGCAATAATGCTGTATAATACTATTAACATAAGTAGTGGTAGGAAATAGAGTAATATACTTCTCATCAAAAAAATCGAAACACCTTGCAAGTTTATGTTTTGTAAGGATTATCATTTTTATTTTTTAATTATATACGAATAAATATCAAATGTCGCTTAAATAGTGAGTTTTATGAGGTTTTTTTGTGGGGTGGTTTTGGTGGGGGGGGGGATTGGGGGGGGTTTGTTTCAAATTCTAATGTTATTGTTCTAAATTCAAATTAAATTTTCATAGGTTTCATGTTTTCTTTAATGAGTCATTTTTATTTTGTATGGAGAACGAAGGCAATGAATGAAACAACACACGTAGCTGAAGAAAAACTGAAACTTTTATTAAATAACGTTTAATAACTAGTGTTTCCTCCTCGAGCTCTTATCACCGCTTCCATCCGGTTTTTCATCGATCGGATTAGAGTTACGATGACATGCTGTGGGATGTTGTCCCATTCTTCCTGAATGGCACTTTTCAGCTGGTCAAGTGAGTCTGGGGCAGGATCTCTCGCTCGGATTTGCCTCTTTAGTTGATCCCAGAGATGTTCAATTGGATTCATGTCCGGGCTCCTTGCTGGCCATTCCATTATGGAGATACCGACTTCGGTAAGGTAATCACGTACGACGCTCGCGGTGTGGGCTCTGGTGTTATCGTGCATAAATGTGAACCCGTTGCCGATAAAGTGTGCATAGGGCATCACGTGAGGCTCTAGGCACTGTTCCACGTACCGATGACAGTTCAAAGCAGGTAGACGTGGCCCAGACACGAAGGCAAGCTCTGTCTTACCGTCGGCGCTGATTCCTCCCCAAACCGTCCACGAACCACCACCATAACTGACCCTTTCTTCAATGCAGCATTGCGCAAAGCATTCTCCATCTCTACTGTAGACCTTGTTCCTTCCGTCGTTACCATAGAACATGATTTTACATTCATCGCAGAAGAGAACTTTGCACCATTGGAGGTATGACCAATTTAGGTGCTCGCGTGCAAAGTCAAGGCGCGCTCTTCAATGGTCTGCAGTTAATTTGGGTCCATTTGCTGGCTTGTGTGGTACCAGTGTACGTTCCTTCAACCTTCTTCTAAGTTTAGAGTCACTTACAGCGACCCTTCGTATAACTTGAAGCTGCTGCTGCAGTTGAAATGCATTAAGGCGCCGGTTTCGTAAAGAAGTTGATACAATAAATCGATCATATCTCTCAGAAGTGACCCGATTCCTGCCAGATCCAGAATGGCGCGTGAACATACTAGTCTCTCGATAGCGGTAGTAGACTCTATGAATAGATGACAGGCTTAGATGCAATGTTCGAGCTACAACACGCTGACTAAGTCCAAAATCCAGCAATGCCACCACTTGGGCGGTTTCTGTTGGCGAAGTATCTATGTGTTTTAGGAAATAAAACTTTTTTCAGACGTCTTAAAATCACAGTAAACAAATTAAAAACAAAAACGTTAAAGATAAACGCAACTTTTTAATTTTTGAACGTGAAATTGTCTCCAACTGTAGACGCCCATTTGTCTCAAAATAGTGATTCATTTCATATAGAGGATAAACAAAAAATTCTAATTTCGAATTTTAAATTTTCGCTTACCATTGTAATGGCCAGATTACCAGCTATACAATGGGTGCGTTTGGCAGAAAAAAGCGCTAGCAAGCGCTTGTAAGCAAAATGGCGATCGTAAGTGGTAAGCGCTGTCAAATCGTAGGTAGCTATTTTCCTCCAGGACAAGATGTTAGTTTTAACCGGGGAACCTAACCTAATTTAAATATATGTTTGTAAATTATTCATATTAAAACTTACCAATCATGAATTTTTAATAACATGTATATGTTTATTCATGTCATTATATTACTTAAAACTAATGTTGCACAAAACAACTTATAAACTCTACTTCAAAACAAACAAATTAAATAAGCAAAATGGCGGATTGTGTCAGCGCTACTGAAGTAGCAATCGTGTCCTGGCCGAAAACTATTTCAGCGCTTATAAGCGCTTGCTAGCGCTTTTTTCTGCCAAACGCACCCAATAACGTTCTTTTTTTTCATTGAATGAACTCTTTTGTATTAAATTAGGTGTTTCAATTTTTTAACAAATTAAAACGAAGGTGTTTCGATTTTTTTGATGAGAAGTATATTACCACCATAATGTAGATGGTGATTGGCCAAAATGTAATAGCTTGCGTGAGATATTATGAGGAGATCGTTCCGTGAGTGTGTGCTACTCTGCGATGTTTCAGGATTGGACTGCAATAGAATAAAAGCGAAAGATACATTTTTTATATACTTAAATAAAGTTCTAAGACTACAAGGAAGAAATAAATCAAAATAATAAACCACTCTGAGAAGATTAAAAACTATTTGCAATTGGAATGGATGTTTGTCCTTGTGCAATTTGTGTTTGTAAACTGCCCCCATGATACAGGAGAAAATCCTAGTGTAGGGGTAACGTTTTAAAAAAATTTCCTTCATTCTTTGATGAAATTATAGTAATGATTTCTTATATTTACGCGAACACTACACATTGAAATTATAGTAATCGTACTCAAATAATTCATTCTTTCCTTCTATTTTCTATTTTGTACATTAATTTGCATAGAAATTTTGTAGAATGATAGGAAACATATGCGGAGTAATTACTTTTTTAATATTAAAAGTTGAAGATTTTTTTTCATTTTTCTAATATAATAATAAGCTAGAATACTAACAGACCTTTTGCAACATTTTGTTCCGATAAAACTATTTTTTTTTTCAAATGAGAAATATAACATTTAAAGCAAAGTACAAACATCATAGCTGTTATGTATTACGTGTTGAAAATTGTACGAACCTTGGGGTTATTAGTTGAAAACTACACATGTATATATCTTGCTTAATCAAGCACTTGTAATTTATGTATATAAAGCGTTACGCATTTTTATGTTAATAGACATATGTTAACCATGTAGTTGCGGTGTATGAATATCCACTAGCCCACATCATCCCGTGAGTGTCGTAAGAGGCACTGGAGGGAAACTGAAACAGGTGACGAGCAGCAGCATCTTCCTGATAACAACTCAAAGCACTTGTAATTTTTGTAAATAAAGCGTTTTTATGTTATTATAAATATGTTAACCGTGTAGTGGCGGTGTAAGAATATCCACTAGCCCACATCATACCGTGAGTGTCGTAAGAGGCACCGGAGGGAAACTGAAACAGGTGACGAGCAGCAGCATCTTCCTGATAACAACTCAAAGCACTTGTAATTTTTGTACATAAAGCTTTTTTATGTTATTAGAAATATGTTAACCGTGTACTGTGGCGGTGTATGAATATCCACTAGCCCACATCATCCCGTGAGTGTCGTAAGAGGCACCGGAGGGAAACTGAAACAGGTGACGAGCAGCAGCATCTTCCTGATAACAACTGAAAGCACTTGTAATTTTTGTAAATAAAGCTTTTTTATGTTATTAGAAATATGTTAACCGTGTAGTGGCGGTGTATGAATATCCACTAGCCCACATCATGCCGTGAGTGTCGTAAGAGGCACCGGAGGGAAACTGAAACAGCTGACGAGCAGCAGCATCTTCCTGATAACAACTCAAAGCACTTGTAATTTTTGTAAATAAAGCTTTTTTATGTTATTAGAAATATGTTAACCGTGTAGTGGCGGTGTATGAATATCCACTAGCCCACATCATACCGTGAGTGTCGTAAGAGGCACCGGAGGGAAACTGAAACAGGTGACGAGCAGCAGCATCTTCCTGATAACAACTCAAAGCACTTGTAATTTTTGTAAATAAAGCGTTTTTATGTTATTAGAAATATGTTAACCGTGTAGTGGCGGTGTATGAATATCCACTAGCCCACATCATACCGTGAGTGTCGTAAGAGGCACCGGAGGGAAACTGAAACAGGTGATGAGCAGCAGCATCTTCCTGATAACAATTCAAAGCACTTGTAATTTTTGTAAATAAAGCTTTTTTTATGTTATTAGAAATATGTTAACCGTGTAGTGGCGGTGTATGAATATCCACTAGCCCACATCATCCCGTGAGTGTCGTAAGAGGCACCGGAGGGAAACTGAAACAGGTGACGAGCAGCAGCATCTTCCTGATAACAACTCAAAGCACTTGTAATTTTTGTAAATAAAGCTTTTTTATGTTATTAGAAATATGTTAACCGTGTACGTGGCGGTGTATGAATATCCACTAGCCCACATCATACCGTGAGTGTCGTAAGAGGCACCGGAGGGAAACTGAAACAGGTGACGAGCAGCAGCATCTTCCTGATAACAACTCAAAGCACTTGTAATTTTTGTAAATAAAGCGTTTTTATGTTATTAGAAATATGTTAACCGTGTAACCGTGTGTGGCGGTGTATGAATATCCACTAGCCCACATCATACCGTGAGTGTCGTAAGAGGCACCGGAGGGAAACTGAAACAGGTGACGAGCAGCAGCATCTTCCTGATAACAACTCAAAGCACTTGTAATTTTTGTAAATAAAGCTTTTTTATGTTATTAGAAATATGTTAACCGTGTAGTGGCGGTGTATGAATATCCACTAGCCCACATCATACCGTGAGTGTCGTAAGAGGCACCGGAGGGAAACTGAAACAGGTGACGAGCAGCAGCATCTTCCTGATAACAACTCAAAGCACTTGTAATTTTTGTAAATAAAGCGTTTTTATGTTATTAGAAATATGTTAACCGTGTAGTGGCGGTGTATGAATATCCACTAGCCCACATCATACCGTGAGTGTCGTAAGAGGCACCGGAGGGAAACTGAAACAGGTGACGAGCAGCAGCATCTTCCTGATAACAACTCAAAGCACTTGTAATTTTTGTAAATAAAGCTTTTTTATGTTATTAGAAATATGTTAACCGTGTAGTGGCGGTGTAAGAATATCCACTAGCCCACATCATCCCGTGAGTGTCGTAAGAGGCACCGGAGGGAAACTGAAACAGGTGACGAGCAGCAGCATCTTCCTGATAACAACTCAAAGCACTTGTAATTTTTGTAAATAAAGCGCTTTTATGTTATTAGAAATATGTTAACCGTGTAGTGGCGGTGTATGAATATCCACTAGCCCACATCATCCCGTGAGTGTCGTAAGAGGCACCGGAGGGAAACTGAAACAGGTGACGAGCAGCAGCATCTTCCTGATAACAACTCAAAGTAATGAAACATTTGGGAAACTATGTAGTCCACCCAGAAGAATTGAAATTGCTCACGGCTAAGCAACTCCTATTCTATCACAATAGATCTTTTAGGTTGCAGTGATACTTGGTCTCTTTCCCCTAGACCTGCGTAGCTACTCATACATAATAACAAAAAAAAACTAGGAATTACAAGTCAAGCATACCAACTTCTATCTATCTCGGTGCCCTGTGTGCCGCAATGCACTCAATACATTGTAAAAAAAAAGAAAGTTAATCTTTAAGTAAACATATGTTTTTTTTATTAAAAAGTATTCTTTAACATTAAATTGGTTACTGGAACAAAACATCTTTTGAGAAATCGTCGTCGTTTAGAACAAATATGCTTCCAACAATATGTGGTTGTGGACAAAAGAATTAAATAAAATTGTACCCTCCATATATTCCAGAGAACAACTGACCAAACAAGATGGTGCCAGTGCTAGGAAGATGTTGGTTTTAGCTATTATCATCTAGATCTAATATCTAGCTGGAAAGATAATTGATATAAAATATAATGTGAAAAAGGAGCATTTCATAAAATAAAATGCAATATGCTATTTTGAAAAATTTAAGGCATATTTTTTTAAATATGTATGATAATAATAAAATGATGTCCGTTTGGTAAAAAAAAGAAACCATTTAAAAGTGATATGAAATACAAGCGTTTATTATTTTTGGTAATGTTGAGGGCATTTTACAATTACATATTAAACATTTTACATATTAGTTTTACATATAAAATATGAAAAAAAAATCGCTCGCGGCTGCTCTGGTCTATGACTGTCGAGATATCTTTGATGCTGGACGTACTGCGTTTTTTCTCAAAGCTTTTTCTTCAGCACTATTTCACTCGATAATCCCGGATAGTAAAGTAACTATTAATATCTACCTAATTATAGTCAGTTTCTCATACTTCAGTATTGACTTTGTTTTATTAAGAACTGTATACTACGCCTTAGCACAATCAATTATAGGATATTGTATAATTGCCTGGGGAGGAGCATGCAAAACATTTATGATAAAATTAGAAAGAGCTCAAAGATGTCTCCTAAAAACCATGACCTTTAAACTGTACAGGTGTCCTACAAATCTGCTGTACCAAGAATGCAAACTGCTGACTGTCAGGCAATTATACATCCAACAATTGATCTTAATGAAACATGCACTAACCCCTTATGATCTTGAGATGTGTCGTAACAATCGCAAAATACCGGATGTACTGGTTATTGATAGATGTTTAACTGCTTTTTCTAGGCGACAAAGTTCATATCTATCCTCAGTACTTTACAATAAGCTAAATAGAAATCTAAATTTTTATCCTCTTTCCAGACATGAAGTGTAAAGTTAAAGTCCGAGATTGGTTATTGTCACTTGAATATAATAAAACAGAAAATATCCTGATATAATTTGTAAAAATGTGTGTAAGTAATGTATTTCGTATAAAATTATAAAATTATTATATATTAGTTATATATATATATATATATATATATATATATATATATATATATATATATATATATATATATATATATATAATATTTTAATATACCTACGTTTATATAAAATATAAATTACCTTAGTCGCTTTAAGTTATAGTCTATGTTTAGTTGTAAATAAATCCATTTAAATAGCTATTTAGTTACATAAAAGTGTTAAGCTTAGTTACTTAATTAATTATTAATTTAATATTAATAGTTACTTAATTAACACTCTTGTCACAACACTGGGAGAGGCCGCTGATTCCTAAAATACAGACTCGTCTAGTTTGGGGATTAGTCTTCACTTTATTATTGTACTTTTGTTTAAGTAAAAGATTATTAATATTATTATTATAATTTATTACTCTTAAAAACTAATATAGAATGCCTTATCAGTAAAAATTGTAATGCCCTCTCACCATAAAGTTGGAGATACGTAACGCAGTAAAACTATAAAAGAAATAAAATTGTAAACAGAAAGAAGAAACGAGAAGTAAAAGTAAGAATAATAGCATCTGCAGCGTTAAGCAGGATCCTAGATACCGCTAGATATGAATATATCTATATAAAGTGTCTTGCACGCTCAATGTTTGTAGATCTGAACGGAGCTTTACGCAACACGCTAATACACTGTGTATCTGACTACTAAATGTACGCGCGTGTACAGAAGTGCCGTTGTGGGTTATCTTTTTATTTTACTTTTTATTGACAAGTATCTTCGTCTTTAGAAGAGTCCCATGTTTCAGGATATTGAAGAGGTTTTTAAAAATATATATTTATATTTATTTATTAATACTAAAACTAACACATACTTTCCTTTAATTGAGAACGTGCATATCGATATGGAACGCATTATAAACGCACCGTAATATAGAATGTCAATATGCGTAAACGAATTCTAAAAAGCCAGATGCTTGTTAAAAATAAATTATCTACTCTGAACTTATATTATAAATCAAGTGTACTTTAACAGCACGTGCAGCCCGTGTTATAAAGCTTTTTTCATTTATTTGTATGAAACAAGCACACGCACGAGATCACGCGCCGGATAACCGTTGCATGGACGAGGCGCACGCGCCGCGTGTAATGAACGGCCCGCACTACTAAGTTTAGTTTAGTTTACAACGGGCTATTTTCCGCAAATCCATATCTAAACGCGTACTTGTATTTTGCGTGTGGATAGGAACATCAAGATTATCCCATGAAATCTCTTTGAAAAAGCTCAGCAGTCCCTTGTTATTGCCTGTAACACCAGTAGTGATATCGACATGCCGAGATGACTACGTAGCGGTGCTCTTGAATTTTGAAGAATCAGACACACTAGCTTATTACCTCGCGCTTATCTCACTTTACACAGCAGATGCTCTAGGCGTTAATATTTTACGCCTTATTTATATCCGACAACATCTCTTTCATTAGCTGACGTCACGACAACGAAAAAAAAGATATTTCGACCGCTACACCTCCCTTATTTTAGTTTATCTTGTCTACATTTGTACACACGATTTATTATCAGTAGTGACGTCGGTTATTGACGCCAATCAAATTTATATTGCGGGACATAAATTCACTGAAATGTATAACACGATTGTAACCTTCTTTGTAGGTACCTAATACGATTCATTGGCGACCTAATGCATAAGCAATAAGTATGGAATATATTTGTATGTACATTTGTAATAGTATGAGCATAATATACAAGAACGCTGTCAACTAAGTAGGGTATCACGAAAAGTCCCTATTACGAGTAAAACTAGACAGCACTGTTTCAGTAGCCTAGACTAGGGAATTATACAAGATCATTTTTTTACAAAATGACTTTTATTTATAAAGAACAAAAGATGATCAGTTTAAATATAGCCAAATTTAAACAGAAAGGTAAGGAAGACAAGGTTATAATACGACTCGCAGGTTTTATGTCGGTTCTACGATTTCTCCGAAACTTCTGACAGTGAATATAAACTTAAATGTATATACGCACATTATTCGTGTAATAAATAACATGTATAAAATATTTTATTGTACCACCCATAGATATTTATTGTTTATAAGGTATCTCAACTGTGATATTTGATACTTCCGTTCGTGAAATGATGCTGATGGTCGTCTTCCTTTTATTTTTTTTTCATTTTCATCTTTTGCCATTTTATAAGATTAAAATTAGAAAAGCTTGGCTTATAAATATGTAAGACACCCAACGTAATGTGTGATCATAAGGCCCATCGGTGAATGAAAGCTTGTAGGCTAACTGTTTTACCGCTGGGAAAAGATTATTTAGTATAGTAGGTAAATGAAGGAGAAGCCTGTAGATTTTTTAATGGAATAACTGTGAAAAACAAACGACAAGATGACTGCTGCGGCCCATAGACATTTACGTCTATTAAGAATTAAAATGCAGATGCGTTGTCACCCCTGAGGACAACTATGGAATGTTTCGTTTCCTGTTAAAAGAGTCATCAGTTCTCTAAATTCATCATACGAAACCCAGTAGTATTAAGCTGCTATTTTACGCCAGTTTTCTGTGAGAGCGTGGTCCTCTCCCGATCGAGCTGACCCATTAGTGCTACAACCATAATATATCTGCAGCGTGGTTCTACCACGTAATTGCGAACCAGGAATATCCACTACCCCATATCATCCCAATGGAGTCGTAAGAGGCGCTAGTGGGAAGATGAGCAGCAGCATATTCCTGATAACAACTTAATAGTAATAAAAAAACAGAAGATGCCAACTCGCCTGCCAACCGTGGCAACTATGGGGAAGGCATATTCCTTGGTTACGTTGGTTATTTAACAAAACCGTCATCACCACACTAGGATTATATCCTGTATCTTGGATGCAATCTGCATACATAACTGTAGAAGGACAAACATCCAGACTCAGAAAAAATATTTGTAAGCCATACAAATTCTTGTTCCGTACGAGATTCGAACCCGCGGCTATTAGCGCCGTTACTTAACGCCAAACCACAGTGTTACGGAGCCGTCGCATATTATGTTCAGAGGTGGTCTTTTAAAGGGTTGTAATAAATAAAGAAGGAGTAATTTTAACCTAGCGGCCGGCTTCAAGGTCAAAGGTTGACGCCTTTGGATTCATTGAAAAACGTCGAGTAAGGTACACATGATTTGAATTTCGATATTTAAAATGAGTAATTTTTTTTTTCAAAATAAAAAAGTTAATTTAAGGAATTAGTTTGAAAACTAACTTGGTCATAGGTTTCTTACATTATTCACCTATTATACTTTATTTTCTTCCCGACGACTAACCGGAAATAAGTCAGCTGGTCTCTCCGTAACTTATCATTCTCACAACACTGATTTGATGGTCGCATTAGATCAACAATAAAATTAAATCGTATACTCCCGAAATGATATAAATGGTATATCGGTTAATCGTAGGATAGCCTCTAAATGTTAGTCTTTAAGGTTTTGTTTCAGCGTAGTTTTAGTTTGTTAAAGAAACGAGAATGTGATAATAAAAAAAAATGTAATTTTAAACGTAAGTAGTTTCTCGGAAACGGTACGGTTCAACGATATTAGAAAGATAAAGTTTTATATTTCAAGTTTATTTAGATAGGTTTCGTGTCTAATAAGAAAAAATCTTCCAACATTTTAGCTCGATCGTCCAGGAACTTTTCTCTATCTTTCGTATTGGTTGTCTTCGTAGAGAAAAAAGAATACAGTTTTTTTATAGAATAGGGTGCCGAACGAGCTCACAGTACACCTGATAGTAAGTGGTTGCTGTGGTCTATAGATACCTACATGTATCCTTGATTACGAATCAAAATACAGATGCGTTGTCACCCGTGAGGACTAAGATGGAACGCCTCATTTCCAGTAAAAAGGGTATCCGGTTCTTTACCATACGAAATACAGCAGCATTAGGCTACTATTTTAAGCTCGAGCAGTCGAGCCGACCCATTCGTTCTCACAAACTAATATAACTGCAGCAAAGCTCTACCGCGTATAAAAGAGTAGAAGAGTTTTAAATAGAATGAGCAATAACGTAATACAATAAAAGAAAATGAAATTAAACTGAATAGAATAAGTCAACTTATACTGCCTCTCTATTACTCTTTGTTTATTTGGCGGCAAATATAGCTAACAGGTTGATACCTACCCAGACAGACTCCCAGGCACAAAAGGAGTCCTAGCACCCAGAACTTTCCTTTTCTTCATCATTCCATAAAAGTCCTGGAGTTCGTCATTCCATGGAAGTGCTGGAGCCGGGGTCTCTCCCATTGTAGAGAGGATTTACCTTCATTATCAGTTTTGGTAGATACACTATTTCTCATCATAAGGTTCAAATCATGAGTCTGACTAAACTCAGTTGTTGGGTTTTTCCGTCAGGCAATTCTCAGTAACAGCTCGGAGTCAGGATGTTGGCGGTACTGAAAAGTCGTTAGCCCTGCACCTGATCCTTCCTCAGATGTTTCGGATTGCAGTCCCATTAGATTATGAGAGTGATGTAATATAGGGTGCACCTGTGCTTGCACCTACAGTCGAGTATTATACTCCTGCGCAGATGGCTAGTCTCCTTTGAGACTAACCGCCGTAACCGAAATTCGGTCTAGAGGAGATAAGTGAATGAATTTATATGGATGAAATTAAATTCTCAAAAACAAAAGTAGTTTTTATTAAAAAATGACGTATGCTCTGTAAACACCAGGATTTCCCTTATGGAGTGCCCCCACGGTATATGGAGTAACGACCTGATAGGAAATGCAGGAAGTCGATTGAAAATGCCACGTTCAGCAGTGAACGGAGAATGTATACGAAATGGCTGTAGTGAAAATATATAAGTACCTAGTCATAAGACTTTTCTGTCATTTTCTATATTCGCCTCTAACGACACTCTTCTGACAAAACGAAGGATGGATTCTCTTACTAAGTCACCGCATGTCACTAACTTTAAAGGTTATTTAATTCTATAACTATATAATTCTGCATCGTCAAGCATTTGTTTATTATATTAATAACAGTATTATAATGAAAACAAGAAGGGGCTGATATAGTTTCCAATATTGCTTTTTGAGCGCACACCGTGTAAGTCCCTCCGTCGTTTTCGATTATAAATCCTATCAAAGCTCGCTTAGTGGTAATTGATCCGAGCACAGTATCATTAAATATCGCTCATCTTTTTAATTACTTGTATGTTAGTTGAAGTGACTTTTAAAAGTGATGGGAGGTTTATTAAATTTGTATGATGTCGCCATATTGAACGTTAAACTACAGAATGATTGTTAAAGCATGTTTGCATGATTGTTAAAACAAGCAAGCTCTTTTTCATGATTGATTTTCAAGAGTCATTTTTATAATGTGAATAAAAAGAGAAACAAAGCTGGCTGAATATAAAATTGTATTCATACAACTGTAGTTCTAACTTAATATGTTTTGTTTTGTTGTATTTTTAAATCACATAAACAATTTTTTTATTACATTCGCCGGTCGGAAATATCTTAATTGAAAGAAGGTTTCAGATGCAGCCATTAAAAAGAAACTGAGCAAAATTGATTCGTCTGCCTATTTAAATGTTTTGAAACGCAGCGTATAGGAAAGAATGAAAATAGCCTGTTTATTCCAAATGGAAATGGGATATTTTTTTAGTTAAAGGAAACTGAGCATAATTATCCATCAGGGATGCAGACTTTTGAAAAGAAAATGAGCTAAATTGATTCATCAGAGATGCAGTTTTCTGGATTAAAAGGAAACTGAGCCAAATAAAAGATCCGTCAGAGATGCAGCCTTTTGAGTTGACAGGAAAATGAGCTTAATAGGTCCGTCAGAGGTGCAGCATTTGGAATTGAAAAGAAACTGAGCTAAATAGGAAATTTTGAATTGAAAGGGAAGATCTGTGGGAATTCTGATTGATTGTGTGGGAATTTTGGAAAAAAAAAACTAACTGAACACTATTTTAAGACGCTACTGTACACAATGTTATATGCTTTTCCATTCGGGGAAAGAATGTGGAGATTCTGGGCATTTGACACACGCGAACTGTCGCTGCTGCACGGTTTTTCTAAGTTGACCCCCGCTACCTGTAACGTTTGCCCTTGCGCTTTATTAATTGTCATTGCAAATCTGAGCTTAATAGGGAACTGCAACCTTTTGAATTGAAAAGGAAGATCTGTGGGAATTATAGGGATCCGTGGTATAATAACATTTTCACCTTTTCCTACGCCTGTCAAAATTGTAGCACCGATTATGTTCCGTTCAAGATGTGTCACACGCAGCCTTGTCCCGTTACATAACCGAGGAGCATCTAAATTTCGCATTAGCATGACTGGGACGCCTAGTTTTAATTGAAGCTTACATGATGAGAGCACACCTGACAACTCTAGAGAATTTAGAAACCCTGCGGGATATGAAGTGCTCTGTTCTGTGTCCACAACTGTGTCTACTGACAAATACTCTGTTATTTCTCCTGCTACTTCGCTTAATATATCCTTTTTAGAATTTATTTTGTTAACGCTCTCATTTTTTTGGTGCAAGCATCGCCCTTTCACATAACCATTTGTCTTCATGCATGTTGTTCGTTAAATCTGAATAAACGCTCGCAATTAATTCGGAATGACTCTGTACTAAATCTCTCGTCAATTTAACGCAGCCCTCAGCATCCGTTTCCAACCGCCCATCGCCAATTTTTAATAGTGTGTCAGCATAGTTTCCAGCATTGATATCATTATACAAATGCACTCTCATATTCGTAGTTAAACTGAATTTTGTCACCTTGTTCCATAAAATAGACGACTTGAGGCGTAATGATTTCTTATATTTACGCGAACACTATACATTGATTAAAACTACTTTTACGATAAAATTCGTAAAAGTAGTTTTAATCGACTTGAGGCGTGCTTTAATTTCATCTGCAGGTGTGCCCTTTTGAATGACAGGTAAAGTTTGGCGAAAGTCACCAGCCAGTAAAACCACCATTCCTCCCATTACATCGGTATTGCTGCGCAAATCCTGGAGTGTTCGATTTAGTGCCTCTACAGCTTTTTTATGCGACATTGTTCTTTCATTGCAACAGTTTTCGTTGTCGTAGCATTATACCTCGTGCACTATTTTTGCTAAAGTTGCAGATCGGTGATTCTTCCTGGGCTAGATTTAGAGGGAGTTTTAAAACAGAATGTGCAGTGCGGCCCCCGCTTAGCAGCGTGGCGGCTATACCGGAGGAAGCTACGGCCACAGCAATGTTTTTTTTCTTTCCTTACTTGCGCTAATAATAAATTTAACAAAAATGTCTTCCCAATTCCTCCAGGGGCATTTAAAAAGAAAAGTGCACCATTTCCAGATTCAATTTGTCCTAATACTTTGTCAAAAACTCGTTTTTGTTCGGGAAGCAAGCTGGGTACAAATTCGGCTACTTGCTGCTGCAAAGCTGGTATATCGTAGTTTGTTCCACGTATAATTTCATTACTTAGTTCATTTTCGGTTGTTCGCTGAGGGTTTATTATTCCAAAGCTGCTTAATTTTTTGCCTACCATTGCCATTATTTTATCGTAAATATTTCCAAGTGCTTCATTATAAATGTGTTCATTGTATGTCATGTTCGCGTGTGTCTGCTGTAACCTTCGCAAAATATCTTCCGTCATGCACTCTTTATATTTGTCCCACAATTCATGTGCATTAGATAGCCCGCAAGATGATATGTGAGTTGCATAAAGATCCCTAATTTTGGCTGGTGACTGGCACTGCACAGCTTCCTCCATGGTTTCATCCCAGTGATTATCGTTTTCTAAAAGATGCAGAGCATCACATGCTTCTCTATAAGTTGCGCATTCCTGATCGTTGACAGTTTTAAAGTCTTTATATCCTGTAGGACCCCGAACATGGTGCAGCAGCAATCGTAAACAGAAACATTCAAAATTAGTAACATGGACGGTATACACACGACCAAGGGCATCTGATGACTTTATACCGGGCCAATTTGCAACAGGCGGGCCTTGAATACGGCGTTTCCACTCCTTCCTAGATGTGTTCCAAGTACAATAGCGGGGGACTTCAGATTATAACAACGTTTTTGCAGAGGGGTCGGTTTGACGAAGTTGAAAGAAGGCTGTTAGTGTAGTTTTTGGTGGTGATGCAATTCTTTCTTGGAAATTTCTTTCGGTGAGATATACACGCTCTCCATTTTCTAAGTGCACAGCAAGGTGAGTAGCTGTTGGGTGCCTTTCTTGTAAAGGGAAGCCAAGGAGAGTTACTGCTGACATAACGCCCTGCTTGAAAGGTCTGTACTTCATTAACGGGATTTGCCTCACCTTCACTCCTGAGATTAAATATTGCTTGGTCGCTTCCTTTATTTGTGTACTTACAGATATACTTGATTGCGTCGACAGAGCTAGATGCTTCTACATTTATATGGACATTAAACATTTTACATAGAATGGGCGAATACGGGACAATCCAGCTGTTATCCAAGGTTTCGAGTCGAGAGCGTCTGCGTCTGTATAAAAGGTAGCCATTGTCATTGTGCACTGTTTCTTTTAAGGTGGCCCTAGTCGATAGCTCGAACTAAATGGTGGGCGGGGTTAAAATGCATGCAATCTCAGCCGACATCACGTGCGAAAGTAATAGACGCTGTGATGAGCAGTAAGAATCTAGTGCGCGCACACATACGCACTCGAGTGACGCAATGCGCGACGGCGTCATCGCGTACCTACATATTGCCATTCATTTTAGAATAATAACATAAACTCAAACGGCAATTGTGAGCTACTTGGCGCAGTGACTTAGCAATGAGTAGCTGCGCTGGGGCCGTGAGTTCGAATCCCGCACGGAACAAATATTTGTATGGCCTAAAAATAGTTGTTCCAGTTCTGGATGTTTGTCCTTGTGCAATTTATGTTTGTAAACTGCCTCCACGATACAGGACAAAATCCTACTGTGGGGGTAACGTATTTTAAAAAGAGAAAAGAGAGAGGAAACAAATTGGTATTATTATTATGAACCCAATTTAATTGTTATTATGAAAGTTCTTATGTGAATTTAAGTAGATGTTGTTATTATATAATAATTTCATTGATTTGCTTTTACCTACTTTTTAAACGACTTCGAAAAAAGGAGGCGGTTCTCAATTCGTTGTTTTTTTGGTTATGTATGTTCTGTTCCTCGATTTCTCGAAGATGCCTGAATCGATTTGGAAAATTATTTTTTGGTTTCAAAGAATATACTTTTCAGATGATCCCATGGTAATCGATGATGGTCAGATCAAGATATAATGATGGGATCTTGGAGAAATCGAGGGAACTCTTCAATAAATGACAGCAAATCAACCGCGATTGCTGCTATCGCGTATCTATGCATTTTTTAGGCAACCACACAGTATAATATCACGCCTGTACTAACAAAAGGAAAATAACTCTCAACTAAAAATAGTAACATTAAAAAAAATTTGAAAAAAATATAACCGACTTCTAAAACAGAAAAAAGTGTAAAATAATTATTTTTTTATGTTTTTGTATTTTAGTGTAGGTTATGCAAACATTAATGTAGGTACTATTTATTCTAAATAGGTATTTACTTACCATAGCTAGTAGTAGCACAGGCAACTCCCCGAAGTATATGCCAGCCAGTGTCAGGACAACTGCTTTTTCGACAGCGCGACTGATGTGAGTGGGGCTTTTATGTAGGTTAATTAAATAAATAAAAATGTTGGTTTGTATATTGTTTATTGATTGTTTGTGTTCAATAGCGGTTTGCAATATTCTCTTAGTATTTAGAAAGTTATCAACAATAGGAATTGTGTCACTGCAGGGACGAGCACAAACGTCTATCAAAATAGTAACGTACCTAAACGGAATAGTACTAACAGTACAGACTTCCTTGCAGAAGTCCAAAGAACACGACTAGACAAGGTAAGTAATTAGAAGAAAACTACAATTTAGAGATCGATTGTAAATCAAATTCACAGTACATTTCATACAATTATTTTATGATAGCAGATAACGCTAGTTGAATACTAAACACTGTATGGGAATGACATCACTGAACTAGTCAGGTGGTCAGTCCAAACAAATAAAAGGCGCGATTGTAGAAAGAGATTCGTTACGAAACATTTGTAGGCTAGGGGACTTGGCCTGTTTATGCTATTGATAACGAAGGCTATAAAATATGTACAAATTAGAAACTAAATCCTACGTGTACTTATCTGTATTCATAACCCTATATCTGAGGTAGGTTGACGCGCTCCTTAATTTTTATATAGTTCGTATTATTCTGTAATAGGTAAACTAAATCTAAACCAAAATATATACTATAATATCATAGCAAAGCTATTACTATTTTATTTAGTAGTACATTATATAGTAGTATAGTAAATTATATATAAAAATATGAGTAACTCTAAGGTAAGGTTAAATATAAACAAATATTTGCCAAGTGCGAATCCGACTTCCGAGCTTCCGTACCATCTTACAAGATTTAAATATACTACATGTTACTGATTCGATCAAAAAAAGCCAAAAATACACGTTTCTTTTTTCTAGTAGGAAACCCTTTAATTTCAAATTTATTTTTACTATTTTCTGTTATAGCAGCAACAGAAATACACGTTCTGTGAAAATTACAACCATCTATCTATTACGGATCATGAGATACAGCCCGCTGACAGACAGACACACGGACAGCGGAGGCTTCGTAATAGGGCGCTGCTGGTTACCCTTCGGGTACGGAATCCTAAAAAGTACTTAGTTGTCCACTCACATCTGTATGGTTCTTTCTTCAAAGGACGTCCATTAGCTGCATGACCTGCCTGGTTCTCGTATGACATGACATGTAATACCTGGACTAACCTCTCTGAGTTTATTTCGGCAGATCGGGTGCTTCTTCTCAGTTTCATGTTTTTGTTGTGTTAAAGGGTTTTTTTTAAAAAAACAACTTACAAAAAACAAATTTTATTTATCATTGACTGCCCTTCTTAGATCCTTATGTAAAAGTAAAGTAAAGTAAACAGTTACAGCCTATATACACGTCCCACTGCTGGGCACAGGTCTCCGCTCATTTTTAAGAGTGTTTTAGGGCAAGGAATTGTCTGTCGCGCTGCCCCAATGCGTGTTGGCGAACTTCACATGACTTCGAGATAATTTTTTTCTTATTTCTCTGACCTGCCGAGCACGTGGTAAATCAGCACTTATAATTGCAATTAACGATTTCATTGGTGCCGGCGGGGATCGAACCCGGTTTTCTCCCGTACTGTGAAATTTAAAGCGAGCGCTAACCACCTGAGCTACTGCGGCTCTTAATTCTTATGTACTTACATAAATTACATTAGTTATATTAGGATATGAGATTACTATACGTAAGCACGATTATCGAAAATCTAAAAATTACCTATTCTAATTAAATTTATAGATAATTTTAAGATTTTCGACAATCGTGCTTATCAATGAGATGTTTTCGTTAGTTGGCAAATTAAAGTAGTTAAGTACCTAATGATATCTAACCTGTATCGAAAGTTCATTATTATGTACCTACCTGTTTTCTATTTTAACTGCATGTGCTTCAACAAACTTATGGGTACATTTTACCAGCTATCATCCCGGCTTCAGCAAGTGGACACGAACAAAAGGAAGCAATTTTTCTAAATAAAGATGTAGATATGTAGGTATTACAATCATAAATAGATAGCAGCGGCTAAGCTAGTGAGCATGTGTGGCGCGCCCCCCCCCCCTCCGTCCGTCCCACTGATCGGGGAAACAATTTCTAGCGAAAGGCAAGATGATTTACAATAAAAAGGAGGGCGCGAAATTTTATAAACAGACCTTTGGGAGTCTGGATGTCATGAAAAATCTATTGAATGTATCTGTTCATAATAAAATTATTTGCATTTTTGAACAACAAATCTATTCCTGTATGGTAACTGTTTTGCAATTTAGAGTACGTTCTTCTTATGCTATTTATTTCCGCCCAAATATGTGTTAAAAATAGTGTTGAAATTCGGAATTTTCGACGTTTATAACTTTTAAACATAATCTTTTTTTGCATTTTTGTTTCCATATAGGGCTAGATAATGATGAGACAAATTGAAATCATTTTTTATTTTGTACGTACACCATCAAACAGTGAAGTAATCGCCAGACTACGTTTGTATGGAAGAACGAGTGACTAGTGTACCCTTAATAGCTATTTAGGGAATTTCTTTGTACATTTTCCTTCTTTCATACATGGCGATATTGAATTTAGTGCTCTACATGGACCGGGCATCATATTTCGGACGATGGTATCATACAATTCTTTATCTTGCTCAAGATCCGGAATCTCGGCGCTTATTATGTCGTCTAATTGGCTGGGCCGCAACTTCTCTTTAAGCCATATTAGAATGTGGGCATGCGGTAATCCTCTTTTTTTGCCATTCAATTGAATACATGAAGCACTGCAACTCTCCGAAATTTTCCCTTTGTTAATTACATACATTTATTTTTGTACTTTTAATCTAAATACTCTAGCAACTAAATCGTCTCTGTGAGTACTTTTTTGGCCCGGCATTAGCTCCTCGTTTATTTCTTTCCATGTGGGATAGCAAGTAAAATTAACAAAAAGATCAGGTCTTCCGTAAGTTTGTACATAGGCGAATGCGTCTTGTGTGTACTCATGTAGGTAGCGGGGACTGATAACGAATGATGAGGGCAGAATTACCACATTAACTAAATCTGGGGTTTACATTGGCGTCGCTCGAAACTGCGTCTTGTAAATGTATATAATTCTCAACGCGCAGCTTTTTTTTTTGATTTAAAGATATATAACGGAAACGTTCACTTTCTACCTTTACGTAGATGTCCACCAAAAATTGATGAAATAATTGTCTACACCGGGCTAAGAGGTTAAAATCATTTTCTCGCAACATCATACGATACGCATAAAAATCCATACATGATACTTTTTGTTCGGAGTAGGCTCCTTTGTGACCGAGTTAATGACTGGAATTTGAAAATGATAACCCTCTTGTCCTTTGCAATAAGTCAATGGATATTGCAAAGCGTCATAAAACTTGTGTGTATCGGCTACCCGTTGCAACGTATAATCACGTGCTCGCAAGACAATGTCTCGTGAAAGAAATTGATCACCACTAATTACGGCTGCTATTTCGTTTATCAAAGGTGCATTGTAGCGCCTTTCATGCTCTCCTCGATGGGGTCCGATCTGCGTGAATGACGAATTTATAATCCTCTTCAGGTAGGTTTTCCAAAGCAGTTTTAAATGTTTTGACTAAAATGTTACGTTCATGCAAGAATCTTTGAATTTTGAACACTTTGTCTCTCTCAACTCCCTGGATAAATTGGCAGCGATGGTCTACCTCAATTTATTCGTCACCCATAAGATATACTTGTAAAAATTTATGCTGTTCGTTTTCAGCTGGAAAAAGTGAAACTATTCTATGATAAATTTGCCCTTGCACCGTAAATGTAGGCGAAATCCCGGCATTATTATTTCCCCGTCAACTCCGAAGAAAATCATTTGAAAGCATGAGATATATTTCCGGATCCTGTTTAAAAAGCGCCGTGACTCATTAGCATCATATAAAAAGAGAGTTTTCAAAGGTTCTTCTCGTTCCCCAAGTAACGGAAGAGACACTTTGCCATTGGAACATCACATGCCTGCGAACTAATCTTTCCATTTTAAAACGCTGCAAAATCGACACGCCTTGTCCATCAGTCCGATAACAACTAACCTGTGATTTTTATAATCAATCAAAGGAACATAATTGAATGCTGCGTCATTAAAAACCGACCAATTGTTTCTTTGAAAATTTTGTCGACGTTCAGCTGGAAGTGCATTTGCATTTCTTCGCGCCTGTGTCTGTTCTGGTGTTTCAGATGCCCTTATAGTGGTGTATGGTAAATATTTTATTTTACCACGGGAATGAGATATTTTTCCGCGGAAAAAGTAGCCTATGTCACTCTACAGCCACCGAACTATTCCCCATACAAAAAATCATGCCATGCCAACGCTCTGTTGCGACGTGAAAGAAGGACAAACAAACAAACAAACAAACACACTTTCGCATTTATAATATTAGTATGGATTTTGCTAAAATTGACAATTACGATAAATCATACAGACAGTGCTTGCCACTGGTCTAGATATTTTAAGCCTGACAATTCTTGATGCAGCAACAACAATCGTTTAATATAATTGTGTTTAGCTGTAAGTAGATGGCGCTATTATTAGATTTAAACTATAAAAAACAAAACTGTACCGTCCAATACTCAGTTGCAATTAGTTGAGGTGCAACTGGGTAGGCTCGATCCCACAACAAAGCCGCGAACATTTATATAATACATAAATTTAAAAAAGAGTTTTAAGTGATGTAGAATCTATAAAAAATTCTGCATCTGCGAAAAAACGCAAACAGCGCTGCTAGTGATGTTTAATGAAATTATTTTCCGATATAACAATAATATCTAGAAATAGCAATGTCGTGTTTAGTTGTTAATATTTGCGATATTAACAACTAAACACGACATTGCTATTTCTAGATTACAAACAAACAAAAATTTCTAGATTACAAACAAAAAATGAAAACAGATTCTATTGTTTTGTTCAAGCTATATCATGATGCATCATATGGTCAACAAACACTGTAAAATTTTATGAAATACCGATATTTTACACAATAATCGACTAATTCATGATATTTATAACATAAATTATAAGATCCGACCAATACATATGTAAAAATCACTTTATTTAAACTATAAGATAATAAGACTTTTGTAATAATTGCAGTTTTTATTAATTTAACTACAGATAAATTATAACTAATATCTACTAAAAACTATTGTATGTATCACACACACACAAAAAAGCTTCCAATTTATTATTATATAAAGCCTAAAGATTTTATGAAAACCTAAATGGAATCAAGAAATAGGAAAAAAATGAGTAGTTTTGATATTCTCCATTAGATCATTGAAAAATATATGTCTTAGGAATGTGCCAACTCGGAAAAAATCGACTCGAGTTAATTCGAGTTGAAATTCAAGTAACTCGATTTTAACTAGAGTTACGCAATTCAAATTAGCTGAACAAAGCTGTGTCAATTCGTCACAAATTATTTTTATAATTGTTCTTCCATCCAATGCTATTGTTATTACTAAACTTAAAAGGTAATTATATATTTTTGGTTGCGTAACGACAATTTTCATAAAATAATATCACGCTAACGTTATGACGCAGGTCTTAATGTTATTAAAAATTTGACTATTACAAAGTATACTTAATCAATTGATATTATATATAACATAAATAATTATATCAATAGTGTCTCCCAACGGATAGGTCTTTAGATGAACATGGACAAAACAAAAATCATGTTTAATGTCCAGGAAAAATGTCTCTGTTTTGTATCATATACATATTTTGAGGTAAAAATTTTAGTACAATTGCATGTGTTTATAATTTATTAAAATCGGTATAGAATAAAATTTCGATGTTATATTTAAAAAAATAGTAAGAATCATAATACCAAAAATTATTGATCTTCACCACACATCGAATCAAACATCATTTACCTGGCAAATGTAAAGTTGGTCCTACATTAGGTGCAAGTCTTTTACTCCATGTAAATACTTCGACTCAAAGTGGAGATGACATACTCTGCGGTACTTAATACATATATTGTCATCGTTCATTGCTAAAATGTCTCCACTAATGGCATACACCCAAGAACGAAATAGATCAGCTTGTTTCCTTGGGTTGGAAATATATGTAATATAACATTAACCGATCCTGAAACAACAAATAAATTAAATAGTACTATTATTTAATGCTAATTTAATAAGATTTTCAATCGTCTTATATTGAGTAGATATGAATAAGTTTTAATAGAGATCAGTGATTTCATGCTTATTAAAACATTAAGTAATTTATTCTTTTGTTTTGTATCTTAAGAATGATTTATATTTCGTTATGAACAACACGTAAAAATAACCTGGTGCATGTTCAGGCTATCGCAATTACAGCGATGTTGAAACAAATAACATCAAGTGAGTTTTAAATGTTGTACCTTGTAATAATTTTATGATACAGATATTTACGGTTTTTGTTGCAATTTGGTGTAGGTACACAGCATCTTTTTTCAGCAGCCATGGTAAATGTCGACAGAATCCAAGTCTTAAGGCAATTCAAAACGCGAAAAGAAGTCCGTGAGTTAACGTTAATATATTCAAGGGCCAAAAAGCAAGCCAAAATCGTCGAAAAATCCACAAAAATCCACAATTACAAGCAAAGGAACACATTCACGTAAACAAATGTCAAACGGAATGAATTAGAATTGGTTTCAAAGATGGCGGAGAAAGCGAAAAAATGCGCCCTCAGGGGCTTAATGTTTGAAACATAAGCACGTCTAAAACACAAAGTGTATAGAAGTGATAGGCCCCTGGTGAATACGTTGTTTGTTAACCCTAAGGACTAAGATGGAATTCCTCGATACCTTCTCTACATTCACCATATGAAACACCGCAATAATAAGTAGGTAGTAATTTTACGTTGGTATTCGTATTTGTATTCGAACAAACGATAGTACAGTCCACTATATGGTAAGTGGCTACTGCAGTTCACCTGTAACCAAATTGTAACAAAGACGAAGGATTGTCTTCTCTGAGATCTAAGACGGGTCCTCCTACAGCCTGTGATCATACTAGCTCTTCTCGATCTTTAAACAGTCAAATAACAATGAACGTATCTCTGATTAACGATAGAAATAATTAAGAGCTACAAATCGGATTCTTAAGTAGAAATGAAGTCCCACTACTAAAGTGTCAAGTCCGTCAAGACCGTGTTTTATTCATTTCATAATAAAATACACGGGATCCTACGACGGGAGGATCTTAAGGAGTCAAATCACGTCTCCACCGTTAATAAATTACATTTCAAAAAGCTGTCTTGAAGATAATGTTTTTGTCCACGGTTTTAAAAGTTATTGAAACAGTTGTAGGCAAGAGCGGTCTTAAAATAAAAACTGTTATGAAACATACAACATTTTCTTAAAGATTAAAAGTAATACTTTTATCACTTATTTTCCCTTCACCACTCCATCATGACATGAGTGTAATTAATACAATATTCGATAGTCTTGAAATGTTTACTTTGATGCATTGTTATTTGTATATTTAATTATCCCTTTAAGTTTAGCTCGAGTTAATTATTCACGATAAAAGCTAAAGGTACGTGGAGCTGCACTTATACACAAATTATTTGACTTAAATAAACATGTTAGAGCTATTTTTAATCTGTTTATAGAAACAAATCAACATAGTGTTAATTTTTAATGTCTTTAGTGACGATGCGCATTTTTATTTTTAATTTTTAATACCAACCCACGCAAGGTTCACAAGGTAATAATGCATCCTCAAAAAGTTACCGTTTGTTGTGGATTTTGGGCCGGCAGCGTCATTGGCGCATACTTTTTTAAAAACGACTCTGGTGAGGCGGCCACCGTTAACGGTGAGCGCTACAGAACAATGACAACCAATTTCTTACGGCTCAAATTGAACCATATGGAACTAGACGACATGTGGTTCCAGCAGAACACAGCAGACGCCACGATTGACATTCTTTATGAGCGATTTGGGGGTACGCTTATCGAGCGCGGGGGTGATGTAAATTGGACACCATGGCCATGCGATTTGACCCCGCTAGACTATTGTGGGTTTTCTTGAAGTCACAAGTCTATGGAAAAAAAATCACAATCAACCGATGCCCTAAAGGCACTGATTATTGCGTACTGAAATACTAAATGTTGGTTAATTCTTTAAGATTACCATTAACTGTCGTGCATATTTGGTTTTGTTGGAAGTTTTAATGTTCCTCATTTAATAAAAGTTGATTTAAAATTGAACGTATCTTTCACTACCTAAATACATAAGTTTACATAATATATAACACATACCTACTATGTATCTTCTTTGGTACAAGTCTATAATTTTTCATTTCGGTTCGATATCAACCCTAGCGTTACACGCTTCGACTCAAGGTCACCGGCGCTTAAGATCTCACGTACAGGGAGTGTAACCGCTGCAGCGCGCTGTGGCCATGGTGCTATTGCGCTGTGGCGCTTTGGCGCTATTAAGTATTAATATCTAGCGGCAACTAGTTCTAGCAGCAGCGCTGTTGGGAGTGGACGTGTGACGCAAATTTGATCTAGTAGCACACTATTCATCGAGCGCGACCTAATTTAGTGTTATACGTTGTTTAGTTAGTGTATACTGTATATTTATAAATGATTGAAGGAGACATTTGTCTGCTATAAAAGAAAGCTAACTAATGTTTTAAATGTAAATAAAATATAGATACCAAAGTGAATATAATCTATCCAATGAACGACATGTAATGTAACGTGCTACGAGATATAGCGTGCTGCAAAACTTAAAGCGCTTATCGGCCTCCTACAAACTTTCTAATAAATAGCGCGCTATAACATAGCGCATTTAATAGCGCGCTAGAAATTTATAGTTTATAGTCCGTAGCGTGCTATTGATTTATAATCGTTTTGAACAACTTTAGTTTTACACAAAAGTCTTAATACAATAATTATAATAAATTATAAATCGTAGATATAAAAACTTGAATTGAAAAATTAATTTATGAATACTACAGAGTCATTGAATTTATTACAAGATACAAGAGGTAATCCTACAAAGTAAAAAATACTAAAAACAAACATAAATGTTGTAATCAAAATCATGATCGACTTGCTATAAGATTTCTAAATATTGATGAGTTACAAATTCTATTGAATAATTTTATACATATTTCCATTTTTTTATTTAAAATCTAATATTATTATCAGATAGTTCTCATAATCTGAAGCGCAGGATTACTCTACGAACTTCACTGTAATTATGGAATAAATAATAGTACAAAATCACTGCAAGCACCGATTAAATAATAGTAGCAGGAACAGCTACCAACCAGCAACGTTCGTGAAATTAGCCAACCGATTATATTGTAATAAAAAAATTAAAGCGGCGCGCGTATTAAATCAAAATGCACCTTACATCCGCGTGCGAGTGTTAATATCATTTAGCCCGTTACGCACCTTTATTAAGGCCGCTCTTACTATAGGGTTAGGTGTTGTGAGAAAACAAATTGAATCCTTTTATATTACTTGGTAATAGAATACACCGAGGTGTTATGAAATTTGTGCAATGTACTAATAATTTGCTGATTATGAGAACATTAGTATACAATGTGAGGAAGGTTAATACTGTTACGAGCTTAGGGTTTTTGACAATAAAAACTGCCGATTGAATTACCAAATTTGACTCTTTAATTACCGAACACCAATTAAAACTTAAAACAGACTTATAATTAATCACACTTAACATTTTAGTTCAGTTTAATTCGCTCCTAAGTCTTGGCTTGTATCGCCAATTCAATGCCGCCTCTGTCGCGGTCCTTAACGCCTTTATATGGGGTCTTTTCTACTGAAGACGTCTAGAATGTTCGAGTAGAATGTCGAAAATTCTAGCAAGGAATTTTCTAGAAAGCTCTCCTAGTCCTGCAACTTCATACTAGATGGCGCTAATGAATTTTCTAGAAAGATTTTGATGCTCCTATTTCTGCTACTTAATACTAGATGGCGCTAATAGTCGCCCGCCATGTACCAGACATTTAATTATGGCACGCAACAATATGCAAAATATAGAAAAATTTAGATTATAACAACGTGAATGTCTTTGATACTCAGATAATTTACCTACTTACCCATTTTCTGTTTCACATTATCGTCTTCTCTTACACCGCTCTGCATCAGAAGCCCGCATAACACATAACGTCACGCAAATAATTTATAAATCTCATCATACTAAATGTATGAAACCTATACCGTACTGATGCGTCACAACAACACGTCAGACAAAAGTAATTCATTAATAATATTAAGTACGTAAAAACGAAATAAAAACCTTTTTGAATCTAAGCATTAGAATGATTGTCTAATTAATTTTTATGGTAATGTATTTCGAATGAATAAAAAGAAATCAACCGAAATTTATTAAAATTTTCGTGAAAGTAATTTTGAATAAACAACTCTTGACCAGAATGTGCGAAGTTTAAAACTAGTTTTGTTGAGGGGAAAAAATGAAAAACATTCCACGCGGCAGTTCGGAAATTATAATAAGAATTCGTCTAATTCTTTTGAGAGAAATATTTCCCACGCTCTCGATGTTTGGATTTGACTAAACATTGGATGGATATCACGAATTTTACTATACCACTACGGTCTATCAAAAATCAACTGCTGAACATTCTGCGTGCCTCCCCCATAGATTGCCTTATAAGGTGGAATTTTGTCACAGTGGTCACGCTTGGTGAGCGGGCAAATGTAAAAGGAGACGGGCGAATTTGGGCCTAACCACAAGTGAAATATTTATCAATATTTTTTTACAGTTTTTTTTGTAGTTAATAATGAAATATTAAGCAGTTTTATCATGGCAAAAGAAAATAAATATTAAATAAAAATAATTCTGACTTCCGTTATTTTCATTTTTAAACAATGCTGCCGGATGAAATAGGTTAGTTAATCGATTTTGATACAAAAATAGAAAAAAAGAATAAAAAGTAATTCAGTATTTTCTTCTTTAGGTAAGTTTAAGAAAATTATTATTTAAATAATGGTTTCCTCGTGACACTTCAAGGTTTCAAAAAAGTCGTAAAAATAAATTGACTGAATAGATTAATAAATCGATTTTACAATCGATTATCAATGTTTTATACAGGCCACAAAGCGAAAATGTTAACGTTAGTTCAAAAACTCAAGCGTCAATTAAGTCGTTTGTTACGTTTGTTTTGCTCTGAGCTCACGGTGGTAGTGAATTTTCTGTTGTTTTTGTGTGCTATAGTAATATTCTGATCTTTAACGACTTGTAATAAAGGATTTTGACGGTTTCTTTTCTTAATTTACAAGAATACATGTGCAAAATAATAACTTAAATAATTTTCCCCAGCTCACACATAATCATTTAATAAAAATATCTTTAGGTATTTATTAAATTAAGTAGGCTAGGTCCCATTATGGGGAACACATACGACAAGATGGGAGATATGAAATAGAAGTGTGTCAAGAAAAAAAACTGTCAGCAACCTACTAAGAGAACTGTCAATATCCAACCATTCTAGCTGGCTATTAAGTGGTCGAATAAAATCGAGACATCCTTAAGCTCAAAAACATATTTTACATTATATTTTAGTTAACAGTTCTCTTAATGGTGGAGAGGCCATCAAACAGTATTATTTTAATTGTTTGGTAGAAAAAAGAACTGTAGGTTTCTTTTGTCATGTAATGTCCATAATATGGTACCTAAGCAGGGAAGGCGTCAAGAGAATTTAATACCGCATGCACCGTTTTTAGACGATATTTCATTTGTTTATGATGAAGTGGACGATTAATAAATCAATAAAAGAGAAAGTGGTTTTTAATTCATACTCCCGCAGCTGTTTTATAATTATTTCAAATCTCTAGAATTTAGTTGGACGGCGGCGTCTGAATCCTCTATGCGTAAATGTCCTACAATAAATAAAATTACGTTAAAGTCTAGTTTACAATAAAGTCTAATAAATATTTTCTTAAAGTGTAATGTGAGAGCTTGGTGTAAGAATTACATTGTAAGCCTAACGTAAGCAATAACATAGTTTTTATACAAATCAATAACATCCTATATTTTTTTCTACCATGAAGCAGTCGTAAACATTTTAGCTTTTTTTTTTTTTTGAAATGGTATTGGTATATAAATAAAATAATGCAGTAAGCGTTACTGTAACATCAGGCCCAGCTTTCTATGAACTTTCGCCCGTCTTCTTTAATAGTAATTTGTAATTTCAATAGCAATTTGTTATACAAGTAATTGAAAAAGCTTTATGGATTACAAGCGAGACACTTCATTACATGTCCTTGTATATTTTCAACGCTTAGCATCAGTAACGACTGCTTCTTTAACTTTAATGTCTCAGAAAAGAATAAGTTTTTAGTGTAAGGCATTTTATCAAGCCTGTTTAAAAATTAGGTTAAAGTGATAAACGAGTTCACCATCCACCTAAAGGTAAGTACTGCAGTCCATGAGTCTAATTCATCTAGAATTGTCACCTCTTAGGACTGAGATGAGAATGCCTGTAATTATACTAGTTCTCTTTGCCCTTCAGACTGTTGATCAAGTTGGTTTCACAAGATATTTATATATATCATTTTAGAAATAGATTCCTTACCTTATGTTTTTTCACTCCTACTTCTTTTTTGATGTCAGTCATAGCCTACTTGACTAATTAGATCGGTATATCTTTACCCAGAGCGCCGACGCGTAGCAGCGTCAAAGATGCGAGACGTCTGGTACAGCGATCCGTTTACCAAGTGTGATGGTATAAGAAAATCCTCCTTACAACCTAGATGTAAATGTCTAACAGTTTACATTTGTGAGCAAAAGAAGATAGAACAGAAGATCACATATCTCTATCATTATCGCTAAATCCTTGCACAAGTTGGATGCTGGATATAGGCCTCCTGCAAGGAATGCTACAAAGCACCTTCATGACGGCTACCTGCATCCTGCATCTCTTATTGTCAAACCACCTAGTGGATGGCCGCACTGCACTTCGCCTACCAATACTAAGCTGCCACTCGGAAACCTTTGTTTCTCATCGGTTGTCGCTTCTTAGAGCTATGTAGCCAGACCATTGAAAATCTTACTGATCCCTTGGGCTATATCGGTTATTTTGGTTCTACTGCATACATCCTAATTTCTATGTCTATCACGCAGATAAATTACTAGCACTTCCTGTCCATAGCTCGCTGAGCGACCTTGAACTTCCTCATGCAAGAAGATACTGTACTGTTCTTATTAGCGAGAAAAATCGACGCTACGTGGAAAAATAAACAGCAATATATTCAATATCTAATTGAAAATACATTAGCAGCGAGTCAAAACACAACGCGAGGGTATAAAAGAGGACTGACTTACACGAGCTGAATAAATCATTAAGTGACGGGTGATATTAGCTTCAATCTTTTTTAAATTTTCTTGAATGTATTGGCATTATACATAGAGCACATTAAAAACGGAATTTTGGTGTAATCTTTATATTACTATTGGTGTAATCTTTATATTACGCACGGAGGAAGGTGAGATTTGGGATAGTAAAAGTTTATAGGAGAAGGAGTGATAAAGGTTAAAAGGTTAGATGTAGTATTATGGTGTTACAAATACATTCAATTAAATTAAATTAAATATTCATTGATTATTATTATTTCAATGATTATACCGCCAACGTCAAACAATGGTCTCTTGAACAAATCGTCGTTTGTTGACGTCACAAAAACGACATTTTGAAAAAACCTAACCTCTAGTGTTGCCGGTTGCCGTGACCGTTACACCTTGCTAAAGTCCACTGCTAAGCATAGGCCTACATACAAGTTATAGACTACCTCGTAGGGGGGATATTTGCCATAGTTTCCACGATTGGCAAGTGGACTTTTTTATTTTAAGTCGTTTTAGGAAGACCGTGCTGCCCATCTCCTGATTTGTTTCCCTCAGTTACCTCTTACGACACCCGAGGAATGATATGGGATAGTAGATATCATAACCCAATGTTGCCAGTTAATAAAAGTCAATCTGTCGATAAATAATGATGTATATTTTAAAGGTTTTAACAGGTTTGACAGGTAAAAAAGTGGTAGAGCCACGCGGCAGCTACTGCTGTTGCACGTATAGGCCGGCTCGAGTCGGGGTGGTAACACGACTTCCCAGAATACAAGCGTAAAGTGGAGGCTCTGCTTCCGCGTTTTGTCTGGCGAGGGCAGGTGGCTGGAGACCCAATTCCCCCCCCCCCATCAACATGGTGGCGCAACTGAATGTAAGGCTACCCCAAGATGCTACCAGTACCCCTGGAGAATCCCTCGCTGACTATTCACGACCAAGCTACTCCACACCTGAGCGTGCGTGCTGAGGCTGCCCCACGTATTCTGGGAGTGGTGGGAGGTGTATGCAAAATTTCACTCAGGACGATAACTGCTCGGGGCAAGCTGAACAACAAGAAGAAGGCGACCCTGCCACGCTATCCGTGAATTTCTGCAATATCAGGAGACTTCACTTGCACATAAATGCCGTCCACTACCATCTCGAGACAGCGGAGCCGGCTCTGCACTTTCTAACTAAAACGCAGATGCCCTTTCCGGCTGATACCTCGTATTTCTCCTACCTGGGGTATAAACTGAAACACTCCTTTGTGCCTCGGTTGTCAGACCATCTCTTGTTTTATTAATATAAAAAAGGTCTCTGCATTTCGTCCCATCTCTTTGTCTACGGGTGCCTCTATAGCGGTAATTACCAAATAGACTGACTCATCGACTACGTTGGAATGGCAACAGATTCGTTGCTACAACAGATCCCCTCCGCAGAGATCGTGATCCTCGGCGATTTTAACGCCAACAACGCCAAATGGCTTAGTTTACGTATAACTGATCATACCGGAAGATATGTTCATGATTTAGACATGGCATATGGTCTGACATAACTGGTTACTTAGCTTACGTGGATTCCAGATATGAAAGATAATGCACCTTCCCTGTTGGACCTTCTGCTGACCTCTCAACCGGACAGATCCGGTCTCCTTCGATGCCGCTCTTGGTTCCTCGAATAATTGTCTAGTCCGAAGTGTAAAGCCACTCACGCTGAAAACGCGGTTTCATTCTGCAGACTGCCGCCGTGTTTGGCAATATACGTCAGCTGATTGGGATAGGATCCGGTCTTTCTTTGCATCCTACCCTTCTTGCTTCTACGCTTGTTTTTGCGCTTACTGCTACGCTTCTCGCCAGACGATCTTTGTTGCTGATTCTGTCGCTGATATAATATTTCAGGATATGGAACGTTTTATTCCCTCCTTTTTGGTGCCCATCGGTGGCAGATCTCAGTCATAGTTTAGTCGCTCCAGTAAAATAGCATCATGCTGTAAGCAAGAGTGCTACAGGGCCTAAACTGATGCATCAACGTCTTGAGATGTAAGCATCAGCACCCTAAAAAAGAAGTATAACTACTTTTTATGGTGTTAATACTTACCTTCAAAATAGTCATTACCAAGTCAAATTCAGAGCACATGGGCAGAATCGGTGAGAAACCTGGTTCGCCTTCCTTCTGGAACCCGTATATTCTGATCCCTCGCCAAGGCTGTTCAAGGAAATTTCTATCAAGCATTACTTCCATCTCTGCACAAGGAGAACGATACACTGGCCCATGCTGAAAAGGAGAAAGCCTATCTGCTAGGCTCTTTCTTTGCGTCCAAATCGACTCTCAACACCGGGGAGAGCACACCGCCGACCATCCCGTGGTTTGCGCACTCCATCCTGGATGTGCGGTTCACACAGCGCTTGGTTTGCAAAGCCTCCTCTCCGTGGACATCCACATGTCAAGTAGGCCTGACAGAATCCCCTCAATTGTACTGAGGACGTGTGTTTCAGAGTTGGCACCGGCTCTACCGCGTCATTTCCGGTACTCCTACACTCTAAGCATAGTCCCGAAATAATGGAAGACGGCTTTCGTCAACCCGATGCCTAAAAAAAGCGACCGCTCTGATCCATCTAACTACAGGCCATCACCTCCTTGTTCTCCAAAATAATGGAATCCATTATAAACTGCCAGCTCATGCGGTGCCTTAAGGATCACCAGCTGATTAGTAGCTGCCAATACGGTTTTCTTCATTGTTGATCAGCTAGTGGTCTTCTGCTCTACCTAACTCATAAAAATTACGCGATGTTTTCGCAAAAAATTTAACCCCTAAAACTGATTTAATCTATAGTTAAAAATGTTCCTCAATTATAAAACGTAATAAAAAATAAATTGTGATTTTTATATTGAGGTCAAAACATGCTTATATTGATTTACACGAGAATGAAGCGATTATTAAATACAAATTCTTTATAACGGAAACTTCTTAAATACAATTCCATTTCACTTTTTACTTTTCAAATAAGAAATTTGTGAAATAATAAGAATGTATAATAAGAAACCAATTTGTATTCATTTCAACAGTACTCGTATGATGTAAGTCAACAAAATTATACTTTCATTACAAATGGTGGTGGAGGAAAGCTCTTTGCAGGAACACAAAATTGAAAAATGAAATGGGTATAAAATCAATTATTTCTAGACGTAGCAGGGTTATAAATGAAATGTAAGTAGAATGTGATTTAAATTGAATAAAAAGGATAAATAAGATTTTTTTTGTTTATAGAATGGCGGTGACAAACGAGTACACAGTTCACCTGATGGTAAGGGGTTGCTATAGCCTATGGACATCTACATCTATCCTTGATTACGAATCAAGTTAACACCTGGATTTTCTCCTGTATCATGGAGGAAGTTTATAATATGTATACATAAATTACACAAAATCTTTTCAGAACATTTTTATTTCAAGAGAGAACCGACCCGTGAGGAACTTCGGCGTTTACGCAGCAGGATTCGAGCAACCATTGACGACGACTGGAGTTCGTTTATTTAGATAGTCCTTCATCTTGTCAATCAGGCCAGAGATAAGCCGTACACTGGAAGCTTGTCAAAAAGACTAGCGTACTAAACCCTGTGACAGGCCTCCAAGACATCAAACAGCAAATGCTTCCTCACTTTTGAAAGAAATTTTTTTTTGTTCAATATAGATTACAAGTATGTAACTCTTACTGCAAGTCATTTCTTACTTTACCAATGGTTTGGGAAAAAAAACTCTGTCCCGTGAAAAGCCAGCGAAAACCCCAGCGGTACTTTTTGATCTCAGGGGCTTCGCCCAAACGGCATACCCTAAGTAAAGTCCCCAGTTGATCAATTTTGGCGAAACTGGTACAGGCGGTCACTAAGGAGGTCATTCTGCTCTAGGTATGCCTTTAAGTAGGCATTTAATATACGCTCCATTATTTTGCAGAGTACGGAGATAATTAAAATTGGCCGATAGTTAGCAGGCTCGGCACGGCTGAGTTTTATAGGTACAGACTGCACATTGGCTACGTTCCAAGATTTGGGCACTATTCCCATTCTGAATGAGAGGTGGAACAAACGCGTCAATACAGGACTACAGCTGGTATACCATCAAGTTTACTAGCTTTGTTCACGTCTAGAATTCGCAATGATATTTAAATAAAACTAATTTTTACGGATTTTATCGCATATGTGGCCGTAGAAGGAAAAGGGGAGATCTCTCGCCGGGCAAGGTGTTCTGCCCGGGGAGTGGCCAACACTCCGTGCGATAGTTCGGAGATGTTCTATATATACTCTTTATGATTCGGAATTTTCATAGCGTGATTTAGGCTTCGGTGTGTTTCGCTTACGGCGCGACGACAGCGCCGCCACATCACCCCCCTGTTCAGACCGGAGGTCAATAGTGCAGCCTCTTTCCGACGAATGTACAATTGCCAGGAGATTGCCTTGTAATCTTCGGTGAGTCGAGAAGAAGGCAAGTAATGCGCGAGAGTGTTGTGAAGCAGAGGCGAGCAGTGAGGCTCAGAGCCTTGCTGAACACTGTACCGCAGAGTGTAGCTTGAAGGAACAGGAAGCATTATCATTCCAGTGCTGAGATGAACCTTGTGAAGCTAGATGGCTTGCAGGATATGAAGACTGCAGACGATATCTGCTCGGGAGCGAATGGGTGAGGTATTTATATGACGATGTTGAAACTTGAAGTTTCCGAAGGTTGTTGATTGCGAGTTCAGATCACGTCGGATTCACCACTGTGGCCGTAGAAGGAAAAGGGGAGATCTCCCGCCGGGCACGTTGTTCTGCCCGGGGAGCGGCCAACGCTTCGTGTGATACTTGGGAAATGTTCTATATATACTGTTTATGATTCGGAAATTTGATAGCGTAAATTAGGCTTCGGTGTGTTTCGCTTGCGGCGCGACGACAGCGCCGCCACACATATATTACTTATTATATATTCCTGTCGTTTCGAGCACTATAAAGCACCCATGGTCACGTTGGCGGGGGCTGAGGCGGTCGACGATTACTTTATTATATAAAGTAATCGTCGACCAAAAAAGAAGTAGCCGTAGCCTTTTTCGAAGTAGCCGTGGTTAATCATGGTAAATAACAAATATTAAGTTACCATGATTAACCACGGCTACTTCGAAATTAAAATTATTAATTTATGTTCCGATCTATAATTTAATCTTGAAGTAGCCGTGGTTGCGTGTTATTGGTGCTCGTGTGTCAACTATATTCTATAAAAATATTGTATAATTTATCCTTTATTGGGTCTTACAATGGGCGGATTAAAATGTTTTGTGGCATTCCCTGTCAGTAAACCCTGACAGAATACGAAAACCGTTGGTAGGTGCAGACTTTCTTTAAAAGAAAGGAAGAATCTAATAAACAGCAAATATACACATACAACATATGTCCATATATAAGTACATATATACATACATTATGTATGATATTGTTACGCGCTCCAATGCCTCAAATCGGCGCACTAGCGCCATCTAGTCTCGAACCGAAGAACTAAACTTCTTGAAGTTTAAAACTCGAATTCTCGGTACCTTGCGCGTGTTTACTTGAACATTCTGGATATTTTGCTAATTTATATAAGTAGGCGCTGCAAGATGCGATCGGGGATGACTGGAACTCGGCGACACAAGCGAAGCTTCGGAGCGGAATTAAGTGAATTAGTGTGTTTAATTATTAGTGTTTTTAGTTTTAATTTGTGTAAAGTAAATTAAAGTGTTAATTTAGGTAATTTTATCGGCAATTTTTATTGTCACGAACCTCAAGCTCGTAACAATTGGTGTCAGAAGTGGGATAAAATCATGCCGATTTTACCTAAGGACGAGATGGAGGGTGTCCGTACCCGGAGTCAACGCCAGCAGGAGACGGACCAGAGGAGATTTGGTGGTGCAACGCCGCAGACGTCGGAGGGCAAATGCCAGCCACGGAGGCTGCGGGCCCGTCAGTAGCTCCTACATCTGCAGCACCTGACTTAGGTGCTCTGATGGCGATGCTACAGGAACAGGCTCACCGACAAGAGGAACAGGCTCGCCGACAGGAGGAACAGGTCCGTCGCTTGGAAGAGCAGCTGCGGGGCGGCCAGGAAGAACAGATGCTTCTCATGAAGGACCTTCACGCTACCTTCGGGAAAGAGATAAGGGAGGTGAAGGATAAGGTTGCTCAACATGAAAACCGCCTGTCGGAAGCTGAAACCCGAATTGACCAAGTGAACAATCGGGTTGGCAACGTAATGGCTGACATGAGGAAATCACTTGACGAACTCAAACTTGGGGAGAGAACTACAGCTCCCGTAGTAGCTACTACACCTTCGCTACGTGGGTTCAAGTGCCACCATTCGACGGGACTTCTTCCTGGTCAGCCTACAAAATCCAGTTCGAGGCTGTTATGAAGGCGAACGGCTGGAATAAAAGTCAGGCCATGACTGCTCTCACACTAGGCCTGCGCGACCAGGCCTTAACAGT
Organism: Parnassius apollo; assembly: GCA_907164705.1. NCBI lineage: Eukaryota > Metazoa > Arthropoda > Insecta > Lepidoptera > Papilionidae > Parnassius > Parnassius apollo. The sequence continues at coordinate 8,129,134 of CAJQZP010001060.1, read as the reverse complement.
TCTGGAAGCTCTCGGTGAGGAAGTGACTTATGAGCAACTCCTTGAGGCATTGGAGGCGAGATATGGCGACGCTCTCCTGGAACACGTCTTTCGTGCGCAGCTTAAAGATCGTGTGCAGCGCATCAACGAAAACCTGCAGCAGTGGGCTCTAGAGGTGGAGAAGCTGGTGCGGAAAGCATACCGGTCTGTACCTGCGCTCATTGAAGGGAACCTGGTGCAGACATTCATCGAAGTCAGAGCTGCTGTGAGGCTCGGGCACCACGAGACGCTTAAGAACGCCTTGGCCCATGCACTGGAGGTGGAAGCCGTGCGGCAGGATCATCGTTCCCATCGCGTCAGGGAGGTTGCAGCAGCTACAGTCCGTGACCGCAGCAAAGGATACAGCCCTAGGTGCTATGGCTGTGGGGAAAAGGGCCATCTTCGATCCAGCTGCCCTAAACGAACCGTGGAAAGGAGAGTTGATCGATCTCGAGAGGGTAGTGCAGCTAACGGCACTGCCTGGCGGCGACAGGATCATCGTTCACCTCACGCTAGGGAGGTTACAGCAGTTACGGTTCGCGACCACAATAAAAGATACAGCCCTAGGTGCTATGGCTGTGGGGAAAGGGGCCATCTTCGGTCCAGCTGCCCTAAGCACACCCTAGGAAGGGAAGGTGAACGGTCTCAGAAAGGAAGTGCGGCTAACAGCACCGCCCAGCAGCAGCAGGAATACGACTTTACTATCAGACACTGCAGCGGGAAATCTCACGGCAACGCAGATGCATTGTCAAGAAGACCTTGTCCTTAAGATTGCAACCATTGTAGTAGGCAAGAGAGTAAGGAGGTGGTATCCGTGAGGATGCTCAGAACAGACCACCTCAGCAACGGGTGGAAGGACAACCTACGACATGCACAGCAGGAAGATCTGGACATCAAGCCGATCCTGGAATGGATGAAGGCCGGTGCTCCCAAGCCTAAGTGGAGCGACGTCTCAGCAATGAGTTCAACCGCGAAAAGCTATTGGGCCCAATGGGACAGCTTGCTAATTCAGGATGGAGTCCTGTGCCGTAAATGGGACAATGGTCGAAGAGACAGCTGTCGTTTGTAAATGGTTGTCCCTAAAGCTAAAGTGCCGAATGTTCTACAGTTGTGCCATAATGGTCGTTCAAGAGTCCATCTGGGAGTTAAACGAACTCTACTGAAGGTCCGAGAACAGTTTTACTGGGTCCATTATCGTGACGATGTCGAGGATTGGTGTCGTACATGTACAAGTTGTGCGGCCGTGCGGGGACCTCAGACACGTAGTAGAGGAGCACCGAAATTGTACAATGTTGGTGCACCACGGGATAGGACAGCCCTTGACATTGCGGAGCCGTTACAGAAAGGCGCAAGAGGGACTCCTAAGATCGTCCATGTGGATCGCCTAGCGCGTTATTATGGGACCGATAATGCTCGGGACGAGCATGTCTTAGGAGGGGGCAGTGTTACGCGCTCCAATGCCTCAAATCGGCGCACTAGCGCCATCTAGTCTCAGAGCTTAACATCTCGACGCGCCCAGAAAACACACCGTGCCTCACTCCCTGAGGTGTTGTCTACATAAAGGACTGCTCAACTTCTTTGAGGAGATTTCATCGTTCGAAAAATCACAATATTCCTGACCACATGCAAAATACGCACTTAGACGTAGAGTGGCGGAAAATAGCCCTTCGAAAACTAATCTGAACTACGTATTTTGTGCTGCGTAATAACAGTGCGTGCTCTGTTGGGTTTCAGTAAGGAAGATATAGAGAGCCAGAATAATTAAGGCTTTCCATTTTAGTTTTCAGAGGTGATATGAATGTACAATGAATGTTACCAGTTTGTAATATATAATTGATATGCAGAAGAAACAGCGTTGGTGATAGCACGCAGCCTAAAGAACACCAGCGTTAATAGGCTTGTAGTCAGAGCATGCACCGTCGACTACGATCTTAATGCACCGAGTAGCAAGGAAAGTTGTAATCCAATTGCACAATTTCATGGGAAGCCCATAGAAAGGGAGCTTCGAAAGCGCCTTGTGCCAGACCCGATCGAAGGCCTTCGCTATGTCCAAATAAACAGCCAATGCCTCCATCTTAGACTCTACTGCCTCCACCCATCTATGAGTCACGTAGATCAGAAGATCACCAGCTGATCGACCACGACGAAAACCGTATTGGCGGTCACTAACCAGCTGGTGATCCTCAAGGTACCTCAAGAGCTGGCAGTTTACAATGGACTCCACTATTTTGGAGAACAAGGAGGTGATGGCGATAGGCCTATAGTTGTACGGATGCGAGCGATCGCCTTTTTTAGGGATCGGATGGACCAAAGCTATCTTCTATGAATTCGTAGTAGGGTTTTTACGTGGTAGAGCCATGCTGCAGAATACTAGCGTCAAATAGTAGCTTAATGCTGCTGTGTTTCGTATGGTGAGTGTAGAGAACCGGAGACCCTTTTTACTTTTTCCTTTTTTGGAAACGAGGCATTCCATCTTAGTCCTCACGAGTGACAACGCATCTGCATTTTGATTTTAAAGATTGATAATCGAGGATAGATGTAGACGTCTATGGCCCGTAGCAACCACGTACCATCAGGTGGACTGTGTGCTCGTTTTTCACCCTATCCTATAAGAATGGAGTACCAGAAAAGACGCGTCGAAACGTCTGTCCTTCCAGTTTGTGTTAACTTGATTATGCGATATCATAGATTATAAATCCTAATGCTTTGTTTATAAATTTGAAATGACAAACAAACTTACAAACCAAATTATAAGTAGCTACTATAGTCCACGGACACTTGCAGCCAACTACAAACCTCAGAGAACCAAGAGGCGACATCTCACATCCAATAATTGTACTGGTTCTCAGCACCCTTCAGATCGGAACACTCTTTAGAGATCTCGTCATGAGTCAGTCAATTAGTGGTATTTCGCCTATATACTAGATGATTTTTTCCGTTTGGGAAAAATAGGGTATAACTGGTGAATGGGTTAAAAGCCTATGGCACTGATATTTTACAATTTTATTTTAATTTTGCATTAACATAATATGAAATAGATCTACCAATAAATACTGCTAATTGGGTACGTATTATTTTATTTTGATAGTTTTTAATTGATTTATTTATTTAGTTCAATTTTTTTTGTTATCTTTTAGTACTGAAAGTTTATTTCAAATTAGTAGTATTTATTAGAAGGTCCACTGCTGAACATAGGCCTCCCCCAAGGTATGCCACAAAGCACGATCCTGAGCCACCTGCATCCATCGACTTCCTGCATGTCTTACCATGTCATCACTCCATCTAGTGGGGGGTCGCCCTACACTACGCCTACCGGTACGACGCTTCCACTCGTGAATCTTTTTTCCCCATAAGTTGTCGGTTCTTCGAGCTATATGGCCGCCCCATTTCCACTTCAACTTACTAATCTATTGGGCTATTTCAGTCACTCTGGTTCTACTGCGGATATCCTCATTGCTAAGTTTATCACGCAGAGAAACCCCGAGCATAGCCCTCTCCATAGCTCGCTGAGCGACCTTGAGCGTCCTCATACGGCCAGCAGTGATGGACCACGTCTCTGAGCTGTAAGTCATCACTGGCAACACGCTCTGTTTGTACAATCTCGTTTTCAGGTTTTGAGGTATACCTGACGAGAAGTTGTATCGTAATTTCTCGAACGCTGCCCAGCCGAGTTGAATCCGTCGTATAGCCTCTCGGTCGAAGTTGGAGTAGGCCTATGTTCAGCTGTGGACTTGTGAAGGGCTGTAATGATGATGATGATGATGATGATTAAAATGATTCATAATACGTAAATGTAAAATATTTTTTTTTAAATATCAGTGCCATAGGCTTTTATTACTTTCACATGTTTACGCCCTATTTTTTTTCCAGACGTTACAAAATATCACCTAGTATATGGATCACTGCATTGGCATAAAGCTACTATTTAATGCTGGTATTCTGTGAAAGTGAGATAATTCCCCGGTCGAGCAGCACCATTCGTGCGGCAACCATAATATAGCTGTAGTGAATCATGACTATACATTACATTGTTGTTCATTTAGTCAGTGAGTAACAAACATGAACAATTAACCTAGAATAAAGGAATGATGAAAATCTCTTAAAAGATTCCAAAATAACTTCAAAGAGATATTAAGAATTCTGTCTTTAATAATTGTCTGTAATTTCAACTTTGATGGTTTCGATTACGTAAAATGTTGTTAATTGCTGCCTTGTCTATTCTTTTACGAGTGATTTGTATAGAAGCAAAGAAACACTACAAAGTTAATTTGTTGTTATATTTAGTTCAATTTTGATGTTATGCAAATTAATTCGTGGAATGTTCTTAACCAATATCAAACATAAAATGAGATAAATAACATAAACTCTCCCACCTATTACTTTGAGGTACAGTAGAGAATAAAGGTGACAAACGAGCCCGCAGTTCACCTGATGGGAAGTAGATGTTGTAGCTCACAGACATCTGCATCTATGCTCGATTAAGAATCATAACACAGATTCCTTGTCACCAAGAGGACTATGAGTCCTGCCTCTTATCCAGTTTTCTACACTCACCGTACGAAACACAATATACAAATACGTGGTAGAGACATGCTGCCGTTATATTTGTAGTATAGTTGTAGCACGAATGGGTCGGCTCGACCCGGGAAGGACCACGATCTCACAGAATACCAGCGTAAAATAGTAGCTTAATGCATGTGTGGTGTGTGTAGAGAACTGGAGATCATTTTACTGGAATCGCGACATTCCATCATAGTCCTCACGAGTGACAATGCATCTGCATTTTGATTCGTAATCGAGGATAGATATAGATGTCTATGTGCCACAGTAACCACTTACCATCAGATGGACTGCATGCTCGTTTGTCATCTTTATCCTACAAAAATATTTAGTGTCTCATATCCTATTAAAAAAACACAGCAGCGTTGAGCTGCTATTTTACGTTGATATTCTATGAGAGCATGATCGTTACCCAGTCAAGTCGACCAATTCGTGCTACCACTAAAATATAGCTGCAACATGGCTCTACTATGTAAAAACAGAAGTAAAAATAAACAGTAAATGGCCAATATGACCAATCAATAAATAAGCAAAATGCAGATGTGTTGTTATCCCTTAGGACTAGCCTAGTAAGGAGGGCCCCCGGTCCTCTACATGCACTGTATGAAACACAGAAGCATTATTCTGGTGTTTCACGCTGCTGTTTTTGGAGAGCGGCCTCTTACCCCGGTTGAGCTGACCCATGCGTGTTTAATACAGCTGCAGCACGGCTCCACTAAACATGAAATTTACGGCAAGTGCTTTGCCCATGAACTGTCACGACTCCATGATAGTTTAAGAGAGAGTAGTCTATTTTTAGCTTTGTCCTCAGGGGTGACAACATATCTAAATTTTAATCCTTAATCATGGTTAAATTTAAATCTGTTAATGGGCAATTTACTAGGAGAGTTCATGGGTGATATACTAGTAATTTACCACTGGCGATTTTACAGAACCAACATGACCTAGAGACTTTCAAAAAAGAGCTTACTCCTTTATAAAGGCCAGAAAAACATTTAATATTCCCTTGGTGTTGAGTTTGTTTGTGGGCAGCGGTCGACACTTAACATCAGGTGAGCTGCATGATCGTTTGCCCCCTGTTTTATAAAAAAACAAAACTTAAAAAAGGCATACCTTAACACACACATATCAGGGGAATTGTGTGTTCTTTTTTCCCTTTTACTACTATACCCTATACTAGCAACTCGCCCGTCTTCGCCTAGATGGTATCCAAATATCTGTCGTCATTTAGATATGTGATATATTAACAAAATATATATATTTTTTAATTTCACACAAATTCTTAAGTTTAAAAAACATTTTGAAACTGGTTATTTATGTCTCAACAGCATTCAAATAACCTACAGCCTGAGCCTTCTATTAAGAAGCCAGTTATATTAATATAACAATCGAACGATCCAACAAATCTATTCCACCTCAGTCCTCAGGGCTGGCAACGCATCTGCATTTTGAATTACAATAAGTTTCGAGATATACAAAAAGTATTCTAGATACTATTAATATTTATTTTCCAGCTTTTCAAAATATTCTTCATCATGCTCTATACAAAGTCCCATTCGCCTAAACCAACTCTGAAAACACTTTTGCCAGTCTTGATCTGACAGGTCGGAAATCGCTTCTTCGTAGGTAGCCACGGCTTCTTCGGCGCTTGAAAAAAACTTGCCTTTTATTTTTTCTTTGACTCTTGGGAACAAAAAGAGATCACAAGGAGCTACATCAAGGCTTTAGGGTGGTGAAATAGAGTTTGAACACCAGATTCCTCAATAATTGCTTTTATTCTAAAGGAAGGAATATGTGAAGAGGTGGTTTTTATCGTGATGCAGCATGATTCCCCGAAGCCTGGTCTTTCGTCTTCTCTCCCGCACAGCTTGAAAAGCTTTGGATAATGCAACTGTAGTATACCATTCAGAGTTGATTGACCTACAATTTCCCAGTATTGACATCGACAAATGACCGCTCCGCGAAAAAAATCAAGCCACCATTTTTTTGCCCACGTTGCAAGGTCTTTGCAGTTTTGTCAGTAGCTGTCCTTCTGAGTAGACCCATACCGATGATTGCCTTTTATTTTCCGGATCATATTGATAGATCAATGTCTCATCACCAGTAACGATTCCTGAAACACGCTTAGATGCCCCGTTTTCAAAACGTAGACGCATTTCGTGGCACCTAAACACACGAGTCTATGTTTTGCTTTCGCAGAGTAAACGAGGGATCCATCGACAACAAAGCATCCTCAATATGTTGATGTAGGATGGTATGAATGCTCCCCAAACTAATGCTTACAATCTTTTCGATGTCCGTATATTTGATTCGTGGGTTCTCTCACCCTTCTTCGTTCTTTCAGTAGTCCATACATTTTCTGCCGTTACTGCTGTTTGCAGGGCCCCGGTTCTTTGGTCATCTTTAAGGTTAATTTTACCCCTCTTTATTTCAGCAAACCACCTTAAAATTGTTGCGCGTGATGGTGCTGAGTCCCTTATGCTGATTGTAACCGTTATAAACTTAATTGTTCAGTTAAACCAAATTTAAAATCATAGTGGATCATAGCGCGCAAATGTTCACAGTTAAGATCCATCGTCTTAAATGAAAAGCGCGGGAAGCGTTGCAGGAAAATTAATAGAACTTTGTTTTCTTTTTAATATTGAGTAATTGGCATATGGAAATCTATTTTTAAATAAATATTCTTTTTAAGAACATATTAAAACGGGTGCGTTCCATTCTTAAATTTCGAGAATCTCAAAACTTTTTGAGTGACCTACGTAGATGTCTATGGGCCACAGCATCCACTTAACTTCAAGTGGACTGTGTGCCCGTTTGTCACCGTTATACTATAAAAAATTTACAGTCATAAATATTATTTTGTACTAAGCTTCGTGCACGTTGACTCTTTTGGTAGTGACCGTTAAATCATGTGTTGTTTTCCCTTAAACTGCCTATCCGAGCAATTTCTGAGTAAGCATGGAGATGTTAACGGTCCGAAACTAACTACAGTCTTAGCCGGATTTACCGAAATTAAAGGTTCACAATAGCTTTAAGACAAAACGAAAATCATTGACTATAAACAATACACTAATGTATTCTTTAATAAATTAAATGTTTGGGATTAGGATAAATGTTATTATGTTATTGTTGATATGTTTTTAAATTAATGTATGTGATTTTCATTGTTCACTTTCACATTTATAAACTTTCATTTTGATAAAAACTAACCAGAAATTATTTAAGAGATAGAACAAATTATTATTTTATAAAAGTGAACGGACAAAGAAGCCAAGTCATCTGATGATAAATATAAAGTTCATTTAATATTTTACTCTTTTATCTGGGTCATGGAATATCAAAATCTCTAATTCATCCTAATAGTTATATTAAAGAACTTAATTTTAAAAAAATCTCTTAATTTACGTGGAACGAGGCCTGAAGTGTAACCTATCGTTTACCACCGGCGACTTTTTCGGACCGATACGACTTAGGGACCTTCACAAAAAGGGCTTACTCCTTTCTAAAAGGACGGCAACGCATCTGCAATTGCCCTGGTACCGCGGTTGTTCATGGGCGGCGGTAGTCACTTACCATCAGCTGAGCTGCATACTCGTTTGCACCCTCTTCTTAAAAAAAATTATTAAATAATGATCATCAAATCAAATAAACTTCACAATAGACGAATATTACAAACAAATTGTAAACCTTTTTCTTTTATAGTCAACTAAACAGTTAGTACATAGCCCTTCCACCCCAGACGCAACAGATTCTAAAACTATCTAATTATGTTGTTTCCCAAATTTCAGCTAAAGCTGACATTCCGCGTAGTAGCGGTGTAAGAATATCCGATACCCCATATCATCCCGTAGATGTCGTAAGGGGCGACCGAGGAAAAAAGTTAGGAATTGCGTCTTCCTAATAAAAAAAAAAAAACTATGGTTGCCAAGCGTGGCAACTATGGCAAATATCCCCATATGAGGCAATCTATAGGGGAGGTGGGTAATCTTCGTCAGTGGTCTTTGATAGGCTGTAAAAGTAACGGTAACTGACATTCTAACCAAAAACCCAGCCTGAGTACATACTGTCTCTGTGTCCCTATTCGCAGTCATGTATTTATAACGCAGTTTATCTTATTGCAATATACTTTGTCATAAATATTATTAAAATAGCGTATACGCAATTCACAGCCGCGTTGACTAATTAATCTGATTTATTCCCACGTACTATTGAGATAACATCATCGTGTAGCGGTCAATATAATACAAAAGATTTATGCTGAACTATTTCGTTGACAGTTTTATTATATCAGTGGCTGGTGCCCGACGCGTTGCTACCACAGAAAAAATAATTGTGGAAATATCGTTTTAAATTTGGAAGAACTATATTGTTTCGTTAGGAATTACATTCATTGAAATTGAATGATATGTAACTTTCAAATAAATTTGTCAGTATGATACACGCGCCACCTACTGTAAGTTAATTCTAGTCTGCCTTTAACCTACGCGTAAGTGCAAACAATATGTTGACAAAGTTTTACCGCAATCTGATGAAGAACGCTATGGCACAGCGCATAAAATACGAACAAACAAAGATCAATGTTTATAAATTAGATTTAGTAACGTACAAATAAGATTCTAAATCTGCGTAAAAAACTAAAATTGAAGTGTCTGAAAATTGAAGTGTTATGTACGGTATTTATAGCAAAAAAACAATTTTTAAAATATTTTGGCTCCTTGTCTGTCTGACAGATAACTGATATTATAAGGAGTAACAAGGCTACTTTGACTCAAAAGGGCGCTGCTTCATTGACGCGATTTTGACAGTTGACGTAATAGAAAATATTTTTGTCGATTTTATTATTGTGTAGTGTTAGACTTTTTAAGTTGAATTTTCGAAGTTTTCCTAATTATTGACAAAGCTTAATGATTTCTTATATTTACGCGATACACTACGCATTGTATGGATTTGTATATTTAACTTTTTAAATGCCCGACGTTTCGAGCGCTTTACACGTACGTACGTGACATGATGTGACATCTGGACGTTGAACATCTCAGTTCCCTCCCGCGACCATGGGTGCTGTAAAGCGCTCGAAACGTCGGGTATTTAAAAAGTTATATATACGCGATAAATTCCGTAAAAACTAGTATTATTTCAATTGACAAAGCTTGTTTGCTATTTTTGTATGTCTTTGTCTCTGTCCTCCTCCTAGTTTCCGTTTTATATATTTAAATGAAATTGAAGTTGCACGAAATATTGCGATAATTATATTCGTATTAAGCTCAACGGGTTACTTGAATGTATTTAGACGTAAATCACCATTTAAAAATTTTTGTTTGTCTATCCGTCTGTCCGTCGTCTGTTGCTAATATTCCGAATGCCTGAACCAATTGAGATGGAATTTAATGAACCTTTTAAAATAAGAGTGATAAACGAGCACACAGTCAACCCGATGGTAAGTGGATGCTGTGGCCCAAAGACATCTACATCTAACCTCGGTTAAGAATCAAAATGCAGATTCGTTGCCACCCCTGAGGACTAAGATGGAATTCCTCATTTCCAGTAAAAGGGGTCTCCGGTTTTCTACACCCACCATACGAAACACTGACATTTAGCTGTTGTTTTATGGTAGTATTCTGTGAGAGCGTGATGCTTCCCTTATAAAGCGGATCTTGATCATCGTTATTTTCTGTTGTGGCCACCGGACCAACAGTCTACAAAATTATTGGCTATACATGGACCATAGACAGGCCAAGACTCCTGCAATCAGCTTCAAAACATAGAATACTACAGCTGCGTGGTCATCGAAGATAAAGATGGAATGCTTCTCAGACTTGTTTATGTTAAAGTCATACGTACTAGTTTATGTAGTGAAAGATAACACGTTTATTGGTTAAGTACAGGGTTTCTTTCGTGTTTCATGTTAGAGGCCGACGCTTGATGATTTGATTGTGCAGTGGTGAAGCATTGACTGTAGCGATACGGACAGCGGGTTTGATTCATGCACGGAACTTAATTTGGAGAGGCCTACAAAAATTATTCCAAGTTTGTGTGCGCGCTATGTAATAGAGCTTACATGAGATATAACACTGTGGTTAACCGTTTGAAGATGGTGGTGTGAGACTGGTTCGATTCCCACATGGAACAAGTTTTTGTTAGACTAAAATTATTTCTAGTCTGGCCGCCTGTACACAAGTGAGGATAAGAACGCCAGTTTATTCACAGCACTCACGAGTAACAATAAATTTGTGGTATCCTTTATTAGGATTTTGTTGCATGGACTGCAAGTAACACTCGAAATAGACCATTTCACTGCCCAGTCACTTTACTTAGTGACTGGGCGGTGAAATGGTCTATTTCTGGTTAATGGTACCCTTATCAGTGCAACCTTCGGATGATGTAGTTTATATACTACTCTGTAGTGTATAGACTACTCGGTATGACTGTATTTGCGTATACTAATAAACGACCATGGAAAAGTGAATATCTTTTTATTTGCTCGCCACAATGTTTATGGCGACCTAATACCAGTTTGGAATCTCCGATGAAGCTGTAAGATTCAAAAAAAGAAAACAAAAATTAATAAACAAACGTTATGGAAGAACAAAATTATAAAAGATTTAGAAGACAATTATGAAGAAAAAATTTCCTCATAGAAGATTTTAAGACAATTATAAAGAAAGAGATTCCTTAAAGAAGATTTTGAAGACAAATTATAGAAGAGAGAAGTTCCTTATAGAAGATCGACGCAGTTCCAGTGTTGTCCAAGATCATCCCGTTTCAGTGGTGTCCAGGAAAGAAATAAACAATAAAATGAAATATTGGTTGCAGCCCTTACGGTGTTCGTCAATTTCATGTCTTTCATCTTTATCTTAATTATTATCGTAGTGTCTAAATCTTTTATAATGGGTATTCAAAACTCTAAAGAAGAAGTAATAATCTCTCAAACACCGTCAGTTGACGCACAAGCAACCCAAAAAATTAGCCAGGGGCTTACTACATCTGAAATACTATTTTGTAACTATTCTTATAGTTTTGTTATTGTGTATTGCATACTACTTTGTTAGAAAATATAGGAAACATAATATTAGATTGCTTCAACGAGAACGAAATAGTCTCTTCCTTAAGGCCGCATTTATTTCCGAAATAAATCCGACCATATATAAAATAAATAAATAAATAAACACTCACGCCTGTCACCCAGAGGTGTAGGCAGAGACTACGGACTTCCATTTGGCACGATCCTGACATACCTTTTTCGCCTCCTTTACATCCATATATCTACGCATACATGCTCGTCGGTTAAGGGTACTTCTAACGTGGCCCATTTTCAAAATATCGCCAATTTGGTCGATAAACTTTTTCCTAGGGCGTCCCTTCCCGACTCGGCCATTCACATCTGCCATATAAATTTGCTTTGTCACTCTTTCTTCATTCATTCTTTCTACGTGACCAAACCACCGAAGCATTCCTTTCTTAATCCTGGTCACAACATCATCTTGCATACCACATTTATCTCTTATCACGCAATTTCTCACCCTGTCATTCAGATTACACCCTAGCATATTCCTTAAAGACCGCATTTCTACAGCATTTATTTTACTTTCGTGCTTCTTCTGCCACACCCAGCTTTCACTACCATACATTAAAGTAGGGACTAACACAGCATTATGAATTACCATACGTGCCTGTTTTGATAAATTCTGGTTCTTCATAATAGAGTGTAGTGCCCCATTCACTCTATTCCCTGCATTTACTCGTCGTTCTATATCCCTATCATATCTACCATCCCTGCTAAATACACATCCCAAATACACAAACTCATCCACTTGCTCAATCAACTCTCCTTCTATTCTTATTTCACATACCGTTTTGCTTTCTTCTCTTTCAAAAACCATCACTTTCGTCTTACTTGCGTTCACTTTCATTCCCCCTTTCTTTTAATTCCCAGTTCATTAATGTAACCATCATTTGCAACTCTGCCGCCGATGACGCAAGTATGACTTGATCATCGGCATACAAAAGGCATTTGACGGTTAACTCGCCCATTCTTAACCCACATTCTTCATCTTTCAAAGTTTGCAAACACCGGTCCATAAATAGGTTGAACAGCCAAGGGGAAGCCACACAGCCCTGTCTGACACCTTTTTGGATGCCAAACCAGTCTGAGTAGACCCCATTGATCCTGACACAAGCACTAGAGTCCCTATAAAGAGACCTTAATGCCTGTATCAAACCAGCGCTCAACCCATATGAGTTCAGTGTTTGCCATAACACATTCCTGTCCACTCTGTCATAAGCCTTTTCCAAGTCCATGAACGCACAAAAAACTTTCTGGTTTTTGGCCAAAAACTTCTCCGCAATCATGCGCATGGAAAAGACTTGATCTGTACACCCCATTCCCTTTCTAAAACCCGCTTGCACATCCCAAATTTTTCCATCAGTTTCTTTCATAACTCTTTCAATTAACACCTTAGCATACAGTTTACCCACAATACTAAGCAAGCTGATACCGCGGTAGTTTTTGCAGTCCTGCTGTGACCCTTTTCCTTTATATATTGGTACTATAACTGCTTTACACCAGTCATCCGGTACCCGTTTTAATTCCCAACATAAATTAAACAAGGTGTACAGCAGGTCTGCCACCACTCCCTCTCCAGCCCTTAGCATCTCGAGTGATACTCTATCATATCCAGCTGCCTTACCTGCTTTCATGCTTTTCATTGCTTTCATTATTTAATCTACACTTATCTCCATACCCCTTTCCACTTCTTTCGGAATTTCTAGTTTATTTAATTCATACGACTCTTCACTCATAAACACGCTTTCAAAGTATTCCTTCCATCTGTTTAAAATCGAAACTTCATCATTCAGAATACATCCATTCTCGTCTCTTATAGCATTTATTATAGGCTGTTTTGTATTTCCCCTGGCAGTTCTTACGAGTTTCCAGAACATTTTTATGTTAGCCTGGAAATTATCAGATATCCTTCTATCATTCTTATCCGTTCTTTCTTTCTTTTTCCTTTCAACAACTTCTTTTACTCTCTTATTTAGACGTCTAAATTCTGCCTTTTTTCTTTCAATCTCATCATTCATACCAGAAGAATTATCAGCTTTGGTTGCTAGTAAATCTAACCATGCTTTCTTCTTTGATTCAACTTCCACCCGTACCTCATCATCCCACCATAACGTATTACTAAATCCGACCAGTGATGTGTAAATAGACATTACCGTTCTATTATTATCATATTATTTCAGACTTTTGTCAATTTATTTTATTTTTTTTATGCTTATTTATTTTTTTTATTATGAAGCCAACATGATATTGTACAATGAAAAAATGTTTACAAATTTTATAGATTAATCTGACGTTTAGTACATATCATACTTATAGGCTAACTTAACATGTTAAAGTGAAATAATAAGTAACGCATTATTATTATCGAAAAAGGAAGAAAGGATAATAAAATAACCTATTGTAATACATCAAACAAAGAAAAAAAAACTCTTTTTTTTCTACAATAACTCATGAGGTTATCTTAATTTTGTTATAAAAATGTTTTTTAATTTTATTTTTAAAAGTGGTATAAGAATCGTTGAATATGTCAAGATCGACTAATTTAGAAATTACATTATAAGTTTTTAAGGTTCTATTAATTGAAGCTGATAGTCCGACATTTGTTCTACAATACCTAGTTTTGAATAAACTATAATTTCTTATTCTAGAATTAGGTCTAGGAATAACATATGATATTTTACCTAAAAGATTATTCGAGTTAATTTTATTGTTAACGATTTTGTGTAACAAGCACATGTCCATAAGCGCTCTTCGATCATTTAATGAAATCACATTACAATTATCTAGTCTTTCAATGTAAGTTAATTGCCTGTGTATTTTGTTATTATTGAAATAAAGGTACTTAAGGAATTTCTTTTGCACTCGTTCTATCCTATTTATATGTGTTTGATAATGTGGATTCCAGACAGAAGAACAATATTCAAGATTACTAAGAATAAATGAGTTAAAAAAGAATTACTTTGGATTTTTCATTTTTAAAAGTTTTAGTTACCCGTTTAATTAATCCTAAAAATTTCAATGATTTTTTTTATAACTTCATCCATATGCGTAGTGAAACTTAATTTGCAGTCAATTAAAATACCTAAGTCACGAATAACATTTGTCTTTTTTATGACAAAATCATTAATTTTATATTCATTAAAAATTGGATGGATTTTTTTATTAAAAGATATTTGGTAACATTTTTCATGATTATGGATTACATTATTAAGCTCGCACCAGGAGACCAGCCTATTAATATCATTTTGTAGTAAGTTTCCATCATTAACGGTTTTCATTTCTTTAAACAATTTTAAATCATCTGCAAAGAGAAGTACATCACTATTCAGGAAACAATTTACTACATCATTTATAAAAATATTGAACAGAGTTGGCCCCAAGTGTGAGCCCTGTGGCACACCTGAATATGCTATAAATACCTCAGATTGAAATCCATTTATTACAACCTTTAGCTTTCGGTTGTGTAAGTAAGAAAACACCCATTTTAAAAAGGAGCTGTGGAATCCATAACATTCAAGCTTTTTTATTAGTATGGAATGATTCACGACGTCAAACGCTTTGGAGAAGTCTGTATAAATTGCATCAACTTGAAGGTTTTTGTCCACAGACACACATAAATTATCAATATATTCACAAAGATTTGACTCTGTGGACCTTCCTCTCAAAAATCTATGCTGCCTATCAGTTAGTATAGATTTCATGTGCCAATTTATAATTGGACAGATAATAGCCTCAAACACCTTTGGGAATACGGATAGTATTGATATGGGCCTGTATTTTGTTATATCGGTCCTATCTCCGCTTTTAAAAACAGGCACAACTCAAGCCTCCTTCCAAGCGCTTGGAAAAAAACCCTCTTTCAATGAAGCATTATATATGATACTTAAAGGGCGCGCTAGGGCTGCTGCACATTTCCTAGCAAAGAAAGGCGGTATATTGTCGGGACCAGCGCTTTTATTGCTGTCAAGTTTCTTAAGCTTTGATTCTACTTCCTCTACACTTATATGTATATTAGATAAAGTTTGATTAATACCAACGCATTCAATGTTAGGAATCTTATTTTCTTTGCCTATAGGATAATCAGAGTATATAGTTGAGAAATGTTTTGCAAAGCTATTACATATGTCTGTACCATTCGAAAAAATTTGTGCATTTAATGTCATATACGAAGGATATTCACTTTTATTATTTCTTATCTCCTTTAAATATGACCAAAAATATTTTGGATTACATTTTCTTCTACATTTTAATGTGATTTTTATAGCATGAGTTTATTAAGGTTTCACATCTTTTACGCAGTAATTTAAACGAGATTTCATCAAGAGGGTTTTTATACTTATTATATAAGTTTCTGTACTTATTTTTTTCTTTTAATCTTTTTTATTAAGTCTTTTGAAAACCAACGCGGATATTTACTATTTCCTGTCTTATATTTCCTAATATGCCGACCTATAATCTCGCGGAGCTTGCAATAAAAGACTTTTAACATTTCATCAACATCACCACATGTAATAAAAATTTCATTCCAAGATATTTTTTTCTATCTCCTCGATAATAATGCTGTAATCTGCATTATAAAAATTCATTCTTTCGTTTATGTTTGTTTCTAGGGTGTAGGGTGTGAAACTGGAGTAAAATTTATACTAATTTCTAGGGGTGGGTGATGTCTGTCTATGTGGCTTAAGGGATAAGGGCTTTCTCTAACTTCGTTGATTATAAATGTACTTTCTTTATTACTTAATATTAGGTCAAGAGTTTTGTTGAAAGGATTTCGGACTTGATTAAACTGGTAAAGACGATTTTCAGCTATGAAATCTATAAAATATTCGTTCATGTTGCCACTATTACTAACAGGAATAAGATATTTTTGACTAGTTTGTTCAGTCCACATTATATCGGATAAATTAAAATCTCCTATTAATATTGTATTACTTTGCTCAACTGATACACGGGAAACATTATCACAGAAGCTTTTAAGACACTCATAATTTAAAGGCGATGGCAAGTAAACACCGCAAATCGATAAAGTAAAATTTGGGTTACCTGCTTTAAAATCAATGTTAATCCACATATCCTCGTAGTCGCTTTCCCATTTCATAACTCTATAACTTTTAAGTTTTTTTGATACTGCAATAAGTACGCCACCACCGTCATGCTTTGTACGCAAAATAGAAGATTCTCTGTCACGTCGAAAAACCACGTATCGTTTATCTATAATTTCATTATTTAATATACTTTCACATAGCCAAGTTTCAGTTAACACAATAATGTCAAATTCCGAATTTAAAATAGCACTATATACCTCATGAGTTTTGGTTTTAAGACCTCTAATGTTTTGATAAAAGACACTAATACAGTTCATCAACTAAACAAAAGTGTAACTGAGTTAAAAATATATTATATGTTTTAAATTTCTAAACAAAAAAATAATAATAATAATAAATGGTATGGTTTTAAGAAATTTCGTTAAGGAACTCCAAGTTCTTAACAAGAATTACATCAGAAAGTGCGTTGGATGGGCAGAGAAGTAAGCGAAGATACCCACTATTAAATTTATATTGAATACAAATTAAACAAATTATATCCGATTAATCTTCAACAGTGAAAGTTATATAGTTAATACTTTTATTTACAAGTAACATGTCTTGCAATTCATGTAATACAACCCTACTTCAAAAAGATAAGATTAAATGCACAGCCTGTCCGGCCTTGTTTCACTATCAATGTGTTGGTTTTACCAGTACGTCATTTAAGAAGACATCCCTAAGTGTGAAGTCATTTAAATGCTTATTTTGCCAGAGTCGTAACCAAACTGAAGGCCTTATGGCCTCTCCAATTACAAAAAATGATGAAATATATTCTTCTCCTACACAAACGCAGACACCTGTAAATCATACCATAATATCCTTGATACGAGACGAAATAAGTAATATATTAGAAAATTCAGTGAGCCCAGACCTCAAAGCTATTAGGCTGGAAGTAAGTGGTATACAGGAAATTAAAAATAAAATGGATATATTACAATCTATGTACGATAAGCAACAAAAAAAATTAGAAGAGGCTATGCAGGAAATATCGTCCCTTAAAATATATATATATATATATATATATATATTTTAATAGTGGGTATCTTCGCTTACTTCTCTGCCCATTCAACGCACTTTGCAATATACAGCTGCTGTGGTCGCGCAAAAAAGGTCTTAAGCGCCGTGCATGTGAAGGCGCTTACGCGTTCATGTCAACACTTATCAAATTCTTCAAGAAAACATTTTCGCACATCTATAATTGTTCTGATTTATAATTTCACTATTTTATTTTATTTATATATATATATATATATATATATATATATATATATATATATATATATATATATCCTATCGATTATATTATCCTATATATGTAGATTTAATTTATAATGGGGTAATTTTTAAAGAGAAAATTTATGTTTTTAGAGATTTATCTTGTTCCGCAAATGCAATTTTGTAAGAATTTTTTTAAAGCGCTATCAAGCTATTATAGAAAAGCGTTATGTGTTGCAATTAACGCTTGACTCACGATCAGTTATTGTAAACATAAATTGTAAAGGTTGGTAAAGACATTCGATCCCGTCGCGATGCGAGGTAATTAAGTTTATAGTCACTTCAGTAAATGAGGATTGTGTTTTTATGTCACGTGAAATACTTTTTTATCACTGGTTTAATTTCAGTTTTGACTCGAGCGCAGCGTAGGAATAAAAAAAATCCTACCCCTAGTTTGATTGACTCATCAGAGAACTCTATTCATTCCAGGCCTGATCAACCTACAGGTGTAGAGGTTCCCAAAAAAATTAAATATTCAGGGAATATATTCTCCAATAAGAATCATTGATTATATGTGCCAAGTGCCAACTAAGGCATGATTTATCTGTGATCCCGATCGTTGTCGACTCCAGAGGTGTTAGCGAGGGACTTAGAGGCCTTGTGTTATAGGTTAAATATCACAATATTATTAATAATCAAAGATAAATATATTTTACATGAAATAAAAAATCCCGTACGAGTGAGGTGAAAATTAAAAATAAAGTATCCTCGATTTCTTATAACTAAAATGTCAGAAAAATTACGAATCCGAATGAGAAACGAATTATACTGAATGATTTTCACGTGCTTCCCACAAGTGGACACGTAGGTGTTAATAGGATGTTTAATAACATAAATAAGTTTTTTTACAAGCCAGGAATAAGTAACGTCGTCATTTATTTTGTAAAGAAATGTAAACAATGTCAAATTCACAAACATAGTAACAGGTACATAAAAGAGCCTATGGTCATAACAAATACAGCCAATTCGGCATTTGAAAATATTAGTTTAGATATTATGGTCCCACTAGATGTAGATGATTATAATTTTAAATATGTATTAACTACAATGTAATTTAAGTAAGTTCGTAGAATCTTGTCCTCTGCAAACTAAAGATGCAGTAACCGTAACTCAAAATTTCGTAAATAACATTCTTGATATGACATTCAAGTGAAATTTTTGACAGGGAAAGAATTTTAGTGTTACAGAAGTATGTAGTTTATTAATAATAAGTGAAGAACATATGTTTTTTGAAGTAATATTGGAGTTTATGGGTTGGGACCTATGTTTTAGGTTATAAAGACAAAATACAGCCTATAGAGTTAGTTTTTGGTATTTGCCAAGTAGTTTACAAAATAGCACAATAGATCCACATTATAATTACGACAGCGAGAAAATATAGGTTACAGAAAGCTCAGGAAGATGCAAAAGAAAATTTGATTGTAAACAAACTACGTAGAAAAGCATTGTATGATAGTAATATGAACCATCTTGTGTATAATAAAGTTGATCCTATACTTTTGAAAAATCAAACAGGCTATAAGTTACAATGTATTTATAAAAGTCCATATCCAGTTGTAGAAGATCTCTCCCCAAATGTAAAAATTATAAAAAATTAGAAAGAATACATTACATATAAAAATAATACTAAACTATTCATTATATAATTGTTTATTTTCGTTTGTAGGATTTACCTAAATGTACAAAAAAATATTGTAACATTTTTTTTCTAGGGGTTAATTATATTATGTGATGTTAAAATCAATCAATATTTAGATTTATTTAATGCATTTATGTATGTGCATCGGAAGTGTAACTAGGGCGATGACACGCGCAACATTCGTGTGACGTTGTTTTAGGTTATTATAATATATTACTCGATGTGAGTGTATTTGTGAGGACTAATTAACGACAATGGAACAATGTACATCTTTTTATTCGTTTGCCACAATACACACTTTTTAAATTAAAAAGATCCCAGAACCACAATTCTAAAATAAAAAAGATTCCACACATTAACGCTTCCACCAGAATATTAAGTTAGTCTAGTGGTAGTAAGCATATTATCTACTATGGGATCCAGGAATCGAATATCAGGTCGGACCAAAATCAGGTATTGGGTTTTCCTCTTAAGGAAGTTGACTATGTTTCACTCCGTTTCTCGAAGAGGTCCTAAACCTGATCTCTTTTCGTTCATGTTAGATTACCGTCCCATTTGATTATGAGAGTGTGGGAATAGACCCTGTGTGAACCTGTGCTTTCGTCCTGTCCAGTACAAATGGCTAATCAATCAGGGAGTTCAGTCTGAAGCACATAATTTTATCGGAATATAGAGTGCAACTGATTGGTAACGGTAACTATTCGAGCAGAGCACATTGTGATATCTGGCGAATTTGGTTTACAGTGTACAGATTTTTTTATAGAAGAGCAAACAAGCATGCGGCTCACCTGATGTTAAGTGACTACCGTCACCCATGATCAACCGCAACACCAGGGGAATTGCAGGTGCGTTGCCGGCCCTTTAGAAAGGAGTAAGCTCTTTTCTTGAAGGTCCCCAGGTCGTATCGGTCCGGAAAAATCGCCGGAGGTAAACTATTCCACAGAGAGGTTGTACGCGGAAGAAAACTCCTTTTAAAACAGTGGTGGACCGCCAAGCATCCAGATGGTGTGGACGGTAGCGGGACGTTTGCCGCGTAGTGCGTTCACGAAATTTGGCAGCTGAGATTAATCCGAACAATTCCTCAGAGCACTGAGGATGACTGAAAATGCAAAGAGATGCAACATCTCTTCGCAGTGCCAGTGAATCGAGCCGTTCGGAAAACACTCGGCCGTCGACTATTCGAGCCGCTCTGCGCTGGATGCGGTCAAGTGGAAGAAGCTGGTACTGGGGAGCCCCAGCCCAGAGATGGGAACCGTCTTCCATGTGCGGCCGAACCAGCGACTTTTAAAGTTGCAGGCGGTGTGCCGGCATGAAATACTGTCCCATTCTGCTGAGCACGCCAAGCTTTATAGAGGGCAATTTGGTCTTCTCTGCTAAGTGACCACGAAACTGCACGTCACTCGATATGTCGACGCCGAGGATTCCGATACCGGCTGAAGCAACAGAGAAATGCCTTAAAACTGAGGAGATACGACAGGGGGTTCTTTTTAGCCCTTAACGCGCAAACTTGTTTCTTCTGGGGGTTAAACTGGACTAGATTTAGTCGCCCCTAATCCGACACTCTGTTCAGCAAAGACTCGACTTCAGACACAAGTTTGTCCCGGCACTCGGAGACGTTTTCCCGAGAAATATTAGCTCGGCCGGTGTAAAGAGCATCACCAGTGCTGTCATCTCCATAGCAATTAATGTTACGGGTTTGCAACATATCATTGATATGCAGAAGAAACAACGTTGGTGAACACAGCCTTGTGGAACACCAGCATTAATAGGCTTGCAATCGGAGCTTGCACCATCTACAACTACCTTGATGCTCCGATCTGCAAGAAAGCTGGTGATCCAATCACACAATTTTTCGGGAAGCCCATAGGAAGGGAGCTTCAAAAGAAGCGCTTTGTGCCAAACCCGATCGAAGGCCTTCGTAATGTCCAAACTAACGGCCAATGCCTTCCCCTTGGCCTTTACTGCCTCCGCCCATCTGTGAGTTAGGTAGACCAGAAGATCACTAGCTGACCGACCATGGCGAAAACCATATTGGCGCTCACTAATCAGCTGGTCATCCTCAAGGTACCTCATGGGCTGGCAGTTAACAATAGACTCCATTGTTTTGGAGAACAAGGAGGTGATGGCGATAGGCCGGTAGTTGGACGGGTCTGAGTGGTCGCCTTTTTTAGGGATCAGGTGGACGAAAGCCGTCTTCCATGATTTTGGGACTACGCCTAGGGAGTAGGAGTACCGGAAAAGTCGCGTTAAAACCGGTGCCAACTCTGGAGCACACGTCCTCAGCACAATTGTGAGGATTCCGTCAGGCCCACTCGACTTTTGGACCGAGCGCTGTGTGAACTGCACTTCCGGCATGGATCACTCTCACCGCTGGATGGTCGGTGGCGTACTCCCCCCGTCATCGAGAGTCGAGTTGGACGCAAAGAAAGAGCCTAGAAGATCGGCTTTCTTCTTTTCGGTATGGGCCAGTGAGTCGTCCTCCCTGTGCAGAGATGGAAGAGATGGCTGACAGAAATTCCCCTGGACAGCCTTGGCGAGAGACCAAAATGCACGGGTTCCAGAAGGAAGGCGAACTAGTTTCTCGCCAATTCTGCCTATGTGCTCTGACTTTGTCTCAGCAATGACTCTTTTAAAGGACCTAGAGGCGGAATTATACTTCTTTTTTAGGGCGCTGGTGTTTACATCCCGGGATGCTGATGCGTCAGCCCAGGCTTGATAGCACTCCTGCTTATAGCATGATGCTATTTTACAGGAGCGACCAAACCATGGCTGAGATTTGCCTCCAATGGGCACCACAGAGGAAGGAATAAAAAGTTCCATACCCTGAAGTACCACATCAGCGACAGAATCCGCAACAACGTTGGGATCGTCCGGCGAGAAGCAAACCCGCCCAAGGGTAGGATGCAAAGAAAGACCGCATCCAATCCCAATCGGCTGACCTATAGTGCCGAACACGGCGGCAGCCTGCAGAATGCAACTGCGATTTCAGCGTGAGTGGCACCACACTCCGGACAAGACAATGATCCGAGGAGCCTAAAGGGGCGTCGACGGAAATCTGATATCCGTCCGGGTGAGAGGTCAGCAGAAGGTCCAACAGGGAAGGTGCATGATCCTCCACATCTGGAATCCGCGTAGGCGAAGTAACCAGTTGTGTCAGACCATATGCCAAGGCAAAATCTTGAACAGATCTCCCCGCATGATCGGTTAAACGCGAACCAAGCCATTCGGCGTGATGGGCGTTAAAGTTGCCGAGGATCACGATCTCTGTGGAGGGGATCTGCTATAGCAACGAATCTGTAGCCATTTGGACGTGGTCGAAGAGTCGGTCTGTTTCGGCATTACCGCTATGGGACCTATAGAGGCACCCGTAGACGCGCGGATGTTCGTCGCTGTCTACGCGTAGCCAAAGGATGG
This sequence comes from Parnassius apollo, assembly GCA_907164705.1. Lineage (NCBI taxonomy): Eukaryota > Metazoa > Arthropoda > Insecta > Lepidoptera > Papilionidae > Parnassius > Parnassius apollo. Next base: position 8,106,078 of record CAJQZP010001060.1, on the reverse strand, counting down.
ACAGGTCCGAATCTTCAAGTCTGCCGAGGCGTCGAGAACAGATGTCCTGTGGAAAAAAAGGAGTGTTCCAGTTTGTACCCCGGGCAGGAGAGATACGAGACATCAGCCGGAGAGGACACCTGCGTCTCGGTCAGAAAGAGCAGACCCGGCCTCGCCGTCTCGAGATGGTAGTGTACGGTGAACTTGAGAGACGGCGAGCGTGGAAGATGAACTTTCGTTCCGCTGCTGACCGGCCGGTTTAATTAAAGTCAATGCCTTTTTGTATTAGATTATTCATGCAGAAAGAATTTGATATAATTTGCCGCTAACATGGAGTTATCCGGGGTGAAAAGGAAATATTCCGACTTTTAATATATCTGCCATTCCCATCAGGAATGTAGTAAGGTTTGCAACAACATTATATATAGAACCTACAGTTTCAAGTGCAGTTCGTTTTAATTTCACCTAAGAAAATTAAACTTAACTTAATTTCAACCCTCTCAGAATCTTAGAAATGAGAGTTCTTTACTCAACGGTGTGAAGTAACGTTGTTAGTCATAAGTAACATTAGTTAATTTGAGTTAACTCTTATGTTATTTACTAGTCTACAACTTACGAAAATTTTAACTCAACTTTATTTTAATTAATGGTGTAGTACTAAAGATACTAAATAATATTTTAGAATACGAGTATTTTTAAATTAAAAGCGACAGCATATAAAAATTTCATTAGTCTGGACTCTAGCATAATATTTCTACTTCTGTCGGAAGAGATTTCCCTTTGATATTCTGTGAGAGCATAGTCTATCTTCGTTCGAGCTGATCTATTCGTCCTAGAACCATAATATAATTGCAGCGCGGCTCTACTATATAACCAGTTACAAGAATAGTCAATAAAGTGATGATTGCTGGAAAATAAGAATTGATCTAACTTGTTTATTCATTCTTATCAACGTAACAAAATCCACTCGTGAACAAATTTAGGCCTCCCCCATAGATTGCCTCTTATGGGGGATATTTATTATAGTTGCCATGCTTTGCAGAGGACTGACAAGCGCAGTTTTCTATTGTTTTTAGTTTTTGTGGCCGTGAAAGGAAAAGGGGAGATCTCCCGCCGGGCAAGGTGTTCTGCCCGGGGAGCGGCCAACACTCCGAGTGATAGTTCGGAGATGTTCTATATATACTGTTTATGATTCGGAATGTTGATAGCGTGATTTAGGCTTCGGTGTATTTCGCTTGTGGCGCGACGACAGCGCCGCTACATCACCCCCTGCTCAGACCGGAGGTCGATAGTGCAGTCTCGTTGTCGACGAATGTGCAAGTGCCAGGAGATTGCCTTGTAGTCTGCGGTGAGTTGAGAAGAAGGCAAGTAATCTGCGAGAGTGCCGTGAAGCAGAGGCGAGCAGTAAGGCTCAGAGCCGTGCCGAACACTGTATGACGCAGAGAGTAGCTTGAAGGAACAGGAAGCATTATTATTCCAGTGCTGCGATGAACCTTGTGAAGCTAGATGGCTTGCAGGATATGAAGACTGCAGACGATATCTACTCGGGAGCGAATGGGTGCGGTATTTATGACGATGATGAAAGCTTGAAGTTTCCGAAGGTTGTTGGTTGCATGTTCAGATCACGTCAGGGTCACCACTGTGGCCGTGAAAGGAAAAGGGGAGATCTCCCGCCGGGCAAGGTGATCTGCCCGGGGAGCGGCCAGCACTCCGAGTGATAGTTCGGAGATGTTCTATATATACTGTTTATGATTCGGAATGTTGATAGCGTGATTTAGGCTTCGGTGTATTTCGCTTGTGGCGCGACGACAGCGCCGCTACATCACCCCCTGCTCAGACCGGAGGTCGATAGTGCAGTCTCGTTGTCGACGAATGTGCAAGTGCCAGGAGATTGCCTTGTAGTCTGCGGTGAGTTGAGAAGAAGGCAAGTAATCTGCGAGAGTGCCGTGAAGCAGAGGCGAGCAGTAAGGCTCAGAGCCGTGCCGAACACTGTATGACGCAGAGAGTAGCTTGAAGGAACAGAAAGCATTATTATTCCAGTGCTGCGATGAACCTTGTGAAGCTAGATGGCTTGCAGGATATGAAGACTGCAGACGATATCTACTCGGGAACGAATGGGTGGGGTATTTATGACGATGATGAAAGCTTGAAGTTTCCGAAGGTTGTTGGTTGCATGTTCAGATCACGTCAGGGTCACCACTGTGGCCGTGAAAGGAAAAGGGGAGATCTCCTGCCGGGCAAGGTGTTCTGCCCGGGGAGCGGCCAGCACTCCGAGTGATAGTTCGGAGATGTTCTATATATACTGTTTATGATTCGGAATGTTGATAGCGTGATTTAGGCTTCGGTGTATTTCGCTTGTGGCACGACGACAGCGCCGCTACAGTTTTTATTAGGTAGACGCTTCTGCACATCTGTTCAATTTTGGTCTGTTGACTCTCTCAACAACCATAGGATGATATAGGGTGGTTATTTTTCATATGTCTCCCATCACTCATCAAAAGGTTATCTGATGTAATAAGTTTTTTTTAATTATTCTTTGTCAGTGCTTGACTACATCATAGTGACTGCCTCGTTGGTCCAGTGGTTGAAGTAGAGCGAATCCTGATCATAGGGTCCCGGGTTCGAATCCCGGGGTCAAAAAATCAGGTTATTGAGTTTTTCGGCAAGAAACCCTCGAAAGTGGCGGTATCTCACCTCCGTGCCTCGGAAAGCACGTTAAGTCGTTGGTCCTTTGCCTGATCTCTCTTTGGTCGTGCTGGTTTACCGTCCCACGTAGTTGCCACGCAGTTGCGGTGTAAGAATATCCACTACTGCATATATTATCCCACGGGTGCTGTAAAAGATGACAGAAGGGTGTTAGATTCTCTTACGCAGCTACTACACGGCAAAAGGATTGATCTTAAATCTCTGGAAAAGTCAAACACTATTTTAACCAAAGTTTTATTAAAAATGACAATAAAATAATATTAATAATATAAATTTTACGCAGCCGTTTTAAAGCAATTAAATTCAAAAATCGCTATAAATTTGAGCCAATGTCTTTAACGGAGACATAAATTGACTCGCTGGAATAATTTATAACCTACGGAGAGCAGGTTAATGTAAGAACAAAGCACTTTATTTAAAATATTTATCACCTTTTAGTGTGAACATCTTTCAGCATTGTATACAATAAAGATTCCTATTTCGAAATACAATTTATGAGGCAGTTTATAGGGCAATGTTTTTTTTTCGAATGATTTAAGGATATTGTCCCGTGTAATTTTGTAATCATTATACAATTTTTCAATACACAAGTCCACTGCTGAACATGGGTAAGAGCAGATATTTTTAAAGTGGGTTCCAGGGAAAAGTCACCAGGTATCCGCGAAATTATTTATTTTTGCTTGTCGAATAATTTCACACTTTGGTACAAATACTTTTTTTTTGAACTGGCGTAAAATTTTTGATAGAAAACCCAACTGTTTTTAAACTCGATGACACCTATTACTTCAAGGTAAAAACTTTCCTAGGTTGAGTTTAGTTTTATTTTTCATTTGTTTGCAAGATGAGAAAAAATATAGGTACTTCCGTAATTTCATTTATTTTGTTAGGTTAGTTTTAGGCAGGCATTGGATTGTAGTTTTCGTTTCAAATTTTTTATTTAATATCAATAATTAGTTATGGTGCTTGCTTATCTAGGGCAATATATTATTTGTTGTATGGAAACCAAGTAGGTATTGACTAGAGAAATTCGGGTGCAAATTAGGGATTACGTTACTGTGGTCATTTTGTTGTTTATTTACGAAATATACAGTTTGCCCTATTCATTTCCTGGTTCGTTTATGGATTCGTTTATGTATTCGTTCGTTTGTTTTTCCGATTAACCGACTAACTGATTGTTTTTATTCAGATTAGTGTCTTTCTAAGTCTTCGCGACAGTTATATTTACAAACAAATCATCATCACTTAGAATAGCGAAAGTACTAATTCCACACGAACAAAGTCGCGGGCACAGCTAGTATATAATAAAATACTTCAGAATGTGAATTTGTTATTCTTATTAGTTGTTTGAAGTCTGCATTAGCTGTTTATTAGAAGCTAATTTTTTCCCTTAAAATTTATTGCTTACTGTTTTTAAATGGGATTTTTTTATAGAATAAGAGTGGTAAGCGAGCACAGTCTGGCGAGAACTGATGGTAATCTTTCCTCGAATAAGAATGAAAAAGCAGATGCATCGTAACCCCTGTCGACTAAGGTGGAATATCTCGTTTCCTGTAAAAAATGTCTGTTCTTGACACTCACCATACGAAACACAGCAGCATTGAGCTGCTATTTTACGCTGATATTCTGTGAAAGCGTGGTCCTTCACTGGTTGAGCGCAACCATTCGTGCTATAACCATAATATAGCTGCGGCGTGGCTCTACCACGTATAAGGATTCCTCTAACGAAGAAGAAACGGCGAATAAACTGCATAAGTACCTCTCGTCCCTAATCTAGTGAAGAGGCCTACGTATTGGCCCTGCAATGGATTTTGATACGCTGCCATGATTATGTTGATGGTCCACTTCCTTCCTTTTCCATCGTCTTCATTTGTCATTTTAAGAGATTAATTTTAATATGACAAAAGTTTAGTCTTTCAATATGCAAGATAATAGACCTCGAAGTCGAATTGTTGGAACTTTTCTAGCATTTTCTGAATAGTTATATAATGAAACCAAGAATGGGCTGACATAGTTTCCAATATTGTATGTATAAGTACGTCCGTCGTTTTCAGTTATAAATCCCATCAAAGCTCGCTTAGTGGTTATTGATCCGAGCACAGCGTCATTAAATATCGCTCAGATTTTAAAAAGCTTGTACGTTAGCTGAAGTGAGTTTAGAAAGTGAGGAGCGTTTTATTAAACTGGTTTAAGGTCACCATATTGAACGGTAAACTACAGAATGATTGTTAAAGCATGTAAACAAATAAAAGTCACCCATTAAATAAAATATAACCTGGCTGGAATAAAAAAGAGAATCAAATTGGCTGAATATAGTATTTTGTTCATACAACTGTATTATATTGTATATAGTTTGTATTTTTTATTTGTTTTAACCTATGAATAAACTGTGTCTAAAGGTGAAAAATCAGCCCGCATTGTTACACTTTTTAGTATAGAAAAAAAACTATGTATTACACATGAGAACACAAAAGTAATTCAATGTAAGAAAAAAAATCTGTCTACTGTACCCGTGTTGATAAAACACACAGGTGATCGATGGATACAGGGGCTCAGGACCCTGCTTTGTGACCATCTGTGGGGGAGGACTATGTTCAGTTGTGAACTCGTTGTGTGATACAGTTGCCATTACCGAAAAATATAATAAATATATATAAAAATAGTATATTGCTAAAGTGCAATAAATAAAAATTATAGTTTTATCTTTTACCACTAAATAAATATTCATAGATTTGGTAAAGGTGGTGAAACTTCTAGGCACAGAGGCTCCTTCACACACATTTCTGCTACCAACAGGAAGTGTCAGTACTGCTGGAGTCCGGTCAGAAGGGTATGGAGAGCCAGTATAATTAAAGGCTGGGAAGCGTAGCATGTCATCTTAGGTGCGACAAGACATCTCTTGCTTTCTTTGTTTGAAGTTCGCAGTAGGTGTTCGTGTATTGGAGTACCAGCAAGTAGACCATAATATATTCAATTCTCACTTCTGTTTTATAAAAGAATATTCCTAGACATAAATTTTGCGACTTATTCAGTAATTTTGCATGGTAGAGTCACAGGCATTTTTATATTATGTTTGTAGCATGACTTGGTCTGTTCGACCGAGTTAGGAGTTAAAATAGAAGTTTAAGCTACCTTAGTAACACTACCTGTTTCGTATGATGAGTGTAGAGAACTGTTAACCCTTTTCACCGGAAACGAGGCGTTCCATCTTAATCCTGAGGGGTGTCAACGCATCTGCATTTTGAATCTTAATCGAGGATAAATGTAGATGTATTTAGGCCTCAGCATCCACTTCGTATCAGGTGGACTGTGTGCGCGTAAGTTATTATCAACGGTAAAACTTCCTTCGGGTCACATTCACGGTTCAATTCTCGGCCGGAATATTTTTGCTGATGATATTTCTTTAATTTTTAAGCTGAAACATCAATCATCTAAATGTGACGAAATGAATGAATGAATTCTATATTAGAATTAGTGCATTCGTTTTCAAAGAAATTTTATTACAAAGAAAATTAACTACAATACAATTATGAATAAAATAATACAATGAAACGTCAAAAGAAGATATAGACCGGATCCAACGACTACGGTATTGTAGAAGTAAATAATTGGCTTGTCTATGTCAAGACGTCTAATTAGGCATTCCTGGTTTCTACCAACATTAAATTAAGAGTACTACGGAAAGCGTTTAGGAATATGTTTTAAAATACGAATATTACTTAGCCGAACGAATATTAAAAAAATGAAACTTTTAGAGTTATTTTTATAATTAAATAATTATTTACAAAAAACTTTCTTTATAGAATTTTTATTCAATTAATAAAATAAATAATTGAATGAAATATCATTGGCATAATATGCTCAACAGGATAATCACATAACTAAACTTAATTACTTTAAATTATTCGTACCAGCCATGAAAAATTAGAATTATTTAAAATCGATCTTGTTCTAAATGGCTAGAACGGCCACTATTTTTCTAATAAGGGCAATCTGATGCAGGGCCACAGATTGTAAACGATGTGAATGAAACTGAAGATAAACCGATAATCTGCTAACTTTTGCCATTTATATTCGGGGTTGCGGTGTAATGCAATGTATGTGAAAAATCTTTATTTAAAAATTTGACTGTGAAAGATTTTTTAGTAATAAAATTTTATAAAATGATTTCGTAAAACAGCTCTGTAATGATAAGCGAATCAATCACTCCATTTCCTGTGGATATTGCTATAAGCAACTAGGGGAGACTTAGCAAGATCTCATGTAATCCAACTTGGATCTATGGAGATATAACTATCTTGTAATATCAAAATACATATATGGCAAAATAAGATACAGCATTTTTTGTAGAATAAGGGTGTCTCCCTTATTCTATAAAAAACGAGTACACAGTCCATCAGTAAGTGAATGTTATTGCCAATAGACATAGACATTCATCCTCAGTGAAAAATCAAAATACAGATGCGTTGTCATCCCTGAGGACTAAGACGGAATGCTTCATTTCCAGTTAAAGTGGTATCCGGTCCACTCACCAAACGGAAAACAGCAGGCTTAAGCTGTTATATATATATATATATATATATATATATATATATATATATATATATATATATATATATAGGGTGACAGACGAGCACACAGTCCACCTGATGGTAAGTGGTTGATGTGGCCCATACTATCCTTGATTACGAATCAAAACGCAGGTCTCCGGTTCTCTACACTCACCCATACGAAACACAGCAACATTAAGCTACTATTTTACGCTGGCATTCTGTGAGAGCGTGGTCCTTCCCCGATTGAGCGGACCTATTCGTACTACAACTATACTACTAACATAACTGCAGCATGGCTCTACCACGTGGATAAACATTCATAGAACCAGAAACCATTTATAATAAATAGCCTCGAGGCATTCAACGTAGTCCTCGAGGTGACAACGCACCTCCATTTTAAATAATAATGGATGATAAATTTAGATATCTATTAGACACAACATTCACGTATGTAGTATGGAGAAAAAAGCATTTGTGTTAGTGCCATTTTGGCCAATAAAGTTATTAAATACAAATTCGGTTTGAGGGAGCGCTATTGTACAATAGTCTACTGAACGAGGTATTTCATGAAAAATCGTTTTCAACATTTAAATATAATAAAAGCACTGTCAAACATCAATTTAAAGTGTTTTTTTACATATTTTATTATTTATTTTATTTATTTTTGTATCCCTTGAGCCGCGTCTACGTGCTGTTTTCGAGAGTCATTACGAATTGTCTCGCATGCAGACTCGACGACTTCCAGCCTCTCGAACAAGCCGGTTTCCGAAAAGGCTTTAGTACCATAGACCACATACATACCCTTCGGCAAATTGTACAGAAGTCCGAAGAGTAAAATCTGCCACTTTGCCTGGCGTATGTGGACTATGAGAAAGTCTTTGATTCCGTCGAAATTTGGGCGGTGCTACAGTCTCTTCAGCGGTGCCAAGTTGACTGTCGGTATATTGAAGTGCTGAAGTGTTTGTACCGTAGGGCTACGATGGCTATCCGAGTACAGAACCAGAATACGAAACCTATCCAACTGCAGAGAGGTGTAAGACAGGGTGACGTTATTTCCCCGAAACTCTTCACCGCTGCATTGGAAGACGTTTTCAAGTTACTGGACTGGAAAGGATGCGGTATTAACATTAATGGCGAGTACATCACTCACCTTCGATTTGCTGACGATATAGTCCTTATGGCAGAATCGCTGGAGGACTTAAGCACTATGCTCGATGACCTCAATTGTGCCTCCCAACGGATAGGTCTTAAGATGAACGTGGATAAAACAAAGATCATGTTTAATGTCCATGTCACACCTATGCCGGTAGTTGTTGGGAGCATTAAGCTCGAAGATGTTGACGAGTACGTTTACCTGGGACAAATAGTTCGGCTAGGTAAGTCCAACTTCGACCGAGAGGTCAATCGACGGATTCAACTCGGCTGGGCAGCGTTCGGGAAATTACGACACATCTTCTCGTCAGGTATACCTCAAAACCTGAAAACTAAGTTTTACAACGAGTGCGTGCTGCCAGTGATGACATATGGAACTGAGACGTGGTCCTTCACTGCTGGCCGTATGAGGACGCTCAAAGTCGCTCGGCGAGCGAGCGGAGAGGGCTATGCTCGGAGTTTCTTTGGGTGATAAACTAAAAAATGACGATATCCGCAGAAGAACCAGAGTGACCGACATAGCCCAACGGATTAGTAAGCTGAAGTGGCAATGGGCTGGCTATATAGCTAGAAGAACCGACAACCGTTGGGGAAAAAAGGTTCTCGAGTGGCAGCCTCGTACCGGTAGACGAAGTGTAGGGCGGTCCCCCCACTAAATGGAGTGACGACCTGGTAAGACATGCAGGAAGTCGATGGATGCAGGTGGCTGACCGTGCTTTGTGGCATACCTTGGGGGAGGCCTATGTTCAGCAGTGGACTTGTAAAGGGCTGTAATGATGATGATGATGATGAAGTCACTATATGTAAATGTAGTATTTTTACCAATTATGTTATTTTTAAATCTCATATAAGTGAATTTTTTTGTTCTTTTTTGAGATGATAAATTCTTTAAACCTAAACGTTAATACAAACATGACTTGGAAAAATGTATGAAGTAACTAATTAACTCAGTAAAACATTGTGTCACGAAAAGACAGTTTATAAAAAAATGCTTTTTCCTATAATCTAAGAGTAAGATTTTGTATAACCGTGTTAAAGTGCAGAGACGGTGTAAGAATAACCACTGCTCCATTTCATCCCGTGGGTGTCGTTAGAGACGACAGAGGAACACAAATCAAGAGATGAGCAACTGTGTCTCCCTCCATCACCAGAGCCTATAATAGTCTACTGCTGAACATGAACCTCCTCCATAAATTGCCTCATAGGGGGGAATTTGCCATAGTTGCCGCGCTTGCCAGGCGGGTTGGCAACTGCAATTTTTTATTAATTTACGTTACCTTATTTAAAGGATGCTACTGTCCACCTCCTGTTTCAGTTTCCCTCAGTCACCACTTAGACATTCACACGACGAAACCCCTAATAACGACTAAAAATAAAAAACTGCGGTTGCCAACACCCTTGCCAAGTGAGGTACCTATGTCAAATAAACCCCTAGGCTCCCCAGCTGTGAACTTTAACAGGTTATAACGGTAACAGTAAGGTTTTGTAATTTCGAACGTAATTGAAACACTACCTGTATTGCGATATCCTTATGGAATTAATCCTTAAGTTGATTCTCAACTTTGCTTCAAACGATGTTGAGTTATATTTTATGGGTCTCGAAATACAAGTACTCCCGTAAAAGACTAGTTCTCAGCATTGTAATCCTGGAACACAAGACGTGTTAATAAAATTTTATGTAGCACATTTTAATCTAATAGGCATTTGCAAAATGAGACTTAGTTTCATTATAAAACAATGTATAATAAATTGTAAGCACTTTTTTATAGGATAGGGTGACAAACGAGCACACAGTCCACCTGATGGTAAATGGTTGCTGTGTCCCATAGACATCTATCTACATTAATCCTCGATTACGAATCAAAATGCAGATGCGTTGTCACCTGTGAGGACTAAGATGGAATGCTTCGTTTCCAGTAAAAAGGTTCTCTCGGTTCTCTACACTCACTATACGAAACACAGCAGCATTAAGCTACTATTTGACGCTGGTATTCTGTGAGAGCGTGATCCTTCCACGGTCGAGCCGACCCATTCGTGCTACACTATACTACTAATATAACTGCAGCATGGCTCTACCACGCAAAAAATTCATTCGCTTCTTCTAGCGAAAGCAATAAGAATTTTCTAGTGCCTTAAAAATTCACCTCCTAAAACACCTAGGCATATGCGTGTGGATTAAAACAAATTATTTCTTCTTTGTATTTCTTTATCACCCCGAAAAAAATCCTCTAGCGTATATGGTTTTTTTTTTGCGCCCGAAGCAATTAAAGGGCTACCCTATACGTAGGAAGGCGGAAAATGCATTACGCATACCACGATAACCGGTCTATCGTGGTTATGAGGGACTCACTGTCCTACCGGGGACCCTAAGTGATACCCTCTAAAAAAAACCGCCTTTGGGGACAGGCAACCGGCTGATTAAGCTGTATTGTGCCTTATCGTGAGCGACCCTCTTTTGGGAAAAGAGGGCGCAGGCGGCTACGAGCCGCTTAGGGAGTGCCTACGAAGGCAAATTAATATTAGTTAATATAATAATTTAATTTAATTAGAGTTGGCCTGCGCCACCAGGAGGCAGTTCAGATCGTTAGTTAGTTTATTAAGCGGGTCCGAGAGAGAGTTTCTCGACCTGCGACTCGATAGCGAGAGGGGGGGTGGGGCTGCATAAGTAGCTGTCTCACGAATTAAATGATTTGAGTACGACTCTGAGGCTTTGAAGAAGTTCTCAGAGAGTTTTTGTAGAAATTGTTGGATTTTGGGGAGCTCTAGGTCCCGATGAAGGTCAGCATTATGGACGTACCAAGGTGCGTTCGCAGCTCGACGATAGCAAAGGTTTTGAACTATTTGGAGTTCATTAATGATTTTAGGGTTGGCGTGGGCAAAAACGGGGCCCGCGTATGACATGACTGGTCGTATACAGACCTTATAAAGGGTACGCTTGTTTCTAAGGGACATTTTACTGTGTCGGCCCAACATACTGTTGAGCCTACTCAGATAGAACCGTGCGTGACGGGTTACTCTTTTGACGTGGGGCCTGAAAGTGAGCCCTGTGTCTAGAGTGACACCTAAATATTTGGCGGTCGTATGCCAGGGGACAGGGGTCCCTAGCATACGTATTGGTGGAGTGTTTTTAAGACGGCGTCGTTTATAATCGAAGTGAACGGCGGAGCTCTTCTCCGGGTTCACATCGATGCGCCATTTTTTGAACCAAGCTCCTAGGTCATCAACTGACTTTTGGATCTTGTTCCGTATGAAGGGTAGTGAGATACCTTTGCAGTAGATAGCTGTGTCGTCTGCGAAGAGGGAGAGCTGAACACCTTTCGACGGGATGGGAATATCGTTGGTGAACAGGATGTACAGCAGAGAAGCAAGTACTGAGCCCTGAGGGACACCAGCCTTGATAGTTCGCTGTGAAGATAGCGTGCCTTCGTGTCTAAAACGAAAGATACGATGCTTTAAGTAGGAGGCCACGAGACGTACTAGACGATCGGGGAGACCTATTTTGTAGAGCTTGTAGATAAGGCGGATATGGCTATGGGTCTCTCCTGGAGGCTTTAATAAGCCTAAATAACTTTGACGAAGCGGAAATTGCAGAGTCTTATCCCGACAATACATGTTGGCCAATCCTCAGCCAACGCAAGCGTGGGCAAATTGATACAAGGCGAGTGCTACAGTCTACACGTTGGTTCTGTTCGAATGAGACCAAGGCTCACGAGTTTTTGTGGAGCCATCCATTTGTTGCCCGTAATTCGTGGTCATTGAGAATTGGTACGATGCGGACGAAGTAGAAGTTGCAGCTTCTGCTATGTATTTAATGAGTGCATATAATTATTATGTCAGTGTACTCCGCTGTGAAGTTGAAATACTTAAATATGGCCTCGTTAGTGTAGTGACATTGTAAAATTATTTTAAAGTTGTAACCTAATTAAAACAATATTAAAAAATGGTGGGATATTGTTTTAATTAGGCATTTGTTTTCATGTGGCATGGTAAAAAGCCAATTTTTTTTCAAATGTTGGTTTTTTACCATGCTATATTCATATGGTGTTTTATTAATAAGCGCTTTTGTGGGTAATATATTACATGATTAAAACTACTGTTACGGATTTTATCGCTTTTATTTTTACTTTTTATTTTTAATTTCGGGCGCTTTCCAGCACCCATCGTCACGGGGGACTGAGATGACTGACGTCCCGATGTCATTGTTAAACCCGGAGTACCTTCAGCTTTTTTAATTATTGTTTATGGTCCGATCTATGCAAAATGAACTGACTATGTCCTGAGGTCTTGCAGTGGTATGCTTGGGTTTAGTTTTAATTTTATTGATTATAGGATCCCAAGCAGGTGGTGGTACCCAGTCTCCTTCTCTATTGAAAATAGGATGTTTTTTTAATTTCAATAGCCTCACGTATCATCCTTGGTAGGAATCGGTGTTCTTTCGCGAGGATTTGTGGTCTATCAAATCTGATGTAATGGTTGGGGCCGTCTAGGATATGATCACAAACTGCAGACTTCCCGGAACGTTTGTGATCATATCCTAGACGGCCCCAACCATTACATCAGATTTGATAGACCACAAATCCTCGCGAAAGAACACCGATTCCTACCAAGGATGATACGTGAGGCTATTGAAATTAAAAAACATCCTAATTTCAATAGAGAAGGAGGCTGGGTACTACCACCTGCTTGGGATCCTATAATCAATAAAATTAAAACTAAACCCAAGCATACCACTGCAAGACCTCAGGACATAGTCAGTTCATTTTGCATAGATCGGACCATAAACAATAATTAAAAAAGCTGAAGGTACTCCGGGTTTAACAATGACATCGGGACGTCAGTCATCTCAGTCCCCCGTGACCATGGGTGCTGGAAAGCGCCCGAAACGTCGGGAATTAAAAATAAAAATAAAAAGTAAAAATAAACGCGATAAAATCCGTAAAAGTAGTTTTAATCATGTGCAATGTTCGCGTAAATATAAGAAATCATTATGGTAATATATTAATTAAATATGTAGATGTTAAAACACCTTCACCCCAAAATATCTTGTTTAAATTCGCACTTAAAACCAATGTTCTTGCCATTTCGGTTAATGTACGATTCATGCGCTCTGATACACCATTTTTTTCAACATTTCACCATTCCATTACAAACAAAAAATCTTTAAAATCGTTAGAAAGATATTCTCGACCATTATCACAATATAAATTTACAACTTTTAAATTAAACATATTCTCAGCCTTCGCAAATTAATCCTTAAAATATTTCAATGTTTTCAATTTACTTTGCATAAGGTATGTTACCGTATAATGTGTACAGTCGTGTATAAAAGTAACGAAATAATTGTTATCATCCATATTTGCAGGCGTTATTGGCCCACAAACATCGGAATGAATAATAGAAATTGGTCTATTTTTAACAGATTTTTCTACATTGCTTGCCTAATATGCGAGGCAACAATAAAGCATCATTCGTAATAATATTCTCTATAACGTGATAATCGTCGATCATATTTTTCAATAAAATGAATTTCTGTTTATTAACATGGCATAAATGTCTATGCCATAAATCATAAGACGATTCTTTAATAATATTTAAAAGACACTGACATGAATTGATAAAATGAATTTTAAAAAGATTATTGCTGCAGACAATATACATTTATCCTTTTTATATATTTTATACTGTACTATTACCAAATAATAACAACCATATCCGCATGTTGGACGCGATAAACGGATAATAAATTATACGGAACCTCAGGTGAAAACAAAACATTGTCAATTGATCCATGATGTCCCAAGTTGGTTGAGACATCGATTTTTATCGGAACGGATAGTTCTGCATATAAAGCAAAATAATTCAGTGTATTTACAATATGGTCTGTTGCACCTGAATCTAAAACAAAACAAATAACATTTGAAGAATTTTGATTACAATTAACAAACTTATAATTTAAAAGCATAAAAACGACACTGTCCTCATTATTTTTGTTGGATTCCGTTATACTGGCGGTAGATGAATATTTAGTATTAATTCCATTTTGTTGCATTTTCTTAAAGAAACAATCGTTTTTGATATGATTTCTTCGTTCACAATGCTCACAATATATATTACTTATTTTATAAGTCGCATTACTAGGTTGGTGTATTGTCTTCGATTGAGCATAAAACTTTTTATTTTTATCAAATTTTGTGGGTATTTTGGGCGTCAAATAATTGTTACGTGCAGTCTGTAAAATCTTGAGATCTGTTGTTATTTAGCCTTTAATTTTACTTCATGGTCTAATAGAAGTGTTTTCACAAATGCTAGATTAAGGTGTTCCTCTCATGTCTGGTGGTGTGTTAGAATAAATGCGATATTTTATCCATTATGTCTAATTTGGCACCAGCCGAGATTAATTCCGATACTATGTTGTTCAAATTGGTAAAATGTTGCAATAAGGTTGTATCAGGTTGCAGCTTTAGAATAAGTAATTGCTTACGAAGTGCTAATTGTGTCGCTAAACTTCTTTCGTATATTTTATCAAGTTCACTAAATATGGATTTTGCAGTTAAAGATTCTCTTGCAAAATTCAATAATGAATCACTTAAATAATCAACAATTGTACCTTTTGCGATTAAATTTTTCTTACTCCACTCTTGATTTGAGGTAGTTGGTACATCCTCATCAATTACGCTTAACACTTGTGATTCTTCTAAAAGTGGTCTTATGCGAAATTTCCACTCACCGTTAAACTGATTGATGTTTCTAAAAATCTTCATTAGTAATTCAATAAAGAACTAAACACTTCAAGTATTACTTTAGACAAAGTGACCTGGGCCCATAACCTGTTGGAATATGGTTATGAGGTAAAAGAATGTCTGTGTGTACTGTACAAAATTCTGTAATAGAATGTCAACACAAAATTTACCGTTTAACAAAGAAATAATTAATAGACTGTTTTGACTACATCCGTTATTAAAGAGACTTTATGTTGACTAGTATTTTTGCCGTAGACAGAGAAACCTATAGACTAATGATCGGCGTGGCCTCGAGTGAGAAAGGACGATAACGAATTTTTAGGTTATACAATAATCTTTATGACTTTTAAACACATCTAGATAAAAATTTTAATTATTCTAAGAACCGAACTGAACAAGATTCACCAGTCTTAAGCTCACAAAACAGTTTTTCTCACTCAAACCAACTTGTAAACTCCTTAAATCGCTACGCTGTTAAAGTTGTTTAGCAAACTCTACAGTTTGCTAAACAAAAAAACCGGCGGGGGTTGGTTGATATTAGGTTATTTTTAAGGTTTTTTGTCCGATTCATAAGACTGTATTAGCATTTCCTAAAACCAACTTTCACCACAACTCCGAGACGAAATTTATTGATGGATTCTCATCGCCGCCAAACACAGCACAAATTATTATAAAAAATAATTTCCTATTTATATAGACAACTACTAATACTACGATATTAGCTTATAAACAAAAAATAAAAGATAACGTCAATCAATTATTTGAACTGGTTCATTATTTTCTCCTAAACATATCTCACTTACTCATATTCATCACTTACTATGCTCTCTCGTAGTAGTACTTTGTAATTAACTTATATAATAAATATTATCCTCCAGACACAATTTTGGTCACAATAGCCTTTAATTAGTCTTAACGGGGACTAACCATCTGCGCAGGACCGGACTATAGTGCACGAGAGTGGGCTTTACATTCAATCTCATAGTCCGAGACGGTGATCCGCCAGTACAAAGAGAGGTCAGGCGCAGAACCAACGGCTTTAAGTATTTTTCGAGACACGCGGGTGAATCACCGCCAACTACTTGACCGCGGGTGGCTACTGAGAGTTTTTTAACAACTCGTTTTGACCCGACTCAGGATTTAAACCCGGGAGCTCATGATCAGCAGTCGCGTTTACTACCACTAGACCAACAACGCAGTAATTAGCATAATTGAATAAATTAATACATTTTATATATATTATAAGTTCTACTATCTAACAGCCATATAATAAAAGTAGCTGAATACTATATTATAAGGTCATAAATGTCAACATATCACTCAATGCGATTAATGGTTTTATGGACTGTCTGCAGTTGAATGATACAGTGATATTAAGCTGTGAAATCAATTCCTAGTGAGTAATACATCAATGACTTGCTCACTGTTGGCCTTAGTTGACATATTATTGGATAAATTATTAATTACTAGTTATGTCAGCCAACACACACTGATGCAAAGCGGCGGTCTAATTACTGCATAACCATAGAGTGAGCTCTTGTCAGTAATAGATTTACATATAGTAATGTACTCTAGGCACTGAGAGGGCATCTGATAAAATATATATATGTTTCATTAAGGAAAATGCATGTTATTTATTTTTTAATTTAAAACTTTATTATTTAAACCATAAAGGTTAAAAAAGGGCGGACTTAATACCAGTTAGCATTTTCTATTCAATTCGCGAATTTGTGTATGGTAATTAATCTTTGCAAATTCTTTTTCCCATATTTCGTATTTCACGTAAGTATTTTCATTTATGACTACACAAATTGAACAAGGAAATAGTACTTTAGGGCTGCAACCTAAGATCTCAAGTTTTATAGCGTGCTTAAAATTTTAATTTAAAAAACTTAAATATGATTCTCAAACATTTAACAATTTGATGCATTATCAATACTTTGCATTGAAAGTCATTTGTTAAGTGACATCAATTTTGACGATATTGTCAGGGACTTCCCTATTAAAAAATCAAAGAAACACTACTCAAAACTATAAAAATCTGCCGTAGCCAAACCGTCTGTAAAGTGTGGTAACTTGGTGGAAGCATATTTTTTTTTTGCGCCCGAAGCAATTAAAGGGCTACCCTATACGTAGGGAGGCGGAAAATGCATTACGCATAGACCGGCTATCGTGGTTATGAGGGACTCACTGTCCTACCGGGGACCCTAAGTGATACCCTCTAAAAACCGCCTTTGGGGACAGGCAACTGGCTGATTAAGCTGTATTGTGCCTTATCGTGAGCGACCCTCTTTTGGGAAAAGAGGGCGCAGGCGGCTACGAGCCGCTGAGGGAGTGCCTACGAAGGCAAATTAATATTAGTTAATATAATAATTTAATTTAATTAGAGTTAGCCTGAGCCGCCAGGAGGCAGTTCAGATCGTTAGTTAGTTTATTAGGCGGGTCCGAGAGAGAGTTTCTCGGCCTGCGGACTCGATAGCGAGAGGGGGGTGGGGCTGCATAAGTAGCTGCCTCACGAATTAAATGATTTGAGTACGACTCTGAGGCTTTGAAGAAGTTCTCAGAGAGTTTTTGGAGAAATTGTTGGATTTTGGGGAGCTCTAGGTCCCGATGAAGGTCAGCATTACCGACGTACCAGGGTGCGTTCGCAGCTCGACGACAGCAAAGGTTTTGAACTATTTGGAGTTCATTAATGATTTCAGGGTTGGCGTGGGCAAAAATGGGGCCCGCGTAGGACATGACTGGTCGTATACAGACCTTATAAAGGGTACGCTTGTTTCGAAGGGACATTTTACTGTGTCGGCCCAACATACTGTTGAGCCTACTCAGATAAAACTGTGCGTGACGGGTTACTCTTTTGACGTGGGGCCTGAAAGTGAGCCCTGTGTCTAGAGTGACACCTAAATATTTGGCGGACGTATACCAGGGGACAGGGGTCCCTAGCATACGTATTGGTGGAGTGTTTTTGAGACGGCGTCGTTTATAATCGAAGTGAACGGCGGAGCTCTTCTCCGGGTTCACATCGATGCGCCATTTTTTGAACCAAGCTCCTAGGTAATCAACTGACTTTTGGATCTTGTTCCGTATGAAGGGTATTGAGACTCCTTTGCAGTAGATGGCAGTGTCGTCTGCGAAGAAGGAGAGTTGAACACCTTTCGACGGGATGGGAATGTCGTTGGTGAAGAGGATGTACAGCAGAGGAGCAAGTACTGAGCCCTGGGGAACACCAGCCTTGATAGTTCGCTGTGAAGATAGCGTGCCTTCGTGTCTAAAACGATGTTTTAAGTAGGAGGCCACGAGACGTACTAGACGATCGGGGAGACCTGGAAGCATATATTCGCAGCGGACTTTTATAGGCCTAGACGGATGCCTTTGATGGATTAGAATAAAACAAGTTTCCCGTCAGACTCCAAGACTCATTTTGGGTCAATGCAACACGTAATTTAGTTAGTTGAAAAAAAGACCATTCAATGGTTAAAGAGTGTGAGTTCATAAGTAAATAAAATTTAAATGATGAGTTACACTTGCGAGATATTACGTTTGTATAGAAGTGCACACTTAGACTACCTTTATTATTTTCACCTATCCTACATTAGATTTGCTGGAAGCTTTGTACATGTGTTCTTTTAACATTTTTCTTATCAAAGTATCTGTGTACATACATTAACTATGACATAAGAAGTGAATAAATCTAAACACACTTTTCAGTTAATATTGCGCGCTTAGCCCGTCCCTAAACTTCGACTAAACTTCTTATTGTTTTCGTTAACGTAAACACGAAAAAACTCTTCCAATTAAAAATTAAATAAAACGAAAATTGAAAAAACAACGCGCGAATTCTTATTTACTAATTGGCTTCTTATTTGCCTTCTTTTTTTGATTTTTATTATAGCATGCGGGTGACACAAAAGCATACTGCGCATGCAAAGGTAATTATATGTTGTGACCCATAGATATCTACATCTATCCTCGATTAAGTATCTATATGCGTTTTAGATAGACCACGCTCTTACATAACGCTGACGTTGTCTTAACCGCTTTGCTGACCATAAGGACCAGGGTTCAAATCCCAGGTCGGGTCAAAATGTGTTATTGGGTTTTTACGTCGAGAAATTTCCAGTAGCAGTCCCGAGTCAGAAAATTTGCAGAGTCCTACTCCGTGCTTGGGAAAGCGCGTAAAGTCATTGGTCCTGCGCCTAATCTCTCTCCGGTCGCATCGGATTACCGTCCCGTCAGATTATGAGAGTAAGGGAATAGAAAGTGCACCTGTGCTTGTGAATGCGTTTGGGCACTATAATCATGTCTTAGCTAGTCTACGTTGAGACTGGTCGACGTGATCGAAATTGGGTTTCGAAGATTTTATTACTACAACAATAATTTAATTACAGTATGACTCTTCCAAATTTCAATACTAATTGTATTGTATTATAAAGGGCCACAATAAAGATGATTTTTCGAAATAGGATTCTACGAGAGCGAACCTGTGGCAAAGCCAGTTATTAGTGATATTATTAGACTCACCGAGTAACAACAATTGGAAGTAAAAGTTTTGATTAAAGTTATAATTTACTTTGTGTGTTCTAACTTTTGTTTTATGAGGGAAAATTAGATTTCAATGTCAGAAACAGGACCGCAGTCACATAAACATCAAAAGCTCTTTCAAATGATTGCGAAAGTACGGACGCGAGTCAGCCGAGAGACTAATAGGGACATGACAAAGAATTAGAAAAAGTCAGTATTTTTTATAGAATATAGGGGTGACAAAGGAGTCCAACTGATGGTAAGTGGATGCTGTGGCCCATAAAAATCAACATTCATCCTCGATTAAAAATCGAAATGCAAATGCGTTGTCACCCCTGATGATTAAGATGAAATATCTCGTACCCAGTTAGAAGGGTATCCAGTTATCTGCACTCACCATACGAAACAGAGAAACATCAAGTTGATATTTTACGCTGGTATTCTCTATGTACTACTTCTGTAGCGTCCTCTTGCAAATATAAAGATGAAAGATTTTCTCCTATAATGTTTTCCCTTATGTAACGTGTGGGTTGAGCAAAAAAGCTAATGAGGGTGAATTTATGTATTCTTTCACACACAGAGCGAGTGTTCAATATCGAATATGGTCCTTAATATTCGCATATATCGATCGTCGATTGCTAGTATTTGCCTTGTTTATTATCGCATTCCCGAGATACAATAATTTGAACGCCAGCGCAATCTTTTATACCCAAGTAGAACATTCCAGCTAAATATAGTTCGTTACAATTTTTTTAAAACTTTACCTCTACAGTAGGGCTCCAGTATTATGGGTACATTATACAATTTCGCAGACATGTATTGCATAAGGACACACACATGCAGACCCGGAAGAATTACTTGTTGGTACCATACAAACACTTAGACTGTACGGCTTCGTCTTGACTTTAGGCTTGACAAAGTATCTTTTGCATTTATGCCTATTTTCTTACGGTAAAATATTTCTCATTTTTACCGAGGGGTTCAAAAAACTGGTAATTCCTGTACATTTTGTATGTATGTCAAAAACTATAGAAAGGACCTTAAACTTTTCTTTTTTTTACCCACTACGAAACGGAGAAGGTGTATGCGTTTAGAGTGACAGGTTGTTTGTTTCTTTGTATGTTCAAACGAATGTTCCCCTTTATCATTAAAACGGTTTGACCGATTTAGATACGGTTTTCTGTGTGAGAGAGTCAGAGAGTTTGTGAGTTATTGGCGATAGTTTTAGATAGACGTTAAACGATTTATTATCGATATATCATACAACATATTTGGGTTCTTAAAATTATCACTATGTTAATGCCATAACGCCAGATCTATATCAAAGACAGCTTTGAGGTCTTTCTTGGGCTTCCTCGATTTATGACCAACGTGCTTCTTAATCGCCCCAGCTCTTCCAACCCTGTGCTATTTTGTGGACTATTAAAGAGCTTTCTTTGATTTAGATCAGTTACTATTACGCTATCTCAAGGTTGAACTCTACTAAGAGTCACATAGATTTGCCCTTCGGCGAATGTTTTGGATAATGATTTTTTATATTTACGCTAACACTACACTGCAGCTATATGTTAAATATTATTTTACGATGAAGCACCGAAGTTCTAGGAAGTCTGCAGTCTGTGAACATGTTTAAGATTGACCCCACCATTACATGATATTTGATAGCGAGGTTTTTGAATTTGAAAGACATCGTTATTTCAACAGAGAAGATGGATGGGTACTACCATCTGATTGGGATCCTATAATTAAAATTTTTAATTCAAATCTAGGCATACTACTACAAGACTTCAAGATACTGTAAGCTTATTCTGCGTAAATGGGACTGAAAAACTGTAGGTAGCTGGGCTACCTAGGGAATCGTGACGTCAAACACCTCAGTCACCCCATGATCATGAGTCCTGTGAAGCACCCGAAACGTTGGGAATTAAAAAGTGTAATTTAACGCGAAAAATTCATAAAAATAAGTTTCATTTAATGTATGTTTTGGATCCAATATTATACAATAGTATGACCGCCTTATCGACTGTTGTGCTTAGAAATTTATGCACTGTAACGCTCCAAGTGAATGTGAGTGGAATCATTACACTTTCTATTCTGCCAGCACCTTTGTTGCCTTGAAATAATACACTCGTAGAACTGTTTTCATCATGGTAAGGCCGATAAAGGGGTCATCGAATTGAATTAGGAGTTTTTGGGCAACTCTTTCAATCAGCTCTAAAATGAAATCTTCCAACTGGTCTCTTTTTTACCCTTCCCATTGTATCCCACGTAGTCATTAACTAATCCTTTGCTGACCTTGATGTAGTACCCACAACCATCTTTACGTGTTATGCCTCCTGGAAAAGCAGCAGGTAGAGGTTTCTGTCCATAGTTGTTGGGTTCCCTAGACTCATCTCTTGCATATATCACGTACAATTTCGTTGTTAGTTTCATTAATATTGTCTGATTTAAGCGTTGACGAGTGTTAAGTTGGGATATATACACACAGCTTCGCCATCGGCAGAGTTTAATCCTAGAGAGACACTAGTCTTCTCCGGAAGTAGCTGATACTGTTCCATGCTCAGATCTCCCACTCGTAAATTGTCGAGTGAGTTTAGGCAATAACGTAGGAATTCTCTAAAAACTCTAAAATATAAAGAAAACTTAAAAAATTAAAAAAGAACCTACGACGAATATAAAAATTGTAATATAAAAATAATTAAACAATATTTTTGAAACCTCCCGACTAAAAGGAAGTAAATCCCGAATAAAAAGCGTTTTAAAAAGAGTTGATTTGTCGCAAGGTCTGTCATGTAAGCAACTAATTATGATCTACATCATAATTCTTCATCATACTTCAGTTTACTTCTTCAGTCTCTTACGACACCCACGGAATAATAGGGGGTAGAGTCTAAAGTAGTTCTCCTACAGCTCCACTACACGAATATTAAATATCAAATAAAAAAGCCAATTAGATTATCTGTAAAACCTATTGGATCTCACAGTGGTTACTGCATATGTAACTAAAGGTCATTTTACGACTATAAAGAAAAGATTACGAGCTCAAATAGTACTCTGTAAGTGACAGTGAAAAGTAATATATTTCTACTAACCCTTTTCAATAATAAACTCCAGCATTGAACTATAACCCTTATTACTTAGGCAATACAATATCAATTACATTGGCAGGTTACGACAGCTTATCGAAAAACATTCAATGAAAAGTTAGAGATAGATAGTACGCAAATCCTGTGGCAGTATTCCCCTTATGACCCTGGTCTTTATTACGTATGTAGTAATTTTAATGGGCCTTTCGATATAAATTAATTTAACATTATGTTTAGTACAAAATTATAAAATTAAGTTATAAATATGTTATAAAATAATATATGGACTATTCAAATATTTGAAAAATTGGTAGTTACAACTCAGTTCTATTATTTATTTCCACCTATCTATACCTACCACCACCTTTTTCTTCACACTTAGCGCGAATTGCATTAGGCGTAAATACAATATAATTTTGTCCTTTTCTTTTTTTTTTCGAAAACTTTCCCCAAAACTGGGATTTTCTCCTGTATCGTAGAGTCAGTTTACAAACAAATTGAACAAGGACAAACATCCACCCGATAGAATACTTGTCCCGTGCGGGATTCGAACCTGCGACCCTCAGCGCTGCAACACTTTACTAAGTCACTGCGCTACGAAGCCGTCTATAATATTGTGTATTTAATTACTTTAAGTTAATTATTACCGACTGTTTTGGTTAAAAATAAGAAACTTCGATTTTCAATCCATGTACCAATCGTGGAAACTATGATAAATATCTCCCCTTTTAAGCAGTCTATATATGAGAGGGACAATGTTCATAAGTAGACTTTTGATATGCAGTTATAAATGAATGAATATCAGTTTTGAATTATTGAATATATTTGTAAGTTACGTAATAATCAGCTGGTGACACTTTCCTGTTCCATTCTGTGCAATATGTCAAAATGATTATATTATGTAACAGTAATATTTTATTCACTAACGTTATATTATAAGATCAGACTTTACCAAAATAGCCGTATTGGTTTTAAATGAATTTATTTCATCATTTTGTCAACTATGCCGCGTTTTTTTAAATAAATAGAAATTGTTTATTTTAGACAACTAGAATCTATGTTAGTAATATAATTTATACTTGGTTCTAATACTTAACTAAGCAGGACATAGTCCTAGAACGAACGGTTACGAAGTCTTCACTTGAATCGCCAGTTCAATACTGCCCCGTTCGCGGTCATTAACGCTTTTATATGGGACCTTTTCTACAGAAACATCGAGAATGCTCGAGCACATACCGGTCCGGTGCTGAAAACTCAGAAATATTAAGGGGAAATATAACCTCAAATGGCTTAGCAAGATCCTCCGTTATGCCGAAAATATTGCAGCATTAATTTTGAAATAAATATATAGTAAAGTTGAGGATTAATGTTTATGTACTATGTTAGACGAAAACACGATTCCGTAAAATTTTCTCGATAGAAAAAAATCCAAAGTTACCTCCAAACTGAACAATATCCCGCTGTTATTCATAAAATACTTTAAATAAGATCATGAAACTTTGCATACTAACTGAACTAACTATAAAGCAGGGCTTATGTTTTTTATTCTTTTTAAATTACTTTTATTTTCACTGTAAAAAGAAATTACCTAAACTATCGGCGTCCTGAAGTTTGTTTCCTGCCGCTCGGTTCCAAGCTTCACGACGCCGATAGTTTAAGTAATTTCTTTTTACAGTGAAAATAATGGTAATTTAAAAAAAAACATAAGCCCCGCTTTATAGTTAGTTCAGTTAGTATGCAAAGTTTCATGATCTTATTTAAAGTATTTTATGAATAACAGCGGTTTATTTTTCAGTTTGGAAGTAACTTTAGATTTTTTTTCTATCGAGAAAATTTTACATAATCATGCCTTCGTCTAACATAGTACTTGACAATAATCCTTTAACTTTACCATATATTTATTTCAAAATTAATGCTGCAATATTTTCGGTATAACGGAGGATCTTGTTAAGCCATTTGAGGTTATATTTCCCCTTAAATACACCCAATAACAATTGTACCTTCGCCACGTCTACACTTATACGCTACGTAACTCTCAGCTACGTTAGCTACGCAGCGTGGCAGTGGAAGCACAGCTAATAGTCAGATTGTACTTATTTTGACGTAATACCAACACAACGAGATAAAATGCCGTTTTAAATATCAAGTACTTTTTCATAACACTTAATTTTTCTGCCAACAAACCGCTGAGTAGTTTTGCAGACTGTAAAACTGTAACTGTTTAAATGTTTACTGTTTTAAATAATAAAATAAAATAATAACAACCTCAAATTAAAAATGTATGTTTCTAACGACACATAAAATTAATTCATCAACTTACAAAAATTAAATAAATATTAAACTTTTCTGTCTTCGTTTATTAGATTAGATGGAAATAAACTTGTATCACATGTAACACATAACGTTTGACGTCGTAAGTTCATAAAATTCTCTTTATTTCCATCTACTAACAAACTGGTGACTATTCGACCGCCTTTATTAAACCTAAAATATTTTCGCTAATGAATTTCCTCGTTTCCTTTAGTGATAATAATAAAACTTTTCGTACCGGAAACATAATTAATATTTCAGTTACTTCCCTCTTTCTTATTGTTTGTCAGTAACAATACATTTCTGGACATTTTTCGATACTTTATATCCACTATGTTTATTGGACGCTAACTACATATAATCTATGTTAACCGAGCAATTATGAACAATCAATTAAGAGATTGTCCAAATTCGGGCACAAGTTTTATAATTACATAACTTTTAAATACATATATAAATATGTACATACATACATACATACGTTATGGTGTAGTGGCGCCGTGAAAATATCCACTAACCCATGTCTTCCCGTGGGTGTTGTAAAAGACGACAAAGGGAAACAAATCAGAAGATAGGCAGCAGCGTATTCCTAATAACAACAAAAAATAATAAACTGCGGTTGCCAACATGCTTGCCAAGCGTGGCAACTATGGCATATATCTACCCTTGATGCAATCTGTGGGTGAGGCCTTTTTTCAGCAGTGGACTTTAATACGCTGAAACAGTAACGGTAAACATACGTGGGCACATGTATACAAGCCAAAAATATTACCTGAATTTTAGACTATACCGGCACTGCATTACGTTCCAGCGGTGACATAAGCGACGACTAAGGAAAATTCCAGAAAACGTTATGGCTTTCAAATGGCCAGGACCGTTACTTGCAATAACTTCAAAGTTGTGAGCTGTTTGGTTCTGGGATCGATCACCAACCTGCATGACGGTTAATGCAAACCCCTTTTAAAAGAGAGAGAATGGCTGTTGTGTTCAGGACTTTAACCAGCATATAAAAAGCAATCGAGTGAAAATATAACATCACACAGGCAAAGTAAATACAATGAGGGCCAACCGTGACTACTAATGATGTAAAACACTCCATTTTTATTATTTTTCTCGTTGTTATCAGAAAGACGCTACTGTTCATCTTTCTTGTTAGGCTCATCATATGCTTGCCTCTGTGGCCTCTTATAACACCCACGAGTGATATGAGATTGTTCATATTCTCATACCGCCAATACACAGTTAAAATATCAGGATTTTTTATAGGATAGGGTGACAAACGAGCACACAGCTTACCTGATGGTAAGTGGTTGCTGTGGCCCATAGACACCTACATGTATCCTCGATTACGTATCAAAATGCAGATGTGTTGTCACCCGTGAGGACTTAGATGGAATGCCTCATTTCCAGCAAAAAGGGTCTCCGGTTCTCTACACTCACCATACGAAACACAGCATTATTTTACGCTGGTACTCTGTAAGAGCGTGGTCCATTCGTGCTACAACTATACTACTATTATAACTGCAGCATGGCTCTACTAAGTACAAACATTATAAGCTAATAACAAACCCGCAATATTTTAAAATAAAAAATTGGATTCATTTATTGTGAAGAATTCGAGTAAATATGAGATATAATTTATAAAAACACTCCATCGTATATAGTTCTCGAAGTAAGCGTCCGATTCGCACTGAGTTTGATTTCATTGTTTCCATGATTGGCCATATAAACTGATGGGAAAAGCGAATAAAGTTTGATTAGTTTTCCAAACCTATGCTAAGGTTGAGTAATGAAAAACAATCTAAGTTAACATTAGTTAAGTAAATTTATTCAGGACCTTCTGCACCTAAATAAGTGAAGGAATCTCTTTCGTTTGTTAAAAACAAAAATCTTAAGACTCGTATTCATTAATTCTCTGTCATACCCACTATAGAGCAAGACACATTTAATTTATCGCAAAAACATTATTAAAATTGTACTTATCTACACGAAAAGGATTCAACTCACATTAGGTTAAAAATGAAATAATACAATCGCTTATAAAAAAAAAATTCGTGTCAGTACCAACGCGGGACTGGAGTTTACTCCTCAAAAACGATTGTCTTAAAATATATGCAATAGCCACCAACGAAAAGGATACGGTATTAACATCAATGGCGAGTACATCACTCATCTTCGATTTGCCGACGATATAGTCCTTATGGCAGAATCGCTGGAGGGCTTAAGCACTATGCTCAACGACCTCAATAGTGCCTCCCAACGGATAGATGTTAAGATGAACATGGACAAAACAAAGATCATGTTTAATGTCCATGTCACACCTATGCCGGTAGTTGTTGGGAGCACTAAGCTCGAAGTTGTTGACGAGTATGTTTACCTGGGACAAATAGTCCGGCTAGGTAAGTCCAACTTCGACCGAGAGGTCAATCGACGGATTCAACTCGGCTGGGCAGCGTTCGGGAAATTATGACACATCTTCTCGTCAGGTATACCTCAAAACCTGAAAACTAAGTTGTACAACCAGTGCGTGTTGCCAGTGATGACATATGGAACTGAGACTTGGTCCTTCACTGCTGGCCGTATGAGGACGCACAAAGTCGCTCAGCGAGTTATGGAGAGGGCTATGCTCAGAGTTTCTCTGCGTGATAAACTTAGAAATGAGGATATCCGCAGTAGAACCAGAGTGACCGACATAGCCCAACGGATTATAAGGCTGAAGTGGCAATGGGCCGGCCATATAGCTCGAAGAACCGACAACCGTTGGGGAAAAAAGGTTCTCGAGTGGCAGCCTCGTACCGGTAGACGAAGTGTAGGGCGACCCCCACTAGATGGAGTAACGACCTGGTAAGACCGTGCTTTGTGTCATACTTTGGGGGAGGCCTATGTTCAGCAGTGGACTTGTAAAGGGCTGTAATGATGATGATATGCAATAGCCATACAATAATAACTCATATATTTATTTATATTGATTTGATAACATATCTCTATATATAAAAACCAAGCAGTCCGTTAGGCTCACTAAAACTCAGAACCATCTCGACCGATTTTAATGAAACTTTTCTGTATGTATTTGTGAGTCCCTGGAAAGTTTATATCTACAATTAGGTCACATATATGGCGCTGTTGTATAAATCTAGATATGAAACGGTACTTAAGGAGTACTCCAAAAAAATTATTAAGCTATTGCATAGCTTCTATCGCGGGCCTTGAGCGCGGGGACCGAATCCAGAAATTCCGTAACGAAAAAAAAAACCTCACGCTCCCCACTCCGACGGGCACGGAGGTGTGGCGTTGAAAGCCGTCCATCGTCTAACGTCGTTTCAGTTCGGCAGACTTCGACACTCGGCAGACTTCGGCACGGTGTTTGTGTGCGTGCGACTCTACGTATGCATGTACACTAGCTGCTAACTCAATGATAAAAATTCCTGAATAACCTACATGTATTGTAAGATATTAAAAATAATTTAAACAATATTAACTTCTCATTTATGCAATAAGAGAAAAAAAATTGTTTTCTTATCGGTCACCACGCTCAAAAAGTGTAATTTGATTTAATATCAAAGACTTAACTGCATAAATAAAATAAATAAATAATTATAATTGCATAAGTTGATAAAAAATGCTATGCAATAGCTTTACCGCGGCAGTCACCGAGTGCCACACGTATTTTTTCTTATTTGTTACTACTTTCATATAATTAAATTATAACTTTAGCAAAAACCGCAGTAGATAACAAAAATATAAACAGTATGCCAGACATTACCACTGAAAAGCAAAGCAAACTTAAAACGTCAACTCAATAGTAAGTTTTTGCCGGTCGTATCGTTTATGCGTTACTATGTTGAATTTTAGTTGAAAATAAATTATTATTTGTTAAAAATGAAAATAACAATTTGCTAAGATTGCGTGCAAAAATGGTGGTACCCAATTTAAAAACCTTAAAATTTGTCTCGGCTCTAAACCACGCATCATATGGTAAATTCGGTTTGTTATGACTAACCATTAAATTACAAAGCGCACTTAGCCTGTATAATATCGTTTCATTGACGGAACTTCAAAACATCAAACAAAATCTTCATTAAGGTAGTGGTCGTAAATGCCATAGCTGGTAAAAAAAATCATTTATTGGATTTTTAGTCAAGAAATTATTACCAGCTGCCCGGAGTCAGAAAGCTGATGGTGTATTCACCCCCATTTCTCGGAAAGCTCGTAAAACCGTTGCTCCTGCGTCTAATTTCTCTCCAAGCGTGTGGGATTGTTGTCCGGTCGAATTATGACAGTGATGAAGTAGAGCGTGCACCTGTGATTCCGCACACACTGGTGCACTATTACTGTGTCCTGCCCAGATGGCTAGTCTCTGTCGGTACCGGCTACCGTGAACGATATCCTGTCTGGAAGACATTTTTCATTAATAGAACAAAGGACATTTTAGTTTCTTTTGAACTATTAGTAGAGTATATCAAAACTAGTAAAATTTATGATTAGTGTGTATTTTAAAGAAACGTTATTTTGTAACATCGTGCTCCATGTCGCAATGGCTTAGCAATGAGCTGCAGCGCGGGGGGCCGCGGGTTCGAATCCCGCACGGTACAAGTATTTGTATGGCCTTCAAATAATTGTACCGTGTCTGTATGTTTGTATTTGTGCAATTTATGTTTGTAAGCTGCCTCCTCGATACAGGAGAAAATCCCATTGTGTTAGTAACGTTTAAAAACACGAAAAGATATAATACTTATTAACATAAAAATATTTCTTAATTTGAAGCAAAACTACTTGTACGAGTTTTGTCGCGTTCAATTTACTTGATTTTTATTCCCGACGTTTTGGGTGCTTTCCAGTACCCATGGTCACGGGGGGGCCTGAGGTGACTGATGCCCCGATGTCTGTGTTAACTCAAAATTCCTTCAGCTTTTTAATTATTATTTATGATCCGATCTACAAGAATGAACTTACTGAGTCTTGAAGTCTAGTAGTTTTAATCTTATTCATTACAAGATCCCACACAGGCAGTAGTACCCAACCTCCCTCTTAACTGAAATTAGGATTTTTTTTTAAATTTCAGTAGCCTCAAGTATCATTCTTGACAGAAATCGATGTTCTTTCGCGAGGATTTGTGGTCTATCAAATCTAATGTAATGGCGTGGGCCGTTTAGAATATGATCTAAATTCACCCGATCTTAACGTATTCTACATTAGTTAATGTTTAAAACAAACTATTAGCTATTTCATTTACAAAATATCTTTTTAAATGTTTCTAAAGGCGTAGAAGTTTTAACATAAAAATATTATTATATATTTACGTGTTAGAGTCAAGCTTAAACCGTGTTATAGTTGTAACACGAATGGGTCAGCTGGACTGAGGTAGGCCACTCTCTCACATAATACTAGCGTAAAATACCAGCTTAATGCTGCTGCGTTTCGTATGGTGAGTGTAGAGAACGGAAGACGTTTTTTACTGCAAATGAGGAAGGAGAAATTGATTTTTAATTGAGGATAAATGTAGAAGACTATTGGCCACGGCGTACAATTATTACTATCAGGTGGACTGTGAACTAATTTGTCACCCTTATTCTATAAAAAAATTATTAATTACAATACATTATAAAAATTCCTTTAAGCGAGCTAGATTTTTTTACCGTAGGCTATAGAGAAAGTATCTGATGTTGAAGAATAACTATGCATTAAATACTTTTTCAAAAAACTTTTTCGAAAAATTCAAATGGTTTCATTTACAAACTATTGAATAAGTAGCATCCGAAAACGAGACAAAGTTTAACATTCTATCGAGAACCATTTTAAAAGTTAACATTCACCGTGCACAGCGAAATAAAAATAATCTTAACATCACCGTGTAGTGTAGATATAAAATTTTAAGACAGTATTAAACATTTTAAAATCGTAGATAATCCTGTTTCTCCATGAAAAGCTCTAAAACCAATGCAATATTACTATTAATTCATTTAAATAGTATTATGGCAAGCGTTTATATGTGGTAGAGCCATGCTGCTGTCATATGTTTGTAGCACAAACAGATAGGCTCTACCGGAGTAGGACCAAGCTCTCACAGAATACCAGCGTAAAATAGCAGTTTAATGCTGCTGTTGCATTTGGTGAGTGTAGAAGATTCGATATCCTTTTTATTGGCAATGAATCATTCCAACATATTCCTTAGGGGTGGCAAAGCATCATCATTTTGGTTCCTAGCGAGTAGTGATGTGGACGTCTACATGTCACTGCAACCACTTACCGTCAGGTGGACCGTGTGCTCGTTTGTCACTCTTAATCTATAAAAATAATATTTACTGTAACTCTTATGCCTTATAGCCAGAGCCGTGGTAGCTCAGATGGTTAGCGCTCGTTGTAAATTTCACAGTACGCGAGCAAAGTTTTTCGCTTATTTGTTGATTGTAGATACCACGTGCTCGGCGGTGAAGGAAAACATCGTGAGGAAACCTGCATGTCAGAGAAATAAATAAAAAAATATATTCCGAAGACATTTGAAGTTCGCCAACACGCAATGGGGCAGCGCGGCGGACAACTTCTTGCCCTAAAACCCTCTCAGAAATGAGCGGAGGCCTGTGCCCAGCAGTGGGACGTATATAGGCTGTAACTTTACTTCACTTTACTAACTTTACTCTTATAGCCCATCAGAAGTCCACTGCTGGACATACGCTTTCACAACACATTGCCTCGTAGGGGGATATTTACCATAGTGTCAGGATAGGCAGAAAAATTGGCTACCAGTTTTTTTTAAAGTTATTGGGAGACGCTACTGCCCATCTCGTAGTTTGTTTCTGACTGTTGCTTCTTGTGACACCCGAAGGACAGTATGAGGTAGCGGATATTCTTATACCGCCACTACACGGTCACAATTTTTTATATACTTAGGGACGAACGAGTATGCGTCTCACCTGATGGGAAGCCCGACCCTAGGAATTTCTCTTCAGATATTATTATTCTAAAACTAGTCTCAAAATGTGCATTCCATGGATGGTAAGCACGATAGAGTATCACAAGATTACCGATATCGATAAATAATTTACCAACGAGCGCATCGATAAAATAACTCGCTTCTAACAGAAGCTTCCAGCCGCGGGCGAAAATTAGTTTATAGCGCTAAAGATCGATGGATCGCTTGCGGTCTTCTTTGAAACTACATATAATAACACGTGGCCTCGTGATCAGAGCTATTAGATATTACGCTATATGGAAATTTGTTTAGTAATTTAACTGGAACTAATATTACTGCTAAAACACTTCGTCCGTCCCTTTTCATACCCAAGTGGACTGCAACTTACTTTACGGGAGAACGACGAAACTTATGTTTCCTTCATCGAGGTGTTAAGTTTTAATTATTCATACGAGTATATTATATTTTAAATAATTTTACCTATTTATTTAAATAACTTATTATTTTCAAGGATTTATTGATGTATTATCTAATGGAATATATGTTTTATTGGAAGAAAAATTCAAAAAGCCTTTTTTGAATTTTTCCTATATAATTCAGCCTATATAAAACTTAAACATTCTTCTAATAAATGCGCAATAACGGTTCCTTTATTTAATTTACCGCCTTAAAAACATCTGATTGAGATAAATGACTCCCTTCAGACACCCTTCCTGTGCCTAAAACTGTGTAAATGTTTGTTGGGTCATTAAATTCGGAATGGATTTAAGATCCAAAGGCAAAGTCGATAGCAACATGGCCGGTTAATTTGATTTCTAAAATATTTATTAATTTTAAAAACGATAAACTAAAGCTCTTATACATTAAAGCTGTCAGTCATTTGGACAAACCCGCGTAGAGGCGGTGTAAGAATATCCACTAACCCATCTCGTCCTGTGGAGGCGACAGAGAGAAACTAACGACGGCTCCATGGCGCAGTGACTTATCAATGGGTTGGGTTCGAATCTCATACGGAACAAGTATTTATATGACCTACAAATAATTGTTCCGGGTCTGGATGTTAGTACTTGTAAAATGTTTGTATATAAACTTCCTCCACGACACTGGAGAAAATGCTAGTGTGTAAATAACGTTCTTTTAAAGCCAAGAGATACGCAGCTTCTTCCTATTACAACCACAAAATTAAAACTGCAGTTAGGAACCCGCCTGCCAAGTGTGGATAAAATATTGTCAATATCCCCCTTGTGAGGTAAAGGCCTATGGTGTGGATTTTTATAGTCTGTAATGAATTAACGAATTAAGTCTTTCATTTGTTAATTCATTACATTTGAACATCTGTTTTAAAAAATAAATTAATAATAATACTTTTTGGTTTATTTTTTTTTTTGTAATATTATTCGTCATATCATTAGTGTTTTCAAAAATTTATTAACTTGTAAACTTGTTTTGCTGCTCGTTTTGGTTCCACCTCTCTCATTTTGGCCACAATCTCTAAAATTTACAATATTATGAGGTGTGCTGTAAAAATAAAACAAAAAACTTTTATCGAAAAATTAGACCCTTCAGCAATGAAATAGCAATAATTTTTTCTAAATTGTTTTCAATATAACAATTGCTTTGAAATCTTCATACATTGCACCATTGTTCAAACCAATGACCATCAAGCAGTCCTTTTTTCAACACTATAGTATTTTAAACTTGGACGAAAAGTTGTCCCGTAGAAATATGCAACATTAATATTATTTTCTAAAGAAACTTATCTAGTTATATAGTCCATCTACATATAGTTAGTATAAAAATACTTTTTCGCTATTTCAATAGCATGGTATAAATTATACGTATAAAAATGATAAATTTTCGATAAAATCATGAAAATCAATAAATCTTGAAAACTGTAAGAATAAAATAAAGAAACACTACAAACACTCACCTTAGACATTCATATGTTATTTAAGAACGCCGCGCTATGACTCCACCATATGTCGATACTCCATAAGTCGTTCATATATTTGAGATAGTCACACCGCGGTGGTAAAGTGTAGTTAGTGCGTGTTCGTAGGGACCGCACGCAAGCGAATATAAGAAGTTACAGGCTTCTTATGTAGCAACCCAATGTAATTTCCGTTACTTTACAGAGAAAACACCTAACGCTAAAAGATGCAACGTAAAACTTTATTTTTATATCAGATTAAACTTTCCGAAACATACACGAGAGTTTCTAAATTTCACTGGAATGAATTTTAAATCTTATATCGTTACCACCAAGTTTTCCATTACAATATCAACACACCAAATTTGACTGAGTATAATATCCTTGAGTTATTGTTACGTTCATTGCGATGTAACAAAAGCAAATTTGACGACATTAGATTTCAGTCGAAAATTTCTTGGGCGATGAGTTAGAAATTCCTTTATATTTTTTTAAATTCCTTCAATAATTACAGAATATCAAAAGTCTGCTGCCGAACGTATAGGATTGCCTCATATGCCACACTTGCAAAGCTTAGCAGTCGGGGGGCATATTATTTTGATTCTTAATCCATCCGCTTCATTTTTATACATATCCATTGTCGGCATTTTGAGTTTTTTTTTCCCTCTGTCGCCTCTTACCTCACGCTCGGGATGATTCTCATTCGCCGCCACTACACGACAATAGATCATAGTATGCTCATCTTTCTATCTATATGTATTAAACTACATAATTGATACAGATGTCTGTCAGTCTGTCTGAACGCGCATACTAAATCTAAGGATGAATTTAAACGAGACTTTCACTACATTGTTACGTAGCAATCGAACTATTAGATTAAATATATATCAATTCTCTTTCTGTTAAAAAAGATTCTGGAAAAAAACATTATTGTCTAAATATATATCAAAACAAATTTTAAGAAAAATTTATTTGAAGCCTTCACCGCAATGTTTTAGTAGAACTACTGCGCAAGTACTGCGATTAAATGAAAAATGATATGAAATATTTCGTTATTAAATCGTAAAAGAAACTGAACTACCATCGGATTTAACAAAAGCTACGAACCATCGTCTTGATAAACAACCATATTATGTGAATACCACTGACCATAGAACCATAGATGTAGTGGAGAATATATAGATATACGCGTAAATACGAATTCAATCGATCAAATAGTTCAGAAAATACAAGATCACAAACAGTCGCACCAACGACTGTACAAGAAAGAATTTATACCAGAAAAACATATAAAGCACTTCTACGTTATATGGCGGAATTTTGATATTAATAACTACTACGTTAGCACATACTTTTTATCAATAGCAACTTCATCGTCGGTCTGCGGAGGTCAACTGCTAAGCACAGGGCTCAAGGCGCGCCAATTAGCCTTTAATTAAAGTAATCTTTAGTTTCAGTTTCAAATTCGCTAACATGGCACGCTGGCACCAATTAAATTACATGCGTCAGTAGCCCAATGTCGTGGTTTCCAATCTGCCACATGACTGTCGAAAACCACTCTTTATATTAGTATTTTAAGCTTGCCCTGAGTGGTTCACTAGAATATTAATAAAACTAATAAAACGGAAGAAATTGAATTTTTTTAATTTCTTCCGTTTTATTAATATTTGAATTTTCTGCTCTTTCGACTAAGGAATATCAGAAGTTCAAGGTAACAACTATAGGCGTGGTAACTCAGATGAATAGCGCTCGCTATAAATTTCACAGTACGCGAACAACCCGAGTTGGATTCCCACCGGCGCCAAAAAAAATTTAAATTGCAAATTGAAGTGCTGATTTACCACGTACTCGGGGTGAAGGAAAAAATCGTGAGGAAACCTGCATGTATGAGAATAAAAAATATTTCGAGGACATGTAAAGTTCACTATCACACTCAGCGCGGCGGACATTTCCTTGCCTTAAAACCCTCACAGAAATGAGAGCAGGCCTGTGCCCAGCAGTGGAACGTATAAAGACTGTAACTTTTAGGAGTGGAAGTTATCCTCCTAATTTATGTGGGAGTACCCTTAATCTTTATAGTTATAAAATAATTGCTGTTCGTTAGTCTCGCTAAAATTTGAAAATATATGTACTGATTTTGATAAAAAAATTTGTGTATCTTTGAGTGAGTTTCTGGATGATTTAGATTCACGATTAGACCAGGTAGGTGGCGCTGTTGTCGCATTTAGAAATCAACCGTGCGAATCCGGGGCGGATCGCTATTATTTGGTATAAAAAAAGGAAATATTAAAATCGATTCCCTATTTACTCAGATACCGCGTAACATACAGTCGAATTGAGATTCTCCTCCTTATTTCAAGTCGTCCAAAATACGGGAAAATTCGCCGAAAATTTGATTAATGTATACGTAATGTTCCACTATAACTTATATTTGTGACAAAGTTTCATTTCCCTAGCGAATTTACCTATACTCTTATGTACGAAGAAAATGAAACCATTTGTAAGCCGTGACAGAATTATTGCGAGTGTTAGTGAATTCATCAGCCCGTTTCGTACAGTAGCTATCATAAGCTGAGTTAAGAAAATTATAGAAAAGTTTCGTTACTTGACTGATCCGTTGTTTGATTAATTTAGACCGTTGTCGGGCATCCCCCTTAAAAAAACCCCCGTAACCAATTTACCCCATATTTTTATATTTAAAAAAATAAAAAAAGCCTCGTCCCGGAATACCCTATCTACGATACATTGTAATGGAATACCCTGTTTCATCTACTGATTTTCAATTAAAGTGACTTAGACCGTAGACTTTTTTAATGACAAGAAAAGATTTCCATCTAATTACTCAAGGGTCCCTTTTATTTCGATTCCTCATGGTGCGAAATGGTGTGGTATATTTAACGCCGCTACCACGGCGTGGAGCCGAGTCTGTGGTATCGGCTTGTCGCTCATTTAGCACCACCCGGGGGACACGTGTAGGGTGGGCCTAGGAACAGGTGGTCAAAGCCTACGGACGCGAGCGACTTATCCCCCCCAACGAAAGAGGAAAGTAAAAGGGACGTCCTAGGCGAAAATTTATCGACCAAATTGGCGTTTTATTGAAAACGGGCCAAATTAGGAGTACCCTTAACCGACGAGCATGTATGCGTAGGTGTATGGATGTGAAGGAGGCAAGAGAGGTGTGTCAGGATCGTGCCAAATGGAAGTCTGTAGTCTCTGCTTACCCCTCTGGGTGACATGCGTGAGTGTTTATGTATGTATGTACTCAAGGGTATTACAGTACTAAAAAAACATGCACAATTAAAATATGACCAAAAAAATTTACAGCACATGAGACGCAAAGATCGGATGTGTACCTCTCATTATGACCATTTTAGCTACTTTTCTAGGAGATTTTTTTGCTATCTTGGCGGATACCTGTATAATAAAGGTAACAAGGAACTTAATATCCACGCCCTACATAAAATAAATGCTAAAAATGTATCTATGAATGGTTACTGAAGAGGGACTATGAATATACGGAAGGTCTTTTTACATCACATGTGTAAATATTGTAATTTTCGCATTCACACAGCACACACAGTATAATCTCTATTAATTCATTCATTATTCTTTTAGGTTTTCGATGTAGGTTTTTTTTTTTTTGGAAATTCTGATTTTTATAATGAATGTTTTACCGTATAGTGGCGATGCACTCGTAAGAATATGACTACCCCATATCGTCCCGCGGGTGTCGTAAGAGGCGACGTTAGGATACTGAGTAGGAGATCGTTAGCAGCATCCAACTGATAACATCTCAAAATAATAAAAGAACTACAACTATGAGGTTATCTATGGATGAGACCTATGTTTAGCAATGAGCTATTACAGGCTGTAAGGGATGTATAGATAGAATTTATAGAAAAAAAAAACAATTCATAAGGGCGTTGCAGTGGCAGACATAAATTGTATCGTAAGAAAATATTCACTCTGTCTTTATCCAGAGAGAAAAGGGAGGATTACTTTTGTATGTACTAAACACCGCCTGGAAATTCTCCTAAAACATGTCAGCGATCTAATGCAAAGTAAACATAAAAAAATTAACGCCCTTTTATCGATAACCTCAGAGTTTATTATCTTTTTGAAGGCCTTTTCAACCCTCAGCTATACATCTGTTTACGATCAACACTTGCCTCTGGCTATTGACTTACGTCAACCCCACATAAAACATGGCGGCGTGTTGTATACTTTCATATATTATAACCGCCACGATAACCCTTATGATGTTTATTGAATTTCAATAAAATTAAGTTATTTTCGCAATCCGACCCTATGCTTAATGGATGAGTGTAAGAGTAAAGAAACGACGATTTAGTACATAAGGCATTAGTTACGATCGAGTACATAAGGCTCCAACTGAATTCCAGGGCTCTTTTGAAGCATTATACTTAGTTGGAGACATATTTGATGTCACACTTTATTTTATATTTTTGTTTATTATCAATTAGTGACATGCATGTACTGCTTCGTAATTGCTAATACGTAAGCAGTCCTAGTCTGAAATGTGTGTAAAATGTGTGTATTCAAGAAATCATTATTTATTTCTTTCTACTAACAATACTAATAACTACAATAGAAGCCGTGATAGCTCGCGGGTTAAGCACTCGCTGTTGTTTGATTCCCACCGAGACCAATGGACTGTTTAATTGCAATTTTAAGTGCTGATTTAGCACGTGCTCGATGGTGAAAGAAATTATCCCTAGTAAACCTGCATGTCTAAGGGATAAAAATATTTTACATACATAAGAAGTCCACCAATAAGCACAAGAACAGCGCAGTAGACTAATGAGGGCTAGTAATCTAACGTTCACCAGATGTCGCTAGTTGACACGAAGATGAACTTTTTTTGTTGCACAATGTCAATTAATTGAAAATTTAGTTTTAAATAAAAGTTAATCAGTTTCTAAATTATTATATTAATACACAAAACAATACCTCTGTGGTTTGTTATTTAATTTTTTGCACATTATTAACATTCTTTTTCTAATTTTTATGAATATCTGTGATTTGGTTGATTTATTTTGAATATAATTAAAATATAACAAAAGAAACATTAACCTTTACAATTTTCGAACAAATTAATTTTCCCACTATGAAATCTGTCAAATATTACACCTCATTTCAAATGGCGCTCTTCCGGATGGCAGAAGAAGTCGTGGAAGTCCTCATTGCTTTATAGCCCTCCCAGAAATGCAAGGAGACGTAGAGGGACTAGAACATCTGTAACTTTACTTTTTATTTTACTAATAAAACAATTTAATATCAATTTTAAAATAAAATCGAATTGTTGCTTCATTAATCAGCCTTCACTCTTTTCTTGCTATGATTAGCGCGTCGCTTTGGGAAATCACAATGTTTCCTCAACGGGAACCATAATGAGACTCAAAATAATTGTTTTATGCATCAAATATTTTTAAATTTGATACGGACACTGACTGTCTCGATATAGCTATGAAATGAAATGTAGTATTGACCGTATAGTAGCGGTTTAAGAACATCCACTAGCCCATATCGCCCTGTGGGTGTCGTGAGAGGCGACAGATGAAAGTAACAAGGACAATGAATGTATGAAGGATATCCTTCGTCGCTAGAATTAAAATTACGTTTTTTAATCGTTTATTTTATTTGGTTTATGGGTTACTACAATGTGGTTTTACAATGTGGTTCCTCTGATTGAACAGGAAAAAATAATAATTATGAACGAAAATCTTGATACATACCTAGATATATATGGATTTGATTTGTTCCTCCAATTACACCAGTGGCTAAACTATGTGCTAAATTATTACATATGAGTAGCAGATGAGTACCCTGATTTCTTATTGTATAATAGAGTAACAATCGTTGCATCTACAATTACATAGGTTCTTAGATGGTAAAATTCGTTTACTGTTTGTTTACCAAGATTTCTTATTGTATAATAGAGTAACAAGTGTTGCATCTACAATTACTTAGGTTCCTAGATGGTAAAATTCGTTTACTGTTTGTTTACCAAGATTTCTTATTGTATAATAGAGTAACAATCGTTGCATCTACAATTACATAGGTTCTTAGATGGTAAAATTCGTTTACTGTTTGTTTACCAAGATTTCTTATTGTATAATAGAGTAACAATCGTTGCATCTACAATTACATAGGTTCCTAGATGGTAAAATTCGTTTACTCTTTGTTTACCAAGATTTCTTATTGCATAATAGAGTAACAAGTGTTGCATCTACAATTACTTAGGTTCCTAGATGGTAAAATTCGTTTACTCTTTGTTTACCAAGATTTCTTATTGCATAATAGAGTAACAAGTGTTGCATCTACAATTACTTAGGTTCCTAGATGGTAAAATTCGTTTACTCTTTGTTTACCAAGATTTCTTATTGCATAATAGAGTAACAAGTGTTGCATCTACAATTACTTAGGTTCTTAGATGGTAAAATTCGTTTACTGTTTGTTTACCAAGATTTCTTATTGTATAATAGAGTAACAATCGTTGCATCTACAATTACATAGGTTCTTAGATGGTAAAATTCGTTTACTGTTTGTTTACCAAGATTTCTTATTGTATAATAGAGTAACAAGTGTTGCATCTACAATTACTTAGGTTCTTAGATGGTAAAATTCGTTTACTGTTTGTTTACCAAGATTTCTTATTGTATAATAGAGTAACAATCGTTGCATCTACAATTACATAGGTTCTTAGATGGTAAAATTCGTTTACTCTTTGTTTACCAAGATTTCTTATTGTATAATAGAGTAACAATCGTTGCATCTACAATTAATTAGGTTACTAGATGGTAAAATTCGTTTACTCTTTGTTTACCAAGATTTCTTATTGCATAATAGAGTAACAAGTGTTGCATCTACAATTACTTAGGTTCCTAGATGGTAAAATTCGTTTACTCTTTGTTTACCAAGATTTCTTATTGCATAATAGAGTAACAAGTGTTGCATCTACAATTACTTAGGTTCCTAGATGGTAAAATTCGTTTACTCTTTGTTTACCAAGATTTCTTATTGCATAATAGAGTAACAAGTGTTGCATCTACAATTACTTAGGTTCCTAGATGGTAAAATTCGTTTACTCTTTGTTTACCAAGATTTCTTATTGCATAATAGAGTAACAAGTGTTGCATCTACAATTACTTAGGTTCCTAGATGGTAAAATTCGTTTACTCTTTGTTTACCAAGATTTCTTATTGCATAATAGAGTAACAAGTGTTGCATCTACAATTACATAGGTTCTTAGATGGTAAAATTCGTTTACTGTTTGTTTACCAAGATTTCTTATTGTATAATAGAGTAACAATCGTTGCATCTACAATTACTTAGGTTCCTAGATGGTAAAATTCGTTTACTCTTTGTTTACCAAGATTTCTTATTGCATAATAGAGTAACAAGTGTTGCATCTACAATTACTTAGGTTCCTAGATGGTAAAATTCGTTTACTCTTTGTTTACCAAGATTTCTTATTGCATAATAGAGTAACAAGTGTTGCATCTACAATTACTTAGGTTCCTAGATGGTAAAATTCGTTTACTCTTTGTTTACCAAGATTTCTTATTGCATAATAGAGTAACAAGTGTTGCATCTACAATTACATAGGTTCTTAGATGGTAAAATTCGTTTACTGTTTGTTTACCAAGATTTCTTATTGTATAATAGAGTAACAATCGTTGCATCTACAATTACATAGGTTCCTAGATGGTAAAATTCGTTTACTCTTTGTTTACCAAGATTTCTTATTGCATAATAGAGTAACAAGTGTTGCATCTACAATTACTTAGGTTCCTAGATGGTAAAATTCATTTACTGTTTGTTTACCAAGATACATACACCTTACATTAGGACAGATATATACCTTACAGTAAGACATATAAACAGTTGTCTTACTGTAAAGACTTTTCTTTATGATAAAGTTGTGATGTCAGATAAAGAAAAGTTTTAAATGTTGCAACTTTGAGTATAGCACGTTGAGAGATTTCTATTTTTTATAACACCGTTTTAAAGGCACCACCCCACGTTGATATGCAGTATGTTATAATAGACTGACATAAAGCTATTTAAACTCGTTTTAATATATCTGGATCCAAAACGTGACTAATAGCTTTATATATATATATATATATATATATATATATATATATATATATATATATATATATATATATATATATATGAATTTTATATTAATTTATGAATATGGATTTGGTGAGTGTTTCACTACATTCAAAATTGGGGAATTCCTGGGTTAAAGGAGAGATATTGGCCAGCGTTGCCACGCTTGGCAGGCGCGTTTTTTATTATTATTTTGTTGTTCTCAGAATTATGTTGCTGTCGAACATGTTTCGGCTTTCCTCTATCACCTCTTACGTCATCCACAGGAGGATATAGTTTTTATAAAGTATTAGTATCAACTTCAGAATGTGAATTTATTAATGAATTTATTAATGAAAATTCCCTACGACTTTTATTTATTAATTAAAGAAGTATAATGAAAACAAGAAGGGGCTGACATAGTTTCCAATATTGCTTTTTAAGCGCATTTTTCGGTTATAAATCCCATCAAAGCTCGTTTAGTAGTAATTGATCCGAGTACAGTGTCGTTAAATATCGCTCAGCTTTTTTTACAGCTTGTATGTGAGCTGAAGTGATTTTAAAAAGTGAGGGCAGTTTTATTAAACTGGTATGAGGTCGCCATATTGAACGTTAAACTGCAGAATGAATGTTAAAACATGTTTTCTTTGTCACGACTCTCATTTTTCAATCGTGAGATAAAAGCCATCCATCAAATAGAATATAACCTGGCTGGAACAAAAAATTGAAACAAAGCTGGCTGAATATAAAATTTTATTCATTTTCAATTTGGTTATGTTGTATTTTATGTTATGAATAATTTTTCCTCGAATAATCAGCCTTGAATATGTGAAATTTTAGGTCAGGAAAAAATTAACAAGGTAATATGGCATAATAGATATAGTTATAAAATATTCTTATCATGATACCAGTGTTGATGAAACAAGCAGGAAGTTGATGGATGCAGGTGACTGAGGACCGTAGTTTGTGTAGATTTATAGGGCAAGTCTATGTTCAGCAGAGTAATCAGAACTTGGCGGTGTTTCACCCCCGTGCCTCGGAGAGCACGTAAAGCCTTGCG
This sequence comes from Parnassius apollo, assembly GCA_907164705.1. Taxonomy (NCBI): domain Eukaryota; kingdom Metazoa; phylum Arthropoda; class Insecta; order Lepidoptera; family Papilionidae; genus Parnassius; species Parnassius apollo. Next base: position 8,063,013 of record CAJQZP010001060.1, on the reverse strand, counting down.
CCTGATCTCTTTTCGGTCTGTCGCGTTGCCATCCCATTGGACTATGAGAGTGAGAGGATAGAGAGAGCACCTGTGCTTGAGCAAACACTCGTGCACTTTAAACTCGTATAACTCGTCAGCTGTTGTTTTGTTAATAGAGGATTTTTAATAGATGATGGATCTAAATGTTTATAGGCCACAGCATCCACTTATCGTGAGTTGGACTTGTCACCCATATTCTATAAGAAATGCTTCATTACTTCTTACTACCATCGTCCTGCGCTGTCTTTCTGCGATTATAGTGCTATACTAATTTCGAAATAAGAACAAATCTTTATTATTATTTGGCCATAAGAAGTCCGTTGAGCCGCCTGTATTCCATTGGCAAGTCTCCCTGCAATTTTCATCAGAGAGTCACTCCATTTAGTGAATCGTCAGCACAACTTTCTATGGTACACATTTCATTTAAATAGCTTTAAGAAATAAATAACTGCCGATTCACTGTTGCATAAATTACATGATAATAAACATTTTTGCTTTTGTCGCCCCAACTCAGACGCCCATACACATATCAGCAGTTTTATTGTGATGCGTCGTATAAGGCACTTTTCAGACATGAGCTTAGAGTTTTGGTAAAAATTTATAGAAAACTAAAAATAATTTTGGTATCTTTCTTGAGAAACGAGCACACAACCCACCTGATGGTAAGTGGATGGTGTGGCCTATAGACATTCGCACTTATCCTTAACTAAGAATCAAAATGCAAATGCATTGTCAGTCATGCGTGTAGGAATCAAACCTGCGACCCCGCAGCACCGCATCTGAATATTTAGCCACTGCCCCACCGAGCCGTCTTTTTAAAATAATATTTGTTTATAAAACTGAAATGACAAATGAACAAACAGTCCACCTGCTGGTGAGTGGCTACTATGGTCCGTGGACACCTGCAGTTAACTTAAGACAAAGAAGAAACAGATGTGTTGTTCCCTGATGCCCCTTCTGACGAGGTCACAGCAGTACAGGTACTGTCATTTGGCAGCAAAAATATAGAAGATGATGATACCTACCCAGATGCACTCGTAGGCAGGAAAAGAATCCTACTGCCTAGTATTTTACAAAATAGTATTTTGAAAATTGACAAACAACTGCAGAGTCCACCCATGGTGAGATGGTGCTGTGGCCGAGAGACATTTACATGTATTTTCGATTAGGAAGCTTATGTTATAAGATGTCTGTTAACCAGTAAAAGGATGTCCCGATATCATTTATTATTACATTTAAGTAAGTATACAAAAGCATCATACTGCTGTTTTACGCTTGTATTCTTTGAGAACGTGGTCCATCATAGATCGAGCCGATCTATTGGTGTAACTGCTTCAGATCAACAAAAAAATATAGACATGGTTCCTACATCTCAAGTGATGACAAAACCGTACTCAAATTCTTGACGCATTTACGCACTCACCATATATAACATATATGATTTGGGCGTTGGGTAACACGTGGTAGAGCCATTCTACAACTGTATTATGGTTGTAACACAAATTTAGACTCCACCGTGAAAGGACCACAATCTTACTGAATACTAGCGTAAAATAGCAGCATAATTCTGCTATGTTTCATATGGTGAGTGTAGAGTACCGGAGACTCTTTTACCGGAAACGAGGCATTCCGTCTTAGTCCTCAGGGATAACAACTCATCTGCATTTTGATTCTTAATCAGGGATAAATGCAGACCGTCTATGGGCCACAGCATCCACTTACCACCAGGTGAACTGTGTGCTCGTTTGTCACTTTTATTCTTAAAAAATTCTGTCTTCTTTATTTTTTTACAAGCCCGTAAAAGTTCTGGACTCACACATACACACAAACCATGTTGTTGGTTGCAAATAATTTTTGATGCATATGTATGCGTGCGTTTGAAAACAAGTTTAATATGGTTAGGCTTTGATTTTGCGTTACTTTAAATGTACGCAGCGTTCCGTCTTTCTATCATTGTTGGTCTGAGGCTACAGCTTTAATACAGCCACATCGTGAATTCACCACGTACAAAACTCCAGCTTAGTAGATGGGCTGTAGTTGTTTCGCCTTGTGGTGGCTACGTAGTCCACTACGCCATGCTATCCCGTGTTTGTCGTAGAAGCTGACGGAGGAAAATGAAACAGCAAATAGCCAGCAGCATCTTCTTAATAACAGTTTAAACTAATAAAAAAGCTGTTGCTAACCCGACTGCCACACGTGGCAACTGTGGAAAATATCTCACCTATGAGTTAATCTGTGGTAGTGGCTTATACGGGGTGGAAAAAACAGGACATGGAAAGAAAGTACTTAAAATATTGAAGCCCAAATTTCACTTAAAGGAAACATTCCTTTATTTTTCAAAATTAGAATAACCACATTCAAACCATTGAGATATTATAGTACTACTTACTTGAGAAAGTTATAGAAAGTTATATATCATTCTAATTCAATGATTGTATTATCATTCCTAATTATACAATATAACAACAATTACTTTTTCTGCGGCAGCAACGCACCGGGTACGAGCTAGCAATAATATAAAAAATATAAACTTTGAATTACATAGTTATCAGTTATTTACAACGTCATTTTCGAAATTAAAACAATAATATTTAAAAAAATAACAGAAATTATCATACAGTCCTACTTTCCGTGGTATCGTCCCAAGAATGCTGGCTACGTGTCCTCTCTGAATGGCTATACTTAGCCTTCAAGCGAGGAAACAACAAACTAAACAACTTCTTATTACCAGCAGCGAAGATCAGTCGCATATAGTTTTTTAGGAACTACACCGCTCGTGCACCCTACGGACCATTAGTCTCTACAGCAAATTGCTAAAATATGTACTCATCTTCTAGATATTCTGGGCTATTTACTTAGTTCATTTGCCTCTAATGCCACCTCTGCTTTAGACAAGGTACCCCTGAGATGGGATGCTGTCAAATTGTTCGCAAGTAGTATCCCACACTAAAGCGTTATCTCTCTCTCTCTCCCTCAAGCAACCAAACCCATACCGTCGAGTCTCCTGGTATCGTCTCTAAATATTCTACAAAGATCTTAAACCGAGGAAACATTTATAGAGATACGAGCTCTTCGGGTGACATGGTCCAAGAACTAAGGACAACATTATATTAAAGAATACCATAACATTATTACACGGTTATTTAACGACCAAACGAGATTCGACCAAATACTATGTTAAACCAGAGTAACTAACCCTCGAATAATTTTACTCTTTGGTCTTATACCAAGATAACTTCATTTTGCGTTTTGTAACACAAACATAGAGAAGCTAATACTGACTATTGTTACTCCAGAGTTGGTAGTTGGTGGTAGAGTTTATTCATTCAAACAAGTAAACCAACTTAAACCAAAATACAACTGCTGCAAAGCGCAATCCAAGATTTGAGGTCCACATAATTTGCCGTAAGTGTAAGTGTAGTTGCTGACTTCTCCCCCCGTTTACATTCTCAGATAAGGCGCACCAGAAACAAGCCAAACTGCCCTTCGCGTCCTCTAACTCCACCTGCACTATGGACTCCCCGAGCCCGATATGTGAATGGAGCCAGGGAAAACTATCACTTGGAGGCGTCAAGAAGTACAGCCTCACCAAAGTCGCGAAAGATAGTCGAGTGGCGCATTGCCAATCGCCATACCAACACTACTCTTCCCTTACGACTCCACCTCGACTACAGCGGTACAGGGCGAGGAATCTCCTCTAGCCGCAGTCCACTAAAACACATACAACGTGGCTCGACATCATCAGGCGACCTTTCGACACTTGGCTATGGCCCTTGAGTTTGGTGAAAAATGAGGAAATAAGAAATAAAAAAACATTCGATATAATAATCCAATACTTTTATACTTACTGGTACAGGTACTACCAGAAAATATTGTCGGTATACTGCACTTTTTCAAAGTGGTGCAGTTCTCATGTCTAATAAAACAGTCGTCTGTGAAATGTTTGGAACAAATATGATCATTTTGTTTCGGACGCTAATTCACAATATTTATGCTTTTAAGCCATAATTTTAATCTAGGTTCACTTGGAAACCTGTTAATTAATAAACATTTGATAATCGTCTGTTGTGGGCGACTTTGTTTCTTAACAGATATGTGTAGGAAAGAACATCGATAAGTATTATAGGCAAGTAAGCTCGACAGCCCTATTGAATTCTATGGTTTACCAGTCCAGCGTACTTGTATATATAGAGGTCAGTGATTTGTAATTATTAATTTGCTTATGTTGTATTGTGTTATGAATAATTTTATGAGTAATCATTATTGACCATAAGAAGTCCATTGTTGAACCTTACCCTATAGATAGCCACAATGCAAAGTCCTGAGTCACCTATATCCATTGAATCTCTACAACTTTTATCAGGGAGTCACTCCATATAGTGAAGTAGTCAGCACAACTTTCTATGGTATTTAATATAATAGCTTTAAGAAATAAATCACGGCGGGTTCACTGTTGTAATCAGTGAAAGTCAATAAATTACATGACAATAGACATGTTTGCTTTTATCGCCCCAACTCTGACGCCCATACACATATCAGCAGTTTTAATGTGATGCGTCGTATGAGGCACTTTTCAGAGTTTTGGTAAAAATTTACAAAAAACTAAAAATAATTTTCGTATCTCTTTTTATATAGCACTGGTTGACAAACGAGCACATAGTCCACCTAAAGGTAAGTGAATGCTTTGGCCCATAGACATTCACATTTATCCTCAACTAAGAGTGAAAATCCAAATCCATTGTCATCCCTTATGACGATTCCAGTAAAAATGGATTTTCTCTACACTCGCCGTACGAAACACAGCAGCATTACGCTGCTATTTTAAATTGGTATTCTGTGAGAGCGTGGCCCTGCACCGGTTGAGCCGACCTGTTCGTGCTACAACTATAATATAGCTGCAATGTTGTTCTACTACATTAAAAATATTATGGGAAATTATTAAAAAAACGACTAAAAAACGACTTCTTCCATAATACTGTTTTGAACTGCATCATTTATTATTTTTTATGAAAAACTTTTTGAAATTTGCTAAAACGAGCTGCAAACAAACCAATATATCCATTATACTTATTAAAATTTTAGAAAAGCAATATAAACAAAAGACGACTAACCACTGAGTGAGCGACGGGAAATACTGAATGTGATTGCCTGTAGGTTACGGTAACTCCGATGGCCCTTGTATCACCCGAAAATCGCGACTAAAAACATTTTATATGACAGAATTCGTGGTAAAGCCATGCTGCAGCTATATTATGGTTGTAGCACAAATGGTTTGGCACAACCGGGTAAGGACCACGCTCTAACAGAATACTGGCGTAAAAAGCAGCTTGATACTTCTATGTTTCTTATAATGAGTGTAGAGAACCGGAGACCCTATTTACTGAGTACGAGGCATTTCATCTTAGTCTTTAGGTGTAACAACGCTTTTGCATTTTTATTCTTAATCGAGGATTAATGTAGGGATTAATGAAATGATGTCTAGGGGCCACAATACCCAGTCACAATAATCAGGTGGACTGTGTGCTCGTTTGTTACCCTATTCTAAATAAAAAAAGAATATGGAATTTAAAAAAATATTTTACTTAGAGACGACAACTCATATGTAGCCTTCTCTGTTGGAACTTATCTTCAATTGTCCGTGGACTGCAGCAGCCGCTAACCATCAGTTGAACTGTGAGTTCTGTCACTTCAGTTTTATAAAAGAAAACTATTTTACTTAGAGACGACAACTCATATGTAGCCTTCTCTGTTGGAACTTATCTTCAATTGTCCGTGGACTGCAGCAGCCGCTAACCATCAGTTGAACTGTGAGTTCTGTCACTTCAGTTTTATAAAAGAAAACTATTTTACTTAGAGACGACAACTCATATGTAGCCTTCTCTGTTGGAACTTATCTTCAATTGTCCGTGGACTGCAGCAGCCGCTAACCATCAGTTGAACTGTGAGTTCTGTCACTTCAGTTTTATAAAAGAAAACTATTTTACTTAGAGACGACAACTCATATGTAGCCTTCTCTGTTTGAACTTATCTTCAATTGTCCGTGGACTGCAGCAGCCGCTAACCATCAGTTGAACTGTGAGTTCTGTCACTTCAGTTTTATAAAAGAAAACTATTTTACTTAGAGACGACAACTCATATGTAGCCTTCTCTGTTGGAACTTATCTTCAATTGTCCGTGGACTGCAGCAGCCGCTAACCATCAGTTGAACTGTGAGTTCTGTCACTTCAGTTTTATAAAGAAAACTATTTTACTTAGAGAGGACAACTCATATGTAGCCTTCTCTGTTGGAACTTATCTTCAATTGTCCGTGGACTGCAGCAGCCGCTAACCATCAGTTGAACTGTGAGTTCTGTCACTTCAGTTTTATAAAAGAAAACTATTTTACTTAGAGACGACAACTCATATGTAGCCTTCTCTGTTGGAACTTATCTTCAATTGTCCGTGGACTGCAGCAGCCGCTAACCATCAGTTGAACTGTGAGTTCTGTCACTTCAGTTTTATAAAAGAAAACTATTTTACTTAGAGACGACAACTCATATGTAGCCTTCTCTGTTGGAACTTATCTTCAATTGTCCGTGGACTGCAGCAGCCGCTAACCATCAGTTGAACTGTGAGTTCTGTCACTTCAGTTTTATAAAAGAAAACTATTTTACTTAGAGACGACAACTCATATGTAGCCTTCTCTGTTTGAACTTATCTTCAATTGTCCGTGGACTGCAGCAGCCGCTAACCATCAGTTGAACTGTGAGTTCTGTCACTTCAGTTTTATAAAAGAAAACTATTTTACTTAGAGACGACAACTCATATGTAGCCTTCTCTGTTGGAACTTATCTTCAATTGTCCGTGGACTGCAGCAGCCGCTAACCATCAGTTGAACTGTGAGTTCGATTGTCATTTCATTTTCATAAAAAAAAGCTATCCTCGATTAAGGATCTAAATGCAGATGTGTTGTTTGTTACCCCTGAGGACTAAGATAGAATGCCTCGATACCTTCTCTACATTCACCCAACAAAACATAGCAACATTAAGGGGATATAGTAAGTCAGCTCAAATTCTAATTTCGTCCCCACTTGCCCGCGCGTCGTATGCTATGTACCGACATGTTTGTAATCACTAATATTGTAAGTAGAAAGGTCGTTAGACATTTCATTAGGTTTATCATATTTATGCCTGTTTCATAACGCCAAGCCAGTCGCTTTTTATTTTTATTACGGTTATTTCCCATTTTAATTTTACGTCGTCCTGTTGCGTAACGTTTATTCTGATCGTAAGCGATACAACCTCCTCCTTCAAAGGCCGAAGTGAAGTGACCGGGCGGCAGGAATCACGCTTCAATAGGTCGATAGTTTAGGTAATATCTTTTTACAGTGAAAATAATGGTATTTTAAAAAAGTAAATAACATAAGCACTGCTTTATAGTTAGTTCAGTTAGTATGCAAAGTTTCATGATCTTATTTAAAGTATTTTATGAATAACAGCAGTTTATTGTTTATTTTGGAGGTAACTTTGGATTTTTTTTCGATCGAGAAAATTTTACGAAATCGTGTTTTCGTCTAACATAATCCTTAACATTAATCCTCAACTTTACCTTATATTTATTTCAAAATTATTGCTGCAATATTTTCGGCATAACGAAGGATCTTGCTAAGCCATTTGAGATTATATTTCCCCTTAAGCTGCTATTTTACGCTGGTTTTCAACTAGTGATAAGTGATGAACGCCTCTGATTTCTTTATAGAATAAGTATGACAAACGAGCACATAGTCCACCTGATGGGAAGTGGATACTGTGGACCATAGAATCTACATTTATTTGAAAATTATTTTGTTTTTAAGTTTTTTACAAGTTAAATTTCCCCCCAGGTGGTAGCACAAGATAGATGATACCTACCAGACGGACTCGTAGGCAGTAAAGGAGTCTTACCATCTAGGAACCTAAGTAAATTGTAGATACAACGATTGGTACTCTATTATACAATAAGAAAATCAGGGTATCCCATCTGCTACTCATACGTACTTTTAGATCTCAACAGTAGACAACTAAATGTAATAAGTTAGCAATTTTGTCCACTGGTGTAATTGGAGGAACAAATTAAAACCATATCTAGGTATGTATCAAGATTTTCCTTTATGATTATTATTTTTTCCTATTCAATCAGAGGAACAACATTGTGAAAGTGTAGTAAATCATAAACCAAATAAACTAAACGATTTAAAAAAAATGAAATTTCAATTCTAGCGACGAAGGATATCCTTCATACATTCATTGTGCTTGTTTGTTTCATCTGTCGCTTCTCACGACACCCACAGGGCGATATGGGGTAGTGGACGTTCTTAAACCGCTACTATACGGTCAATACTACATTTTATTTCAAAGCTGTATCGAGACAGTCAGTGTCCGTATCAAATTTAAAAATATTTGATGCATAAAACAATTATTTTAAGTCTCATTATGGTTCACGTTGAGGAAAGATTGCGGCTGCTTTAAATTCTTTATGATTTCCCAAAGCGACGCGCTAATCATAGCAAGGAAAAAGTGAAGTCTGATTAATGAAACAACAATTCGATTTTATTTTAAAATTAATACTACATTGTTTTATTAATAAAATAGTAAAGTAATAAATAAATAATTAATAAAGTTACACATGTTCTACTCCCTTTAGGTCTCCTCGCATTTCTGGGAGGGCTATGAAGCAATTCCGCCGCGCTGTTCTTGTGCGTATTGATGGGTTTCTTATGTATTTAAAATACTGTCTCCCTTAGACATGCAGGTTTACTAGCGATAATTTCCTTTACCACCGAGCATGTGTTAAATCAGCGCTTAGAATCGCAATTAACTATTCCATTGGCGTCAGTGGAGATCAAACAACAGCGAGCGCTTAGCCCTCGAGTTACCACGGCATCTATAATTGTAGTTATTAGCATTTTGAGAAGAAAGAAGGAAAGAACTATTTATTTGATACATACACATTTTACACACATTTCAGATTAGGAATGCCTATGCATTAGCAATTAAGAAGCAGTACATGTACATCTTTAATTATTAATAAAATAAAAAATTTAAATATAATTAGAAATCCAATAGGTCTCCAATTAAACACGATGCTGCAAAAGTAGCGCCTGAATTCAGTTGGAGACATATTTACTAGATCGTCGTTTTCTTTACTCTTACGCTCATCCATTAAGCATAGGGTCGGATTGCGAAAATAATTTAGTTTTATTGAAATTCAATAAAAATTCTAAGGGTTATCGTGGCGGTTATAATATATGAAAGTATACAACACGCCGCCATGTTTTATGTGGGGTCAAAGTAAAATTTGTCAATAGCCAGAGGTAAGTGTTGATCGTAAACTGATGTATAGCTGAAGGTCGAAAAGCCCTTCAATAAGATAGTAAACTCTGAGGTTATCGATAAAACAGCGTTAATTTTTTATGTTACTTTGCATTAGATCGCTCATCATGTTTTAAGGGAATATTCGGGCGGCGTTTAGTACATACAAACGTAATCCTCCGTTTTCTCTCTGGATAAAGACAGAGTGAGTATTTTCTTACGACACAATTCATATTTGCCACTGCGACGCCCTTATGAATCGTTTTTTTTCTTTCTATAAGTTCCATCTATACATCCATTACAGCCTGTAATAGTTCATTGCTAAACATAGGTCTCATCCATAGATAACCTCATAGTAGTAGTTCTTTTATTATTTTGCGATGTTATGAGTAAGATGCTTCTAACGATCTCCTACTCAGTATCCTAACGTCGCCTCTTACGGCACCCACAGGACGATACGGGGTCGTGATATTCTTACGAGTACGTTGTCACTTCACGGTAATAACGTTCATTATGACAATCAGAATTTCCAAAAAAAAAAACTACATAGAGAATGATTAATAAATTAAAGAGATTTTACTATAGAGATTCAATATAGATTTTAAATAATACTTTTTGAAAGTCACTCTTATGCCTAATTTACCACTAGTTCGGAAAATATCTTTACCCTGGGAAGTACCATCAAAAAACCCAGCGGGACATTGTTTTTTGCACGCAATGAACTCAGCGGGTCATTAAAATAAAAAGCGTTGTGAATCTTAATATATGTATTATTCATTGCTTAAAATTGTTCAAAGACATTTGAACTTTGTAATAACCACCAAATACTAAACAATTGAATTGAACTTTGAATTTAAAATTTGAAATTGCTCGGCGGCTAAGGAGCTGTGCTGCGCTGCAGTGTGCCTGCAGCACGAGTTGGTCTGATAATGGGGGTTCACTATTCACTACATCACTAGTCAACTGCTGGACATAGGCTTCCCTCGTGGATTCGCACAAAGTACGACTACCCGCATTTATCGACTACGTGTATGTTTCATTAGGTCGTCACTCCATCAAGTGGGTTATTACTCAACACCGCACTAGGCTGTCACTCGATATCTTTTTCTTATGAATAGGAATACCAGCATGGAACAGCAGCATAACGCTGCTGTGTTTGCTATGGTTAGTGACGGGAGTCTGAGACCTCTTTTTACAGATGACGACGTATTTCATCTTAGCTCTAGGGCTGTAAAAGCATCCGTCTGGTGATTGCAATGTTTCTTAGAGGAAAGATGTAGATATCTTTGGCCCACAATATTCAATTACCAGCAGGTGGATTGTGTGCGCGTTTGTAACTCTTCGTTGCTAAACAAACACCTGAAACAGAGTAGGCAAACTGACAAGGTGTTAGTTACAACTTAAAAAGAGGCTATAAATCTATCCTCGATTGAGAATCAATGTGCAGATACGCTATCACCTCTGTAATAAGATGAAAATTTTTGTCGTCTGTAGAAAAGTCTCCGGTCCAAATCACTTATCATAGGAACTTCTGTAGAAGGTATTTTACACTGGTATTCTGTGAGACTGTGGTCTATTCCCGGTTGAGTTGTATGTAAGCTCGTTTGTCATCCTTAATTAATATAAAAATGATGCTGATAATTGTGGTAATACTCTATGTGGCTAAGATTCTATCCTTGTTACCGTAGTTCTACAACTTTCTTAATTCAGCTTACGATACCTACTGTACGAAACGGTATGAAGAATTCACCAACACTCGCAATAATTTTGTCACAGCTTAGAAATGGTTTCATTTTCTTGGAATATAAGAGTATAGGTAAATTCGCTAGGGAAATAAGACTTCGTCACAAATACAAGTTATAGTGGAGCATTACGTATACATTAATAAAATTTTAAGCAAATGTTCCCATATTTTGGACGACTTGAAATAAGGAGGAGTATCTCAAATCGACTGTACGTTTCGCGATAATTTTATAAATTGTCAACTGGTTTTAATGATTCTTATTATATTTTCTATTATATCAAATACTAACGATACGCCTGGCTTCGCACGGATGATTTCTGAATTTTGACAACAGCGTCATCCACCCGGTCCAATTATGAATCTATACCATCCAGGTACCCACTCAAACATACACAATAACTTTCATCAAAATCAGTCCACACATTTTCAAATTTTAGCGAGACTAGGGGACAACAATTGTTTTTTTTATATATAGAGATTAGGGGTACTTCCACATAAATTAGGGGGATAAATTCCACTCCTAAAAGTTATGTTTATACGTTCCATTGATGTGCACTCTCATTGCTGAGAGGGTTTTAGAGCAAGGAAATGTATGCCGCCTGCCCCAATGCGTGACGGCGAACTTCACGTCTTCGAAATATATTTTTTTCTTATTTCTCAGACATGCATGTTTCCTCAAGCTGTTTCCCTTCACCACCGAGCACATGATAAATTAACACTTAAAATTGTAATTCACAACTTCATAGGTGCCGGCGGGGATTGAGCCTGGGTTTCTCGCGTACTGTAAAGTTTACAGCGAGCGCTAACCATTTGAGCTACCACGGCTCTAGTTGTTACTTTAATCTCCTGTTCCTTAGTCGAAAGAGCAGAAAATTCAAGTATTTTAAACCGAACAAATTTAAAATCCGTCTTTGAAGAACTTAAACAAAAATACTATATAATAATACTATGATTTCCACATCATAGTCATTCATATTATTTCATAGGGCTCGGGGATATGATTCTTCTATAAACTATGTTTTAGTCCGACTTCAGAATCTGTTTTATTGAAAATATATTATTATTCTAATTTTTTTCTAACATAGTAGTTATTAATATCATAATTCCACCGTATAACGTTGAAGTGCTTAGTATGTTTTTTCTGGAATATTTTCTTTCTAATACAATTGTTGGTACGACCATAGAATACTATAATTCACAATAGATTGGCTGTCAACCTTATTTTGTACCGGGGTTCTGCGTCGCCGGGAGCACACATACAAGCAATTACGTCTTATTATCAGTTAATCACTACTACAACCCGATTCGCTGTGTTGACGGACGGATTTTAATGCATAATCATTTGTAAATAGCGTGCAATTTGGCATTTTCTAAATAATTTGCATGCGAAATTTGGAAACGATTGTAACGTCAAAACATGTGTTGACATTTATACGTGTGAATTGACGTCTTGTGACATTTTAGTGGCTACACGGGCTCCGCCCACAGCCCCGTTCTATTATGTATGTATTATGGTATTCTATGGGTGCGACTGTTTATGATCTTGTATTTTTTGAACTATTTGATCGATTGAATTCGTATTTACGCGTACTTGTATATATAGAGGTCAGTGGCATTTACACAATATAGTTTTTTTTTATCAAGACTATGGTTTGTAGCTATTGTGACATCCGGTGGTAGGTCAATTTCTTTTATGTTTGAAAATGATATGAAATTTTTCGTTATCATTTTTCATTTAGCGCAGTAGTTATACTAAAAACATTGCGGTGAAAGCTTCAACAAAATTTTTCTTAAGATTTGTTTTGATATATATTTAGACAATAATGTTTTTTTCCGGTTTCTTTAACAGAAAGAGTATTGTTATATATTTAATCTAATAGTTCGATTGCTACGTAACAATGTAGTGGAAGTCTCGTCCAAATTCATCCTTAGATTTACTGTGCGCGTTCAGACAGACTGACAGACAGTATTGTGCAAAAAATTAAAGCTTTCGCATCTGTATCAATTATATAGTTTAATACATATAGATATAGAGATGAACATACTACTATGATCTAAATTGTCGCGTAGTCGCGGCATGTGAGAATCATCCCGAGCGTAACGTAAGAGGCGACAGAGGGAAAAAAATCAAAATGCCGACAATGGATATATATAAAAAATGAAGCGGATGGATTAAGAATCAAAATAATATGCCCCCCCGCCTGCTAAGCTTTGCAAGTGTGGCATATGAGGCAATCCTATACGTCCAGCAGCAGACTTTTGATAGGCTGTAATAATTGAAGGAATTAAAAAAATGTAGAGGAATTTCTAACTAACCACCAAAGAAATTTTCTTTTGTTAAATTTGCTTTTGTTACATCATAATGAACGTAACAACAGCTCAATGACATTATACTCAGTCAAAAGAGGTGTGTTGATATTGTAATGGAAAACTTGGTGGTAACGATATAAGATTGAAAATTAATTCCAGTGAAATTTAGAAACTCTTGTGTATGTTCCGGATGTTTAATCCGATATTTATTTTTAAATAAAGTTTTACGTCGCATCCTTTAGCGTTACGTGTTTTCTCTGTAAAGTAATGGATATTACATTGGGTTGCTACATAAGAAGCCTGTAACTTCTTACGTGCGTTGCGTGCGGTCCTTACGAACACGCATTAACTACACCCTACCACCGCGGCGTGATGATCTCAAATATATGAACGACGTATGGTATCCATATTGGCAACGTGTGGTACGTGGAGTCATAGCGCGGCGTTCTTAAATAGGTAATATATGAATGTCTTAGGTGAGTGTTTGCAGTGGCCTTGCGGGTGCGGTACCGGCGCGGTGCGGGCGCGGCGCAGCGTTCTCATCTATATATCATGTCCCGTTTATAGTAGTTCAGTTGGCGGAGTACTGTAACGGAGCAACCGAATACACCCTTACAAATAATAATTATTAATTAATCTTAAAAAAATATTTTCTAGTTTTAAAATGAAATCGAATCAATTTTTACATATTATTAATTTAAAATATTATACTACGGAAGCTTAAAATAGTTCATTTAATCCGATCGATTAAACGAACTCTAAATCGGAAGTATTCAAAGAATTTGGACACGCGAACGAGTCCCCGTTCGGGCTATTCCTTGTTCATTTCTCCCTGAGACTGCTTGAAGCTCGCAACGCGCATGAGCCTTAACGAACATTCGTTGAACTTGCTTACCTACTTTCAAAATTTAAATTATTCAAAGTGCAGTTGATCCCGCGAACATTGTAACTGTTCTGCTTAATTCCTATCTCTTTTGCTGGGGCTGCTTAGTGCTTAGAAATTATTAACTTCCTAGAAGTGGCGCTGAACTTGACTAGGGTGCTTAAAGTGGAAGTTTCCCAAATGCAGACCTCCGTCTAGGATTCCAGGATCAAGTTTATTTGTTTTATTTTACAGTACTCCTCAAAATATTGTAAAATTTAGAGATTGTGGCCAAAATGAGAGAGGTGGAACCAAAAGTATCAGCAAAACAGGTTTACGAGTTAATTCGTTTATGAAAACACTAATGACGAATAATATTATGAATAAAATAAATGAAAAAGTATTATTTTTTATAACAGATTAATTTATTTTTATAACAGATGCTCAAAATGTCCATCAAATGCATATCAAATTTAATAAATTAACAAAAAGACAGATTTTAGGACCATTTATATATAATAAGCTCAACAAGTTACTAAATATATGTAGTGTAAGATAAAAAAATGTAATATAATTGTAAGGGAATTTCTGAATAAATTAAATTACGAAGATACAGAGAGGTTGTTAGAAATTCCATAATAGTTTTGTATTAATTGTAGGTTACAAATAACTGTTATTTAGTTATTTTATTTATTATATAATATAGTTTAATTATTTAAATTATCTTATGTCCTATATTATAAAACCTATAGTATAAGTGATGGTCTGAAACACAGGTACTCAACCTAATTCATACAGGTAGCTAATATTATAAACTTTAGTTTTCAATTTTTCTTTTGTAGACTACATTATTAAGCTACACAACATAGATTTAATTGTTATTATTGCATGTTATTTTTATAAGGCTTATTGTTACTTTCTTTAATTGTTATCTTATTTGTTCCTCTATGTAAACATGTGTTTAAAAATGAAATAAATATATTATTATTATTAAATGAAAGACTTAATTGGTTAAATTATTACAGCCTATAAAAATCCACACCATAGGCCTTTACCTCATATAAGGGGGATATTGACAATATTTGCCACGCTTGCCAGGCGGGTTCCTAACTGTAGTTTTAATTTTCTGGTTGTAATAGGAAGAAGCTGCGTATCTCCTGGCTTTATAAAAAACATAAATTACACACTAGCATTTTCTCCAGTATCGTGGGGGCAGTTTACGTACATAAATTTCACGGAACAACTATTTGTAGGCTATATAAATACTTGCTTCGTGCGGGATTTGAACCTAACCAATTGATAAGCCACTGCACCATGGAGCCGTCGTTTGTTTCTCTCAATCCACAGGACGAGATGAGATGAGATGAGAGATTTAAAAAGTGTCTTTTAGCCATGGTTTGGCCATTCACGATGAAACAAGAAGATTCCAAATGTCCGACATAAATCGTCCCTTACCCGGTGAGCCGCGCATTTTAAGGCATTTTAATGCAGAAAAATGTTTTGATACTTATTCTTTCACGAAATTCTATTAGATAATACATCAGTAAATCCTTGAAAATAATAAGTAGTTTCAATAAATATGTAAAATTCTTTAACATTTAATATATGAATAATTAAAACTTAACTTATACAAAAAAACATTAAAGCACCACATCTTAAAAGATTTTTCTCGATTTTAAATACCATTAACTTATTCAAAAAGCTAATGTTATTTCTTTAATTAATTTGATTTTACCAATTATTTAAAATATAACCATTGACATAAAAATACCATCTAAATTCCTAGCAAATATGAACTATGTGTAATTGCTATAGACTTTCTTTCAATAACGATATGTATTTGTACACGTACTTTTCTTGTTACCCACAACAAGTAACAAGATTGTGCGTATCCACTACTTAACAGAGCATTTACAAGTACCTGCCGTTCTTCATAAGTTTATTTATTTAGTATCTAATTATTAACTTGTTATTTCTCATGATAAGTGAATTGTATTCTTTTTGAGAAATAAATGTCTTAAACCACATAACATCTCGATGAAGGAAACATAAGTTTCGTCGTTCTCCCGTAAAGTAAGTTGCAGTCCACTTGGGCATGAAAAGCGACGGACGAAGTGTTCTAGCAGTAATATTAGTTCGAGTTAAATTACGAAACAAATTTCTATATAGCGTAATCGGTAATAGATCCGATCACGAGGGCCACGTGTTATTATATGTAGTTTCATAGAAGACCGCAAGCGATTAACTTTAGCGTTATAAACTAATTTTCGCCCGCGGCTGGAAGCTTCGGTTAGAAGCGAGTTATTTCATCGATGCGCTCGTTGGTAAATTCTTTATCGATATCGATAATCTTGTGATACTCTATCGTGCTTACCATCCATGGAATGCACATTTTGAGACTAGTTTTAGTATAATAATATCTGAAGAGAAATTCCTCGGGTCGGTTTCACCATCAGGTGAGCCGCATACTCGTTTGTCCCTAAGTATATAAAAAATTGTGACCATGGCGGTATAAGAATATCCTCTACCCCATAATATCCCGCGGGTGTCGTAAGAACCAACAGTGGGAAACAAACTACGAGATGGGCAGTAGCGTCTCCCCAATAACAACATAAACAAAAACTGGCAGCCAATCTTTCTGCCTATCCTGACACTATGGTAAATATCGCCCTACGAGGCAATCTATTGAGGAAGCGTATGTCCAGCAGTGGACTTTTGATGGGCTACAACTGTAACAGTAAATATTATTTTTTATAGAATAAGAGTGATAAACGAGCACACAGTCCACCTGGTGGTAAGGGTGTGGTGACGTCTACATCACTACCAAAACAAATGATAACGCTTTGCCAACCCTGAGTAATATGATGGAATGTTTCGTTTCCAATAAAAACGGTATCGAATCTTCTACACTCACCACATGCAACAGCAGCATTAAACTGCTATTTTACGCTGGTATTCTGTGAGAGCTTGGTCCTACCCCGGTAGAGCCTATCTGTTTGTGCTACAAACATATGACAGCAGCATGGCTCTACCACATATAAACGCTTGCCATAATACTTTTTAAAAGAAATAATAGTAATATTTCATTGGTTTTAGAGCATTCACGGCGGAACAGGATTATCTACGATTGTAAAATGTTTAATACTGTCTTTACATTTTATATTTACACTACATGGTAATGTTAACATTATTATTTCGCTGTGCACGGTAAATGTTAACTTTTAAAATGGTTCTCGATAGAATATTAAACTCTGTCTCATTTTCGGATGCTAATTATCAATAGTTTATAAATGAAACCATTAGAATTTTTCACGCGATTTTGAACTTGTGTTTAATAAAAAAGTATTTAATGCATATTTATTCTAAAATATCCGATACTTTGTCTATAGCCCACTGCTAAAAATTCTAGCTAGCTTAAAGAAATTGTTATAATATATTGGATTTAATAAAAAAAATTATAGGCTAAGGGTTACAAATGAGCTCACAGTCCACCTGATGGTAAGTGTACGCAGTGACCTATAGTCATTTCCATTTATCCTCAACTAAAAATCAAAACCCAGTTACGTGGTTACCCCTTAAGTTTAAGATGGAATTCCTCGTTTGCAGTAAAAAAGGTCTTCTGTTCTCTACACTCACAATACGAAACGCAGCAGCAATAAGCTGGCATGTTACGTTAGTATTCTGTCAGAGCGTGGTTCATCAGCCCAGCCAACCCATTTCTGCTACAACTATAACACGGTTGGAGTTTGACTCTACCATGTAAATATATATTAATATTTTCTTATTAAAATTTCCATACCTATAGGAAACACTCAAAAAGATATTATGTAAATAGAACAAATAATACTTTGTTTTAAACATTAACTAATGTGGAATGCATTAAAAAGTAAGATATATAATGATTTCTTATATTTACGCGAGCACCACACATTGAATAAAATTACTTATATGGATTTTATTAGATATTTGATTCCTGACGTTTCGGGTGAATTGAGATCATATTAGAGACGGCCCCCGCTATTGCATCAGATTTGGTGAACCACAAATCCCCACGAAAGAACATCGATTCCTGCCAAGGATGATACTTGAGGCTATTGAAATTAAAAAAAATATTCAATTGAGAAGGAAGCTGGGTACTGCTACCTGCGTGGATCTTCTAATTAATAAAATTAAAAATGAACCCAAACATACCACTACAAGACTTTAAGACTCAGTAAGTTCATTCTGCGTAGATCGGATCATAAATAATAATTAAAAAGCTGAGGGAATTTTGGGTTAACACAGACATCGGGACGTCAGTCACCTCAGGCCCCCGTGACCATGGGTACTAGGAAGCACCCGAAACGTCGGGAATTAAAATCAAGTAAATTAAACGCGACAAATTAAGAAATATTTTGTGTTAATAAGTATTATATTTTTTTCGTTTTTTTTTTTAATGTTACCACCACACTAGGGTATTCTCCTGTATCGTGGAGGCAGTTTGCAAACATAAAGTGCACATGTACAAACATCCAGACTAGAAACAATTATTTGTAGGTCATAAAAATACTTCCTCCCAGCGATGCAAATCATTACTAATCCATTGCACCACGGAGCACGATGTTTAAAAATAACGTATTCTTTAAAATACACACTAATCTGCACAGGAAAGGGTAATAGTGCACCAGTGTATGCGGAATCACAGGTGCACTCTCTACTTCATCACTGTCATAAATCGACAGGACATCAATCCGACACGCTTGGAATGAGATTAGACGCAGGAGCAACGGTTTTTCGAGCGAGCGAACGAGCTTTCCGAGGAAGGGCGGTGAATACACCGTCTACTTTCTGACTCCGGGCAGCTGGTAAGAATTCCTTTTTTGAAACGATATGTTTGTGCAAGCTAAGTGCACTTAGTAGTTTAATGGTTGGACAGATTTACAATATGATGTGTGGTTTAGAACCGAGACAAATTTTAAGGTTTTTAAATTGGGTAAGGCACCATTTTTGCATGCAATCTTAACAAATAATAATTTATTTTCAACTAAAATTTGGCATAGTAACGCATAAATGATACGACTACGACCGACAAAAACTTACCATTGAGTTGACGTTTTAAGTTTGCTTTGATTTTCAGTGGTAATGTCTGACATACTGTTTAAATTTTTGTTATCTACTGCGGTTTTTGCTAAAGTTATAATTCAATTGTATGAAAATAGTAACATTAAGTTTTTTGGAGTTTACTCCTTAAGTATCGTTACATATCTAGATCTCATTAGCAGCGCCATCTACAGGATTCAATTGTAAATATAAACTCTCCAGGGACATACAGAAAAAGTTTCATTAAAATCGGTCGAGCCGGTATCGAGTTTTATTGAACCTAACGGACAGCTTGATTTTTATATATAGAGATATTTTATCAAATCAATATAAATAAATATATGAGTTATCATTGTATGGCTATTGCATATATTTTAAGAGAATCGTTTTTCAAGAGTAAACTCCAGTCACGCGTTGGAGCTGACATGCAATTTTTTATAAATGATTGTATTATTTCATTTTTAACCTAATGTGAGGTGAATCCTTTTCGTGTAGATAAATACAATTTTAAAAATATTTTTGGAGAAATTAAACGTGAGTCGGTTTATAGTGGGTACGACAAAGAATTAATGAATACGAGACTTAAGATTATTGTTTTCAACAAATGAAAGAGAATCCTTCACTTATTTAGGTGCAGAAGGTCCTGAATAAATTTATTTAACTAAGGTTAACTTAGATTGTTTTTCATTACTCAACCTTAACATAGGTTTGGAAACTAATCAATCTTTATTCTCTTTTCCCATCAGCTTATATGGCCAATTATGGAAGCAATGAAATCAAACTCAGTGCGAATCGGTCGCTTGCTTCGAGAACTATATACGATGGAGTATTTTTATAAATAATATCTTATATTTACTCGAATTCTTCATATTGAATGAATCCTATTTTTTTTAAATAATGCGAGTTTGTTATTTATTAGCTCATAATATTTATACGTGGTAGAGCCTTGCTGCAGTAATAATAGTAGTATAGTTGTTGCACGAATGGGTCGGCTCGACCGGGGAAAGACCACGCTCTTACAGAATACCAGCGTGAAATAGTAGCTTAATGCTGCTGTGTTTCGCATGGTGAGTGTAGAGAACCGGAGAACCGTGAACCGTGTGTATTTAAAACTTAAATAATGGTAAAACTTACAGCCGAATTTATAATATAAATAGATGTATCAATCGATTTGTCATTATTGCGCGGCAAACATGAATTATATGTAGTTAGCGCCCAATAAATATAGTAGATATAAAGTATCGTAAAATGTCCACAAATGGATTGTTAAGAGTACTGAAAAACAATAAGAAAGTGGGAGGTAACTGATGCATTAATTACATACCGGTTCGGAAAATTCTGTTCTTATCACTGAAGGAAGCGCGGAAAACTCATTAGCTAAAATATTTTAGGCATAATATAATATAGACAGTCAAATAGTCGCCAATTTAGTTAGTAGATGAAAAAAATAAAGATAACTTTATGAACTTACGACGAGAAATGTTATGTGTTATAAGATAAGATATAAGTTTATTTCCATTGATGATAGTAAACAATGACAGTAATGCTTAATATTTATTTAAGTTCTGTAAGTATTGTAAGTCATTGACACCCATAGTATAATTTTATGTTTAGTTAGAGAGATATATTTTTTATTTTGAGGTTATTTTTTACATTATTTTTCTTATTATTTAACTTTTAATGTTACAGTTTTACAGTCTACCAAACTACTTAACAATTCGTTGACAGAAAAATTGGGCCATAATATTAAAAAGTACGTGATATTCAAAATACTAGGCTGCACTAAAAGTATCGGGAATGGAATATTCCCACTGTTCCTGTCATATTAAAATCTTTTTAATTGAAAACACCTTGGTTTTAAAAATCGAATACCATTTATTTATTTAAAAAAGATTCTCGGTCTTGTCACAAGAATTTGTCAAACTTGTTTAGTCGTTGAGAAAATGGAATAGACTCGAGAAAATTCAAGAGCGATGATTTATTATGACTTTCGAAGTGGTTTAACACAAAAACAGCGTGTTGACCGGATGATTTCTGCATTTGGTGATGAAGCCCCATCCAAAACCACAATTTATCGCTGGTTTGCTGAATTTCAACGTGGACGTGCCAAGCTCAGTGATGATCCCCGTCAAGGTCGTTCAAAAACTGCAGTCACCCACGAAAACGTTGATGCTGTGCGTAAGCTGATTGACGAAGATCGACATGTGACATACCGCGAAATTCAGGCAACTTTAGACATTGGCATGAGTTAAATACAAATAATCTTGCATGAACAAATTAGGTGTAAAAAAGTTGTTTTCCCGATGGATACCGCATTCGCTCTGTGAAGAGCAAAAAGCGGCTCGCGTTACTTGGTGCGTCAGAACTCTCGAAAGATTCCACGCAGGATCCTCAAATGATGTATACAACATCGTATCAGGTGACGAATCCTGGATATATGCGTACCAACCCGAAACAAAAAACCAGTCACGATTTTGGGTGTTCGAAAATGAGTTAAAGCCAAAAAAAATTGTTCGTTCACGGGGGTGTTGCAAAAAAAATGGTGGCCACTTTTGTCTCCAAAACCGGCCATGTTACGATTATTCCTCTTGAGGGACAAAGAACGGTTAATACAGAATGGTATGCTAGCATTTGTTTGCCACAGGTCGTTTCTGAACTCCGTAAAGAGAATTGCAACCGCCGCATCATCCTCCATCACGACAATGCGAGTTCTCACACCGCACACAGAACAAAAGAGTTTTTAGAGCAAGAATACATAGAATTATTAGACCATCTGCCGTACAGCCCCGACCTAAGCTCTAATGATTTCTATACTTTCCCTAAAATAAAGAATAAATTGCGTGGACAGAGATTTTCATCACTTGAAGAAGGTGTGGACGCCTACAAAACGGCCATTTTGGAGATCCCAACTTCCGAATGGAATGGTTTCTTCAATGATTGGTTCCATCGTATGGAAAAATGTGTCAAATTTTGCGGAGAATACTTCGAAAAGCAATAAATACATTTTTAAATAGTAATGTTGTGTCACTTCCTTGATTCCCGAAATTTTCAGTGCCGCCCTCGTATATAAAAATCTGAAATGATGGCATTTTGTCTCATTGTGTTGTTGGTATTATGTGAAAATAAGTACAATCTGACTCTTAGCTGTGCTTCACTGCTACACTACGTAGCTCACGTAGCTGACAGCTACATAGCATACATTTTGAAGTGACAGTAGCCTAATGGCAGGGCGCGGACTGCGAACTCAAAAAGGTCGTGGGTTCGAATCCGCCATGCGACTACTGGCGTGAACCACTTGTAACACAGGCAAATTAAGCTTACCACGAGTGGTTAAGGGGAATATTAGTAATGTTTATGGCATTGTTAGTATTCTTTTTTTTTTAAATAGCGTAGAAGTGTAGACTTAGCGAAGATACAATTATTATTGTGTGTATTTAATATTTCTGAGTTCTCAGTAAATTAATTTAACAACACTAGATACATATTACATAATACAATAGTCTATGGTTCTGATTTATAAAATAAAGTAAAAATGACTATAAAGTATTAAACATATTTTTTCTGTCAAAAATATTTGGGTAACGTTTTGACCGATTAAGATAAAGAATAGTCCTTAAATTTCAATTTTAAAGATAAGAAGATATTAGTACAAATAAAAAGGGATATAAGACATTTTATGAATTTACTTTATATGAAAATATGGGATCTAAAAACTTTTGTCGACTTCCTAAGTCAAATCGGGTAAAATTAGATAGTTAATTCAAATAGTTATAAGGTTGAAGATAGTTCCTAGAAGAAGCATGCAGTTGAAAGTTACGCTCGCTTATGGAGCGACAACTGCGCCGTCGCAGTGACATATCCCATAACGCCAAAAGGGTCCTATGGCTCCTGAAAGATGGTGGTATCTCGCTTACGCCGGATGTAAAAACCTAGACAGGCGACGGGCAGTAGCGTCAAAAGTGCGAAACATCTGGTATTGCGACTGCTAATCTGCCTCCATAACACGGCAGAGGCTCATGTCCAGCTGGAGAGTTAAATGGGCTCATGAAGGAGAAGAAGTTACTCCTTTATTACCCCTCCACCACCCCAGTCTGGTAAAATCTGAATCATAGGTCTTACTAAACATTGCAACATTGATTGTTTAGAAAATTTGAGAGATAATCTTTAGTGTGGAACTCTACGCGTGTTCCAAAACGCACTCCGTAATTTTTCTGATTGTCTTTAAAGTAAAATGACGTGTTAAATGGTTATTTTGTACTAACTTTTTTTTTTATATAGGATAGGGTGACAAACGAGCACACAGTCCACCTGATGGTAAGTGGTTGCTGCGGCCCATAGACATCTACATCTATCTTCCATTACAAATCAAAATGCAGATGCGTTGTCACCCGTGAGGACTGAGATGGAATGCCTCATTTCCAGTAAAAAGGGTCTCCGGTTCTCTACACTCACCATACGAAATACAGCAGCATTAAGCTACTATTTCACGCTGGTATTCTGTAAGTGCAATGAGTGTTCGAACCAGAGATAATTGGTCTTAAACTCTTATAAAAAACGGCATAGTTGATAACATGATGGCTATTTAGGTAATGACTGACCTTATAATATATCGTTAGTGATTAATACATTACTATTACACAACATAATCCATTTCTAATACCATATGCATGGCACCTCTATCAATTTGACATATTATGCAGACCGGAACAGTGTCACCAGCTGATTGTTACGTAACTTATAAATACATTCAATAATTCATACTGATATTCATTAATGACAGCATACCAAAGCTCACTGATGAACATTGACCCTGTTATACTTGAAATGCCTAAAGGGGGAGATATTTATCTAATTTGCCGCGTTTGGTACATGGATTGACAATCAAAGTTTCTTATTTCGAACTTTGTTATAAATTTACATACTGAAAATTTCTAACGAAAACAGTCGATAATAATTAACTTAGAGTAATTACATCAATGATATTATAGACGGCTTCGTAGCGCAGTGGCTTAGTAAAGAGTTGCAGCGCTGGGGGTCGCAGGTTCGAATCCCGCACGGGACAAGTATTTGTATGGTCTACAAGTAACTGTTCGGGTGGATGTTTGTCCTTGTGCAATTTGTTTGTAAATTTACTCTACGATACAGGAGAAAATCCTTGTGCGTGTGTGTGTGAGGGGGGGGGGGGGGTAAGTTTTTCGAAAAAAGAAAAAAATATTTTGTACTTACCGCTACCGCTAATCGCGCAAGTGTGAAAATATTGGTGGTGGTAGGTATTGATAGGTGGAAATCAATAATAGAACTAAGTTGTAACTACCGATTTTTCAAATGTTTGAATAGTCCATATATAATTTTATAACATTTTTATTGCTTTATTTTATAATTTTGTACTAAACATAATGTTAAATTAATTTATATCAAAAGGCCCATTAAAATTACTACATACGTAATGAAGAATACGGTCATAAGGAAAATACTGCCATAGGATTTGCGTACTATCTATCTCTAACTTTCATTGAATTTTTTCGGTAAGCCGTCGTAACCTGCCAATATAATTAATATTGTATTGCCTAAGTAATAAGGCTTATAGTTCAATACTGGAACTTATTATTGAAAAGAGTTAGTAGAAACATATTGCTTTTCACTGTCACTTACAGTGTTCTATTTGAGCTCGTAATATTACTGTTACGAGCTTGAGGTTCGTGACAATAAAAATTGCCGATAAAATTACCTAAATTAACACTTTAATTTACTTTACGCAAATTAAAGTTAAAAACACTAATAATTAAACACACTAATTCACTTTATTCCGCTCCGAAGCTTCGATTGTCTCGCCAAATCAACACTACTACGATCGCATCTTGCAGCGCCTATTTATATAAATTAGCAAAATATCCAGAATGTTCCAGTAAACACGCGCAAGGTACCGAGAGTTCGAGTTTTAAACTTCAAGAAGTTTAGTTCTTCGGTTCGAGACTAGATGGCGCTAGTGCCGCCGATTTGAGCGCGTAACACTGCCCCCTCCTAAGACATGCTCGTCCCGAGCATTATCGGCCCCATAATAACGCGCTAGGCGATCCACATGGACGATCTTAGGAGTCCCTCTTGCGCCTTTCTGTATCCGGTAGGTTACATCGTTGATCCTGGTCACAATCCGGTACGAGCCGTCCCATTTAGCTTGAAGCTTAGGAGATTTCCCTTTGCTGCGGACTGGATTGTGCAACCACACAAGTGAACCTTCGTCGAACACTTTGTTGCTCATTTTGCGGTCATACCGGGTTTTCATCTTTTCAGACATTTGCTGGCCCGATTGTCTGACGTGCTCACAAACGTCATTCATGTTGTTCCGCAAGTCATTTGCATAATCGGTTATACTGCGTGGAGCATCAGGTGGTATCCCGGTGATCAGGTCTGCAGGCAGCCGTAATTCTCTTCCAAAGTTTGCGAAAGCTGGTGTCACTGCTGTACTTTCGTGAACAGCGCTTCGATATGACAACAAAAACGGTTGTATGTGCTTGTCCCAATCTCGCTGCCGATTGTCTACAACTTTTGCTAGGTACCTCTTCAATGTCTGATTAAATCGTTCTACCATTCCATCAGATTGCGGGTAATAAGAAGTCGTTCTTGTTTTAAGAGTACCCATAACTCGGCAAGTTTCCTGGAATATTTGAGACTCAAAATTCCTTCCTTGATCGCTGTAAATCTCTAAAGGTACTCCAAAACGACAGAAGACTTCATGAACTAGTTTATCTGCAACTGTTGAAGCTTCTTGATTTGGAATGGCGAAGACTTCTGGCCACTTAGTGAAGTAATCCATCACAACCATGAAATACTTGTTACCGCTTTCACTCTCCGGAAACGGCCCCGCCACGTCAATGGCTATTCTCTCCCATGGTGCACCAACATTGTACAACTTCAATGCACCTCTACTACGAGTCTGAGGTCCCTTTACAGGCGCACAACTTGTACATTTGCGACACCAGTCCTCGACATCGTTTCGACAGTGGACCGGAAAACCGTTCTCGGATCTTCAGTAGAGTTCGTTTAACTCCCAGATGGCCTCTTGAATAATCATTATGGTACAGCTGTAGAATATCCGGTACTTTAGCTTTAGGGACAACCATTTGTGAATGACAGCCGTCTCCCCGAACATTTTCCCATTTTCAGCACAGAACTCCATCCTGAAGCAGCAAGCTGTCCCACTGGGCCCAATAGCTTTTAATGGTCAAACTCATCGCTGAGACGTCGCTCCACTTGGGCTTGGAAGCACTGGCCTTCATCCATTCCAGGATCGGCTTGATGTCCGGATCTTCCTGCTGTGCACGTTGAAAGCTGTCCTTCCACTCGTTGCTGAGGTGGTCTGCCCTGAGCATCCTCACGGATACCACTTCCTTACTCTCTTGCCTAGTACAATGTTTGCAATCTTCAGGACAAGGTCTTCTTGACAATGCGTCTGCGTTGCCATGAGATTTCCCGCTGCGATGTTCGATCTCAAAGTCGTATTCCTGCAGTAGTTCAATCCACCTCGCAACTTGTCCTTCTGGATTTTTAAACTGCAATAGCCATTTTAGTGCAGCATGGTCAGTTCGTAAGTGAAATTTTCGCCCCAGAAGATATTTGCTAAAATGCTGCAACAACTTTACCACAGCTAGCAATTCGCGTCTTGTGACACAATAGTTCCTTTCCGGTTTTGACAACGACTTGCTAAAGTACGTAGTTTTACACGTGGTAGAGCCATGCTGCAGTTATATTAGATGTATAGTTGTAGCACGAATGGGTCGGCTCGACCGGGGAAGGACCACGCTCTCACAGAATACCAGCGTGAAATAGTAGCTTAATGCTGCTGTATTTCGTATGGTGAGTGTAGAGAACCGGCGACCCATTTTACTGGAAACGAGGCATTCCATCTTAGTCCTCACGGGTGATAACACATCTGCGTTTTGATTCGTAATCGAGGATGGATGTGGATGTCTGTGGGCCACAGCAGCCACTTACCATCAGGTGGACTGTGTGCTCGATTGTCAACCTATCCTATAAAAAAAAAAGTACGCTATCACGACCTCTTGGTCACCATTCCGTTGAGACAACACACCGCCAAGTCCTATATCACTTGCGTCTGTGTCAACTATAAATTCTTTGCTTGCATCAGGGTATCCCAAAATAGGTGTTTTGCACAGACGGTCCTTGAGCTCCTAGAATGCGATATTACAACTTTCATCCCAGCAGAAATGTCGCTTCTCCTCGGTTAGCTTATGCAGAGGTTTGGCTATATCTGCAAAGTTCTTCACAACTCGCCGGTAATAGGAGCACAAACCCAAAAATGCTCTAACCTGCGTCTTGTCTTTTGGAACCGACCAATCCTTCACAGCTGCGATTTTCTCTGAATCCGTGCGGATACCTTCTTCCGACACTATATACCCCAAAAAGTTGACTTGCCGTTTGAATAGTGAACATTTCTTCGGACTCAGCTTGAGATTGGCACTCTGAATCTTCATGAGCACGTGTTCCAGGTTTTCAAGGTGTTCCTCAAACGTACGGCCCACGATGATGATGTCATCCAAGTAGACCAGACAGGCATCGCCAATTAGCCCGGTAAGTACAAGTTCCATCAGCCTTTCAAACGTTGCTGGAGCATTGCACAACCCAAACGGCATTACTTTGAATTGCCACAGACCCTTTCTCGTCGAGAACGCAGTTTTCTCCTTGTCCTTAGGGTCAATTTAAACTTGCCAGTAGCCACTTTTTAGATCCAGCGTGCTAAACCATTTTACTCCTGTAAGCATGTCCAGCGTGTCATCAATTCTTGGCAAGGGGTAGCTGTCCTTCTTTGTAACGTCGTTGAGACGGCGGTAATCAACACAGAACCGCATGCTGCCATCCTTCTTCTTTACCAGCACCACGGGTGAACACCATGGACTAGATGAAGGTTCAATAACACCATCCTTCACCATTCCCTCAACCATGGTTTCCACTTCCTTTTCACGTGCTACCGGCAATCTTCTTGGCCGCTGACGGATAGGCAATTCTTCTCCTGTGTTTATTTTGTGTTGAACTAAGCCAGTCTTTCCTATGTCAGCATCGTTTGATGAGAATACTTTTATATTATGCGGGTATCGCGCAAAGCGTACTTGAGTAACAACTTCTTCGCCTTGACCAATTCGTTCGAGGAGAGAACACTGCGACAGTCTTCCAAAAGTGTGGTCACTCTCGTTTCTGCATCCTTGCTGGGGGTCCCACTCGATATATATTGGCACCGACGTAACCAATCCACTTCCTCACAAGTACCGATCAGTGTGCCTTTTTCTACAATCTGTTCCCAGTCGCAAAGGTTCAGCACACGTACTCCTGAGATGTCAGTGGTCCTGACCAAGGTTCGAGCTACTTTCCATGGAAGGTCATTGTTTACCCTTTCCACAAGTACACAACGGTGAGCTTGCCCAGCGTTTCGAGGAAGACTAACCGGAACAATCGTTTCCGATCTCGGCGGAAGAACAATCTTCTTAATGCTGTACACGTTCCCTGGTAACGCACCTTCCATAAAAAGTTCCTCCTGTCCACATTTCAAAACACCTTGCTTAACGTCGATCTCACAACAATTATTCCTCATAAAGTCTAGGCCTAGGATGCAGTCGTCCATTATATCAGCCACGATGACATTATGCAGGTAGATCACGTTGCTTAGCTTCAACTCCATCTCCTTCTATCCACGGACGGGTATACGCTGACCGGTGGCTGTTACCAAATTAATGCGTTCTCGGTTGTATGCTGAGTCCCCAAGGAACTGACTTATAAGTTGGGAACTAACAACCGTACGAGAGGCTCCAGTGTCTATGGTCAGTTTACACGGCATTCCGTTGACCTCGCCCTTGATGATTAGACTGTTCCCATCATGGGTTTGTGGAGATCGAGATCCTTGGGGCTCTTTTAACATCAGCCAGCACCCGCCCCGCAGTTCTGGCTTTTACTCGTTTCCCTGCTGCTGCTGGGCGGTGCTGTTGGCCGCACTACCCTCCTGAGATCGTTCAACTTCCCTTTCTAGGGTACGCTTAGGGCAGCTGGATCGAAGATGGCCCTTTTCCCCACAGCCATAGCACCTAGGGCTGTATCCTCTGTTGCGGTCGCGAACTGTAGCTGCTGCTACCTCCCTGATGCGATGGGAACGATGATCCTGCCGCACGGCTTCCACCTCCAGTGCATGGGCCAAGGCGTTCTTAAGCGAGTCGTGGTGCCCGAGTCTCACAGCAGCTCTGACGTGTGCGATGCGATGCAGCTGTGTCGATGAATGTCTGAACCAGGTTCCCTTCAATGAGCGCAGGTACAGACTGGTATGCTTTTCGAACCATCTTCTCCACCTCAAGGGCCCACTGCTGCAGGTTTTCGTTGCTGCGCTGCACGCGATCTTTAAGCTGCGCGCGAAAGACGTGTTCCAGGTGAGCGTCGCCATATCTCGCCTCCAAGGCCTCAAGAAGCTGCTCGTAGGTCACTTTCTTACCGAGAGCTTCCAACACAGTTAAGGCTTGGTCGCGTAGGCCTAGGGTGAGTACAGTCATGGCTTGGCTTTTATTCCAGCCGTTCGCCTCCATGACGGCCTCGAACTGGATTTTGTAGGCCGACCAGGAAGAGGTCCCGTCGAACGGCGGCACTTTGAATCCACGTAGCGAAGGTGTTGTAGCTACTACGGGAGCTGTTGTACCATCCCCAAGTTTGAGGTCATCCAGCGTTTTCTTCACGTCAGCCATTACGTTGTCAACCCGATTGTTTACTTGGTCGATTCGGGTTTCGGCCTCCGACAGGCGGTTGTCATGTTGAGCAACCTTATCCTTCACCTCTCGTATCTCTTTTCCGAAGATAGCGTGAAGGTCCTTCATGAGGAGCATCTGCTCTTCCTTATCGCGTTGGAGTTGCTCTTTTAAACGACGGGCCTGTTCCTCCTGTCCGCCCCACAGCTGCTCTTCCAATCGGCGGGCCTGTTCCTCCTGCCGGCGGGCCTGTTCCTCCTGTCCGCCCCGCAGCGGTTATTATGACAGACCTCTCGAAAAATCAACCCTTTTTGATTTTATCTTTCATGACTAACTTACTTTTAGTCAGGGGTTTTTCAAAATTTTTATTTAATCCTTTTTCTATTACAATATTTTACATTCTTCGTTATTTTTGTCAAAAATTTTAAGTTTTCTTTTTATATAAGACTTTATAGAGAATTCCTAAACTCACTCGACAATTTAATAGTGGGAGATCTGATCACGGAACAGTATTAACAAAATCTAATTTTACTTTATACAACAACGGTTAGAACACGCAAAGTAAATTATAACTTTAATCAGAACTTTTACTTCCGATTGTTGCCACTCGGTGAAGTCTAATAATATCACTTATAAAACTGGCTTTGCCACAGGTTCGTTCTCGTAGAATCCTATTTCGAAAAATTCTCTTTATTGTGGCCCCTTTTAATTCAATACAACTGAAATATTTTTTTAAATAATAAAAAAAGTATTGAAATTTGTAAGAGTAATAATATCTTTTAGACCGAATTTTGACCACGTCTGCCAGTCTAAACGTAAACTAGCCATCTTAGTCATCTACACAGGACTGGATTATATTGCTCGATCGTATGCTCAAGCACAGGTGCACTTTCTATTCCCTCCCTCCAATAATCCGACGGGACGGTAGGTAGTCCGATACTACCGGAGAGACATTAGGCGCAGGACCAACGGCTTTACGTGCTTTCCGAGGCACGGAGTAAGACACCGCCAATTTCATTTCTCGGGGCTGCTACTGGGAATTTTTTGACAGAAAAACCCAATAACTGATTTTGGCCCAACCTGGGATTCGAAGCCTAGACCTCATGATCAGCAACGCGGTTAATACCAATAGACCAGTCAAATGAAGAATGTGTTCGGGATAGGATTACTACACGTCAGCGTTATGTAAGAGTGTGGTCTATCTAAAACGCATCTGCATCGATACTTAATCGAGGATAGACGTAGATATCTATGGGTCAAAGCATCCAATTACCATTGCGTGGGCAGTGTGCTTGTGTGTCACCCGTATTCTATAATAAAAGTAAAAAAAATAAAAGACAAATAACAAGCCAATTAATAAATAAGAATTCAGGCGTTGTTATTCCAGTTTTAATTTTATTTAATTTTCAATTGGAAAAGTTTTTTTACGTGTTTACGTAAACCAAAAACAATAAGAAGTTTAGTGAAAGTTTAGGGATGGGTTAAGCGTGCAATATTCTTTATAATTCGCACATAGGCCCCACACTCATGTATTTGCAGCTGAAAAGTGTATATAGATTTATTAATTCCTTATGTAATAGTGTATGTATACTTGTATAAGAAAAAGGTAAAAAGAACACATGTGAATACATGCACTGCTTCCAACAAGTCTAATATGAGATAGGTGAAAGTAATAGAGGTAGTCTAAGTTGTAACGTTGCACGTACATGTATGCATAATTATAATTAAACGGTTTATTAAAATTAAATAAACATTTAATAAACTAAATAAAAATAAAATAAAAGTTATTAACAAAAATAATTCTATAATTAACTTAGGTATCCTATTAATAAAACAAATCAGTAAACTAAAAAGAACGAATTAAATAATAAATCAAATATTAAAATATTGTATTTCGAACAAACACTCTGACGCTTCGTTACTCTATGCGCTTTGCAACTCTCGCGTCAGAGTTTTACCCGGCCGGTATCATTCCACGGCGTCGCGCTCCCGGTCATTCTCCGCCCGAGCGCCCTGGGAGGCGCACACTACCACTGCAGCCGCGTTCACAAGCTCTGCTTTGTGTCCTCGTACGCGCTTGCAAATTTTAATCCCATTTTGGAAAAAGTTTAAAATAATATAATAATTCCGGCACTGTGGCCGTATAGTTTTTTCGTTAATTCTCGTCACCGAGACCTCCGTATCGTCTTGCACCCCGTAAGGGTAAGTGTTGAAACGTTACCTAGTTTTAAGTAGTGAAAGTGTTTTATAGGTAGTGTAATTTGATCATGCCAGGCTGTTTGCTTTTAGCTATTTAATTGCCACGTTATTAGTGTTATTTGCATGTAAGTAATGTATGTAGCCGCTGTGTGCGTTGGCAAAAGTACCGTTACAAAATGGCGTCTCATACATTTCGCACCGCGATCAAATATCACAAGTCACCATCATGTTTCAACCAATGCACAGCCTAAATTAGTTATCCTGGTACATTTAAACAGTATTTTACACTTGCCGAAATTTTAATTCATTTGTATTTTAATTTGCGCCTCACCGCTATGACGCTTGCCTCCCATTCCGCCTTGTAACTCCGTTCTGATTATGAACACCCGCCAGCTACTCTCTGTGCTCCCATCTACTGCTAGCCTGCGATATACCGGGGGTTCATAATCGGCGGCATTTTATTACCTGGACCTAAATGTGGACGACGTTGTTTCCAGGGTGCAATTTTACGACTGCAACCGTGGCGGTCGTCCTTCTTAAGAGGGCCTAGGCCTCCCCTCGACGCCGCCACCGCCACAGCCAGCTGCCCACGGCGCTCCCCGTGAACAGTCCAACCCCCCGGCCCTGCTCGACCACCTCGCGGCCACATAGGGGAGTACCTGACCCTGCCAGTGAAGCCAGACGGGCATTTTTTTTTAAATTATCGGAACCACGCCCACGACCTTTTCTTTTACCAATATATAATTTTTTTTTTTATGACTGGTTGTTGCCTTATTTTAAATACTCCCCCGCCACAAAGTGTGCACTTATATATACAAACTTTATATCTCGCAAGTGTAATTCGACATTTCATTTCATATATCAAATATTCATTTTTTAATTAACTAAATTATGTGTTGTATTGACCCTAAATGAGTCTTGGCGTCTGAATGGAAACTTGTTTTACTCCCATTTATCAAAGGCATCCGTCTATGTCTATAAAAGTCCGCTGATGAATATATGCCTCCACCAAGTTGCCACGCTTGACTGACGGCTTGGCAGCAGCAGGTTTTTATAGTTTTGTGTAGTGTTTCTTTGACTTTTTAATAGCGAAGTCCCTGATAATATCGTCAAAATTGATTTCACGTAGCAAATCACTTTCAATGCAAAGCATTGATAATGCATCAAATTTTTAAATTTTCGAGAATCGTATTTAAGTTTTTAAAGTACATTTTTAAGCACGCTATAAAACTTGAGATCTTAGATACAAAGCAAACCTAAAGCATTATTTCCTTGTTCAATTCGTATATATAGTTATAAATGATAAAACTTATGTGCAATACGAAATATGAGAAAAAGAAATTGCAAAGATTACTAACATACACAAATTCACGTCTTGTAATATTTTCACAAAAATTGTTTATTTGGCAGATAATGCTAACTGGCATTAAGTCCACCCTTTGTAACCTTTATGGTTTAAACAATAAAGTTTTAAATAAATAACATGCAACATATTATATATTTTTATCAGATGCCCTCTCAGTGCATAATGTACAATGCTATAAATCTATTACTGACAAGAGCTCACTCTATGGTTAAGAAGTAATTAGACCGCCGCTTTGCATCAGTGTGTGTTGGCTGACATAACTAGTAATTAATAATTTATCACATAATATGTTAATTAAAGCCAACTGTGAGCGAGTCATTGATGTATTACCCACTAGCAATTGATTTTACAGCTTAGTATCGCTACATCATTCAACTGCATACAGTCTAAAAAATCATAAATCGCATTGACTGACATGTTGACGTTTATAACCTTATAATATAGTATTCAGATACTTTTATTATGTGGCTGTTAGTTAGTAGAATTTATAATATATATAAAATGTATCAATTTATTTAATTATGCTAATTACTGCCTTGTTGGTCTAGTGGCCGTAAGCGCGACTGCTGATCATGAGCTCCCGGGTTTGAATCCTGAGTCGGGTCAAAACGAGTTGTTAAGAAATTATCAGTAGCCGCCCGCGGTCAAGAAGTTGGCGGTGATTCACCCGCGTGTCTTGAAAAATCATGCGCCCTGACCTCTCTTCGTACTGGCGGATCACCGTCTCGGACTATGAGATTGAATGTATAGCCCACTCTCGTGCACTATAGTCCGGTCCTGCGCAGATATATATATGTTAATTACAAAGTGATACGAGAGAGCACAGTAAGTGATTCCGTTTATTTTGTTAAAAGAAGAAACGTTTGGCAAGAAAATATTGAACCAGTTAAAATAACTGATTAATGTAATCTTTTATTTTTTGGTTATAGGCTAATATCGCAGTATTAGTAGTTGTCTATATAAAGAATAGGATATTATTTTTTATAATAATTTGTGCTGTTTGGCGGCGATGAGAATCCATCACTAAATTTCGTCTCGGAGTTGTGGTTAAAGTTAGTTACGGGAAATGTTACAACAGTCTTATGGCGGTGTGCCACCGATAGATGGCGATATAGCCATATCGTTTAATTAAAATACCTAGACCGGCGACTGAAAGCAGCGTCAGAATTGCAAGACTTCTGATACTGCAATCGCAGTTCCGTCCAAACGTTTCAAAAATTAAGGTCAAAAGTGAAATGCCTTCTTAGATATTTAAGTAAAATATTACATTAAGTTTTGATTAAACCCACAAAGAGTAATAGACAGATAAAGATTGGATAAATATTTCTAATTAAATAAAATTGTATTTTTGTCAACCCCTTGAAAAAAATCCCAGAGAGTCCCCCGTAATTTGCATATTATCTCCAAAACGGCACAGATTTAGTTTATTTACACAAAAAAAAATTAAGGGTTTTATTTTTATACTACGTTTTATTCGTGAATATATTGTATCCCCCCGAATCTGAATGTATCCGCGCGATTACCTGCTCCGTCGCCCTGTAATCTCTAAAGCCGGCTATACATGTTGGCCGAGCGTAGGTAAGCACCAACGTATAGACAAACTATTTGTCCAGCCTCGCCGTTGCTAGTCGACGCTCGCCTAGCTGGCCGAGTGCAGGCGAGCGCCAACATGTATACGATTGATTTGGCGTGCCTTGCCGCTACTCGAGATCACTCGTCACGGCTCGTCCACTTCGGAACAGTGTCGGTTTTTGTGCGCAAATCAAAGGCGCTCGCCTGCACTCGGCAAGTCGTGTCCACAAGTTAATCGGCCATGTCAGTTATAGCCTGGCGTCCATCCGCGGGGATATTGTTTTAATTAAGTTGCAACTTGAAAATATTTTCGACAATGTCACTATACTAACGATGACATATTTAAGTTTTTTGACTTCAATGCGGAGTACACTGACATAATAATTATATGCACTCATTAAATAAATAGCAGAAGCTGCAATAACTTCTACGTCGTCCATGTCCTACCAATTCTCAATGACGACTAATTACGGCCAACAGCAACAATAGCTCCACAAAAACTCGTGAACATAGGCCTTGGAATTGTTCTATTTTGAACTCAACCAACGTGTAGACTGTAGCACTCGCCTTGTATCAATTTGCATACACCCGCTTTGGCTGAGGCTTGACCAACATGTATTCCCAGGGTAAGACTCTGCAATTTCAGTTTCGTCAAGGTTATTCAGGCTTCTTAAAACCTCCGGGAGAGACCCATATCCGCTTGAGGAAATTTTCGGAGCGATAAAGAAATAAAAAGAAGAAATATTTTTAAATTATATTTCCATTAAACGTTTTTATTTACAGATTTATTTAAAATTTTGGAAAATAGCATCTTAGAGCAACCTGTACTTAGAGAACTATCGCGCAGCGGTCCTTTGCCAGGGTCACAGATCATAACATCGCATCATTAAAATTAAAACGAATAAGCAATACTATTGAAGGAAAGAAACTTTGTCGGCAAGCGGGCGGCGCAGGCGACACGTGCTCCCCAACCCGACGCACCGAAATCGAATATTTTTTGTATTATGTCACCTCTACACGTTGGCCAACACAGTGGCGAATGTAGTGGCGAATATATTGGCCGAGAGTTGGTGACGGCGTCCACACGTTGGAAGGTCGTTCAGTTTACTTCGTTTCTCAAGTCTCAAAAAACATTTCTCAGATATGCGGGTTTCCTCACCGTCAAGTATCTGAACTTATATAGTGTCGAAAAATTCTTAACGTAGCTGAATATTAGGCGCAGATTTACTGCGGTCGCAGTTTTATGTCTTTTGCCCTTCATTTCGTTGAGTATCGCTTAAGATTATTTGCTAGAAAAGCAACTTGAAAATATCGGAAAATTGGCTTCAGTTTTTCATGTATTTATTGGTTATCACTTATATTATTACTTATAATAAATTTTATTGATGTGTGGACAAAATTTGATGAACATACCACCTGATATTGATAAGTGACATTTTGATTCTAGCTTTATTAACTCGGAAGCTGTTAATAACAATTTGAAGTCCGTAATTATCATGTTCTGAGAAGTACCCCCTGAGCAACCTTCAGGGGTTGCGCGCTCGCTGTAAATTTAACAGTACGCGAGCAACCCGGGTTCGATCCCCGCCAGCAACAATGACATTGTTAATTCCAATTTTAGATGCTGATTAACTACGTGCTCAGCGGTGAAGGCAAACATCATGAAGAAACCTGCATGTCTGAAAAATAAGAAGAAATGTTTCAAAGACATGTAAAGTTCGCCAACTCGCATTGGGGCAGCGCGGCGGTCATTCCCTTGCCCTAAAAATCTACACAGTAATGAGAACAGGCCTGTGCCAGCATTGGGATGCATATAGATGAGAAACTGTATAAGGGCCCCACTTTGATATCTAATTAAATTTTGAAGTAAAAATTGGACTAAACGGATAATACCTTTTATCGATTCGAATCATGGCAAAATAACCACCTCAACTAACCAACCTTGTAATGGCGGTGTAAGAATATCCATTGCCCCATATCATCCCGTGGGTGTCGTAAAAGGTGACAGAGGGTGACAAACCAGGCCACGGGCAGCAGTTTATTCCTAGTAACAACTATAAAATAAGAAACTGTGGTTGCTGATTCCTTGCCAAGCGTAGTGAATGAGCCAATAACACTACAAAATAATCTATGGGGACGGCCTATGTTCCGTAGTGGACTTTTCATAGGCTGTGAAGGTAAACAAGGGCTAAAGGTCTTTACACTCGGTAGACGGATTGACAATCACAGTAGCTGATGTCTCACAACTTAGATACTTGTTCACGTCGCCGGTGTAATAAAGTTAACCGTGTAGTGGCGGTGTAAGAATATCCATTACCCCATATCATCCCGTGGCTGTCGTAAGAGACGTCAGCGGGAAACAAACCAAGATATGGGTAGCAGCGTCTTCCTAATAACGGCTGAAAATAAAAAGCTGCAGTTGCCAACCCACCTGCAAAGCGTGAAGACCTTTGACCTTGATAATTATCGCAAACATCCCCACTATGGGGCAATCTATGGGGGAGGTCTATGTTCAGCTGTGGACTCTAGTAGACTGTTACTGTATCTGTATATTAGGTTAGGTTAAATTCATCATACGGTACCACAAGGTGTCACCTCAACATGTGCTAGATCGTAAACAGCGTCATTGTTGGATGGGTAAAGAATGTGTCTCACTTAAAAGTGTATTTAACTGCTAAATAAAACGATAATGTTTTAAAGATTTAGTAAAGACTAAATTCTATACATCTAATACGGAGGATGCTGACAAATATATATATATATATATATATATATATATATATTATAGGATATGGTGACCAACGAGCACACAGTCCACCTGATGGTAAGTGGTTGCTGCGGCCCATAGACATCTACATCTATCCTCGACTACAAATCAAAATGCAGATGCGTTGTCAACCTATAGAGGACTAAGATGGAATGCCTAGTTTCCAGTAAAAAGGGTCTCCGGTTCTCTACACTCACCATACGAAACACATCAGCATCAAGCTGCTGTTTTACGCTGGTATTCTGTGAGAGCGTGATCCTACCCCGGTCGAGCCGACTAATTGGTGCTACGACCACAATATAAATGAATCGTGGCTCAAACACATAAGCCTTATCTCTTATTATAAGCCACGTATCTGTAGCCATAGTAACGTAACGTAATAGCCGCGTGATGCTGTTGTGGATTTACGTGAATGTGTGAACTGGAGACCCTTTCTACTAATAATGAGGCATTCTATCTCAGTCCTTAGGGATGACAACGCATCTACATTTCGTTTCTTCATCGAGGATAGATGTAAATGTTTATAGACCAGCTTCTACTTACCAACCATTGAACTGAGTGCTCATCTGTCACAATTATTCTACTTTTTTTTCTAATAAAGGTGCAAATAAATGCTTTTAATATTTTTTTCTCATGCAAAAATTTACGAGTCACATATTTTTACAAAAGCTTTCACTTTCCAGTTACACAAAAACATGAATGGTTGATGGATGATGGTGTCACTATTTTGTTGAATTTTTAAACTATGGTTTTTACTTTTTGTTGTTTTTCTTATCACTATTCTAAGTAAACGCTCACCTTAAATTTCATAGTAAGACCTTGATTTTTGAAGACGTTAGCTTAGAAAATGCTCATTTCTCTTAGCGAAGGTAACGATGGCAAATAGTCTTAGAATTATCGTTTAAATCACTCGATTATGAAAGTACACTGCTTCAAAGGTGACAACGTATGAGAATTCTGCAGTTCAAGCACTGCTATTTGGTGCCAGAAATGAGTAATAGAGTGGAACCTGTCAGACAGATTCACTTCTAGGCGGAAAGGAGTAAAGAGAAAAATTTAAGTTGTAAAAAACTTTAAAAAATTTAAAAAAAAATCACATAATACCTACATGAAGTCGGTTCTTTGTAAGTTACCTAGAAAATATGACGTCATTTACGATATTCCTATTGTAATTTTTTTAGTAGTTTCGTTTTGATAGCGCGTGAAAAGTATTTTAATTTATGTAAGTGTCAACTAACCTTCATGAATAAACTTATATACGGCATATAATTTTCACAGAAGAAATGTTTAATAATTTTTGTTTTATTATGATATTTAGAAGTGAAGAAAGATTCATTTTTATGATCGTATTGTCAAGCAACTTTTCATTAAGGAAATTAATACATATTTAACGAAAAAGTGTTATTACTCGTTGCAGGAGTTTTTTAGTGATTAAGTAGGAAATAGGAATATATAATATAGTATGATCTCGTTAATATTTAAGTTAATTGTAAATATTCATTACTTGATAATTTTATTAATAATACCATAATGTAAATGTAATAATAATAATAATGATTGCCAATATTTGCAGTGCTCTTGCAGGGTTCTTGTTTGGAACTATTTTTATAATTAAGACCATATGTATACAACAAGAATAGCTAATAAATTGAATTGAATTGAATTGAAAAATATGGAGAAACGTTGTACTCGTTGCTCAGAGACTAAGCGCTCGCTGAAAACGCGAGATACGCGGGTTCGATTGCATTGCAAATTTAAGTGGTGCTTTACTACGTACTCGATGGCAAAAACATGTAAAGTCAGTCAGTCAGCAACCTGGCAGACATTTCCTTGCACTTAAACCCTCTCAGAAAAGAGAGGAGGCCCGTGCGCGGCAGTCGGACTTATAAAGGCTGTATCTTTTAAGAGTGGAATCAAATCCCAATTAGCTGTAGGGGACGTGGGGCGTCTATTAGTG
The DNA here is from genome assembly GCA_907164705.1 of Parnassius apollo. NCBI lineage: Eukaryota > Metazoa > Arthropoda > Insecta > Lepidoptera > Papilionidae > Parnassius > Parnassius apollo. Next base: position 8,023,070 of record CAJQZP010001060.1, on the reverse strand, counting down.
TGGACGTAAATTATAGGTTGTAACTTACCTTTTCAAAATATATAATAATTAATAAAGAAATATATCGCGTATGATTAAATAAATATTTATACGTGGTAGAGCCATGCTGCAGTTATATAGTATAGTTGTAGCACCAATGGATTGGCTCGAACGGGGAAGGACCACGCTCTCACAGAATACCAGCGTAAAATAATAGCTTAATGCTGCTGTGTTTCGTATGGTGAGTGTAGAGAACCGGAGACCCTGGAACCCTTACTGGACCCTTACTGGAAACGAGGCATTCCATCTTAGTCTTAACAGGTGAAAATCAAAATCTGCATTTTGATTTGTAATCGAGGATAGATATAGATGTCTATGGGCCGCAACAACCACTTATCAGGTGGACAGTGTGCTCGTTGGTTACCCTATTCTATAAATATATATATATATATATATATATATATATATATATATATATATATATATATATATATATATTTGTCAGCATCCTATTGTTGCATGAATAAGTCAACTAGCGCCATCTAGTGTCAGGAACGAGAGCGAGGGGAGCATTGAGAAAATGACATCACAAATCGCTCAACTGACAGCGCCTAGTCGAAACTCGAACGCTCGGTACCTTCCGCGTGTTTACTTGAACATTCTGGATATTTCTTTGCTAATTCAAATATATAGGCGCTGCAAGATGCGATCGAGGGAGTGTTGATTTGGGCGAAACAAGCGAAGCTTCGGAGTGGAATTAAGTGAATTAGTGTGTTTAAATTATTAGTGTTTTAACTTTAATTGTGTAAAGTAAATTAAAGTGTTAATTTAGGTAATTTTATCGGCAATTTTTATTGTCACGAACCTCAAGCTCGTAACAATTGGTGTCAGAAGTGGGATAAAATCATGCCGATTTTACCTAAGGAGGAAACGGAGGGTGTCCGTACCCGAAGTCAACGCCAGCAGGAGACGGACCAAAGAAGATTTGGTGGTGCAACGCCGCAGACGTCGGAGGGCCAGCCACTGGCTGAAGGCCCGTCGGTAGCTCCTACATCTGCAGCACCTGACTTAGGTGCTCTGATGGTGATGCTGCAGGAGCAGGCTCGCCGACAGGAGGAGCAGGCCCGCCGATTGGAAGAGCAGCTGCGGGGCGGACAGGAGGAACAGGCCCGCCGACAGGAGGAACAGGCCCGTCGTTTAGAAGAGCAACTCCAACGCGATAAGGAAGAGCAGATGCTCCTCATGAAGGACCTTCACGCTATCTTCGGAAAAGAGATACGGGAGGTGAAGGATAAGGTTGCTCAACATGACAACCGCCTGTCGGAGGCCGAAACCCGAATCGACCAAGTAAACAATCGGGTTGACAACGTAATGGCTGACGTGAAGAAAACGCTGGACGACCTCAAACTTGGGGATGGAACAACAGCTCCCGTAGTAGCTACAACACCTTCGCTACGTGGATTCAAAGTGCCGCCGTTCGACGGGACCTCTTCCTGGTCGTCCTACAAAATCCAGTTCGAGGCCGTCATGGAGGCAAACGGCTGGAATAAAAGCCAGGCCATGACTGCACTCACCTTAGGCCTGCGCGACCAAGCCTTAACTGTGTTGGAAGCTCTCGGTAAGAAAGTGACCTACGAGCAGCTCCTTGAGGCATTGGAGGCGAGATATGGCGACGCTCACCTGGAACACGTCTTTCGTGCGCAGCTTAAAGATCGTGTGCAGCGCATCAACGAAAACCTGCAGCAGTGGGCTCTAGAGGTGGAGAAGCTGGTGCGAAAAGCATACCGGTCTGTACCTGCGCTCATTGAAGGGAACCTGGTGCAGACATTCATCGACGGCATCCGCGACCTGGAAGTCAGAGCTGCTGTGAGGCTCGGGCACCACGAGACGCTTAAGGACGCCTTGGCCCATGCACTGGAGGTAGAAGCCGTGCGGCAGGATCATCGTTCCCATCGCGTCAGGGAGGTTGCAGCCGCTACAGTTCGCGACCGCAACAAAGGATACAGCCCAAGGTGCTATGGCTGTGGGGAAAAGGGCCATCTTCGAATCAGCTGCCCTAAGCGAACCGTTGAAAGGAGAGTTGATCGATCTCGAGAGGGTAGTGCAGCTAACGACACTGCCTGGCGGCGACAGGATCATCGTTCACCTCACGCTAGGGAGGTTACAGCAGTTACGGTTCGCGACCACAATAAAAGATACAGCCCTAGGTGCTATGGCTGTGGGGAAAGGGGCCATCTTCGGTCCAGCTACCCTGAGCACACCCTACGAAGGGAAGGTGAACGGTCTCAGAAAGGAAGTGCGGCTAACAGCACCGCCCAGCAGCAGCAGGAATACGACTTTACTATCAGACACTGCAGCGGGAAATCTCACGGCAACGCAGATGCATTGTCAAGAAGACCTTGTCCTGAAGATTGCAACCATTGTAGTAGGCAAGAGAGTAAGGAGGTGGTATCCGTGAGGATGCTCAGGACGGACCATCTCAGCAACGGGTGGAAGGACAGCCTACGACATGCACAGCAGGAAGATCCCGACATCAAGCCGATTCTGGGATGGATGAAGGCCCGTGCTACCAAGCCTAAGTGGAGGGACGTCTCAGCGATGAGTTCAACCACGAAAAGCTATTGGGCCCAGTGGGACAGCTTGCTGATTCAGGATGGAGTCCTGTGCCGTAAATGGGACAATGGTCGAAGAGACAGCTGTCATTTGCAAATGGTTGTCCCTAAAGTTAAAGTACCGGATGTTCTACAGCTGTACCATAATGATTGTTCAGGAGGCCATCTGGGAGTTAAACGAACTCTACTGAAGATCCGAGAACGGTTTTACTGGGTCCACTGTCGAAACGATGTCGAGGACTGGTGTCGCAAATGTACAAGTTGTGCGGCTGTAAAGGGACCTCAGACTCGTAGTAGAGGTGCATTGAAGTTGTACAATGTTGGTGCACCATGGGAGAGAATAGCCATTGACGTGGCGGGGCCGTTTCCGGAGAGTGAAAGCGGTAACAAGTATTTCATGGTTGTGATGGATTACTTCACTAAGTGGCCAGAAGTCTTCGCCATTCCAAATCAAGAAGCTTCAACAGTTGCAGATAAACTAGTTCATGAAGTCTTCTGTCGTTTTGGAGTACCTTTAGAGATTCACAGCGATCAAGGAAGGAATTTTGAGTCTCAAATATTCCAGGAAACTTGCCGAGTTATGGGTACTCATAAAACAAGAACGACTTCTTATCACCCGCAATCTGATGGAATGGTGGAACGATTTAATCAGACATTGGAGAGGTACCTAGCAAAAGTTGTAGACAATCGGCAACGAGATTGGGACAAGCACATACAACCGTTTTTGTTGTCATATCGAAGTTCTGTTCACGAAAGTACAGCAGTGACACCAGCTTTCGCAAACTTTGGAAGAGAATTACGGCTGCCTGCAGACCTGATCACCGGGATACCACCCGATGCTCCACGCAGTATAACCGATTATGCAAATGACTTGCGGAAAAAAATGAATGACGTTTATGAGCACGTCAGACAATCGGGCCAGCAAATGTCTGAAAAGATGAAAACCCGGTATGACCGCAACATGAACAACAAAGGTTTCGACGAAGGTTCACTTGTGTGGTTGCACAATCCAGTCCGCAGCAAAGGAAAATCTCCTAAACATCAAGCTAAATGGGACGGCCCGTACCGGATTGTAACCAGGATCAACGATGTGACCTACCGGATACAGAAAGGCGCAAGAGGGACTCCTAAGATCGTCCATGTGGATCGCTTGGCGCGTTATTATGGGACCGATAATGCTCGGGACGAGCATGTCTTAGGAGGGGGCAGTGTTGCATGAATAAGTCAACTAGCGCCATCTAGTGTCAGGAACGAGAGCGAGGGGAGCATTGAGAAAATGACATCACAAATCGCTCAACTGACAGCGCCTAGTCGAAACTCGAACGCTCGGTACCTTCCGCGTGTTTACTTGAACATTCTGGATATTTCTTTGCTAATTCAAATATATAGGCGCTGCAAGATGCGATCGAGGTAGTGTTGATTTGGGCGAAACAAGCGAAGCTTCGGAGTGGAATTAAGTGAATTAGTGTGTTTAAATTATTAGTGTTTTAACTTTAATTGTGTAAAGTAAATTAAAGTGTTAATTTAGGTAATTTTATCGGCAATTTTTATTGTCACGAACCTCAAGCTCGTAACACTATAAATCCTATCCTATCCTATAAATATATATATATATATATATATATATATATATATATATATATTTATAGGATAGGGTAACCAACGAGCACACTGTCCACCTGATAAGTGGTTATTGCGGCCCATAGACATCTATATCTATCCTCGATTACAAATCAAAATGCAGATGCGTTTTCACCTGTTAAAACTAAGATGGAATGCCTCGTTTCCAGTAAGGGTCCAGTAAGGGTTCCAGGGTCTCCGGTTCTCTACACTCACCGTACGAAATACAACAGCATTAAGCTATTATTTTACGCTGGTATTCTGTGAGAGCGTGGTCCTTCCTCGTTCGAGCCGACCCATTCGTGCTACAACTATACTATATAACTGCAGCATGGCTCTACCACGTATAAATATTTATTTAATCATACGCGATATATTTCTTTATTAATTATTATATATTTTGAAAAGGTAAGTTACAACCTATAATTTACGTCCACACTAATAGACGCCCCACGTCCCCTACAGCTAATTGGGATTTGATTCCACTCTTAAAAGATACAGCCTTTATAAGTCCGACTGCCGCGCATGGGCCTCCTCTCTTTTCTGAGAGGGTTTAAGTGCAAGGAAATGTCTGCCAGGTTGCTGACTGACTGACTTTACATGTTTTTGCCATCGAGTACGTAGTAAAGCACCACTTAAATTTGCAATGCAATCGAACCCGCGTATCTCGCGTTTTCAGCGAGCGCTTAGTCTCTGAGCAACGAGTACAACGTTTCTCCATATTTTTCAATTCAATTCAATTCAATTTATTAGCTATTCTTGTTGTATACATATGGTCTTAATTATAAAAATAGTTCCAAACAAAAACCCTGCAAGAGCACTGCAAATATTGGCAATTATTATTATTATTATTATTATCACATTTACATTATGGTATTATTAATAAAATTATCAAGTAATGAATATTTACAATTAACTTAAATATTAACGAGATCATACTATATTATATATTCCTATTTCCTACTTAATCACTAAAAAACTCCTGCAACGAGTAATAACACTTTTTCGTTAAATATGTATTAATTTCCTTAATGAAAAGTTGCTTGACAATACGATCATAAAAATGAATCTTTCTTCACTTCTAAATATCATAATAAAACAAAAATTATTAAACATTTCTTCTGTGAAAATTATATGCCGTATATAAGTTTATTCATGAAGGTTAGTTGACACTTACATAAATTAAAATACTTTTCACGCGCTATCAAAACGAAACTACTAAAAAAATTACAATAGGAATATCGTAAATGACGTCATATTTTGTAGGTAACTTACAAAGAACCGACTTCAAGTAGGTATTATGTGATTTTTTTTTAATTTTTTAAAGTTTTTTACAACTTAAATTTTTCTCTTTACTCCTTTCCGCCTAGAAGTGAATCTGTCTGGCAGGTTCCACTCTATTACTCATTTCTGGCAACAAATAGCAGTGCTTGAACTGCAGAATTCTCATACGTTGTCACCTTTGAAGCAGTGTACTTCCATACTCGAGTGATTTAAACGATAATTCTAAGACTATTTGCCATCGTTACCTTCGCTAAGAGAAATGAGCATTTTCTGAGCTAACGTCTTCAAAAATCAAGGTCTTACTATGAAATTTAAGGTGAGCATTTACTTAGAATAGTGATAAGAAAAACAACAAAAAGTAAAAACCATAGTTTAAAAATTCAACAAAATAGTGACACCATCATTATTCATGTTTTTGTGTAACTGGAAAGTGAAAGCTTTTGTTAAAAATATGTGACTCGTAAATTTCTGCATGAGAAAAAATATTAAAAGCATTTATTTGCACCTTTATTAGAAAAAAGTAGAATAATTGTGACAGATGAGTACTCAGTTCAATGGTTGGTAAGTAAAAGCTGGTCTATAAACATTTACATCTATTCTCGATGAAGAAACGAAATGTAGATGCGTTGTCATCCCTAAGGACTGAGATAGAATGCCTCATTATTAGTAGAAAGGGTCTCCAGTTCACACATTCACGTAAATCCACAACAGCATCACGCGGCTATTACGTTACGTTACTATGGCTACAGATACGTGGCTTATAATAAGAGATAAGGCTTATGTGTTTGAGCCACGATGCATTTATATTGTGGTCGTAGCACCAATTAGTCGGCTCAACCGGGGAAGGACCACGCTCTCACAGAATACCAGCGTAAAATAATAGTTTGATGCTGATGTGTTTTGTATGGTGAGTGTGGAGAATCGGAGACCCTTTTTTACTGGAAACTAGGCGTTCCATCTTAGTCCTCACAGGTGACAACGCATCTGCATTTTGATTTGTAGTCGAGGGTAGATGTAGATGTCTACGGGCCGCAGTAACCGCTTACCAACAGGTGGACTGTGTGCTCGTTGGTCACCATATCCTATAATATATATATATATATATATATATATATATATATATATATATATATATATATATATATATATATATATATATATATATATATATATATATATATATTTTGTCAGCATCCTCCGTATTAGACGTATAGAATTTAGTCTTTACTAAATCTTTAAAACATTATCGCTTTATTTAGCAGTTAAATACACTTTTAAGTGAGACACATTCTATACCCATCCAGCAATGACGCTGTTTACGATCTAGCACATGTTGAGGTGACACCTTGTGGTACCGTATGATGTGAAATTTAATCCCACCTAATATACAGATACAGTAACAGCCTACTAAAGTCCACTGCTGAACATAAACCTCCCCCATAATGAGAGACCAGCCCCATAGTGGGGATGTTTGCGATAATTATCAAGGTCAAAGGTCTTCACGCTTTGCAGGTGGGTTGGCAACTGCAGCTTTTTATTTTTAGCCGTTATTAGGAAGACGCTGCTACCCATATCTTGGTTTGTTTCCCGCTGACGTCTCTTACGACAGCCACGGGATGATATGGGGTAATGGATATTCTTACACCGCCACTGCACGGTTAACTTTATTACGGTAAAATGCCGGCGACGTGAACAAGTATCTAAGTTGTGAGACATTTGCTACTGTGATTGTCAATCCGTCTGCCGAGCGTAAAGACCTTTAGCCCTTGTTTACCTTCACAGCCTATGAAAAGTCCACTACGGAACATAGGCCGTCCCCATAGTCCGTCTGCCGAGTGAAAAGACCTTTAGTCTTGTCTACCTTCACAGCCATGATAAATCCACTACCACTTGATCAGCAGGCGCGCTCACCGCTTCTGACCACTAGACCAACGAGCCAATCAAATAAACAAATTTCTCGACATTGTGACTTGTTGAGGAAGGGTTTCTTTACCCTTAAATCCCTTTTAGAAATTAGAAGAGGCCTGTGTTGTGGATCGTATATAGGCTGTTACTTCTTCTTACTTATCAGCACTACAACTAAAAATAGTCTAGTTGCCAATGCCTCTTGTCAGCTGGACATGGTTCTTTCCCGTAGTCGGCCGGATTTGCCTTAATCGTTGCTATTGGTTGGCGGATTGATCACGCAGTGCGAGACGTGTCGCAACTTTGATACTGGTGCTCGTTACCGGCCTGCGTAAATTCAACACCTTACGGCTTACGCTGCCACCATTAAGAGTCATCTCAATAAGTCAATCTTAAATAGCTTCATTGCCGGGTGGGTATAAAATATCTTTTACTTCAAATGTGAAGTGCCTGTCAGCGGTCTAGATATTTTACACCACCTAAACGAGAAGGTAATACCGCCATCTATCGGAAGCCATACGATATTTGTAGCATTTCTCAAACTCACCTGTTAACGACACCTAAGGTACTAAATTGGATGCCCAATGTAGGGAACCTTCGCAGTAGAAAGGGTCTCCGGTTCTCTACACTTACCATACGAAATAATAGCATTAACCATATCACTGTTCCGTGATTCCCGTATTTTATAAATATTTCAATTATTTAACTATTGCTTTTTTTTTCGAAGACAGGAAGAGCGAGGTTCTTCCCTGGTTGAGCCGATCTTTTCGTGCTACAATCATAATATAGCTACAACATGACTCTACCATGTATAAAACTATGTATGTTTTATACAACATTTTAGGTGCTTTCTATAGCCACAAACAACACATTGCTCTACTACTAAGATTTACGCCAACAAATTAATAATCTTGTGCAAAATTACCAGTAATCAAAGTAATTACCTTTAAACTTTCAATTAATAGATTCTACAACTTGGCAGTCTTTGATTATTTATTATTTGACAGTCTATTGGTCGACAAGGGTTTAGAAGGGAATTTTGGCGGGAACTTGACCGCCGGCGAATTATTGCTCCTATTTTATGGAATAAATAATGGTTAAAAGTGGATTTTTATAAGTAAAAGTTTTGCGATTATATGTATTAAGTAGCTGCGCATGTGAGCGATTTGTGAAAACGACGAAAACGTATTCTGATGTTGACATTAACCATTAAGCTCAATCATGCACAGAATTAATAATTACTAACTCTTTTAAATTGGCGTTACTGTAGATCAGGATCTATACTTTGAAAAGCACATAAATCTAGGGTACGTAAGCTTATTTATTAGTACGTTCAGAAACTTGCGTCATATTGGTGCTTTAAACTTAATCAAAACAGTATATTACGCACTCCATTTTGACCTCTGTCTGAGAGGCTCTCTGAAAACATTACTAATATTATTAGAAAGAGTCCAAACAGCAATTTCCAAAGTAGCATCCTATCCTCATTACTAAGGAACTTTATAGGAAGTGGGAAGTACTATCTGTGCGACAGTGATTTGTCCAATCGCTTATAACAAAGACAAGATTTTTTAAATATTTATACTCTATTTATTTATTTAATTATATCTACAATAAGTAGTACTCATAAACACATACACAATTTTGCTCAATTATGTGCATGCAAAACGCTATCATTAAAAGTAAAATATAGTAAAATATAATTATAATATTTAACTGTTGTCTATGCTTGCTATTTTATTTGACATTGTTCGCTTTCTATTTATTTTTGTTTTTCACTTTTTAACTAGAATATAAGTGTATCTTGTATAATTTTTCAATTACGAAGGAAATCATTTATTATAGCTTCATATAATATCTACTCTTTGTCCACAGAAATCTACAGGTGAGGACCTGATGACCTAAGATACGGGTTTTACCTAGTTTAGGCACCAGTTTTTCATTTAAAAATAGTGTTGTTTCACATTTAAGTACATATTCTTTCTTGCTCTCTTGAGGTATATTGTTGGTAGAAATAAATAAATAAATAAAATGATAAACTTTACTATCTGATTTTCCAGAACGATAATAAGGCAGTAGCTATGAACTATGCACTACTTAGTCAACTGGTTTGCTATGCACTATTTAGTCAGTGCTTGATTTAGAGTTCTAACAGCCTTATTCTAACAATGAATATGCGCCCCACCACAAGCCTGTTCTGTCTATTCTAGCGCAGCCCACGAATATATTTACTAGAATACTAGCTTTCCACCCCGCGGTTTTGAACACATTAAAATTTTTCCTAATAAATAAAGTCGACCATCGCCCCTGAGCAACTGCAACACGCGAGTAAATTGCAGGTGCATTTCCGGGTTTTTTAAAAAGAATAAACTCATTTCTTAAAGATCTCTAAGTCATATAGTTCTGAAAAATCGCCAGTAGAATTTGATACCACAAAGAAATCCTGCGAAGAAGCAAACTCCTAGTAAATCGCACTGTTCTGGTAGACCACCTGGCATCCAGATTGTGTGGATGGTACCATGAGTTATGTCTTGATGTGCGTTAGTGGATAACATGGTGGCAGGAATTAAGCCGAACAATTTGTTTAAGAAATTCCCGAGGAAAATGTGATAGAAAATGCAATAGGATGCAAAATTTCTTCGCAGCGCCAGTAAATGGGATCGATCAGAAAGAACTCGGACGTAAACGATTTGAGCCACTCTTTGTTAGATGCGGTCAAGTTGAAGGAGCTGGCACAGGGGTGGCCCTTGTCTAGAGATGAGAACAGTAGAACAGTGCTCCATGTGAGGGCGAACTTGAGCCTTGTAAATTGGCCAAACGGTGTGCCGGCTTGAAATACTGTCCTGCTCTACCGAATAGGTACGCCAAGTTTATAAGTGCTGCTTTAGTCATCCCTTCCAAACGACTGCGGAACGGTACGTCATTTGATATGTCGATGCTGAGATATCCGATACTGGCTGAGACAGCTGAGAAGTGTCTTAAAATTGAGAAATTACGACAAAGGGGTACTTTTGAGTGGTAAGCGCACAAACCTGGGTCTTCTGACGTTTGAATTAGACTAGAGTCGTCCCCAATCGGAGATTTTCGCACACAAGTTTGCTCTGACACTCGATGACGTATGCTCGAGAAATATCAACACAGCCGGTGTAAAAAACATCACCACTGCTACAACTAGTAACAGCAACATATAATTGATATACAGAAGAAACAGCGTAGGCGATAGCACTTATTCTTGTGGAATACTAGCATTAATAGGCTCGTAGTTGGACTATGCACCCTCTATTGGTGATCTAATTGTACTGTGTATTTAATCTGGATGCCCATGGGGAGGAAGCTTATAAAGAAACGCTTTGTGCCAAAGCTCATCGAAGGCCTTCGCTATGTCCAAAGTAACAAGCATGGCCTCCCTCTTGGACTCTACTACTTTCGTTCTATGAGTCTAGTAAATTAGAATATTAAAACAAGAATTAGCCACTACTTACCAGTACATTACTAATTAGTGACCGCCAATGTGGTCACTTCAGGATTTCGCCTAGGAATAGGAGTACCGGAAAAGTTGCGTTAGAACCGGTGTTAACACCGAAGCACTCGTCTTCAACACTATAGGATTGACTCCATTAGACCCACTCGACTTGTTGACGTTCAGGGAAAGGAGTACTTTTCACACCGAGTACTATGTAAACCGCACATCCAGCATGGAGCAATCACACCGCGAGATAGTCGGCGGTGTGTAACCTCCGTCATCGATAGTCGAGTGGGACTCAAAAAGAGAATCTAATAAATCGACTTTCATCTTTGCGGCATAGGTCGGAGAATCGATCTCCCTGTGCCTACCTCGGCAAAATACCTTAATAAAATTAGAGGTATTGAAGAGAGGTCGAGCAGTTATAAAATCCTTGAATCACGTCAATGTAAGGGACCGAATAATTCAGTCTTATTTTTACAATCTTTTTGTTTACTTTGTACGAAAAATAAAGAAAGTGCAAGAAGTAAAATACTTGCGGTACTTTTTTATTTATTGAAAATACTACGAGCACTCTTTATATCAATATTTTAAACTTGCCTGAAGTGGTATATCTGAATATTTGTAACGAAAATAATTTAAAGAATAAAATATTTTCAATAAAACAGGAGTGTTAAATACAGTCTTTCTCAAAGTGGGTAATAACGCCCCCCTTGTGGGCGTTAGTGATCTAGAAGGGGTCGTTAAGGGGCCCAGAAAAAAATGATTTGTAATTTCATTTAGATACCTTTATATTTTAAAATTTACTAAAACCTACCTACTATTCAATATCGAATAATTAGTTTCTATATTATATAATTATAGAATATTTATACCCTGTATGATGGTATATAAAATAGAAATACTTAACATAGATTTCGTAAGATGGTCCGTACGCTGTACCTAATCAAGTTGTAACAAGTTTTTGAATTAAAAATCAAATTCAAAAATGGCTACCAACAATTTTAACACAATAGTCAATCCCGCAGTTGTACCCTGCATTTATGGTCGATTGTACAACGATTTTTGATAGCATTCCCACCGTCATATAAATGTGTAAATGTGGATTTAGCGCTGTAACAACGCTGCTTACTCGTACTAAAAAAAGAAATCGTTTGCATGTTACCGAACGCGGGGACTTACGACTGTTTTTGATTAAAATTTAACTTGATATCTACAAACTTGTTAAACGTCATCAAGTTCATCCATCTCGTTAGATTACTTTTAAAACTAAAATTGATTACCTATTTATATTGTTTCCTTTATTTTGATTAAAAATTTATATATATATACAAAAATTCTTAATACTATAACGTTGCGTTTTAATTGCTCTCACTGGTAATAATGTATAGGTATTTAGAATGTAAGTTTAAACACCTGAACTGATTAATATAGCACACCATAAGTAAGTTAATTAAAGTAATGAAATTGTGGTTTCTAAGTTTTAGAAGTGTATAAAAAATTGAGAGGCGATAAAAAATAATTGATTTTCAAAGATGGCGGTAAAAGAAATAAGTTTTATTATCTCTGGTATAGTATATTCTTTTCAGTTTTATGAACACTGATTTTAAATTTGTTCCGTTTTATCAATACTTGGATTTTCTACTCTTTAGACTAAGAAATATCAAGAACTCAAAGTAACTCATACAGCTGTAGTAGCTCAGATGGTTAGCGTTCGCTGTAAAATTGCAGTACCGGGGCAACCCGAGTGCGATCCCCGCCGACACCAAAGAAAAAGAAAAGCCATAACTAATAATTGCAATTTTAAGTGCTGATTTACCACGTGTTCGGGTGTAAAGGAAAAACATCGTGTGGAAACCTGCATGTATGAGAAATAAGAAAAAAATATTTGAAGAGATGTAAAGTTCGCCATCACGCATTTTGGCAGCGCGGCGGACTTTTCTTTGCCCTAAAACCCTCGCAGAAATGAGAGGAGGCCTTTGCTCAGCAGTAGGACGTATAAACGTCGCGTCGTAACTTTTAAGAGTGGAATTTATCCACCTAATATATGTGCGAGTACCCCTAATTTCTCCTTATATATACGTCAATTTTTGTCCATTGATGTTAAAACTCTTAAAAGTGGTAGAAACTTTTAAAAGTTATAACTATATTACAGTTGTAGCATGAATGGGTCGGCTCGACCGGGGCAGTACCACGCTCTCATAAAATACCAGGCGTAAAATAGCAGCGTAATGCTGCTGTGTTTTGTGTGGTGATGAGAGTGTAGATAACCGGAGACCCGTTTTACTGGAATCGAGGCATTCCATCTTAGTCCTCAGGGGTGACAACGCATTTGCATTTTAATTCTTAATTGAGGATAAATGTGGATGTCTATGGGGCACAGCATCCACTTAGCATCAGGAGGACTGTGTGCTGGTTTGTCACCCAATGCTATAAAAAAAACTCGAAAACGTATCGACCGATATCGATTAATTCTTTGTGTTTGAGTAGGTTTAGATTCACTACTGAACCCGGTAGGTGGCGTAGTTGTCGAGGTCCAGAAATCACCCGTGTGAATCCGGGGCGGATCGCTAGTATTAGATAAAAAAAGAATCATTCAAATCGGTACACAATTTACAAAATTATCCCGTACCACACAGTCACATTGAGATTCTCCTTCCTATTTCAAGCCGTCTAAAATATGGGAACATTTGCTGAAAATTTGATTAATGTATACGTAATGCTCCACTATAACTTAAATTTGTGACAAAGTCTTATTTCCGTAGCGAATTTACCTATACCCTACTGCTACAGGAAAATGAAGCCATCTGTAAGCTGTGACAGAATTATTGCGAAATTTATTGTTATTAGCTTAGTTAAGAAAAATTTCTTCAGTCGTACCATTATCGTTACAGTCTATTGAAGTCCACTGTTCAACAAAGCTCGGCCCTATAGACTGCCTCATAGGGGGGATTTTGCCATAGTTGCCACGCTTAGCAAGCGGGTTGACAACCGCAGTTTTTTTTAAGGCGATATCAGGAAGACGCTGCTGCCCATCTTCCGATTTGTTTCTCTCTGTCGCCTCTTACGGCACCTTTGAGATGATATGGGGTTGTGAATGTTCTTACACCGCTACTACGCAGTGTACGTTTACGCTACGAGTACGAGTAACAGCCTCGTACTAGAAAGTGCAGTGTTGGGTAAAATCCCACTAGATCGAATGACGACCCTATGAAACATGTAGGTAGTCGAAGAATGCAGGTGGCCTAGGGAATCTATGTGGGAGGTCTATGTTCGGCAGTGGACGTAATGGGTTGTAGTAAGTTGTGAATTCCCATTAATACCCTATCACTTGAAAATCTTCCTCCGTCCTTAGCCACCGAGCAACTTAAAATTTCTAAATTCACAATTATTTATTCAGAATTCTGTGTTTACTAAAAAGTTCAAAAGTTGGTAAACCCTTTTAAGCAATAGATATTAAATCTGTTAGTATTCACTGATCTTTTACAAAAGTTAATGTTTACAAAAATAAAGATAAATCGAATCAACTTAAATTTTTGTATCAAAATTAAACTTTAAAAAATGTAAAAACCCAACTTAAACACTTAAAATAATAATATAATTTCTAAATGCTTAAACCCTACTATAAATAATTCATCATGTGTACGGCGGTAAAGGAAATCATCGTGAGGAAACCTGCATGTATGAGTATTTAAAAAAATATTTCGATGGTATGAAGTCCGCCAACACCCGACACACATTGGGCCAGAATGACGGACTTTCCCATGTCTTAAAAATGTATAAGTATGATGTACTCGTATATTAGTGTAAATGGGTTGTTACTCTATGCTGAGTGTGTATCGAAGAATTAAAACCTTGTCTTCAGAAACGCACTCACTAACGCCAGCCCATTCTTAGTTCACGGCTGCACGTAAGCCCTCCACATAGATAAAAAACACGCTATTATTTTACATAAAAGTTTCTGTAACCTGCGTGTTACAGAAACTTTTATGTAAAATAATATTCTACAAAATTTTTGAAATCTGTTTTTACTTTTAGGTATAGGTTTAAATTTTTGTCGTTTAAAATGGACTAAGGAATATTACAAGTTTCAGGATCTTTTACCCTATTTTTCCATCCTTTTAGGTGAATTTTCTTTTGAAGCTATGTTATACTTAATGTTACGTGCCATAATTAATGCCTGATACGTAGCAAGTAGTAATTCTCGCCATCTAGCATCGAATAGCAGAACTAGGAGAGCTTTCTAGAAAATTCCATACTAGAACTTTCTACTTCTGATCAGTCGGGACCGGTATATACTCGAAAATTCTAGATGTTTCAGTAGAAGAGGCTCTATATGAGGCCAGTAGGGACCGTGACCGAGTCAGTATTGAATTGGAAACACAAGCGAATACTTTTAAAGCGACATAACTGCGAACTAAAGTGATCATTGTAATTAATAATTAGTGTGTTTTAAGCTGTAGTAGGTGTTCGGTATTAAGTGTCAATTTTGGTAATTCGATCGGCAGTTTTTATTGTCACAAAAGCCAAACTTGTAACATTATTATAGACCAATGCTTGACTACAATCCCTAATAATAATATTATAATTATTGTAATAAAAAGAAGAATCATTAAATTTGGTTTAGCCGTTTCCGAGAAATCAGTCAGCAAACGTAAAAAAACATACGTTTTTTAATTTGATACTAGGCTGCACTAAAAGTATCGGGAATGGAATATTTCCACTGTTCCTGTCATATTAAAATCTTTTTAATTGAAAACTCCTTGGTTTTAAAAAATCGAATACTATTTATTTATTTAAAAAAAAGATTCTCGGTCTTGTCACAAGGTTTTGTCAAACTTGTATAGTCGTTGAGAAAATAGAATTGACTCGAGAATATTCAAGAGCGATGATTTATTATGACTTTCGAAGTAGTTTAACACAAAAACAGTGTATTGACCGGATGATTTCTGCATTTGGTGATGAAGCCCCATCCAAAGCCATAATTTATCGCTGGTTTTCTGAATTTCAACGTGGACGTGTCAAGCTCAGTGATGATCCCCGTCAAGGTCGTCCAAAAACTGCAGTCACCCACGAAAACGTTGATGCTGTGCGTAAGCTGATTAAGGAAGGTCGACATGTGACATACCGCGAAATTCAGGCAATTATAGACATTGGCATGAGTTAAATACAAATAATCTTGCATGAACAATTAGGTGTAAAAAAGTTGATTTCCCGATGGATACCGCATTCGCTCTGTGAAGAGCAAAAAGCGGCTCGCGTTACTTGGTGCGTCAGAACTCTCGAAAGATTCCACGCAGGATCCTCAAATGCTGTATACAACATCGTATCAGGTGACGAATTCTGGATATACGCGTACGAACCCGAAACAAAAAACTAGTCACGAGTTTGGGTGTTCGAAAATGAGTTAAAGCCAACAAAAATTGTTCGTTCATGGAGTGTTGCAAAAAAAATGGTGGCCACGTTTGTCTCCAAAACCGGCCATGTTACGACTATTCCTCTTCAGGGACAAAGAACGGTTAATGCAGAATGGTATGCTAGCATTTGTCTGCCACAGGTCGTTTCTGAACTCCGTAAAGAAAACTGCAACCGCCGCATCATCCTCCATCACGACAATGCGAGTTCTCACACCGCACACAGAACAAAAAGAGTTTTTAGAGCGATAAAACATAGAATTATTAGACCATCCGCTGTACAGCCCCGACCTAAGCCCTAATGATTTCTATACTTTCCCTAAAATAAAGAATAAATTGCGTGGACAGAGGTATTTTCATCACCTGAAGGAGCTGCGGACGCCTACAAAACGACCATTTTGGAGACCCCAACTTCCGAATGGAATGGTTGCTTCAATGATTGGTTACATCGTATGGAAAAATGTGTCAAATTTCGCGGAGAATACTTCGAAAAGCAATAAATACATTTTTAAATAGTAATGTTGTGTCACTTCCTTGATTCCCGAAATTTTCAGTGCCCTCGTAAGGTAAGTAAATTGGTTATGTATCATTATCATAGTAAAGAAAAAAATGTTGATCGTTTAAACGCAGTCGAGTATTATTATTTACTTTA
The DNA here is from genome assembly GCA_907164705.1 of Parnassius apollo. Lineage (NCBI taxonomy): Eukaryota > Metazoa > Arthropoda > Insecta > Lepidoptera > Papilionidae > Parnassius > Parnassius apollo. Next base: position 8,006,141 of record CAJQZP010001060.1, on the reverse strand, counting down.
AAGTTTTTTTTACGTAGGCGAGTATTTTTAATTAATTTAAACTTTTTTACGCAGGTGAGTATTTTCAATTATATTATTTTTTAAGGTATTCGAGTATTTTTAGAATTACACAATACAGAGACAATGCAACACCAACTCATTATACATATGATATATTGATCAAATCTTCATACCGTATTTAACTGTTTCCTCCTCTAACACTTTCCTTTCTTTCAAAAAACTACACAAATTGCACAAAAACAAACATCCAGATTCGGAACAATCACTCATAGGCCATACAAATATTAGTTCCGAGCGCGATTCGAACCCTCAGTCCTCAGCACCGCAATCCAATACTAAGCGTTTGCGTCACGGAACACTAGTTTTAGAATAAAAATATCTAAAGAGAAATTTTGACCGTGAAGTGGCGGTGTAAGAATATCTACTAACCCAAATCGTACCACGGGTGTTATAAGAGGCGACATAAGGAAACTGACATAGAAGATCGTCAGCGGCATCTTACTGATAACAACTCAGTATAATAAAAAAAGGGTTTGCAATCGCAATTTTTGTGAAAAAACCTGGGTTTACGTATGTATGTACTAAACGCCTTCCGGATATACTCTTAAACATGTTGAGCGATCTAATGCAAAGTAAATGTAAAAAAATTAACACGCCTTTATCGATAATCTCAGAGTTTATTATCTTATTGAAGGTCTTTTTGACATTCAGCTATACATCAGTTTACGATCAACGCTTGCCCTGACTATTGGCATATTTTACGTCGACCGCACATAAAACATAGCGGTGTGTTGTATACTTTCATATATTATAACCGTCACGATAACCCTTAGAGTCTTTATTGAATTTCAATAAAATTAAGCTACTTTTGCAGTCCGACCATATGCTTAATGGATAAGTGTAAGCGTAAATAAAATAACAGGCGTTTAAGTTAACTGCTGGGCACAGTCCTGCTCTCAACAGGATAATCCATTTGAACCGATTTCATAATACATCCTCGAATATTTTAGGGTTCACTGTACTGAAACGGGGCCCTGTTAATATCATCAGCTATTTTTTCTTACTCTTCAGAGGTGATAACGCATCTGCATTTTAATTCTTAATCGAGGATAAAAGTAGGCTTCAGCAACCACTTACCATCAGGTATAGTGTGTGATGGTTTGTCACCCTTATTTTTTTTTTATAGGATAGGGTGACAATCGAGCACACAGTCCACCTGATGGTAAGTGGTTGCTGTGGCCCATAGACATCTACATGTATCCTCGATTACGAATCAAAATGCAGATGTGTTGTCACCCGTGAGGACTAAGATGGAATGCCTCGTTTCCAGTAAAATGGGTCGCCGGTTCTCTACACTCACCATACGAAATACAGCAGCATTAAGCTACTATTTCACGTTGGTATTCTGTGAGAACGTGGTCCTACCCCGGTCGAGCCGACCCATTCGTGCTACAACTATACATCTAATATAACTGCAGCATGGCTCTACCACGTATAAAAAATTAAAAATTTATTAAAAAAATACGGTTGACCCTACAGGCCATCCCTGCAACTTCCCGCTAATTTCAAATGCAAATCTCTTCAAATTTCACAATAGGTTCAGGATAGAATTGTTTTTTAAGAAAAAAAAATCGAGTTATTTAGAAAAAAACTTTTTCGAGATTTCTTTCGACAACGATATTTTTCGAAAGAATCAACCGATTTCATTTTTTGAGTAAATAGAAGAGCTGATTAGACCATAAAATTAATCAAAACAAGGGTTTCCAAGTAATTAAAAAGAAAACTGTTTTCGAAAATTAGAAAAGCTTGAATTTTTAAGGTTTTTTTCAGAATCTACCATGACGATGCGGTCTAAATCGGAATGTCTAATGCGGAATCTAGTTTCAGTAACGCCCTTTCAGATGCCACAAACCGCTTTTAGATCGGACACTCCGTTACAAAGTTATGACATACATCATACACACACACACACACACACACACACACACACACACTCGATTTTCAAAAATCGAAGTGAAAACAATACCTTTCCGATATTTTGGAAATCATAGGGGAAGTTAAAAATACTGTATTGCCAAACGAAAATACCGACCAACTGATGGTAAGTGACTACACAAGTCCATGGACACCTGCTGTGAACTCGCAAAGGGAAAAAACTCTTCATTGTACTCGTAATTGTTGCAATGTAACATCTCACTGAATGCCAGCGTAAAACAGGAGCCTAATGTTGCCGTGTATCGTATGGTGAGTGAAGAGTACTTACCCTCTTTTTAATTTTTAAGTGGAAGAACCTTTTTACTGGGTACGAGGCATTTCATGTTAATTTTTGTTAAAGATCGGTGAATCGTAATGCATGTTATCTCTATTGCTTAAAAGGGTTTATCAATTTTTGATCTCAATACTAACAATTTCGAATTTGAAATTTGTAATTGTTCGCCGGCTGAGAACGGAGGAAGGTTTTTAAGTGGTAGGGTATTAACGGAGGGGTCGGGAAGGCTAGTACTTCTAAGTGCTCGTTTTTCCTGGCCCCATGGCCTTTGTGCATGGGACGCGGGGGGCGTCTGTTGCACAGACGTAATTGGAGGCCGTGGAGGAAGGCGCGCCATGTGTTCTGGTGCGCCTTACCTAGAAGGAGAACGGGGAGGAATTTTCCTCTCCCGAGGAGGTGCTGCCATGGGGCGGCAGGCGCTAGTAGGGCCGCGGATGTGTGCGAAAGCGTTCCCGTAGCCCTGCCAATATGCGACAAAGGTGGAACACCATGGGGTTTTAGTCGGTGCGAGTCCGACATAACCCGTCCTTGCCCCCGCGAGGCGGGTATGCGTAGGCATTTCCCCATGTAACAAAAAAAAAAAAAAAAAAAAAAAAAAAAGGGTATTAATGGAAATTCACAACTTACTACACAGCCCATTACAAATAGTCTGCTGAACGTAAGCCTCCCACATAGATTCCATAGGCCACCTGTATTCTTCGACTATCTGCATATTTCACAAGGTCGTTATTCCATCTAGTGGGTTTTGCCCAACACTGTACTTTCTAGTACGAGGCTGTTACTCGTACTCGTACCGTATACGTATATCATCATCTCATGGGTGTCGTAAGAGGCGATAGAGAAACAAATCGGAAGATGGGCAGCAGCGTCTTCCTGATATCGCCTTAAAAAAAACTGCGATTGCCAACCCGCTTGCCAAGCGGCAACTATGGCAAAATCCCCCCTATGCAGCAATCTACAGGGTCGAGTTTTGTTGAGCAGTGGGCTTCAATAGACTGTAACGGTAACGATATGACCCGAACTGGAGACCTCTTTGTACTGGTAATGAGGCATGTAACTTGTAATTTTAGTTTTTAGGGGTGACAAAGCATCTGCTTGATGGTTGTGATGATTCTTAGAGAAGAGATGTAGATGTCTATTTGAAAAAATAAAAATTGGCAAATCAGAAATTGAAAAGGTGCTAGTTCAAATTCGATAAGATGCTGCGGGCCATACCTGTGCCATACCATCTACACCATCTATCCTCGATGAGGAATATGATGGAAATCCTTTGTCTTCAGTAAAAAGAGTCTACGGTCCAAGTCAATTATCATAGGAAATTCAGAACATATTTTACACGGGTATTCTGTGAGATCGTGGTCCTTTCCCGATCGAGTCGTAGGTATGTAAGCTCGTTTATTACTCGCTTCTTATTATAAAAATGATGATGATAATTGTGATAATACACCATGTAGCTAAGATTTTATCTTTGTTACCGTAAAGGGTATATCGAGTTTAAGCATTTGAGTTTGGCGTGGACTATACCCGACAGCGGACTGACTTACTCAAACAATAGACCAGACCATAAAGTAACAAAATTTCTTACTTTTCTTAACTCAGCTTACTATACTGACTGCATGAAACGAGCTGATGAATTCACCAGTACTCGCAATAATTCTGTCACAGCTTACAAATGGTTTCATTTTCTTTGAACTTTAGAGTATATAAACTTACACACACACATAAATTATAGTGGAGCATTACGTATACATTAATCAAATTTTCAGCAAATGTTCCCATAATTCAGACGATTTGAAATAAGGATGAGAATATCTATTCGACTGTATGTTACGCGATAATGTTATAAATTGTGAACTGATTTTAATGTTTCTTTTTTTATCATATACTAGCGCTCTGCTCCGATTTCGCAATGGTGATTTCTGGATCTGGACAACAACGCCACCTACAGTGTCCAATTGTGAATCTAAACCATCAAGTGACTCACTGAACACACAAAAAAAAATCCTCAAAATCAGTCGATACATTTTCGAGTTTTAACACAACTGGACAGCAATTGATTTTTATATATAGAGGTCAGGGGTACTACCACATAAATTAGGAGGATAAATTCCATTTCTTAAAGTTACAGCTTTTATACGTCCCACTGCTGGGGCACAGGCATCCTCTCATTTCTGAGAGGATTTTAGGGCAAGTAAGCGTCCGCCGCTCTGCTTCAATGCGTGATGGCGAACTTCTCATGTCTTTGAAATGTTTTTTTCTTTTTTCTCATACGTACAGGTTTCCTCACGATGTTGTCCTTTATCGTCGAGCAGATGGTAAATCAGCACTTAAAATCTCAATTAACAATTTCATTGGTGCCGGCGGGGATTGAACCCGGGTTGCTAGTGTACTTTGAATTTACAGCGAGCACTAATCATCTGAGCTACCACGGCTCTAGTTGTTACCTTGAGCTTCTGATATTCCTTAGACAAAAGAGCAGAAAATTCAAGTATTATTAAAGCATAGACTGGCGATGTAATAATAACGCTCCCATCTTATGGAATTACTGAACATCAATTGTGTATTCAGCAGTTCCATCAGCATAGAGTTGGAGACGGATAAGTGTGCGGTCCTCGAAGTTGCAAAGGGAAGGGTTGCTAACTCAGTGGGCATAGAGTTATCTATGCTCGTTAATTTAAAGACCCTTTCCGAGACTGAAACATATCGATACCTGGGTATGTCACAGAACATCGGTATCGATGAAGCGGGTATGAAACTTTCAGTTTGCGACGTGTTTTATGCACACTTGACCAGTGCTTAACACGCATATGACGTTTGGATTATGCCTGTCCTCATGTATACTTTTGGCATATTCAGGGACTATTCTTGCGAACAAGCCTGATATTGTGCTGATGATCGGCCGTCAACTTCCATATGACGAGAACGAAATGAAAGCCGAATCAGACGAGAAAACAAAATATCTGGACCTGGTTCACGAGGTGACAGACATGTGGTGTGCTCTGCCGACTGAAATTATTCCTGTAGTCGTCTCGGCGAATGGGTTAATCCCGGTCGTGGGTCATTGGGCGCTCAATGCGTTTCGTCTGCCGGTTTCTTTCCCTTTCTCCCTAACCTTCGGCCGTCTGGTTTCCCCTGCCGAGGGCTTCCATCTGGTTGGCTTTTATTTATTTATGTATTATTTATTTATTTATGTTAGTATATCAAATATATATTTATGTATATTTATTATTTCCTTTTATATATTTATTCAGCCCAAGCAGATAATAATACTCTATGAAAACATAATAATAATAATATCCTCCAGACCGAATTTCGGTCACGGCGGCCTGTCTCAACGGAGGCTAGCCATCGGCGCAGGACAAGATTATAATGCCCAAGTGTATGCGCAAGCACAGGTGCACTCTCTATTCCCTCACTCTCTTAGTCCGATGGAATGGTAAACCGACACAATCAGAGAGAGATCAGGTGCAGGACCAACGGCTTTACGTGCTTCCCGAGCCACGGGGTGAGACACCTCCAACTTCCTGACTCCGGGCAGCTACTGAGAAGTTCTTGACGGAAACTCGGTAATAGATTTTTCGGCGACCCGGGCTTGGGCTCTAAGCGATAGCATGGTCACCTACGGTGAAACAGAAGGATTTAAAATGTTTTCATACAAAATCTTTCTATTAATTTCTCAACGGAAGGATAAGATAATACACCAGTAAATCGTTGAAAATAGTAAGTAATTTAAATACCTACATAGTTGTCTAAAACATTTAATATGTGAATAATTAAAACTAACACCTCGTTGAAGGAAACACAAGTTTCCTCGTACTCCCGTAAAGTAAGTTGCAGTCCTTGCTTGATTTTGAAATGGGACAGCCGAAGCAGTAATATTAGTTCCAGTTAAATTACGAAACATATTTCCCTATAGCGTAATAGCTAATAGCTCCGATCACGAGGCCACGTGTTATTATATTTAGTTTCAAAGAAGACCGCAAGCGATCCTTGAGCGTTATAAACTAATTTTCGCCCGCGGCTGGAAGCTTCTGTTAGAAGCGAGTTATTTCATCGATACGCTCGTTGGTAAATTATTTATCGACAATCTTGTTATACCCTGTCGTGCTTACCATCCATGGAATGCACATTTTTGAAACTAGTTTTAGAACACTAATATCTAAGGAGTTTATCCCTACTTATATACAAAATAAATTGTGACCTTGTAGTGGGGGTGTAAGAATATCCGCTACCCCATAGTCTGCCGCGGGTGTCGTAAGAGGTAACAGTGGGAAACAAAATATGAGATGGACATTAGCGTCTTTCCATTAACAACTAAAAAGAAAAATTAAACTGGTTGTCCCTACGAGGCAATCTATTGGGGAAGCGTATGTCCAGCAGTGGACTTTTGATGGGATATAACAGACATCTACATCTATTCTCGATTAAGGATCAAATTGCAGATGCGTTATCATACATGAGGACTAAGATGGAATGCCCTGTTTTCCAGTAAAAAGGGTCTCCGGTGCTCTACATTTACTATAAAACACAGCAGCATAAAGCTGGTATTTTGCGCCGGTATTCTGTAAGAGCGTTTCCTACCCTTGTCAATTCGATCCATCCGTGCTACAACCATATAGCTGCAGCACGGCTCTACCAAACAAAAACACTTGCCATATTACTTTTTAATAGAAATAATTGCAAAATTTCTTTGGTTTTAGAGTTATTCATGAAGAAAGAGGATTATCTACGATTCTAAAATGTTTAATATTGTCTTTAAATTTTATATGTACCCTACATGGTAATGTTAACATTATTTTTATTTCGCTGTGCACGGTGAACGTAGAATATTGAAATTGTTTTTGATAGAATGTTGAACTTTGCGTCATTCTCAAATACTATGTAACAATACTACTTTCAAAATTAAATATTTTATATATTTCACAGGATGTTAGAGTTGTGTTTAACGGATAATAATTTATATTCTACCAAATCATAATATATATACTTCGTTTATAAAGCTGACCTTATAAAAATTGGTGTATAGCTTTTAAAGTATTTAATTAAAATGTTAATGACAGACCAAATATCGGTCAAAGCGGCCAGTATCAATGGAGACTAGCCGACTGCGCAGAACATAATTACAGTGCACGAATGGGTGTGTAGGCACAGATACAGAGTGCATTTGTTGTTGTTACTATTTCTTTACTCTCGTAATACGATGGAACATTAATCTGACATGCTTGTAGAGAAATTAGACACAGCAGCAACGGTTTTACGAACTTTCCGAGACGCGACCAATATATAAAAAATAATGATTAATTAAATAAATGATTGTTTAACCAGCAATCGCGTTTACGACCACCACATCTACGAAGAATCATTTTATATGTTAATGTGTTTCCGTGAATGAAACGATTTATTTGTACAGGCTAAGTGCACTCGTGATACGCTAAGTAATTTAATGGGTAGTTATTTCAGTCTACTTTAGTTTAGAACCATGACAAATTTCAAGTTCTTCAAATTAGGTAAGGCACTGGTTGTTGCACGCATTCTTAGCAAATCATTATTTCCATTTTTAATAAATAATGATTTATTCACAACATAAATGCAACGTTGTAACGCAAAAATAATATAACCCACAAAAAGTTACTTTTGAGTTGACGTTTTAAGTTTGCATCGATTTAAGTGGTAATGGCTGGCGAACTGGATCCATTTTTTTGTACCTACTGAGATTTTTGATATTTAAAATATAACTGTATTAAAGTAGTATACGCTAATGTTTTTTTATGAACGATTATCTCATTTTTTACCTAATGTGAGTTGGATCCATTTCGTGTAACTACGTACAATTTTAAAGGTGTGTATTAATTGCAATAAATAAAACGTTCCTTGGTCAATATCTTTGTAGATACGACAAAGGTTTCACCTTCATTCAATGAAAACAAGTATTTTAAAGATATATTTTTTTTTCAATAAATGAAAGAAAATCCTTCACATAATTAGAAACAGAAGATCCTGAATAAATTGAAAGTTAACTTAAATTGTTTTTCATTACTCAACCTTAGCATAGGTGTGGAAAACTAATCAATCTTTATTCGCTTTTCTCATCAGCTTATACGACCAATCATTGAAAATATGAAATCAAACTCTGTGCAAATTGGACGCTAACTTCGAGAATGATGGGGATTTTAATAAAAAAATGTCTCGAATTTACGCTAAAATTAATTTAATTTATTTATATAAAATTGATTTTATGGACTTTGTAACGTTTAACTTAAACCAACAAAGTGTGAGAATATCCACTATCCCATATCGCCTGTTGGATCTTTTAAGAAGCGACAGAGGAAAACAAGCCTAATAACAGGGCTACCAAGCAAGATGAGCAGCAGCGTTTTCCTAATAACACTGGAAAAATAAAATTCCTGGCGTGTCAAGTGTTTTACAGCACCAATAGTCACGGTTGATCCCTATTAAATTTACTTTGCTTGTGTGATGTTACATTTTCACTCGATTGCTTTTTATCTGCCGGTAAATGTCCTGAACACAACAGTCTTTCCCTCTCTCTTCAAGGGAGGGTTTACCTTAACCGTCATGCAGGTTGGTGATCGGTCACAGTACCAGACAGCTGACAACTTTGAGGCGGCTGCTCGTCACGGGTCTGGACATTTGAAAGCCATGAAGTTTTCTGGAATTTTCCATAGTCATCTCTTAAGACACCGCCGGGACGTAATGTGGTGCCGGTGTATTCTAAAATTAAGGAAATATTTTTGGCTTGTATACATGTGCCTACGTATGTATACCGTCACTGTTACAGTCTATTAAAGTCCACTGCTGAACATAGACCTCCCCCACAGATTGCATCGTAAAACAAGTATTTGGTGAGTGTTTCATTACTTTAAAATTTTGGGAAATCCTGGGTTAAAGAGAGATATATGCCATAGTTGCCACGCTTAGGAAGTATGTTGGCTACCACACTTTTTTAATTTTCATTTGTTTGCCTTTGTCACCTTTTATAACACCCACGAGATGATATGGGGTAGAAGATATTTTCAAACTGCCGCTACACGTATGTATAATGTATGTATATATTTAAAATTTATATAATTGTAAATCTTACAGCCAAAATTTATTATTATCATAATTGCACAGGTAACAAGAGTTATATGTAGATAGCGTACATTAAATATGGTGGATATAAAGTATCGAATAATGTCCAGAAATGTATTGTTATTGACAAACAATAAGAAAGATGGAAGTAACTGAAACATTAAATATGTTTCCGGTACGAAAAGTTCTGTTATTATCACTGAAAGATGCGAGGAAAAATCGTTAGCGAAAAGATTTTAGGTTTGTTAAAAGCGGTCGAATAGACACTGACTTTGTTAGTGGATGGAAACACAGAGAACTTTATGAACTTAAAGCGTTGAACGTTACGTGTCACAGGTACTAGGTTATTTTCATGATTTACAATAAACTGCGACACGTACAGGATCGTCTTTGTCACTACATCAGATTTGATAGACCACAAATTCTCGCTATAGAACACCGATTCCTTTCGAGAATGTTTTGCAAAGCTATTGGAATCAAAAAACATCCTAATTTCAATAGAGAAGATGGCTGGGTGCTATCATCTGCTTGGGATACTATAATTAATAAAATTAAATCCCAACCCAAGCATACAAATGCAAGACTTCAAGATACTATAAGTTCATATTGTGTAGATCGGAACAAAAATTAATAATTTTAATCTATGGATAACTTTGGTTAACTATGACGTCTGGACCTTGAACAACTCAGTCTCCTCCGTGACCAATGACAATGGGTGCTGTAAAGTGCTCGAAACGTTGGGAATATAAAAAAGTTATTAATATACGCAATAAAATCCGTAAAAATTAGTTTTATTTAAATGTGTGGTGTTTAAAATATTAAAAAATGTGAAATGATGGCATTTTATGTTTCGTTGTGTTGTTGATATTATGTCAAAATAGGTACGATATGTCAGCTAAGCTTCCACTGCTATGCTGCATAGCCGTGGCGAAGGTACAATTATTATTGGGTGTATTTAATATATCTGAGTTTTCAGTAACAGTTCCTTAAGTTTAATTTTTAAGGATATGAAAATATTAATACAAATTAATCAAAAGAGATATAAGGTTTTTTTATGAATTTACCGAGTACCGTTAATTTTTTCCCCTGGGTTAACATTTTTGCTTCTAGCTTTAAATGGTGCAATAATGAAGGAGGTTTTTATATTTCCTGGTATTATTGAATAGTTAACAAATCTAATAATAGCATTAAATCAACATCGACAGCTATCGGCAACAAGGAAAACTCAATTCAAAAATCGAAAAGACGGACATTTTCCTTACGACATTTCAAAATTAAAAATTTAATTTAAAAAAATCTTTATTATAAAATCAAAAAGTAATTGTAAACAATAGATCTTGAGCAATCCAAAAATGAAAAAAAAAAAATATTTCATCGATGCGCTCGTTGGTAAATTATTTATCGACAATCTTGTTATACCCTGTCGTGCTTGCCATCCATGGAATGCACATTTTTAAAACTTGCTTTAGAACACTAATATCTGAAGAGAAATTCCTCGGGTCAGGCTCACCATCAGGTGACCCGCATACTCGTTTATCCCTACTTATATACAAAATAAATTGTGACCTTGTAGTGGGGGTGTAAGAATATCTGCTACCCCATAGTCTGCCGCGGGTGTCGTACGAGGCAACAGTGGGAAACAAACTATGAAATTGACAGCAGCATCTTCCTAATAACAACTAAAAAGAAAAAGGAAACTGGTTGTCAATCTTTCTGCCTATCCTGACACTGGTAAATATCCCCCTACGAGGCATTATATTGGGGAAGCGTATGTCCAGCAGTGGACTTTTGATGGGATATAACAGACATCTACATCTATTCTCGATTAAGGATCAAATTGCCGATGCGTTATCATACCTGAGGACTAAGATGGAATGCCTTGTTTTCCAGTAAAAAGGGTCTCCGGTGCTCTACACTGACCATAAAACACAACGGCATAAAGCTGCTATTTTGCGCTAGTATTCTGTAAGAGAGTTTCCTACCTTTGTCGAGCTGATCCATCCGTGCTATAACTATACAATATGTAACAGAAACCCTGTGGTTCCCGGTAAGTGTGTTATCAGAATCAGTATTCAAGCGATATAGAAATATATTTTTCAAAAAAAAAAACATTTAAAAAAATTATTTTAATGAAAAAAATTTTAATCCGGGGTCTTTGACAATCCTCTTACTCCTCGGCCAATGCAGAGATAATAAAACCACATACAATTTGCAAATTAATTTTTTTCATTAAATTTTTTAAGTGTGTTTTTTTTTTTGAAAATAAATTATTTCTATGTGCTTGAATACTGATTCTGATAACGCAGTTAACGGGAACCACAGCGTTTTTGTTACATGTACAACATGTACATGTTGTACATGTAACAAAAACTGCACCATGGCTATACCAAACAAAAACACTTGTTAATAGCAAAATTTCTTTGGTTTTAGAGTTATTCACGAAGAAAGAGATCATATCTACGATTCTGAAATATTTAATACTGTCTTTAAATTTTATATGTACCCTACATGGTAATGTTAACATTATTTTTATTTGGCTGTGCACGGTGAATGTAGACTATTAAAATTGTTTTTGTTAGAATATTGAACTATGTGTCATTCTCGAATACTACGTAACAATACTACTTTAAAATTGAAATCATTTATATATTTCACGTGATGTTAGAGTCGTGTTTAATGGAAAATAATTTAAATTCTACTAAATCATATATATATATATATATATATATATATATATAAATGCGCAGCCACTCATTACGCTGCGGGGAGGTATTGTAGTAAGTTGTTACCGAGTTCTTCATTAATGTTAGAGTTTGTTATTATATACATGTTTATTATTTGCTACTACTAGCTCACTGTTTGAATGGATACTAGGACTAAGGAAGGCATTCAAACCGCTTTTACCTAAAACCGGTTTGGATGCCTAATTTTTCAATTTTTCACTACCTCTCAATGGCATACCACGGTTACCAATATTTTTATATTGTTACGTTTACATGATAACTGCGGACGTGATAAAGTTGTACACGGGTACTCTTTACGTCGCGCTGCGGACGGGGTGGTGATAAACTCCTGTTCGGCCAGCCCGTGCCCAATTTAATCGCACAATATTTATTTGATATTTCATTTTAAAATGATATATACTATTTTATTGCTTTTATTACTCACTCACGTATTTACTGGTGAACACATAGCCAGAATTATAATTGAAATTGCTTCAATTACATTCGAATGAAACTGCTTTTTCCCTTAGTGGACGTACCTAAAATTGTAGATTTTGAGGGAACTTTGCGATCTTTTTCTATCGAGCCAAAATGTGTCAATCGTGTTTTGGCTACCATAATTCACTAATAAAAATCTTTAACTTTCATAATAAATTAAAAAAATATATGAATTCGTAGGTTTTAATGACAACGTTTTGAGTTTGTATCGATCAAACTGATTACATATTTGGTATCTACTGCGGTTTCTGATAAAGTTAAAATATAACTCTATTAAAGTAATATCCGCTATGGTCTTTTTAATGAACGATTTTATCTCATATTTTACCTACTGCGAGTTGCATCCTTTTCGTTTAACTACGTACAATGTATAAGTGTGTTTGCGATAAATAACACGTAATAATACCTTTAAATGAGCAATTCTAGTATGTATATAATAGGAATCTTGGAAACGGCTCCAACGATTTTCATAAAATTTAGTGTCCAGGGCGTTTCGGGGGCAATAAATCGATCTAGCTAGGATTCATTTTTAGAAAATGTCGTCTTATCCGTGTTTTCAGGCAATGAAAAACTGCTACAATGTCGTTAGAATAAGAAGGTAAATTTTGACAATGTGTTAACGATTATAGTAGCTCAAATGGGATATCTGGTAGTATCGAAGTCGTGGTACCCTGGTTCGAGTCCTGTTTTTGATCTGACTTTTTTTTTCCTTTTTTTCAAGTTCCCTTTTTTGAGAAAATCTATTATTTCGAGCCCTTTTTAATTTTTTTTAAACACGAAAATTTAAATTAAACTAATTGCACGCATGATTTTTTATCAAATAACCAGTTAATTTTTTTCTATTATGTCGGTAAGATCAAAAAATATTTGTTCATACTTCATCAGTATGTAATTTGTATCTAAATATAAATTCCAAGACACGATTTCAAAAAAAATACCGAGCAAAGCTCGGTTACCCAGGTACTAACACGTAATTTGGTCATATTTTTGTATATACACATTTAATGTATATTACATTATACACATTTGGGTATATACGTTAAAGGCTTCACCTTCACTCAAATAAAACAAGTCATTTAAACATATTTGTTTTCAATAAATGAAAGAAAATCTTTCACATATTTAAGTACAGTAGGTCCTGAATAAATTTACATAAGGTTAACTTAGATTGTTTTTCAATACTCAACCTTAGCATAAGTTTGAAAAACTAATCAATCTTTATTCGCTTTTCTCATCAGCTATTAAATCGGACGCTAACATCGAGAACTATACATGATGGGGATTTTAATAAAAATGTCTCAAATTTACGTAAATTCTTCATTTTATATAAAATTACTTTTATGGATTTTATAATATTTATCTTAAGCTTATTTTTAATTCCAAAGTGAGAGAATATCCACTATCCCACATCGCCTGTGGGATGTTGTAAGAAGCGACAGAGTAAAACAAGCCTAATAATAAGTCTAACAAGCAAGATGAGCAGCAGCATTTTCCTAATAACAACTGGATAAATAAAATTCCTGGCATATCAAGTGTTTACAAGACCAATAGTCATGGTTGATCCCCATTAAATTTACTTTACTTGTGTGATGTTACATTTCCACTCGATTGCTTTTTATCTGCCGGTAAAAGTCCTGAACACAAAAGCCTTTCCCTCTCTCTTCAAGGGATGGTTTGCATTAACCGTCATGCAGGTTGGTGGTCGGTCACAGTAACAGACAGCTGACGACTTCGAGACTGCTGCTCGTCACGGGTCATTTGAAAGCCGTGAAGTTTACTGGAATTTTCCATAGTCATCTCTTATGACACCGCCGGAACGTTATGTGGTGCCAGTGTAGTCTAAAATTAAGGAAATATTTTTGCTTTGTATACATGTGTTCACGCATGTATACCGTTAACATTACAGCCTATTAAAGTCCACTGCTGAACATAGGCCTCCCCCACAGATTGCATCGTAAAACATGGATTTGGTGAGTGTTTCATTACCTTAAAAGATTGGGATATCCTGGGTTAAAGACAGATATGTGCCATAGTTGCCACGCTTTGCAAACATGTTGGCTACCACACTTTTTTAATTTTCTGTCATTATTAGGAAGACACTGCTACCGATTTCCTGATTTGTTTCCCTCTTTCGCCTTTTACAACACCCACGAGATGATATGGGGTAGTGGATATTTTCACACCGTCACTACACGTATGTAATTGTAAATCTTATAGCCAAATTTTATTATTGTCAAAATTGCGCAGGTAACATGAAGAAAAGTTAGTGAACAATAAATATGGTGGATATAAAGTATCGAAATATGTCCAGAAATATATTGTTATTGACAAACAATAAGAAAATAGGAAGTAACTGAAATATTAATTATGTTTCCGGTACGTAAAATTCTGTTATTATCACTGAAGGAAGCGAGGAAAAATCGTTAGCGAAAAGATTTTAGGTTTGTTAAAAGCGGTCGAATAGACGCTGACTTCGTTAGTGGATGGAAATACAGAGAACTTTATGAACTTAAAGCGTTGAACGTTATGTGTCACAGGTACAAGGTAATTTTCATCATTTACAATAAATTGCGATACGTACAGGATCGTCCCTGTCACTACATCAGATTTGATAGACCACAAATTCTCGCTATAGAACACCGATTCCTTTCGAGAATGTTTTGCAAAGCTATTGGAATCAAAAAGCATCCTAATTTCAATAGAGAAGATGGCTGGGTGCTATCATCTGCTTGGGATACTCTAATTAATAAAATTAAATCCCAACCCAAGCATACAAATGCAAGACTTCAAGATACTATAAGTTCATATTGTGTAGCTCGGAACAAAAATTAATAATTTTAATCTTTGGGTAACTTTGGTTAACTATGACATCTGGACCTTGAACAACTCAGTCTCCTCCGTGACCAATGATCATGGGTGCTGTAAAGTTCTCGAAACGTTGGGAATAATAACTATAATATAATATATTATAGTTATTATTCCCAATATAAAATAATAACTAGTTTTATTTAAATGTGTGGTGTTTAAAATATTAAAAAATGTGAAATGATGGAATTTTATGTTTCGTTGTGTTGTTGATATTATGTCAAAATAAGTACGATCTTTCAGCTAAGCTTCCACTGCTACGCTGCATAGCTGACGTAGCTGACAGCTACGTAGCGTAGAAGTGTAGACGTGGAGAAGGTACAATTATTATTGGGTGTATTTAATATATCTGAGTTTTCAGTAAATTAATAAGAAATTTAACAACACTAGATACATGTTACACAATGCGATAGTATATGGTTAGGTTTTGTAATAAGTATGATCTGTCAGGTAAGCTTCCACTACTACGCTGCATAGCCGACGTAGCTGACAGCTACGTAGCGTAGAAGTGTAGACGTGGCGAAGGTACAATTACTATTAGGTGTATTTAATATCTCTGACTTTTCAGTAAACTAATATGAAATTTAACATCACTAGATATATGTTACAAAATGCGATAGTATATGATTAGGGTTTGTAAAATAAAGTTATCAATTACTAAAAATAACTAAAATAATTTTGTCTGTCAAAAATATATGGGTTTTTGCCCGATTAAGATAAGAAATAATTCCTTAAGTTTAATTTTTAAAGATTTGAAAATATTAATATAAATTAATCAAAAGAGATATAAGATTTTTTTATGAATTTACCGAGAATCATTAATTTTTTCCCCTGGATTGACATTTTTGCTTCTAGCTTGAAATGGTGCAATAATGAAGGAGGTTTTTTTTTATTTCCTGGTATTATTGAGTAGTTAGGGAATCTAATAATAGCATTAACTCGACATCGACAGCAATCGGCAACAATGAAAACTCAATTCGAAAATCGAAAAGACGGAAATTTTCCTTACGACATTTTAAAATTAAAAATTTAATTTAAAAAATCTTTATTATAAAATCAAAAAGTAATTGTGAACAAGAGATCTTGAGCAATCCAAAAATTCTTTTATATTTCCTTGAAGAAAATATTTTAAAATGAACTTCCATGTTGATAATCTTATTAACATGAAATTATCGAAGTGCAAAGTGTGGGTGTAATTTTATATACCTGAAACTCATTAGGTATTAATTCTTTACTGTTATATTGGATAGCACTACCTTCTCAAAATATGAAATTATCAAAACGGTTTCAGTAATAAGACTTTTGTCTGAGCCGTGGTTGCTCAGATGTTTAACGCTCGCTGTAAATATAACAGAAAGCGACTAACCTGGGTTCGATCACCGCCGGCACCAATGAAATTGTTAATTGCAATTTTAAGTGCTGATTTATCACGTGCTTGGCGGTGAAGGAAAATATCGTGAGGAAACCTGCATGTCTGTGGATAAGAAAAAAAATAATTTCGAAGATGTGAAGTTCGCCAACACGCAATAGGGTTGCGCGGGGACACTTCTTTGCCCTAAATAAAACCCTCTCAGAAATGAGCGGAGGCCTGTGCCCAGCAGTGGGACGTATGTAGGCTGAAACTTTACTCTTTTCTTTTACTTTTTTCTGAACCATTTTTGATATAAAATACGCCGTTTTGTCCCATAGTACGATGCAGTGACGTATTCCATAAGGCCAAAAGGATCCTATGGCTTACGAAAGATCGTAGTACCTCACTTACGCCAGGTGTAAAAACTTAGACAGGTGACGGACAGTAGCGACAAAAGTGCGAAACATCTCGTATTTAGATTACCACTCTGCCCCCATACAACGCCAGGAGAGTTAAACGGGCTAATAAAATAATGAAATAATGAATGATAGCTCTTACTGAGCATTGTAATATTGATAGTTTAGAAAATTTTATTAATCTTTAGTGCGGAACTCTACGCCTGTACCAACACGCACTTGGTAATATTTTTTAAATTTCTTTAAAGTAAAATGAAGTAAGTTCTTAATTTTATTATGCATTATAATTACGGAACAGACATCAATCTCTATGAATCCAAATAAATGGTCATTTTGTACTAACTGCAGCAAGTTTTTGAACCAGAGATCCATGGTCTTAAGCTCTTATAAGTTATTACTATTATGATTACATGGTTTGTAAAATAGATCTATCGGGACATCGTGTGTGTGTGTGGTGTGTGTGTGTGTGTGTTTGCGTGTATGTTGTTTTGGTTTTACTATTATACTAATATTACCTATCTTCTATCGTTTCGCCTGGTGTCAGAAGTGCAGGTGGCCCCCACCCTTAACATGGTAGCGGAGTCAAACACTACCCCAGGAGGGTACCAGCACCCCTGGTGACGGCGAATCACTCTCTGAGTGTGGATACTACGCAAGCTACCGTATTCTTCCCGAGCGTGGGTGCTCAGACTACCCGCGTATTCAGGGGGGGGGGAATTCTGTGCTCAAGACTAAAACTGCTTGGGGCAAGCGGAGCAATAAGACAAAGGCAACCCCTGCCCGCGAAAGTATAAAATTACCATGAAATTTTTTGCCTAATTATGATAACTTCTTGTTTCTACAAACAAAATGTGCCTATAGTCAACCAAATCTAAGAAATACATTTTGACAGCTGTCAGACTTATTGTACCAAGCATGCCAACCAAAAACTGGAAACGTACAATATTCGATTCTTAAAAATATCCATATCGATTTTTTAGAGTTGGTAATCATTTAGTTTGGTTTGAATAATACTAGAATAAATTAAAACCGGGTAATTTAAAACCCAAGATTTATCATTTTCTTCGTATTTGTTGTTACTGCTTATTTCTAGAGGCATAGTTATAAAATTTAAGATTGAAACTAGATTAAAAATAAATTTATTCAATCATTTTACGTACAACTAGTTGAGCTGACGTTGTTTAGATTTATTATTACTCAATTTTCAATAATGCAGTCAAAATTAATGTTTCTTTCAAAGTCATCCGTAATCAATTTTTTTGTTTTTTCTACCACTTTGCCCAATCATCATTTGTGATATGGGCACATGCTTCAACAAATATAGAAGAAACAGTCCAAAAAGTTAAATCCAAGTCAAAAAATAAGAAGACAAACACAAAATCACAAAATTACGCACAGCAAGCTCCCAAAATGGCGGGAGATTGTAATTACGTGGTGGTTTTTTCAGCGCGGCCTCGTATATGAGTTTTTTTGCCTACCTAAATTTACGTTGGTACAAAGTAAAAAAAATAAACTTGTTTTATTCATGATTTATGTAATTTAAGGAATTTCAAAAATGAAAATTTTATTAAACAAATAATACATTAAAAATGATTCGATTATTTGAATATTTTTACCGATTATTCGCATAATAATGAATTTTAATCATCCAAACACTACGGTAAGGCACATAGCGACATATCATTGAAACGACGTCAAGTAAAAAAGTTGATACTGGTTATTTTTTTAATATTTTGCTTTGTTTGAAAGATTCGAATTTAAATTAGTGATAAAAAACTATACATGTTTTAATAAAATATAGATAACTTCATAATTCTTCGGATTTACGTAAAAGGTTATTTTAAATCATACGAGTACGCTCGTGCAAAGTTATTGCAGAATGATTAATGCGAAACGTCAAAAAGTATTTCTTAGATTTTATTGACTATAATAATATATTCATCCTATACATATGTACCCACAAAAATGTCGCATCTGAACAAATTAATTTCATAATCTATACTCCATGACACGAGATGGCGTCTTAGGAACAATTTGTTTTATTATTAATGTATAACACTTTTTTTATTGATTAAGTATCTTATTAACCCATAAAAAGTTATTCCTTAGTATTTGCTAACATTACTTGTATTATTTGTGCAATATCTAAAAAAAACACCTAGGTATATTATATAGAGAATCTTTTTTTAATATTATTAATCAACACGTGTCAACTCACCAAGTAAGTGTGTAAAGCGCCTAGCAAGTAACTGTGTAAAGTGCGGCGATAACGCCGCAATTGAATGGTACTACTAAAAGCAGTATCGCCTCTAGTACGTAGTACATAATAGCTCAATGATTTTATACATGTTTAGGTGCTTTCTGTAGCAAGAAAGACACTGCTCTGCTACTAATATTTACGCCAACAATTCAAACATCTTCTGCAGAATTACCAATAATCAAAGTAATTAACTTTAAACTTGCAAATAAGAGATTCTACAACTTGGCAGTATCTTTGATTATCTGCCTTCTAATATTTATCAACTCATAACAGTTTGTTAGTTGACAAGGGTTTAGAAGGAAACTCAAGTTCCCGCCGATATTCCCTTGGCGGGAAAGCAACCGCCGGCGAAATTATTGCTACTGTTTTCTGGAATAAATTATGGCTGCAAGTGGATATTAATAGGTAAAAGTATTGCCATTTTATTTATTTAGTGTCTGCGCATGTGAGCATTTAGTGAAAACGACGAAAACGTATTCCGATGTTGATATTAACCATTAACCTCAAGAATTTTATCTGCTTAGGCACTCATGAACTTGTGATACTTTCGTCATCAACTGTCTGCTAACTAAAACTGCCGTCAACGTCTCCCAAAAACTGAATATGATGCTCGACATATTTTGGGGAAGTTTCAGAAGAAATTATTATAGATTATTTATCCTTATTACCCGGAATTGGCAAAAGTACAACCGTAAGTACGAGTATATTACCAAAAAAAAAGGAAAAAAGGTATTGAATTTATTGGGGTGTGGGGTTTTTATAAAAAGGTTTTCCTTGGGGTTTTTTTAATGAAACATTACTCGCTGCTATAACCGCCATTTTTTATGCTTTGATACTGCTTCCGTCATCGGTCTAAGTATTAGATATTTGTACATTTACGAGATGGCATGCCTCCATTTTACTGGGGCTATTAGGACTTTTAGCCTAACTGATAGCCCATAGTGCATAGAGCATTACAACGTTTACACGGGACGGGTGCAAAACTCGGGAAGGGATGAGGTGATGAATTATTTTAGGCTGCACACCCAAAATCCGAAATGCGCAGGAATAATATGCTTTAATTGCTCTCTCTCCTTTCCATCATCTGACAACTAAGCGGTCGGCGGCTCTTTACCCTTTGTTATCGATATTCCACGCATTAGAAACAAGCGGTTTGCTCTGTCTCTCGTAATGCGTACCTACAGCCATAGTGGAATTTTTTGCCGGCGTGTGTCTTTCCGTCTGAATACAATTTGGGCATCTTCAAGACAAGCTTTTTTGTTAGGCTAAGACAGTGCGATCCACTTTGCTTAGAAATTAAATAAGTGGTGTCTGTTTCCCGAGATGACATATAATTTCAATTTTACGCCGCCATTACAAGACATAAACTGGTAGCTTAATTAAAATATATTATGTATATCACGATAATAGATGATGCCATTTGTTTGATGAAATGTGAGATTATGACACAGATTTAACTCTCTTTTACAAGGATTTTCTCTTCATATAGTTACGGATTTCATTAATAAATCTTCATTTTTTTAGATATTTACAGTGTTTTTTTTTCACAATAATATTTTATTTTTGGTCATCTACTTCCTATTTTTCTTTTTTCTTTATTTGTCTTAAAAGTCTTGTATTTTGTAAATCTTAAATACTTTGATCCTCAAAAATACCTAGGTGGATTGAAAAGTACTCGGCCTAACACAGATCAATTCAATTCTAAAAATCAAATCTACCCACATTATTTAGTTCAGTTCAGACTAGTTCATTGTGTGAAGTTCGAAACGTGTGCGATAATTAGTTGTGATTTTATAAATTTATTAACAAAGTAATCGGACATAATTTCCGCGAATGGAGCAAATCGAGCAGCGTGCCGTCATTAAGTACCTCCATAAGAAGGGGCTATCATCAAAAGCCATCCATGATGACATGGTCAGTACATTAGGCGATTGTGCTCTGTCATATTCATCCGTCAAAAAATGGATAGCAGAATTTAAGCGTGGTAGAGAGAGTGTGAAAGATGAACCCCGCTCTGGAAGGCCTTCGACGTCAACTACTGACGAAAATATTAAAAAAGTACTTGATTCAATAATGGGAGACCGCAGATTAAAAATTAGAGAGATAGGCGAGATTATAGGCATCTCTTATGAACGAACTCAAAACATCATTGTCAACGAGTTGGGTTTCCACAAGGTGTCTGCGAGGTGGGTTCCGCGACTGCTTTCAGTTGAACAAAAAAGGACGCGATTGACTATTTCACGCGACTGTTTGGAGTTATTTGAAGCCGATGCAGATGATTTTTTGAATCGTTTTGTTACTATGGACGAAACATGGGTTCATTACTGTACACCGGAAACAAAACAACAATCAAAACAGTGGAGAAGACCTGGTTCACCACCCCCTAAAAAGGCTAAGTCGATTTTGTCGGCAAATAAGGTGATGGCTTCAGTATTCTGGGACTCGAAAGGTGTGATTATGATTGATTATCTTGAAAGGGGTCAGACTATAAACTCTGATTACTAATGCACCTTACTACGTCGTTTATGAGAGGAAATAAAAGAAAAACGTCGAGGAATGCTCAGAAGAAAAGTCCTGTTTCATCAAGATAACGCCCGTGTTCACACGTCAGAACAGTCAATGGCTGAAATTCACAACTGTGGCTTTGAACTGTTACCGCATCCGCCGTATTCACCTGATCTGGCACCATCAGACTTCTTTCTGTTCCCTAACCTAAAAAAGCACTCGGGAGGTCAAAGATTTTCGACAAACGACGAGGTCAAAGCAGCTGTAGACGCATATTTTGACTCTAAGGAATAATAATTTTTTTTCAACGGTCTAAATGCTTGGAAGGGGAGGTGGCAAAAGTGTATTGAACTTGATGGTGATTATGTAGAAAAATAAAAATATAACTGATTTAGTATGTGTTTATTTTCTTGGTTAGGCCGAGTACTTTTCAATCCACCCTCGTATGTTGATAGTTTGATTGCAAAATATAACAAAAATCAACACAATAATATAAAATGTAACAAAAAACTTGCTTAATTAATATTTTTTATTAATAATAAATTCTGTAAAATTTGATTCTTCTCGCACGTTCCCGCGCAATATATCCCTTTTTGAAGTGCAGAACAAACTACGCTGCGTGTGATCGCAGTAAATTATTATCAGTGTGCGCTAAGTGTTCTGATCTTCAACCGCTTTCCTATTTTATACAAGAGTGACAAACGAGCGCACTGTCCACCTGATGGCCTGATTGTAAGCGGCTATTATGGACCAAAGAGTAAATAAATCACTACGTTTACTTTAGACCATAAAGGCATATAACTATCACCGATGAAAAATTAAAAAAAGTAAAATGCGTTATTCCTTCAGGGTACTAAATAATTACAGATAATGTCAAATTTAAACTCATATTTCATCAAAATTTTAACATTGTAAAACAGGGTAACGCATGGTAACGCAAATGCGAATGTATAACGAAAATGCCTAGGGCCCAACTTGAAATTATAACATGATATTTGTGTTGAAACTTGATATATTGCCTTTGAACCCGATATTGTTTCATGACGCATATTGGCGGCTTTAGATAATTCACTACCGTAAGTTTTTCCGTAGGAGTCATGTCAAGAGTTACAGAGGAATACTGCAACAGAAGATTACGTAAAAATAAATGTACTTATGACGCAACTTATAGATCTTTAGAATAGATCTTTGTGTCAAACCTAGACACAGGTATGAAATGTACTGGTGTATTTCATGACATAGCCAAAGCATTTGACGCGGTTTCTATCCCCGTACTCCTAAATAAGCTAAAAAACTTTAGGTGTTGGAGATAAACAGTTATACCTCTTTTGAAGTTACCTTCACAACAGAACCCAATGAGTCAAAATTAGTGACTATATCAGTTGTCAACTTCCAATTAAATTTAGAGTGCCGCAAAGCAGTACAGTCGGTCAAAGCCTATTCTTGGTTTTATATAAATGGCATATGCAAACCAAAACTAAATCACGGTAAAATCATCTGTTTCTCCGATGAAACGTGTTTTCTTTTCTCGGGCAAAAAATGGAAGGAGGATTTTAAATATGCCCAATCAGATTTAATCTCGTCATTCAGTGGCTATCCAGTAACCTTTTGATGATTAACACTGACAAAACAATGTAGTACATTACTTTTGGTATTCAACGGTTATTCCTTCCAATCCATCATCTTCCAAATAAATCACTACGTTTACTGAAGGCCATAAAGGCATATAACTATCACTAATGGAAAATACAACAATGTAAAATGCGTTGTTACTCCAGAAGACTAAATTTAGTCTGAGATAATTTCAAATATTAAATTATATTTCATCAAAATGTTAACATTCTTGTAACACATGGTAACGCAATTATGAGAATGTGTAACTAAAATGCGTGGGGCCTAACAACCTCAAATTATAACATTATGAAGTTTGTGTTGAAGCTTGATATATTGCCTCCGAACTCGATATTATTTCATGACGTATAGTAGCTTTAAATAATCCACAAGCATAATTTATACCGTGAGAATCATGCACTTTTAGGTTATCCAAATAACAAGAAAGAAAAAAACAGAGTTTCTGATCGACTTTCATTAATAACTTACTTCATAAATTTTTTTACGCGGTAGAGCCATGCTGCAGTTATATTAGTAGTATAGTTGTAGCACGAATGGGTCGGCTCGACCGGGGAAGGACCACGCTCTCACAGAATACCAGCGTCAAATAGCAGATTAATGCTGCTGTGTTTCGTATGGTTGGTGTAGAGAACCGGAGTGTAATGTCGGGAGGTTCAGAGGGATAAATAATGCGTCTACTGGTCTTGAATGTAGATTTATTACTGACTGAATGTTTATTAGGCTATCATATATATAGCTACATGAGCGTACACTACACACACTACACGCCCATCGGCAAAAAGAAAAAAAATTGAATTACAAAATGTTTTTTTTTTTCAATGAATTACAACTTGGTGTAAAAATCAAAAAAATTGTACATTATTTCAAAATATTAAAATTCGTATGCCTACTATATTATATTTATAGCATAATAAAATAAAAATAAAATATCGTAAACACCGTAATTTAAAAAAATATAACTTTCTATCTCTGTATTTAAATTTTTTAAACTATCATCAAATTTAAGTTTATGAAAATACAGTTTAAAAAAAGTATATTTATCAAAAATATTATAAGACATATATAAAGCTGTTTACAATATTAATATTTTCTTAAACTTAAACTATATTATTCATTTTAAATCTTTACAAATCTAAAAGAAGCTAATGCCATTGAAATAGTATCCTTACTTTTAAGTGGATAAACTTTAGCATACTCATTTAAATCACACTGCAGTGTGAGTATATAAACATTATTAAAACTATTCTTACATTAGGGCCCTACTAAATCTAAATAAACTCTATGAAAAGTGGAATATCCCATAAATCGGTTATAACCATTGGCACATATATTTTTATTAATTGTACTTATATGTCGCAACACTTGTCACATCGATTTGCATAATTAGTAGGATGTTACTAATTATGTATGTAGTATCTAACTCTGGTCAAAAGAATCCTTTCTTTGCATTACATATAGACTGTTAGTTGGCAAAAATGATAGTCGTTTAATATTACACGTTTTGTCTCACGGCGGTCCTAGTGCAACATAATCATAATCATTACAGGGATCAAATACAACTTACAATCTCAGCCGCGTAAGCGGTTTGTGCGACACCTTTGTTTTAATTTCTAAGTACATTCATGGGAACGTTTTTTCGATTACGTTGTATAATGGTACCTAGTTTTAACCATGCATTAAAATGATATCGTAAATAAAATGAATTTAACTTTCCCAATAGATTGTACCTCTAAATATAGATTGTTACATTCAATTTTAAATTCATTTTGTAAAAGTATTATACTTTTACATAGGTACATTAACAAAAAATCATTAATTAAGTTATTTATAATTTCGAAAACTCATTTTTTCATGACATGAAGTTTATATAAAAAAAAGAAAACACTACTAGGTACACAGCTTAAGTTTGTTTTACGAAATTTTATTAACATTGAAAAAGGCAATTTTATTTCAAACAGATAACATAATTTTGGCTCCGTTGTCATTTCTAAAGAAAAAACGTAAAAAGAATACTATTACATTAATAAATTTATAATAATAGTTTATCGATATACTCTGGACTTTATTTTATAAGCAAAATATAAACCAAATATAGTTTAAAATGTACAAATTTTACATAAAAAACATATGACAGAAAGAAATACAAGTAGAGTTGTTGTAAATATGAATTAATGTGTCTAAATATGAAAAAAAAATCTCGCAAATTCATAAACAAATGTGGTTAAACAATTAAGCGCACAATACACACACATACACAACACATTTTCGCGCAGTTGTGTAAATCGATCCCTATAGTTATTACATGTGTAACTTGTTAGTGGCATTTTCGGTAGCATTAATAGTCTTAATACAAAAATGCTGAATCAATTCCTATCTCACCTTCAGATTATCATACATTTATCACACTTTTTGATTTGCTCGAGGATCCCCTTATTATCCTGTATTGTCATCAATTATTAGGCCTTTTTTCCATAATTCTTGTACGTACTTTCTTTTTTTCTTCTTAATATTTTTGACCTTTAGCTAGCTCTATTTCTCTCTATTCACTTTATATTTATTTATTTATTAGATACCGGGAATCGGAGTATTAATTCATTTCATTCATATTTTATTTCGTGATTTTTTTCACGCGGGTACTTTATAAATATGGGCCACCCATTTATTTGGGTATTATATTACATTTTCGTAACATTCATTTCATTTTATTGGTACATAAACTTTTTTTCGTATATCAGGGTAAAATGTACCTTGGGTTGTGCGCACAACCTTGAGGTCTACGTTTAAGTCATTAAAAAGGACTCCAACAATTGTCACAGAGGAAAACTAAGTCCACACCATGATCCAATGAAGGATATAACCTCTATGTACCACTATTAAGGGTAACAAATTTAAGACTTCTCTGGTCCCTAACAGTACTAATATGAGTAAACTCGTGTACATCACTTGTACTGAAGGTATTGTTCCCTAGTACCCGTTACGCCCGATTTTATCAATCCAATCACGGAAACATACCCTGCTCGAGGACTATATGTTATACTAGTGATGAACGATCCCGTATCTCTCGATTACTTATTTATTAACTTTGTTTATTAAGGTCAATTATTTTCCTTTATATCTATTCTTTTCATGCATAATTCGCGCTCCTAACAGATTCAATACTACCAGTTTAAGCATCATCAAATATTAGGGTGATCAGTCCAATATTGACGAAACTTAACTACTCAATCATTCGTATTCCTATTTTTAAACATTTCTTTCTTTCATTCCTCACACCTTTTAAATACATCCTTGCTAATTTTTGTACAAAATGGGATAATATTTTTTCAGTCAAAGTTTAACTCAGTTTAGAAACATTACTATTAAAATTCTTTTAGGCTGGCGATATACATAGGTACTTTATAATAAAATAGCATTTTCCTAGTCAGTTTCCCTTTAATTTTTATTATGATGTGTACCCTGTTTAAGAATAGGTAGGTGTTATGTACCTTTAAATTTTATTGTTATTCTTTATTAGGAGAAGATATACGATAACAACGTTCTTAGTAATAGATGTTTTTTTTTTAACATTGCTTAATAAGGAATTAATAAATTTGACATAAAAAAGAAACAAATTAATGATAATTGGTTGTAACATTTGCAATTTATAATATAAAATGATTGACAAATTAATTATTATAACAAGTATATGACATTGAGCTATAATAATATTCTTACGTTGGTATTTCCTCTGACGCTGTTACATAATTAATTAGAAAGTTATCATATTAGTTAAAAAATATTGAATAATTATATGTAAGTTGTTAAAATTTCGATAAATATTGTTATGGTTACTTTTCCATTAAAATTTACACATTACTATGGTAGAATATGTAGAACTAAATTATACTTAAACACCATATTGTTGCAAACAAATATTATTATTATCATTATTAAGTAGTTATTTATCGATTAATTATTGCGGTATAATACATAATTTTGAATTTTTCTATTAATAGTACTAATATTTTTCCTATTTTCAATGAATGATTTAAAAAATTTCTTTCCCCAGTTCTGTGTATAACATTACATAAGTAATAATATAATTTGACAATAGAAATCGACACTATTATACAATTAAACTTACATTCGGTGCTTTCGAGATGTTTTGTACCTGCTACAGAACTTGGCTGGTCGCTCGTTGTACCCCTGACTTCTTTCTACTGCTCTGGTACTCGAAGATGTTCTTAGCTCCCCGATGTGGTTGGGCCTGGACTTCTTCGTACTCTTCTTTTTTCTTTCATATTTATTTTTGATAAAGTTGGTACTCTTCTCTTGAGGGAATTTTGATTAAGGTGTTTTCTGTGTCTTGGAATCTTCTTTCTTGGAAATTTTCTCTTTTATCATCTTGATTTAATAACAATGTTACTGATGCTTCTTGTATAATTTATTTTCAGGTCTTTTCTTCATTTCTTCTATAACATTTTTTCTTTAAGTATATTATCGGCTTCGATTTGTCAAAAAAATTGTAGTCTTCTTATATTCGTATTTAAAAAGTTATTTGTCACGTCCGGTATTATGTTGATTTTATTGTTGTATTATTTTCATATATTTATTTTGATTGGTTTATTTTGTTCAATAAATTACTTTATTTTTCTATGCAGGGCCCGGCGGTGCGCTTGCATTGTAGCAGCGCACCGCCTGGCAGGGTCGCCATGTAATATCGGGAGGTTCGGGGGGATAAATAATGCATCCACTGGTCTTGAATGTAGGTTTATTACTGACTGAATGTTTATTAGGCTATCATATATATAGCTACATGAGCATACACTACACACACTACAGGAGATCCTTTTTACTGGAAACGAGGCATTTCATCTAAGTCCTCACGGGTGACAACGCATCTGCATTTTGTTTCGTAATCGAGGATAGATGTAGATGTCTATGGGCCACAGAAATTACTTATCATCAGGTGGACTGTGTGCTCGTTTGTCACCCTATCCTATTAAAAAAAACTTTAAAACGATGTCGAGTTCAATAACATATTGTGACGGCACAATATTATTATTAATAATTAAATTCAATATAAAGGGGCATCAAAAATAGTCTTAAAATATATATATTAAGCAATAAAATTACATTAATAAGCATAATGTTAATATAAATACATTTCAGACATTAGACCAATAACATAGTAAATTAAAGGCAAAATATTGTCTTTCATAATAAATAATTTTTTTAAAAAACTTGTAAAAATATTGATAAATAGTAAAAATACAAGTCGAAAATATTATAAAAATAATGATAAATAACATTTATAAGATAATTAGAAAATTTGTTAAAAATTGTCTAAGTCTTGGAAGGAGTTCATGTATAAAAGAAAATTTTCCTAAGTTATGGAAGGTGTTTATGTATAAATGTCTTGTATGGAGGAGCTGCCGGAGATACATACCTGCAGTTGTACATACGAGGGCGGCACTGAAAATTTCGGGAATCAAGGAAGTGACACAACATTACTATTTAAAAATGTATTTATTGCTTTTCGAAGTATTCTCCGCGAAATTTGACACATTTTTCCATACGATGGAACCAATCACTGAAGCAAACATTCCATTCGGAAGTTGGGATCTCCAAAATGGCCGTTTTGTAGGCGTCCACAGCTTCTTCAGGTGATGAAAATCTCTGTCCACGCAATTTATTCTTTATTTTAGGGAAAGTATAGAAATCATTAGGGCTTAGGTCGGGGCTGTACGGCGGATGGTCTAATAATTCTATGTTTTCTTTGCTCTAAAAACTCTTTTTTTCTGTGTGCGGTGTGAGAACTCGCATTGTCGTGATGGAGGATGATGCGGTGGTTGCAGTTCTCTTTACGGAGTTCAGAAACGACCTGTGGCAAACAAATGCTAGCATACCATTCTGAATTAACCGTTCTTTGTCCCTCAAGAGGAATAGTCGTAACATGGCCGGTTTTGGAGACAAACGTGGCCACCATTTTTTTTGCAACACTCCGTGAACGAACAATTTTTGTTGGCTTTAACTCATTTTCGAACAACCAAACTCGTGACTGGATTTTTGTTTCGGGTTCGTACGCGTATATCCAGGATTCGTCACCTGATACAATATTGTATAAAGCATTTGAGGATGCTGCGTGGAATCTTTCGAGAGTTCTGACGCACCAAGTAACGCGATCCGCTTTTTGCTCTTCACAGAGCGAATGCGGTATCCATCGGGAAAACAACTTTTTAACACCTGATTGCTCATGCAGGATTATTTGTATTTAACTCATGCCAATGTCTAAAGTTGCCTGAATTTCGCGGTATGTCACATGTCGATCTTCCTCAATCAGCTTACGCACAGCATCAACGTTTTCTTGGGTGACTGCAGTTTTTGGACGACCTTGATGGGGATCATCACTGAGCTTGACACGTCCACGTTGAAATTCAGCAAACCAGCGATAAATTGTGGTTTTGGAGGGCACTTCATCACCAAATGCAGAAATCATCCGGTCAACACACTGTTTTTGTGTTAAACCACTTCGAAAGTCATAATAAATCATCGCTCTTGAATTTTCTCGAGTCAATTCCATATTCTCAACGACTAAACAAGTTTGACAAAACCTTGTGACAAGACGGAGAATCTTTTTTTTAAATGAATAAATGGTATTCGATTTTTAAAACCAAGGAGTTTTCAATTAAAAAGATTTTAATATGACAGGAACAGTGGAAATATTCCATTCCCGATACTTTTAGTGCAGCCTATGTATATATAGGGTGGTCGGGAGCCCGACTGCTTGAAGTACTGTAGCACAATGACTAGTCCTATATTAGGGACTTATGATAATAAACTCAATGATACAAAAGCAATACTATAGAAGGTCTCTGTGATGAATTTGCATTACAATAGTAGGGTCGTGGGTTGAAGACCTATATATTAATGACTTATGAAAGTAAGGTCTATGATACAAAAGCATTATTATAGAAGGTCTCCTTGATGCATGAGCATTGTATGGGGTGGTCGGGTGACCGACTGCTCCTAGTACTGTAGCAAAATGACTAGTCCTTATTAGGGACTTGAAAAGGAATATTATGGTGGCGTGTATGCAGCTTCACGAGCAATTGGTCCGAGGTAAACTTGGACTCGCTAACCGATGTGTCCTAGACAAATCATCTTAGTGCTGGTGGTAAGTGGTTTTGTTGTAGCAATGCGGCTTTCCCGTGGTCATCGCACACCCATAAAGTTTGTAGGCGGCATCGTAGCGCATAGCGATGCGTCGTCTATCTTTCGGATCGTGATGAGTGTGTTTGGTAGCACTTTTAAGTGTAACCAGCATACTCAACTTCATGTCTTAGTGCATTAGCGTCTATGATACGTGGAGATTTGTCCACTGGCGTCTTAGTAGCGTGCTACTATGATACCTTGGTGCAGTTTTTAGTTAACAACATATTAGTGCCTGTGGTAAGCGGGTTTGTTATAGCAATACGGCTTTACCGTTGACATCGCACACCCATACCGTTTGAGGGCGGCGTCGTAGCGCATAGCGATGCGTCGTCTACCTTTCGGATTGGGATGAGTGTGTTTGGCAGCAATTTTAAGTGTAACAAGCATACTCAACTTCATGTCTTGGTGCATTAGCGCTATGATACGTGGAGTTTTATTCACTAGCGTCTTAGTAGCGTGCTACTATGATACGTTGGTGATATTTTTTAGTTAACAAGAATACAAACTTTGTTACCAAAGACGATAGGGATCATGTGGGTGTGTTGTGAGGGGGCGCCATCCGTATGATAGTTGCATTGATACTTACTGCTACCTGCGGTATTGCGTCTTGTGATGGATCTGCGGGTATGCTGCGCCTGATTCGACGCTCTCTTGTGGTTCTGTTCGATGGAGGTATGTGGGTGGTGATGTCTGCTGGGATGTATGGGGGCCTTGGGATGGTGTAAGCCCGACGATAGTCGTATTGATGCTTGTTGCGTTCTGCAGCATTGCGTCTCTGCGATGGTTGTTTGGTGGGACGCTATTCTCAATGGCGCTCTCTGCGTCTTGGTTTGACTCACACCTGAGTAGCTTTGCCCAAGTCGGGTCCCTTCATTACGGGGCTGCAGACTGTCTGCCCTCTACGATGTTTTATATAACAACATAATAATATATCGCTGTAACTTTCCCACCTTTGAACGATTGAAGGGAACTTGTTGGTTGGTGAGGCAAACATGATCGAAAATGCATTTACTCAACGTCAGTGACACAAACCCTTTCTGATGGCGAATTATTTCTCTTATCTTATAACTGCCTTTTGGCTATATCCGCCATTGTATTGGATGGTGGAGCATATGTGTCGACCTAATGCGGGTGGTAGCTGGCGGGAGGATCTGAGGAGACTCTCAAGGCTACGGCTGAAAGCCGCACAACGTGTGAACCCATTCCCTTGAGGTGAGTGGTAGACTCATGACACGCTCTGCGGCTAGTAACCGTGCTGATCATGCAATTGGTGGTGATGCCATACACTTACATCACGTCTGCAAGAGCGGCGGTCTGGCAGGTGGTGGCGCTCACGGAGGGTTTACGGCCAGTGTGCCTATTTTCCTAAACCATGTGACGTACATTCACTGTAGCTGGATTCGTTCGTATTCTGTATGGCGTTTACACCCATTGACATGCGCGACTTCGGTCGATGTTTGTGCTTACGCACTAACAAGGGGCCAAGCCTCTTTTACTGGTTCGCCAGTTATTTTGCTGTGGACTACGGTCCAGTTCCCGAATTAGCGTTCCCTCGGGGGGAGTGCATCAAAATGGTTGGCGCTCACCGCACACGGCGTGTGTGGAGTCGTGTGCCTCCCCTACATTTTTTTAAATAAATGTAGGAGACCGAAGCCCTTGTATCGGGTATTTTGTATAAATATATTTTGAGCCTTTTCCAAGCGGGAAGGGATAAATAATAATAGATTAGTAATGTAAACCTGATACAAGTGGAATAGGGACATTTTATGTTCTTAACCTTTCTCGAGCCCTGTCTTCGTGAACGGGGTTCACTTAAGTTATAAGGCACTACCAACAGCTTTTAATTGCTCTAGTGAATATTCATTCTTCCAAAAGACACCTAAAAGAACTAAGTTACTAAACAAACACAACGTAAATAAGGGTCCTAACTAAGTCGATCAAGCCAAAATATTACAAACGGCCTATTATTAAACCTTTAGAAAGATCAAAACATATTTTGTTTACCCTGGTCACAAATATATAATTTTATCGAAAAGGTGTCATGTAATTATATTAATTATATTAAATATATATTTTTATATAGAGGGGGGGAGCGTTACAATATCAATAGGGATCCGCCTTAGAATAAATGAAATCTTATTTAATACTATATACGAGTATCTCAATCTATTGCTTACATTTTTATTAAGCGTGAAGACTCCTCGACGCACAGACCAACGGACTGCAGTCCATATATTTTTTCAATTAAATTTTTTGTTAAATTTTATTATTCAACAAATAAAATAAAGTGAATCGATTAAAAAACAAACTAATTTTATAATTCAATGTCTGTAGTTATTGTAACCTTAATAATAATTTGGATTTCATGACCCAACCAGATGAGAAAACCAGATGAGGCAGCATCGAAATATTTAGGTTAACATCAGCAGTCAGCTGCAGTAGCTTCTTATGGGGGCGGCCGTCAGGTAACAATACAGCTACACGTTCAAACATTCCACCATTAACAACGGTGTTGCCAGATTTTAATTTTAATATTGCTAGATTTTAAGCAAATTGTGGTAAAACATATAATGTAAATAAATAATAACAATAAAAATTTTATATTCATTAATAATGCTTATTATATTACATATATGTATTGGCTCGCCACCCGTCACGTTGTGTCTCCCGGAGGGGCGAAAAGTGGATTGCGGAAACCCGTCTGGCTACGCTGAATGTATGTGGAGGAATGAATGATAAGATGGATGAAGTATGCGAAATGATGAATGACAGAGGAATAGATGTGTTATGTGTGAATGAGACGAAACGAAAGGGAAAGGATGCCACTGCACATGGCACGTATACCGCGTATTGGTCTGGTGTAGACGAGACCGAACGGGCATGCCAGGGAGTCGGTTTCATCCTTTCAGAAAGAATGGGTCAATGTGTGAAAGAGTATGAATGTGTAAGCCCGAGGCTGCTAAGGATACGAATGAAAGTGGGCTTAAAGAAGCTGTTCCTGCTAGGGGTGTACGCCCCAGACATGTCTAAGCCCACTTACATCCGAGAGCAGTTTTGGGACATGGTAAGGATGGTGTTGACAAAATGTAAGGAAAATGAAAATATTATTATGTTATGAGAATTTAATGGAAGGGTTAGGGTGAAGAGGTCTGGTTATGAAAGGATATTGGGAACGTTTGGTGATGAAAGTATAAATGAGAATGGTGAAGACCTCCTCACCGTAAGTGTGGAAAAGAATCTTTTTGTGACGAATACATTTTTTCGTCATAAGAAGATTCACATGTATACATGGGTGATGATAGAAGCATGATGAGCGCGAAAGAATGAGGAGCGCAGTCGTAGATACAAGGGTTTACCGGGGGTCCAACGTAGGGACGGATCATTACTTGGTCTTATGTCGAATTAATGGTCTTTTCAAGCGTTGGCGGCATCGGACATCTGTGTCTACCACTGCATTACAGCGTATAAGAATAGAGAAGTTGCAAGATGAAGATGTGAAAGAGAAGTATAAATGTGGACTGAAAGGAAATATTAGATGTTTGAATGAGTTGTGTATGAATTATTTAGACTTGAATACTGTGTGGGATAATATTAAGAAAGGTTTGGTGGATGCCGCCACCGAAGTATGTGGTGTAAGTAAGAGAACAAATGAAAGGAAAAGTAATACGTTGTGGTGGGATGATGAGGTACGGGTGGAAGTTGAATCAAAGAAGAAAGCATGGTTAGATTTACTAACAACCAAAGCTGGTAATTCTTCTGGTATGAATGATGAGATTGAAAGAAAAAAGGCAGAATTTATACGTCTAAATAAGAGAGTAAAAGAAGTTGTTGGAAGGAAAAAGAAAGAAAGAACGGATAAGAATGATAGAAGGATATCTGATAATTTCCAGGCTAACATAAAAATGTTCTGGAAACTCGTAGGAACTGCCAGGGGAAATACAAAACAGCCTCTAATGAATGCTATAAGAGACGAGAATGGATGTATTCTGAATGATGAAGCTTCGAATTTAAACAGATGGAAGGAATACTTTGAAAGCGTGTTTATGAGTGAAGAGTCGTCTGAATTAAATGAACTAGAAATTCCGAAAGAAGTGGATAGGGGTATGGAGATAAGTGTAGATGAAATAATGAAAGCAATGAAAAGCATGAAAGCAGGTAAGGCAGCTGGATATGATAGAGTATCACTCGAGATGCTAAGGGCTGGAGAGGGAGTGGTGGCAGGCCTGCTGTACACCTTGTTTAATTTATGTTGGGAATTAAAACGGGTACCGGATGACTGCTGTAAAGCAGTTATAGTACCAATATATAAAGGAAAAGGGTCACAGCAGGACTGCAAAAACTACCGTGGAATCAGCTTGCTTAGTATTGTGGGTAAACTGTATGCTAAGGTGTTAATTGAAAGAGTTATGAAAGAAACTGATGGAAAAATTTGGGATGTGCAAGCGGGTTTTAGAAAGGGAATGGGGTGTACAGATCAAGTCTTTTCCATGCGCATGATTGTGGAGAAGTTTTTGGCCAAAAACCAGAAAGTTTTTTGTGCGTTCATGGACTTGGAAAAGGCTTATGACAGAGCGGACAGGAATGTGTTATGGCAAACACTGAACTCATATGGGTTGAGCGCTGGTTTGATACAGGCATTAAGGTCTCTTTATAGGGACTCTAGTGCTTGTGTCAGGATCAATGGGGTCTACTCGGACTGGTTTAGCATCCAAAAAGGCGTCAGACAGGGCTGTGTAGCTTCCCCTTGGCGGTTCAACCTATTTATGGACGGGTGTTTGCAAACTTTGAAAGATGAAGAATGTGGGTTAAGAATGGGCGAGTTAATCGTCAAATGCCTTTTGTATGCCGATGATCAAGTCATATTTGCATCATCGGCGTCTGAGTTGCAAATGATGGTTACATTAATGAACTGGGAATTAAAAGAAAGGGGAATGAAAGTGAACGCAAGTAAGACGAAAGTGATGGTTTTTGAAAGAGAAGAAAGCAAAACGGTATGTGAAATAAGAATAGAAGGAGAGTTAATTGAGAAAGTGGATGAGTTTGTGTATTTGGGATGTGTATTTAGCAGGGATGGTAGATATGATAGGGATATAGAACGACGAGTAAATGCAGGAAATAGAGTGAATGGGGCACTACACTCTATTATGAAGAACCAGAATGTGTCAAAAAAAGGCACGTATGGTAATTCATAATGCTGTGTTAGTCCCTACTTTAATGTATGGTAGTGAAAGCTGGGTGTGGCAGAAGAAGCACGAAAGTAGAATAAATGCTGTAGAAATGCGGTCTTTAAGGAGTATGCTAGGGTTGAATCTGAATGACAAGGTGAGAAATTGCGTGATAAGAGATAAATGTGGTATGCAAGATGATGTTGTGACCAGGATTAAGAAAGGAATGCTTCGGTGGTTTGGTCATGTAGAAAGAATGAATGAGGAAAGAGTGACAAAGCAAATTTATATGGCAGATGTGAACGGCCGAGTCGGGAAGAGACGCCCTAGAAAAAAGTTTATCGACCAAATTGGCGATATTTTGAAAAGGGGCCACGTTAGAAGTACCCTTAACCGACGAGCATGTATGCGTAGATATATGGATGTAAAGGAGGCGAAAGAGGTATGTCAGGATCGTGCCAAATACCCCCCCGAACGGGTTCCCGCCTTGTCGTGGTGGGGGGGCTTAGAAGCCGTGGCTTGGTCACCCACGGCGAAACAAAGAGGAACACATATGGCTGGTCCGAGGTGGAGGGCCGGCCCGAGGTGGCCACTCCGAGTGGGCTTGGGAAGCCCACTTCGGATGTGTGTTGGTGGACTGCGGTGAGAGGTGTGTCCTCCCCACCTACCGCTGCAGCCGAGGTGGAGTCGCGGAGGAAGAGGAGTGTTGGTATGGCGATACGCCACTCGCCCTATCCTTCGCGACTCAAACGGGGCCGCACCGTTGATGCGGTGGTGATGGGGCTGCGGGGGGAGAGGATTGTCGGTATTGCGAGGCGCCGCTCTCCCTATCCTCCGCAGCCGAATCTTGGTTGGCGGCGGAGCCATAGACCAGATCCGCCGCTGGGGTCGGGAAGGCTAGTACTTCTAAGTGCTCGTTTTTCCTGGCCCCATGGCCTTCGCGCATCGGACGCGGGGGCGTCTGTTGCGCAGATGTAATTGGAGGCCGTGGAGGAAGGCGTGCCATATGTTCTGGTGCGCCTTACTTGGGAAGGAGAACGGGGAGGAATATTCCTCTCCCGATGAGGTGCTGCCATGGGGCGGCAGTCGCTGGTGGGGCCGCGGAAGTGTGCGAAAGCGTTCCCGTAGCCATGCCAATATGCGACGAAGGTGGAACACCATGGGGTTTTAGTCGGTGCGAGTCCGACATAACCCGTCCTAGCCCGGGTATGCGTAGGCATTTCCCCATGTTAAAAAAAAAAAAAAAGGATCGTGCCAAATGGAAGTCCGTAGTCTCTGCCTACCCCTCTGGGTGACAGGCGTGAGTGTTTATGTTTATGTTATGTATGTAATATGTATTGGGTAATTGCGATACCTAAGTGCACCTTTGGATTGGACGGAGGTTTCACATATTGCATATTATTATTATATTTATATGATTTTTTGTTTGTCTCGTTTTTTGATTACACCCCATACTACAATTCATCCGATTACGATGAAACTTTAGTGAGTTTTGTACGAGTAAAATAGGCATTACCACGCATGTCGGGTACAGCTAGTATGCCGACACACATATCGTGTCGTAGCTGTATCGTAAAATTTAAAGGGTACTTATCTATTACAGCTATGTCGAAGCTTAAGCTTTATAAGTTTAGTTAAACTAGTTACCGTACCGGTTCTATTAGTTGTCTATCCCAGCGTGATAGCCAGGAAATTTACAACACGTTTTATGAGCTCCTATATTTAATCAAGTTATTTCGTAACGAACTTTGCTCTATTCTCATACATTTTGTTCTAAAAACTAAGTGACTTTTATTAATTAAAGTAGTCTAGTAGTGATTAAAACTACTTTTACGGATTTATGGTCCGATCTATATATCTATCTATATATAAACAATAATTAAAAAAGCTGAAGGTACTCCGGGTTTAACAATGACATCGGGACGTCACTCATCTCAGTCCCCCGTGACCATGGGTGCTGGAAAGCGCCCGAAACGTCGGGAATAAAAATAATAGTAAAATAAACGCGATAAAATCCGTAAAAGAAGTTTTAATCAATGTGTAGTGTTCGCGTAAATATAAGAAATCATTATAGTCTAGTAGTGTGACATGATTTTTAAATATGAGAGAGATGAAGAATTCTTCGAAATATTTATGGACCAAAATGTTAGATATACTCAATATATCACATTTTTTACAGAATAAGGGTGGCAAACGAGCACACAGTCAACCTGACGGTAAGTGGATGCTGTGGCCTATAGACATTTACATTTATCCTCGATTAAGAATCAAAACGCAGACGCGTTGTCACCCCTGAGGACTAAGATGGAATGCTTCGTTTCCAGTAAAACCGACTCCGTGCTACAACCATAATACAGCTGTAGCGTGGCTCTACCACATATAAAAATATTAGTTTAGTGCCAAAAAACATGAATTATGGACCCGATACATGGCGTTGTCTTGTTAGGTAAAAATAAATTTTATATTAATATTAAAAGTCTGGAGTGGTGAAACACATCGCGACTCATAGGAAAAAGGTCCAACTAATTAAGTAAATTCCTTGTAGCATCTGCGTCCTACTTATTTTGTAACTAAGCTACGTGTAAATGAGATCACCCCCCATAATTGAGGCTTAGGTGGCGGATACGAGGGTTGTCCGTCGATTTTTAAATAAGGCCTCGAGGTGCTGCGTACGGTGTTTTTCCCGTACGGGGGCGCACGGGAAACGCACATGAAGAAGGAGTAGGGTACTCCAGGTCCACTCGGGCTCGAGACGGGCCCTGTGAGGGTTTTTAGAGAAAAACGCTATTAAATATAAATCGGTTTATTTATCACCCATATTTATACATATAATCTTTTTATTCGAATTAATTTCTTTTTTATAAAACTAAGTGACATATTAACTTACAGATCATTTGATGGTGACTCCTAGAAGAAGACATCCACCGCCAACTCCAAACTGAATCATACTGTGTCTCTATACCCTAATAAAAACCGGCCAAGAGCGTGTCGGGCCACGCTCAGTGTAGGGTTCCGTAGTTTCCCGTCCGTCACAATAAGTGTTCCCACTTATGAGTTTAAAGGTGGGTATCCATTATGTTCGCGCTCCAGCAACGCTCCGCGCTCCTGCAAATGCTCCCGGTAGTGGGTACGTGCGCGAACATGGAGCGTGCAACATTGCACGCTCCGCGGCAGGCGCTCCGACTTTCCATCCAAGTTCAAAATGATTTTCCTAGAAAGTCCTTATAAAGTTCTACTTTTCAGATTTTTTTCATATTTTCTAAACTTATGGTTCAAAAGTTTGAGGGGGGGGACACATTGTTTTTTACTTTTGGAGCGATTATTTCCGAAATTATTGACATTATCAAAAAATGATCTTAGTAAACCCCTATTCATTTTTAAATACTTTTCCAACAATATATCACACGTTAGGGTTGAAATTAAAAAAAAATCACTTCCCACTTTACATATAGGGGGGCTACCCTAATAAATCATTTTTTTCCAATTTTTATTTTACCACTTTGTCGGCGTGATTGATACACATATTAATACCAAATTTCAGCTTTCTAGTGCTAACGGTCACAGAGATTAAGCGAGGACGGACAGACGGACAGAGAGACATGGCGAAACTATAAGGGTTCCTAGTTGACTACGGAACCCTAAAAACGAAATACTACAGCAGTGCAAGCACTACTATTCGACGGCAGAAACAGGTAAGTGACTTTTTATAGAATTGTGGTGACAAACGAGCATTAGCAAGCGAAGCGGATGCTCTAGTTATCCCCAGATGCACCTAGGTAGAAAGTGCCACATAGTTGGAGTCGGAGTCCTAACTCCTATTTAGTCGTAAGCTGTAGTATTTTTGTCACATCCACTTAATAACGTAGTACTAGTACAATTGTGTAATTTATAACGTTTATTTTTACATAAATCCCGCAGCTATTCATCAACCTTCTCTCAGTTTTGCTGCATATTGGTAAAATTCCTCACGATGTTTTCCGTCGGCGCCGTTCACGTTGCGAAATTGGCACTTAAAATTTTTATTGGTGCCGCCGTGATCGAACCCGGGTTGGTTATCATTACAGTCTATTACAGGTCTACTGCTCCTCCTCCAAGGAATGCCAAAAAGTATGGTCATGTGCCACCTGTATAATGCATAGTGGGACCGCTCTACGCTTCCCTTACCGGTACGAGGCTGCCACGTGAGAACCTGGTGGTTTTCTTTTTAGAGTTAGGGTAACAAACGAGCACACACTGCACCTGACGATCAGTGGATGCTATGGCCCATAGATATCTACAATTATCCTTGATTAACAATCCAAATGCAAATGCATTGTCACCTGAGGATTGAGACGGAATGCCTCGCATCCTGTAAAAAGGGTCACTATACGAAACACAACAGCATTTTCTATTTTACAAAGTCAAGCCGACCTATTCATGCTAAAACCATAATATTTCTATAGCGTGGCTCCACCAGTTAAAACCAAGTATGCGGTGCTTGCGTACTGCGGAATTTTCGTCAAGCGCTTAACCTATGCGCTCCTACGCTCAGCTCATCTCCACAATATCTAAGCAATTCCTTGTGTTACTTTTGTTAAGCAATTTAATAATATACATATTTCATTTGAATAAACTTTTCGTCACGAATGTTGTAATTTATTTGTATTTTGTTGATTTATATATAATCTTTAATTGTCTGCGACCGAGCTCTATCCGATCGGCTTGACTCACTGGCACTGCGAAGAGATGTTGCATCTCTTTGCGTATTTTATCGCATCTACCACGGGGAGTGCTCTAAGGAATTATTCGGACTAATTCCAGCCGCACAATTTCACCATCGCACATCGCGACAAAACTCACGATATCATCCATACCATCTGGATGACTGGCGGTCCACCACCGTGCGATTTAAAAGAAGTTTTCTTCCTCGCACGACTTCCTTGTGGAATCGACTACCACCAGATTTTTCCGGACCGATACGACTTAGGGACCTTCAAGAAAAGAGCCTACTCCTTTTTAAACGGCCGGCAACGGCTCTGCAATTCCCCTGGTGTTGCAGTTGCTCATGGGCAGCGGTAATCACTTACCATCAGGTGAGCCGTATGCTCGTTACCCCTCTCCTATAAAAAAAATCTAATCTAAATTGGCTCTATCTAATCTAACTTATTGACCTATTAATTAGTCTTATCAGAATACGCCAGCTGGCAAGTTTATTATGGAGGGGGAGGGCATTTTGGATTGCTGGATATATTTGCGCAAATGCTATTCCAGCACAAGTCGCAGTCGACAAGCAAAATTACAAACAAATCAAAGTAATATAATATCACTAAATACTGATCATCTATTTGTTGAATCCTTCAGGAGCTAGAACTATTTTTCGTCTAGTCTAGTCTGGGTCAGTATCAGTTAGTTACCCTCTTACGCATTCCTGCTGGCAAATACCAGTGCGTACACTACTGTGCTCGACGCCAAAGGGTAGTATCAGTATACTTACAGACATTCCATCTTAGTTCTCAGACTGTATCCACTGCCTTTTCTATGTTGCTTTATTAGGTTGCCGGTGTCCATGAGCTGCAGTAGTCACATATCATCAGCTGGACTGTTTGTCAGTTCAATTTTATTTATAAAATAACCTTTTTGTGTAACATCATTAGTAGACTTTGGTTTTTATAGCCTCAAATTGGCACCAGTTACCTTTGCAGCCAATTAAAGTCCACTGCCGAACATAGGCCTCCCCATAGATTGCCTCATAGAGAGAATATTTGCCATAGTAACCACGCTTGCCTCATAGAGAGAATATTTGCCATAGTAACCACGCTTGCCTCATAGAGAGAATATTTGCCATAGTAACCACGCTTGGTTAAGGCCTCATAGAGAGAATATTTGCCATAGAGTAACCACGCTTGCCTCATAGAGAGAATATTTGCCATAGTAACCACGCTTGCCTCATAGAGAGAATATTTGCCATAGTAACCAAGCTTGCCTCATAGAGAGAATATTTGCCATAGTAACCACGCTTGCCTCATAGAAAGAATATTTGCCATAGTAACCACGCTTGCCTCATAGAGAGAATATTTGCCATAGTAACCACGCTTGCCTCATAGAGAGAATATTTGCCAAACCACGCTTGCCTCATAGAGAGAATATTTGCCACCACGCTTGCCTCATAGAGAGAATATTTGCCATAGTAACCACGCTTGCCTCATAGAGAGAATATTTGCCAAAGTAACCACGCTTGCCTCATAGAGAGAATATTTGCCATAGTAACCAAGCTTGCTTAATTAAAAAACTGTTAAAAAATTGTTGTTAAAAAAGAAGTCGGCAGCCACAGTTTTTTAATTTTAGTCGATATTGGGAACACTGCTGCCCACCTCCTGATTTGTTTCCCTCTGTCGCCTCATACGACACCCATGGGTGATATGGGGTAGTGGATATTCTTACACCGCTACTACACGGTAGAAACAAGAACAATAAAATATTTATAAAAGAGCAATGTTTCTAACCTGCCATATATCTTGCCAGAAAAATATATCTTGCTTGCTTGTTTAATATAAAAAATAAAAGACCGCATAACTTTTAAAATAATGTATCTAGCTTATTTTCTATTTTAACATAAATTACATTATAATAAAACCATTAATGTATTTAAAAAAAAACCATTGGTCTCTTTATTTCCTTTACATATTTAATGTTTAGTTAATAGACTAAAGTTGATCACAGCTGGGCACGTCTCCTCTTTAATTCTGACAGTGTTTTAGAGCAAATAGTTAACCGCGCTGCTCCAGTGCGTATTAGTAAACTTCACATGTCCTCAAAATATTTTATTCTTCAGATTTCCTCATGATGTTTGGCATTACCGCAGAGCACATGGTAAATCGGCACATAAAATTGTATTAAGCAATTACATTTGCGCCGGCGGGGATACCTTTATTTAATTACCCTTGTTTATAAAATATCTAAATAGTTTTGTATATATACATTCATTTATGGATATTATTATATTTATTTAATACATTCATTTCCATACATAACATATGCCTTATTTCATTGTTCAGATAATTATAGACAGACATGAGGTATCATAAGTATATTCCTCGGTTTTCTGTAGGATACAATGTTTATCTCTAACTTCCATGTTCCATTTTTCCATTTTTCTTTTAGAAATAACTTATTTTTAATAATATGCACCTTCTAATATGATTTAAACTACCCAGTTGTAATGCTGATATTAGAAATTTAACAAACTTAACAAAAAAATTAAAGGATAAATTACTGACACAGCTACAACAATCCTTATATTATTCTTAAAAAGAAATAAAATCAATCCACTTTTAAAGGCAGAAAAAGAGGAATAGATAAAAATGATTTTGACGATTTTTGTAGGTATTAGCAAACCAAAAAAATGCAATTGTATTTCTCAACTATCTGGATCAATTGTTCAGACACAGTGCAACAGTTAAATCTTTAAAAACCTATGCTTTGAATTTTCACGCAGCCCAGACAGCCTCTTAAATACTGTGATTATAAACCAGTCATTAACATTACAAAAACTACATAATAACATATCGTAACAAAATTACCTAATAAACGTGTACCATACCATATATAAATGTCCAAAACAACACATATGTGAAGAGAGCACCGAAAAATCCGTTTGTTAGAAGACTCTGTCTTGATACATAATACTTGTGCCAGTTGGGTCCGGTTTTGATCATAAACATTATCCATAAGATTACAACTGCAAATACGTAAAATGCAAAACCGTACAATCCGGTTAGGCCCAGAACACCTGAAAATATACACACAATACAATAATAAACAATGTATCTTTTGATATATGACATCCTATTTTATATTATTGTGATATAGCAGGGGTGTGATGTAGAGTGAACATTCTCTTGGCATAATGAATTTACAGTAATATAGAAGTAATATAGGTACTTTTATAGTAAATCGTATTTTTAATAATAGGTGTTATATCATATTTATTCAAGTTTTTCTTTGAATCAGATTCAAATTTTTGTTATTGTTTTAACAAATAGACATAATTCCAGGATAAAGATTCAGTCAGTGTTAGGAAACCCTTTGTTCTGAAAACATCTCTTAATGATTTGGTCTATGCATGTTATATATTGGAATACTCTCTTGCTCATAGGATAAAAATTTGTCATAGCTGCCACATTGGCAAGCAGGTTGGCTACCACAGTTTTTTTATATTTAGTCATTATTTGGTAAATGCTGCAGGCCATCTCCTGATTTTCTCTCTGTTGCCTCTTAAGACACCCAACAAAACTCATAAAATTAGTTTAATATCTAATTTTTAATATTATGAAAATACTAGATAAATACATTTAACTGATCTAATTAAATAAAGTAAGTTGTGTTTTTGTTATTTTTCTTTTTTTTCTTTTTTTTTGTTATTTTCATAATATCTCACAGTAAAACACAGTCTTGACTCATTTCAGAAAGTAACCAGAACAA
This sequence comes from Parnassius apollo, assembly GCA_907164705.1. Classification (NCBI taxonomy): domain Eukaryota; kingdom Metazoa; phylum Arthropoda; class Insecta; order Lepidoptera; family Papilionidae; genus Parnassius; species Parnassius apollo. The sequence continues at coordinate 7,961,714 of CAJQZP010001060.1, read as the reverse complement.
AAATCGTAAATAGCATATTGAGAATATATTATGTTGTTTCTAGAACACCTTTTTTGCACAATTAATAACTGGCCTACCCTTTTTATTTGCAAGCAGTGAAATATATAGCTATAAAATATAGGTTTTTTAATAATTTGGTATTCTGGTATCAATCTGTGACCAGGTCACAGATTGGTACCCTAGAGATGGCAAGAGAAGTAGAGGACGCCAACAGACAAGATGGCATGACGACCTAAAACTCACGGCGGGACATCACTAGAGAAGGGTAGCACGGGACAGGTCCCAGTGGAAAATGTTAACGGAGGCCTATGCCAAGAGGCAAACTGAACTTCGGGACATTTTATAAAAAACAAAAAAGAACATTGATTAAAACTACTTTTACGGATTTTATCGCGTTTTATTTATATTAATTTTAATACCCGACGTTTCGATTAAAAAACATCCTAATTTCAATAGAGAAGGAGGCTGGGTACTACCACCTGCTTGGGATCCTATAATTAATAAAATTAAAACTAAACCCAAGCATACCACTGCAAGATTTCAAAATACAGTTAGTTCATTCTGCGTAGATCGGACCAAAGACAATAATTAAAAAGCTGAAGGTACTCCGGGTTAACTTTGACATCGGGACGTCAGTCACCTCAGTCCCCCATGACCATGGGTGCTGGAAAGCACCCGAAACGTCGGGTATTAAAATTAATACAAATGAAACGCGATAAAATCCGTAAAAGTAGTTTTAATCAATGTATAGTGTTCGCGCGTAAATATAAGAAATCATAACAAAAAAGAAATACAACATATATTATTTATATATTTAAGTTCAGATTAAAAAGGCTTATTATTATTATATTCTGGTATATGTGCTGTGTAGCCAACACAGCACATATTAAGCTATTGTATGTAAAATAACAAATGCACATATTAAACTGTTCATTTTACAAGTGTGAACCCCTCCACTAAACATGATAACTTCAATATTATGTAAGAAGAAATACTTATTACAATACTAGATTTATGACTGCCTCATTGGTCTAGTGGTTGTAGTAGTGCGACTACTGATCATGAGGTCCTGGGTCGGGAAAAAAAATGAATTATGCAGTTTATCCATCAAGAAATTATCAGTAGCTGCCTGGAGTCATGAAGTTGGCGGTGTTCTACTACTGATGTTTTCCATCACTGCAAAGCATGTGGTAAATCAGCACTTAAAATTGCAATTAACAATTTCATTGGTGCCGGCGGGGATCAAACCTAGGTTACTCACCTTCTGTTATATTTACAGCGAGCGTTAACCATCTGAGCAACTATGGCTCATCACATACCACGGGAAACAGCGCAAGTTACGATAATTGTGATAAGTTTAATTTTACATGTTTTTACATTTTTTGCCGGAAAGCCAGAAAGAAAATAAAGGGTAAAGTGATCGAACAAGTTATTTTGAGTATCAAGCAAGGACGTGGGACACCGCTAGCTTAAACAGCGAGTCCAGCCAGTCAATCAGCAGCAGTGCATTATTAAAATACTTGTATTAAAATAAAATAAAACTACCTATATAATATGTTTGGCATTCTTGAATAGAATATTTACAAATTAAACTATGTATTACATATTTATAGACCTAAAACTTTTGTAATCAATGAGTTTGACATTTGTAATTAAAAGTTAATGTAAGAAATTAGAGATAAGTAAGTACTTAAATGTATTTTTAAGAACATGAAGCATGTAATTTTACTTTTAAGACTATATGTAGCATTCATAAATTATATTATATGTAGCGTTGAAAGAGAGTCACTTTATTTTTTATAGTATACTGCTAAATAATTCAATGTAATGTACCCGTGATTATTTTTTAGATCAGTGCTACACTGTATTATTTTCGTAGAAATAGTATGTAGGTCAAGCGAGCAAGTAGCAAGCAAGCCACGCGTTATTGTTTGCTTGCAACTTTGTCTTGCGTACTTCCACGCACACTCTTTTTAGTTTTAGTTAGAAGTAAGGCTATATCGTTTTAGATTGAACTTTTTGCTAAATTATGTATTAAATTCATTTTTTTTAAAAAGGGTGGAGTACTGTGGGTGCTGCTGACACAGCACACATACATCACCTGTGTCAATGTTTATGTAATTTGCATGAAATACAATAATGACCACCACCGGCGGGATGGCAGTCTGTAAGTTGGTTAGCTAGAATGCAGTAAGCAGTTCCTTTCTGAGTGTATCATGTGAACGCGCGTCTCTGATGTATAAAATAAATGAACTGCCACAGACGTGAACAATTACTTCATTTTCCTCCCTACACAAGCCTTAAGAAAAACTAGTCACCAAACGTTCACAACATATCTATTCAATGACGGATTGAACAATGTGAATTACCAATTTGTGATAAATTTAAAAAAAATTGAAGTATTTTATAACATTTATTTTAAATTAAGGGAGAGGAAGAGAAGGAGCACCCCCCGCCGCACCAACAACTCAACAAATCAACCTACTTTCGGTGATATTACTTTTCCCAATAGGCTCAAGTACATGTTTCTGATCTAGTAATGCTAGCTTGCATACAAAATTAGATGAACCCAAAAAACTACTTTGTTCTAAAAAAATTTAGTTATGGCTTATATACGTCCCACTGTTGAGCACAGGCCTCCTTTCATTTCTGAGGGGATTTAAGCGCAAGGAAATGTCCACTGTGCCTCCTTAATGCCTATTGGCGAACTTCACATGTGTTCGAAATATTTTTTTTCTTATTTCTCAAACATGCAGGTTTCCTTACGATGTTATCCTTCACTGCTGAGCATGTGCTAAATCAGCACTTAAAATAGCAATTAACAATTTGCTTGTTGCCGAAGGGGATCGAACCTGGGTTGATGTAAAAGTAAAAAAGTAAAGTTACAGCCTATATACGTCCCACTGCTGGGCTCAGGCCTCCCCCTCATTTCTGAGAGGGTTTAGGGCAAGGAAGTGTCCGCCGCACTGCCCAAATGCGTGTTGACGAACTTCACATGTCTTCGAAATATTTTTTTTCTTATTCCTTAGACATGCAGGTTCCCTCAGGATGTTTTCCTTCACCGCCGCGCACGTGGTTAATCAGCACTTAAAATTGCAATTAACAATTTCATTGGTGCCGGCGGGGATCGAACCCGGGTTACTCGCGTTCCGTTATATTTACAGCGAGCGTTAACCACTGAGCTACCACGGCTCGATGCACGGGTTGATGTTGTACTGTGAAATTTACAGCAAGCTATTAGCCCCCGAGTTACCAAGAATCTTACTTTGTTTTTAAATCAATTATCAATAAAGGATTTAAATAATATCAAACACTTATTTTAACTTAATACTCCTAGTCAAAAGTGATTTAACTACTAGTCTTGGACATAAATACTTTTAACCAATATGTAACCAAAATCTCTTTTTACCAATTTTTTTAGGAAAAAGTATTTTGGCTAAAGAAATTTAAGGTAAAATAGTTTTTTTCACTTTGTCAAATATAATTGTTATCAGAAATAGATTGAACCGTAACATATTTGTTTTTATCTTAGACTATATTATACAATTTTTAAAATTTTAATTGCTATAAAGTACAAAACCAAAAACAACAAAACAACATCCCAAATGTGTATGCCTGTTCAACAAGCAAGATTATTGAAAAAAATCTGAATTTTGCTCTCAATTTTCTAGAAAATTTTGAGTTTCTGAGAGCTGAAACTTTTTATAGGTAAGTTAATTAAGTAGTTCTTGCAAACAGTAGCAATTTGTAAGTGTTAGCTCTGTGTAGTTGATCAAAAAGTGGTCCTAGCCTCTTCCCATAAGGTGTACTGTAGTGTAATTTGAGTGTCAATCTTAATTTTAAAAATGTTTAGATTTATTTTACCTGCAGTAGATCCCGATAAAGCAGCCATTGAAGTTCTGCAATATTCAACTACTGCCGCATTATTTCTGAGCGCGGCCTCGCTGTATGCTATCGGTTCGGGTTTGTTGTCTTTTGCTTTAACGCTCCCTGACATGTTCAAAATATTTTAAAAAGTTCAAATATACCTGGAATGAAAATAAGGCTATGTTATGAAAAGGAATATACTACTCTCCGAGGAGTGTGCGTAAGTACCAACCCTCGTTTTAGATTAAAACCTCAAACCAAGCTCGCTGGAAAGGAGTTAATTATCCTTGCAACCAAGTAAACAGAGCAATCGTTGCATAAATTAATTATTAGTACATATTATTACGGTATCTTTGAATCCCAGCAATATCCAGATCAAATGAGCACAATGATATTTTTTTTACTTTTGACAATTTATTTAAACCACTTTTTTTATTTAACTGGCTTTACGGCTCTGGGTACTAGCCTTTCTGAGCCTATCATTTCATTCGTAATTTCATTCGCAATGTAGTAGTGAAGATTCTTCACTACTACATTGCGAAGTTTTTGGGAGATTTTGACGACACCTCAACCCAGTGGATTGTTGATGACGACAGTCACTCACGTTCATAAGGCGCCCAAGCGATCAAATTAACTTGAGATTTATACAACATCTAAGCACTTGTTTTGTCGTTTTCTCTAATAGTTCATACGCGCAGACACTTAATTCACAAAATCACATCACTTTTACGAATTAAAATCCACTTCAAACCATTATTAAAGCGACAAAACAGGAGCGACAGTCCGTCGTCGGCCAAATTCCCGCCAAAACTCTTTAAACCATTGATTTAAACCAACCTTCGACCATAGACGTAACAAAAATTTAAGTAATATGTACTTTTAATCCATTTCTTTCGTTCTTTCTTTCTAAATAGTACGCTTGGCAGGCTGTTAATTAAAGCCAAGTAAATGGTAATTTAATCCAGCTGCTGTGCTCATATTAGGTAAAAACTACTGTCAAACTTTGACCCATATCATGTATAGTGCCACAAACTTTATTGTTCAGTTGACGGTACGGTTACCTTCGAGGACGATGAAAAGGCTGAGTGCTTTGCAGATAGCATTGCCGCACAATGCTCTCCTACTTCTCAACCCGTCGACCCCTCACACGTCCAGGCAGTGGAGGATGAGGTCCGCCGCCAGAACTCACCCCCTACATCCTCCGAACCTATCTCTATGTCCAATGATGAGATTTCATCCCTCATCAAAGGACTTAAGCCCAAAAAGGCTCCGGGCGCGGATGGCATCTCCAACCAAGCCCTAAAACACTTTCCTGAACAGGTGTTAACCTTTTTATCTATTAACTTCAACGCCTGCTTCAACCTCAGTTACTTTCCCACTACGTGGAAAGAGGCAACTGTGATTGGTATTCCCAAGCCAAGCAAGCCTCTCAACCTCCCCTCTCCCCTCCAGTCATCGCCCCATTAGCCTCCTCAAGGCCATGGGCAAGCTCTTCGAAAGAGTCATCCAAACTCGCATGAGGCGCCATCTGTTCCCCACAGACGGTGACCCTCTTATCATTCCCCATCAATTCGGTTTCCGAGCGAAACACTCATGTCCCCAACAAGTTCACCGTATTGTGGAATATATCCTCAGCGGTTTTTATCCTCGTCGTCATAAGATCATCGCGGTCTTTTTCGACATAACTAAAGCCTTTGATAGAGTCTGGCATACAGGCTTTATCTACAAGCTATACAAAATAGGTCTCCCCGATCGTCTAGTACGTCTCGTGGCCTCTTATCTAAAGCATCGTACCTTTCGTTTTAGACACGAAGGCACGCTATCTTCACTGCGCCCTATCAAAGCTGGTGTCCCTCAGAGCTCAGTACTTGCTCCTCTGCTGTACATCCTATTCACCAACGACATTCCCATCCCGTCGAAAGGTGTTCAGCTCTCCCTATTCGCAGACGACACTGCTATCTACTGTAAAGGTATCTCGCTACCTTTCATACGGAACAAGGTTCAAAAGTCAGTTGACGACCTAGGAGCTTGGTTCAAAAAATGGCGTATCGATGAGAACCCGAAGAAGAGCTCCGCCGTTCACTTCGATTATAAAAGACGTCGTCTCAAAAACACTCCACCAATACGTATGCTAGGGACCCCTGTCCCCTGGCATACGTCTGCCAAATATTTAGGTGTCACTCTAGACACAATGCTCACCTTTAGGCTCCACGTCAAAAGAGTAACCCGTCACGCACGTTTTTACCTGAGTAGGCTCAACAGAATGTTGGGTCGACACAGTAAAATGTCCCTCAGAAACAAGCGTACCCTTTATAAGGTCTGTATACGATCAGTCATGTCCTAGCGGGCCCCATTTTTGGCCACGCCGACCCTAAAATTATTAATGAACTCCAGATAGTTCAAAACCTTTTCTGTCGTCGAGCTGCGAACGCACCTTGGTACGTCCGTAATGCCAACCTTCATCGGGACCTAGAGCTCCCTACAATTCAACAATTTCTTAAAAAAATTCTCTGAGAACTTCTTCAAAGCCTCAGAGTCGCCCTCCAATCATTTTATTCGTGAGGCAGCTACTTATGCAGCCCCACCCCCCTCTCGCTATCGAGTCCGCAGGCCGAGAAACTCTCACTCGGACCCGCCTAATAAACTGTCAAACGACCTGAACTGCCTCCTGGCGGCTCAGGCCAACTCTAATTAAATTAAATTATTCATAACTAATTTGCCTTCGTAGGCACTCCCTCAGCGGCTCGTAGAAGCTTAAACAGCCAGTTGCCAGTCCCCAAAGGCGGTTTTTAGAGGGTATCACTTAGGTTCCCCCGGTAGGCAGTGAGTCCCTCATAAGCACGATAGACTGGCTATCGTGGTATGCGTAACGCATTTTCCACCTCCCTACATAAAGGGTAGCCCTTTCCAATTGCTTCGGGCGCAAAAAAAAATCCGTGGGTATCGTAAAAGGCGATACAGAGGAAAGAAACAGGATATAAGCAGCAGTATCTTCCCAATAATAACTCAAAATGATTTTTTTTTTGGCGGTAGGCGTGAAATAAAGTGCACATTGCTCTAAGTAACAAAATAGTTTTTTATTGATATTTTAAGTAATATACAGTGTCCTAGTTTACAGTTTTTACTATTTTTGTGTATTTAATTACATACTTTGTGGGTTTAACTCCCCCTTAATGGTTAAACTGTGATAAAGTTACATCACCCTACCACCGGTAACTTTCAACTCTCACAACACACCAGAAGATAAGTTTTCAAGAAAATGTCCACTATTGCCGAGTTAGCAAATATCCAAAAGTCTGCGTTAACTTCTCTCAATCAACGTATGGCGGAATTTGAAGCACTTATAAAAAAATCTGCCACCACGGCTCCTGACATGAAATCTCTCTCAAGCGACTTTCAAGCGTTTAAGGATAATGTTTGGCAAATCATGTCACTACTACACCAGAAGATCAATGAGGTTAGTCAAACTGTTGACAATATTGAGATGCGGCATCGGAGAAAATATTTGCTGCTAAATGGAGTTCCGGAATCATCTGATGAAAACATCTTAAATAAAGTTGTAACTGTCCTGCAGGATAAGCTTCAACCACAGGAATTTTCTTCAAGCTCCATTACGGCTTGCCATCGTCTAGGTGCAGTATCGGAAGCTCGTGTAAGACCAGTTCTGATTCGGTTTAGTGATCACTCCATTAAGTCAACCATTTGGGCCAAAAAGACTATGTTAAAAGGCACTTCATATGTGCTGTCCGAGTTTCTTACACGTCAGCGTCAAGGCTTATTCATTGCTGCACGTAAGCACTTTGGTATTAGACAAGTTTGGTCACTCGATGGTAATATACACGTCAAGTTGCCTTGTGGTAAGCGCCATCGGCTGACGGACACCAAGGACCTCGATGAGCTCATTACACAGTATGAACTGCCTGCTGCATCGGATCGACCATCTGATTCTACGATGAAGAAAGTGTCACCAAATGTTAACAGTGGTAGTGCACCAAAGTCGACGGTGAGGTCCAAGCGCATAATTCGCAACAAATAACTCTCACCGTCTTCGCTTTATTCTCATGTTGGATTTAATTTGTAAGCCGTCATGTATATTTGTTATTTGCCTTATTATTATTGATAACAACTGGGTATATTTGCTACGATACTGTAATAATGGTAGTTTAATAACTTTTGTTTTGTTTTGTTTACCTACATATTAAGTAATATTTTTTATTTTATTTTTTTATTAACTGGCTTTATGGCTCTGGGTTCTAGCCATTCTAAGCCTAAGTTACATTTTGCTGAACTAAGGCCATAGATAACATTATAACTAACATTTTAACAGATGTCCGATGACATAGACAGATGGTTATGTTGTTGGCTTCGGTTGCATGGCCTTTTGCCATACTAATTACATTAGCATTACTATTGACGGAATATGTACACAAGTTATATTTGATTCAACTTTATTTTAGTTATATGTAATAATCTATCCTAATTACTCATTACTTTGTTTTTTATTATATTTTCTTTAGTTGTTTACTTTTAAATGCCTCGTTCGTTTATTGATTTTCTTTTTCTTTTTCTATATTGTTTTCTTTGACTTTCCTGGTGTTATTTTTAAGATTGTAAACAGTTAGCCGGAGGGTGATGTATGGAGATATACATCTATATTTAGTCATTTTTTGTTATATTCAGTTATATTTATTTGATATAATTTTATTATTTTTAATACTTATTTATATTTAGTATTATTTTATTATATAATATTATTTATTTTATTATTTTAAGTAATTTTGTTTAATGTCTGCTGATGAATCTTTTTATTCCGCTTGCAACAGCTCCTCTTCCCTTTCACTTGTTGATGCTTCGGATGAGCCCGCCACGCTACGTACGCTAATATTCGACGAATCTCAAAAATTGTTAAACTGTTTTCACATTTGTCATTTAAATGCACAAAGTATTCCTCAACATCATACGGAGCTCCTGGATACTTTCTCTTCTAATGCAATTCATGCTATACTCATATCCGAAAGCTGGCTCAAGCCTGAACTCTCTTCCACGTCTTATAGTCTTCCAGGTTATATTTTACTCCGTAATGACCGCACTGGTAAAAGAGGCGGAGGTGTTGCTATCTATCTGCGTAGTAATTTACCTTATAAAATATTAAACACATCTCCGGCTCTCTATTCCGGTTCAATGGAATACATTTTTGTTGAAGTTAATGTCAAGAGTGTTAAAGTGTTTCTTGGAGTTGTCTACTGTCCACCTCAAGTGGACTATTTCTCCGATTTGGAAGTAAATTTATTGCCTTACAGTTCTGCCTACACACATCACATTATCATGGGAGACTTTAACACCGACCTATCTGGGGTTTCTCTTAAATCTTCGAAACTGAGGTCGACCATGTTGTCGCATAATTTCACTATTTTGCCTCTAAATGCAACACATCACAACTTCCACTCTGCTGACACCTGGATTGACCTTATTGCCGTCTCCTCCGTTGATCACGTTGTCAATTATAGACAATTCCCTGCTTCTGGATTTTCACGGCATGACCTGCTTTATCTGTCATATAAATTAAAATCCCCCAAGCCTTTACCTGTGTCAATCTCTATTCGTAGTCTTGCTAGAATAGATATGGACAAGCTTAAATGTGATGCAGATGCTATTAACTGGTCATCTGTATATACTGCTTCTACAGTTGATGAAAAAGTCGACTTCTTTAACAGCAACATATTAGGACTGTATAATAAACATGCTCCTAAGCGTGTTGTTCGACTGAAGCGTCCTCCTGTTCCATGGATCACGGTTGGGGTAAGATTGGCTATGGCTAAACGCAATAGAACTTTCCGTGCTTTCAAGAAGAATCGCACTGAGGTAAAGTGGCAAGCATATAAAGCAGCAAGAAATCGATGCAATCAGATGGTGAGAGCTGCTAAACGCCGATATATCCACGAACAACTACTTAATTCATCTTCGGGTGATATATGGAAGTTTCTGAATACGCTTGGATATGGAAAAACGCAATTTGACTATAATAGCGTCACCTTTTCTCCTGACGATTTTAATCGTCATTTTCTGTCTTCTCAAATAGTTTCTGATGCTTCTAGAGCTAATGCCATCTCTTTTATATCTTCCATGCCTCCTTACTCTCATGAAACTTTTACTTTTACTCCTGTAGACGAAGACGAGGTACGCAAAGCACTTTCCTCTATTAAATCGAAAGCCGTTGGATGTGATGACGTGAGTAGGGTAATGGTTTTGCACGTGCTGGATTCTGTTTTACCCGTGATAACTCATATAATTAACTTTTCGCTGATGAATGGTGCTTTTCCAACTCTCTGGCGTAAAGCCTTTATTATTCCCATCCCAAAAGCTACTGAATGCAGCTCTTTATCTAATTTCAGACCAATTTCTATTCTGCCTTTTCTGTCTAAGGTTCTGGAAGCTGTCGCTCATAAACAGATTTCTGCTTTTGTTTTCTCAATGAATATTCTTTCCCCTTATCAGTCTGGTTTCCGCCCGGGTCATTCTACTACTACTGCTCTTCTCAAGGTTACGGAAGATATTGGTGAGGGGATGGAAAAATCAAAACTCACCGTTCTCATCTTAATTGATTTTTCTAATGCATTTAATTCTGTCGATCATGGTATCCTGTTAGCTCTTCTTTCTCATTTGAATATCTCGTCTTCAGCTCAGGAATGGTTCTCAACATATCTTCGGGGGCGCCAACAGGCTGTGCGTACTGGTCATATACTATCTGACTGGCGTGATGTGTCAGTTGGCGTCCCTCAAGGCGGTGTTATCTCTCCTTTTCTGTTTTCCATTTTTATAAATCTCATCACACTAAATCTCAAGAGCTCTTACCATCTGTATGCTGATGATCAGCAGTTATATGCGCAAGTGGAACCTTCAAATATCCTTAGTGCTATCTCACTGTTAAATGATGATTTGAAATATATCTCAGAATGGTTTACTGTGTATGGCATAAACGTGAACCCGTCTAAATGCCAAACGACAATCTTAGGTAGCTCAAGATTATTATCTAAACTAGATATTCCCACCCTACCATCAATTATATTTAATAATAATGTCATATAATTCTGTACTAATGTAAAGAACCTTGGTCTGTATATCGATGGTTGCTTAATATGGAACAAATATATACAGGAGGTGAGTCGCAAAACTTTGCGATCTCTATATCGATTTAAAAACTTTCTTCCCACCAATACCAAGATTTTACTTGTCCAATCACTTATTGTACCGATTATTGATTATGTCGATGTGTGTTGCTCAGACCTGTCTCAACTTCATCTTAATACATTGGATCGTCTGCTAAACAACTGCATCAGATACATTTATGGTCTTCGTAAATACGACCATGTATCTTCCTTTCGTACACAGTTAAACTGGTTGCCTATCCGTCAGCGCAGATATGTTAGAATACTCTGCACCCTTTTCTCAATTTTGAACGATCCATGAGCTCCCGAGTATCTGAAATCTAAATTTCAATACATGGGAGATTCTCATAATTTTTCTCTCCGTTCCTCGGCCAATCTTAAGTTACTCACTCCTTTACACCGTACTGGTTATTTATCTCACTCTTTCGCCCTCGTGGCCATCAGACTCTGGAACGACATCCCTCTTGACATTAAAAAAAGCTCCCAACAAATTCGTCTTTAAAAATCAAGTCCGTAAGTATATGATTAAATCGTTGCAAGTTTGAATTGACTAAGCGCTCTTTTTCGTATATATTTCATATTTGTTCTGACACATATAATATTTATACGAACCTATTGTGTATGTATATATATATATATAGATATATATTTATTTATTTATTTTGTATACAGTGTATGTATGTATGTATGTAAGTATATATATTCTATTATATATTATATATGTATATATATATATATGTATGTATATAATATCTATGTATTGCTTATTACATATATTATTATTTCTTTTATCCTCTCGATATTTGATTATTGCTCGCACCGCCTCCATAATGTCTATCTCTGTTTAGCCTAATGGTTGACTGGGAGAGAATGCCCTATGGCGTTAAGTCCGCCATATGTACTTTTTTTGTGCATGAAAGTATAAATAAATAAATAAAATGATAAAAAATTGCGGTTGCCAAACCACTTGCTTAGAGAGGGAACTTTGACAAGTAATCCCCCTATGAGGTAATGTATGGAAAAAAACTATGTTCAATAGTAGACTTTTGAAAGACTGTAATTAATGAACAAATGATTGATAAAAGCTTGAGGGAGAAAGAGAAAGGTAAATGATAGAGCGGTCTTCTTGCGTTTATTATACTATCGTAGCAGCGCTCGAAGTGTACGCTCCGTGAAGTAAACTCAGTGTCGATTAGACAAACAAAAATAAATGAAATATTTTAAAATTGTACTTGGTTACATGTTTAAAGTTATTATTCCCTGTGTAACCCATAATTCTAAAAGCAAATAATTTTAAAGTCTAGGGATAATTTGGCAAGAATATGCCACCTGAAGTTAATTAGATTTCATAGGGACCTTTCCATGATAAATTTTAAATTACCATGCTAATGCGAAATTCCGCATTATTCAACTATGTTTCTGTTTTGTTAATATCACATCAACACCTCGTCTATGCAGTGGAATAATGCTAACTACATTGTAAAAGAAAGAAGGTGAGAATAATATAGCTATCTTATTTTGTACCATGTAAAACGTCTTAAGCATAAAGAGTTCAATTACAAGAATTGTGTTCTTATTTTAGAATTCTCTCTATTCTATTGATTACCCAGTAATTTCATTAGAAAATTAACTTAAAATGTTAGATATTTTTTCTTTCGCTGTTATAAAGACTGGAATGCAGGGTGACGTTTTCAAGCTACTGGACAGGAATGGATACGGTATTAACGTCAATGGCGAGTACATCATTCACCTTTGATTTGCCGACGGTATAGTCCTTTTGGCAGAATCGCTGGAGGACCTAAGCACTATGCTCAATAACCTGAATATTTCCTCCCAACGGATAGGTCTTAAGATAAATAAGCAAAACAAAGATCATGTTTAACGTATATGTCACATATATGCCGGTAGTTGTTGAGAACACTAAACTCGAAGTTGCTGACGAGTACGTTTACAAGGGATAAATATTCCGACTAGATAAGTACAAGTTCAAACGAGAGGTCAATCGACGTATTCAACTCGTCTGGGCAGCATTCGAGAGATCACGACATAAATCTTCTCGTCAGGTGTAGGTCAAAACTTGAAAACAAAATTATACAACCAATGCGTGTTGCCAGTGATGAATAATTAACCTGAGACGTGGTTCTTCACTGCTAGCAGAATGTAGAAACTCAAGGCTGATCAGCGAGCTATGGAGAGGGCTATGCTCGAGGTTTTTTTGGCATGATAAACTTAAAAATAAGAATATCCACAATGGAACCAGAGTAACGAACATCGCCCAATGGATAAATAAGTTTAAGTGGCAATGGGCCGAGCATGTAGCTCAAAGAACTGACAACCAATGGGGAGGAAAGGTTCTCTAGTGGCAGCCTCTACTGGCAGGTGAAGTGCGCGACGGGCTCCCACTAGATGGAGTGACGACATGTCAAAACATGCAGTCGATGGATGCAGGTGGCTCAAGTGGTTCAGGACATGCTTTGTGGTATCCCATTGGGGAGGCCTATGTTCAGCAGAGAACTAATAAAGGGATCAATATATCGTCATCATCGTCATCAAGTGGATGTGGACATCGTAGTTTAAAGGGAGTTGAATTCAGTATCAGCAATGACATCTAGTTTTTGCTAGTTTACGAGCAAGTGCAGTCTGCCTTAACTCCGCCTGCAACAGGAAGACGGGCAACTAACTTTGTCAATGCTTTATGTTGCTGCCGGTCCCAAGCCCGGAAAAGAGGAGGGAACGGTTCCGCCAGAGAGAGTGGGCGTATCCGGTGGACTAACACACCCACCTGCGCTAGGACCTGCGCAGTTGAGCGCCGTATGCGGGGATGAAGGAGTCCTAGAGGGTTGAGCCAATCGTCACTGGGGTATATAGTGTCGAGAGGCAACACGCCCTCTTTGGTCCGGATTTCAAGCTATACGGTGGCCTTATCTGCTAACCACTGATAAGGAAATGGCAAAGCGTCCCGTCAGAGGGTCGCAGGCGAGGGATGTGGAGGCTGCCTAGTCTCCCTGAAAAGGGCTAGGTGGTGGTAAATGCCATGCTGACGGGGCAAGTGAACGTCACCTCGGGCAGTGGGGATGGGCCTTTTCAGCCCTATCTGCTAGCTGGATCGAGTTCCCGATGTCGCGCTGTGAGCCAACTCTGCGTCCCTATATTCCCCCGGTAATCCTAACGCCTGAAATTCTTTTAATAAAGTAGGGCGTTCCCAAAGGTGCGGGCTCCATCGAGGGTGGGAAGCCGGGGGGACGAATTATTACACATGTCAAAAACTATGGACAACACAAGGCCATTAGTAGAGAAGGAGAAGTGTCAGAGGTGTTTACCTTAGACACTGATAAACCAGAAGGAACCGCCGTTAAACCGGCCGTTCCACTCACTGTACCACCCAGCGTAGATGGCCCCACCAAGGGGGCAATTTCCGCGCTGGATGTCTCTAAATCTAGTTCCAAATCCAAGGAGCTGGACGAGAAAAATGAGCAAGGGGCCGCGAGTAGCAAAACTCCTGCGGAGCCCCAAAGGACCGAATACCTTTCCTCCGCTGCCTGGCAAGTGGTGAGCCGTAAGGGGAAGCGCAAGGCACCCAAAATGGTAACTTGCCGACCCGACGCACCATCAGGTGGGTCTATCCCAGCAGGCAGTAGCGCAAAGGTCAAAAAGAAGAATAAGAAGCAGCGAGAAAAAGGCCGCAGAGAAAGAGCCGCCCTCGCTGCTTCCAAGAGCAAGACTCAGGGAGCTGGGCAAGCTACTGCTACTGAGGTGCTTGGGGCTGGAACCAGTAGTCGTGCTGAAACTGGGAAGGATGAAAATCCAGCCCGAGCAGTAGGCACGGCCGCCGGAACCAGCGCTAAGAAATCCGCCAGGAACCAGAGAGCAGCCAAGCGTCCTGGAAAGAAGGAAAGAGCAGCCAAAAGATTGCTGGAGGAGTCCACCTCGCCGAGAGGAGAGCACAAAAAAGTGCGACTTGAACAGCAAACAAAGGAGATAGCTGATGACATCTTCGTGGCCATACAGAGGAAGATGATCAGCGAGGCCTGGAGTAACCAGGACCCCGATGCGTCGGGCCCGGTTTTTAGAGGCAAACCCGTTTACACGGAGGGTGTTCTAAAGCTGTGGTGCGATGACCAGAAGGCTCTGGACTGGTTGAAGGGAAATATTAATACCCTCGACCTCAAATCCAACACCTCGCTGACTTTGGGGAATAGAAAAACCTAATGAACGAGGTAAGGTTTTAGTTGGTTGGTAAGGTTATATTTATTTAGCACTAACCTAACCATATTAAACACTGGTTCTGAACCAACCTTCATAAATAAACGCTGTCGCACAATAATCGACCTGACACTTGCAACAGAAGGAGCAGCTAAGCTAATAACGGGATGGCATGTGTCGAAAGAGGCCTCATGCTCAGACCACAGATGGATCTGCTGCGTACTACAGGTCGATATCCCCGCTATACTACCATGGAGAAATCCCCGCAAGACGGATAAAACAAAATACCTCAATAGGCTGACGTCTTCGCTTGCGGGAGTTGGGGGAACTAATACCATAGCAGATCAATCGCTCCTAGAAGAACAGGTAGCAGCTGTCACTAAAGCCATGATCGATAGCTACCATGAATCATGTCCAGTAATCACTCCACCAAAACATGCTGAGCAAAAGCAACAGTGGTGGGGTAAAGAACTAGACAGGAAACGTAAGAAGGTAAGAAAAGCCCTAAATAGGGCAATGAATACCTCAAGGGATGAAGACTGGCTTCTATATAAGAAAGCTAAGTCTGAATACAAAAAATGTATCAGGTATCGACGCTCAACAGGGTGGCGCAAATTCTGCGGTAGCATAGAAACCTGTGAACAAGCAAATCGGATAAGGAAAATCCTATCTAAACAGAACACGCCGGGATCTAACTCTTTAAAGAAACCCGACGGAAGCTACTCAACATCGCCGGATGAAACCCAACGCATCCTAATTAATACTCACTTCCCAGGTTGCTGTGTAGTTGAAAGGGTGAACCGGCATGAAGATGCACTGACACCAACAAAAGAAGACTGGGAATTAGCACAAAGAGTGGTAACGATGGACAAAATCCATTGGGCCATTCATAGTTTCCAACCCTATAAGGCAGCAGGACCTGACGGCTTATTCCCGGCACTTCTTCAGTGGGGGGGGGGGGGGTAAAGTCCTAATAGTCAGACTTGTTACCATAATGAGAGTATGTCTGGCTCTTAAATATGTTCCTAGGGGATGGAGGGAAGTGAAAGTCACGTTCATACCCAAACCAGGTAAGAACGACTATACATACCCTAAATCCTACAGACCTATTAGCCCCACCTCCTTTCTCCTAAAGACGATGGAGAGGATGTGTGAACGGGAGTTGAGAGGGCCGGCGCTAATTAACTTACCGCTACACGAAAAACAACACGCCTATAGCTTAGGTAAATCAACAGAATCGACACTTCACCAGGTAATAACAAAGATTGAAGAGGCCATCCAAAACAAAGCAATATGTCTAGGCTCCTTCATAGACACAGAAGGTGCTTTTGACAGAACAAATTTCTCCAGCATAAAAGGTGCCCTAAGTAGACATAATGTTGAACCGGCACTAATTAACTGGAAAATAAACATGCTCAGTACACGAACAATAAAGATTGCTGGTGAATCTCAGACAATTCAGATCATGAAAGGATGCCCGCAGGGTGGCGTTCTTTCACCTCTCCTGTGGAATATGGTCATTAATGAACTCATCAGCAAATTAAACGCTACTCATTTCTACACAGTCGGTTATGCAGATGATCTGACAATACTGGTCTCTGGTAAGACAGCAAGCATTGTGTGCGACCTGACCCAAGTGGCTCTCTGTATTGTGGAGAAATGGTGCAGGGAATATGACCTAACCGTTAATCCAAATAAAACTGTTATAGTAATATTCATACAAAAACGAATGCTGAATAACTATCATCTTCCAAGTCTTTTCAGCACAAAACTCCAACTTTCTTCCGAGGTAAAATACCTAGGTCTTACCTTGGACAGTAAACTTAACTGGAACAAACACATAGAAAACAAAATCAGCAAAGCTAGTTTAACTTTCTGGCAGTGCAGAAACATGATCGGCAAACGATGGGGTTTAACGCCAAAAATTATACTGTGGCTGTACAAAACTGTAATTCGGCCCATGATCACATACGGCTCTCTGGTATGGTGGACCAAAACCAATGAAGCCACCACTATACAAAAGCTTCAGCGTTACCAGAGATTAGCTTGTATAGCTGCCACGGGCTGCATAAGGACAACACCAACAGCAACTTTGGAGGCTATGCTGGAGCTAACACCGCTTCATCTACATATACAACAAGAAGCAACTTTAGCTGCCATTAGACTCAAGACCCTAAATCTTTTAAGTAAGAGTAGAGCCCCCCATACAGATATAATCGATAGAATTTACTCAAAAATTCCTATCTTACAAGCCAATTGAGCAAGTGGATGAGTTTGTGTATTTGGGATGTGTATTTAGCAGGGATGGTAGATATGATAAGGATATAGAACGACGAGTAAATGCAGGGGATAGAGTGAATAATAATAATAATATATAATAATAATATAATAATGTTTATTGATAAACAAAATTTTTTGGTACACACTTATAATCTAATCTTAAGATTAAAGTTTCGGGTAGAACAAACATTTTAAACAATAAAAACTTGAATGCATAAGATGTAGTTTCATTCGAACAAGAAACAAGTTTCACCACTATAACTGTGAACATTATTAAGAATGTAATTATTTATGTTGTGTATTTAATAGTACAAAATTGAAATTTTAATTTTAATTGAGTAAATCTTAATATTTGGAACATTGGAACGAAAAGTGTACACTATAAGATAAAAATTGCTAGCATTTAAACTAGGCCAAGCCTGTGTCTTAAATGCTAGTTTCTTCCTTTAAGTAAATGAACATAGAATATACACTTAAACGTTTTACAAATTACTACTTTTTAATAACGTGTTAGTAGGTGTTTATAATTATTTAATATTGTTTTATTTTAATTTAAGTTTAAATTTTAGGACTCAGCTCATTTTTTTATTGTAAATAGATCTTCAATGTCGTCATAAGTTTGTGATTTAAGCCAAACTGTCAACTTTTTTTGCAATTGTATTTATTAAGCGGATGTATATTAATCATTCGGTTAATTTTATTATATAGAAAAGGACCAATAAAACATTGAAACTTTTTAATAAAGTGAGTCCTAAAGGGAATATTAGGACACACTCTGTCCTTCCTTCGTATTTGGGGTTGTTTTGGGTCGTAAGAGACTTTCTTATGTTGGGATAAGATAGTATCAACTACGTACAGTTGTCTTACCGTCAGCACATCGCACATTGTATACAATTCAGCAGTGGGAAATCGGTATGGTTTAAAAGTCATAACCTTAAGTAACGCGCGTTGGGCCCTTTCAACTCTTATTATATGAGATTTTTTAGCACCTCCCCCACGCTCTTATGCAATATGATATTACGGATTGGGCCATGGCATAGTAGACTGATTTTAAAAGTTCATTGTCAGCAACATGCCGCAATGTTTTGAAAATATAAATCAGTTTGCGAATTTTTTCTGATATCATTTTAATTTGTGGTATCCACGTTAGAGTTTGATCCAGAATTACGCCAAGGTACTTTATTGTGGTTGTACGTTCTAATACTATACACTGACATGATGTTATATGTGGATGAATATTATTACAAGTATGGGCTTTAATGTGTATTTCACTAGGAATGCTATTTTGTGCTATACCAAAAGTAATAAACTTAGTTTTCGATGCATTTAGTGTCAGTATGTTTTTTTGTAGCCATTGCGTTGTCTGTTGCAATCCCATTTCTGCCTTGATTCTAGTTTCCTCCCAAGTTTTACCATGAAAAACTAGTACTGTATCATCGGCAAATGTAAAGATCTTACAATTATTCAAATTAAGATTACATAATTCATTTATGTATATTAAGAAGAGGCTAGGGCCGAGGACGCTGCCTTGTGGCACGCCATAAGTGATGGGAGAATCTAGACTAGTCAGGTCACCTACCTTTACCCTTTGTCTTCTGTGAGAAATATAACTTTCAAACACACATAATGGTTTCCCGCGTATACCTATTTTATGCATTTTATCTAGAAGTATGGATGCAGAGACTGTATCGAAAGCTTTTGCAAGATCTAAGAATACACCTATACATTTATTTTTCTTATCGATTTGCTGAGCAAGATAATCTGATAATCCAGTAACTGCATCAGAAGTACACTGGCCAGCTCTAAAACCATATTGATTGTTTGATAGAAGAGCATTCTTTTCCAAAAAACATATTAATCTTTTATTTATTACCTTTTCTATAACTTTTGATAGGGCTGGCAATACTGAGATAGGACGGTAATTGTTGATGCAGTCTCTTGGGCCAGATTTATGTATAGGATGGATAATCGATATTTTAAATATTTGTGGAAATACACCTGTAGTTAAGCATAGGTTCACTATATGTGTTAAGACAGGTACTATATGTTTGTTGCAAATTTTTAAAAGTTTGTTGGATATACCGTCCCAACCAGTAGCGCTGTCATTTTTAAGCCCTATAATAATGGCTTTAATTTCTTCACAGGTAGCTTCAAGCACAGTCATGGAATTTGCAGGAGAGGGTGCATTAGAGTTAGATACCGTTCTTTGGTCACTTGTACGTACATTAACTAATTTATTTGCTAAATTTTCCCCAATATTAGCGAAAAAGTTGTTGATATGCTCAACAGAATTTTGAGGAGTGTCACATATACGAAGTAGGTCTTTAGGTATAGCCTTCTGTTTATTCATATGAACAATAGTTTTAATGGTGTCCCAGGTCTTTTTTAGGATTATTAGAATGCTTTTTCAGCTCATTTTGTTCATAGGTTCTTTTTAATCGCTTGAGCAGATCGTTGCAATAATTTTTGTACCTTTTATAAATTGTTTGCATAATTTCATTTTTGGGATCTGCTTTACTTTTAGAGTGCATCCTGTCTTGGTTTCTGATGCAACGTAGCAGCCCTGGTGTGATCCAGGGCTTAAGACAACGAAATCTACGTGGTACTAAGATTCTAGTTGAATGGCTGGCTAGGTAATTTGAGAGAATATTTACGAGTCTCTCAGCAGCCCAATTTGCGTCCATGGACATAAAAATTTCTTCAAAATTGGTTGCATCCAAATCTTTGAGAATTCCTTCGTAATTGACTTTATTCAGTACAGACTCCCTTTTTTGGTAGTTTTTAAATGTTAATTCCAAACATGAAATGACTGCTCTGTGATCTGTGAGCGGTGTATTTAAAACCAAGGTAGTTACTGATCTATTAGTATTTACCATAGAATGGTCAAGGCAGTTTGCTCCTCTAGTTGGGTAAGTATGACCAATGAGAAATCCATGACTCGCAAGTAGGTTTAAATAATCATGCGAATTTTGATCCTCATTGTTAGGCTTTACGTCTAAATTTATATCCCCCATTATAATGACATTTTTATAAGACTTGTGTGAGGACAATAGCTTATCCAACGAGTCAATAAATACAGCAATACTTCTCTGAGATGGAGATCTGTATAGGGCAATTATGAGTGTATCAACATTTATTTTTATTATTAGACAACTAGCTCCATCGAAGCTTGGTTCCTCAACAGAACAAGTAAGTCCATCTTTAATATATACAACTAGTCCGTCATTTTGGTTTATATTATTTTTAGTATAAAACGAGTCGTAGTTTGGAATCGTTGGAAAATAAGAAGTAATTTTATTCCAAGATTCTGTCAGTATATATATTTCACAATTTAAATTAATTCTAGCAAGTAAAACTTTAAATTCATTAAAGTTGCGATTTATACTTCTGATATTTTGGGTCAATACTTTAAAGGTTTGGTTAGTAGACGTAGAAGTTAATATTGTTTTGCAAGACTCTGGGTCACATAAATAAGACTTTCCGGCTATAATATTATCAATGTCATTTGTAATGTACAAGTTATTTATGCCCTCGAATTTTATTATTTATTTGCAATGACACCAATATCGGCAGTTTGGTGGAAATCAATAAGTTAACTCTATCAGACTTTCTAGTATTTAAGTTAGTTTTAGACGATAAATTAGCTGAGTTTACAAAGATTACTATGAATATGTTAGTGTAAAATTTACTGATTAAGTACGAATTAAAACTTAAACTAAGAAGCATGCAAGTATGTAAAACAAGTATAAGTAAAAATAAAATATAAAAAAATTGAAAGTATGTGTAGCACAATAAGATTATTAATAGTCATTTCATGTTTTTAAGTTTTACCAGGTCTGTTTCACACTTTATTTCAATGTGCGGCGATTCGTCGGTTTTGCGGAGAAAAACTTTCCCGTTGCTCGTCCAACAGTATTTGAATTTGGCAGTTGAAGCAAAATCCCGCGCCAGATACAGTAATCTACGACCTTTATGTGTAAGACCTTCGGATAAATATAAAGGTATAGATGGTCCACCTAAACCTATAAGAGTTGAGTTAAGCCTTTCATTTGGGTGTGTTTTGTTATAAAGCTTGGCACTTTTAATTAATTCCTGTTTGGTCTTTGTTCGCAAGAAATCCACTACAAGGGTAGATGTCCCCGATTTTCCCTTAATGCGGAAGACGTCCTTAACATCACTCGGTTGAAAATCAACAGCAAGGACTTTACAGGTATTTTGTACTATATTAGTAAGTTCCAACTTGTTATCGTTTCTAGTAGAACACGGTACGTTCCTAATTTCTACAGTAGTTGATTTCAGCAATCTTTGCATGTCTTCGAGTTTTGCTTCAAGTGAAGAGATATACAATAACTGTTCTTTGCGTTCTCGTTCTAGAGTTTCCACTCTTACCAACATACCGTCAAATTGATCAGATAGAAACTGCAGAGATTTTTCAATCTCCTGATTAGACTGTTGAAATTTAGAATTTTGAATTTTTATTTCAGCTACATCTTTTAAGATTATTCAGAATATGATTTTGGCTTTCACTCATTTATTTGATCATGGATTACAATTCTTCTTTGAAATTCAAAAATAAATCTTCGCAACATGGCTCTCTTAATCTTTTTGTTCGCTGGGTTACGTATGGCTTGTGCTCTTGGGCATGCCCAACCAAAGAGACGTCAGAATCTGACGCAGTGTGTGGTATTAGCCCACTTGATGAAGGGCTTCTTGTGAGTCGGCTCATTATTAGGAAGAATTTTCTTAGGTTCAAAGTTTAAGTGATACAATTTTCGACGTTGTGTTGCACAAAGACCGGTCTTACTGTGATATTATATCTCACTCGTTCAACAGACCGCAATTAATACAGCACTACTGCTCCCACACTTGCACAGCACTTTATCGTTTATGAGCGCCTGGTACTCGTAGTAATTTAAATTCGCGAATTAATATTTCATAAATTTATTTTTACAACAAAAAAATACGTGTGATCACGGTCGACACCAGGACGGAAGGTGAATGGTGCACTACACTCTATTGTGAAGAACCAGAATGTACGAGGGTGGATTGAAAAGTACTCGGCCTAACCAAGAAAATAAACACATACTAAATCAGTTATATTTTTATTTTTCTACATAATCACCATCAAGTTCAATACACTTTTGCCACCTCCCCTTCCAAGCATTTAGACCGTTGAAAAAAAAATGATTCTTCCTTAGAGTCAAAATATGCGTCTACAGCTGCTTTGACCTCGTCGTTTGTCGAAAATCTTTGACCTCCCAAGTGCTTTTTTAGGTTAGGGAACAGAAAGAAGTCTAATGGTGCCAGATCTGGTGAATACGGCGGATGCGGTAACAGTTCAAAGCCACAGTTGTGAATTTCAGTCATTGACTGTACTGACGTGTGAACACGGGCGTTATCTTGATGAAACAGGACTTTTCTTCTGAGCATTCCTCGACGTTTTTCTTTTATTTCCTCTCGTAAACGACGTAGTAAGGTGCAGTAGTAATCAGAGTTTATAGTCTGACCCCTTTCAAGATAATCAATCGTAATCACACCTTTCGAGTCCCAGAATACTGAAGCCATCACCTTATTTGCCGACAAAATCGACTTAGCCTTTTTAGGGGTGGTGAAACAGGTCTTCTCCGCTGTTTTGATTGTTGTTTTGTTTCCGGTGTACAGTAATGAACCCATGTTTCGTCCATAGTAACAAAACGATTCAAAAAATGATCTGCATCGGCTTCAAATAACTCCAAACAGTCGCGTGAAATAGTCAATCGCGTCCTTTTTTGTTCAACTGAAAGCAGTCGCGGAACCCACCTCGCAGACACCTTGTGGCAACCCAACTCGTTGACAATGTTGTTTTGAGTTCGTTCATCAGAGATGCCTATAATCTCGGCTATCTCTCTAATTTTTAATCTGCGGTCTCCCATTATTAAATCAAGTACTTTTTTAATATTTTCGTCAGTAGTTGACATCGAAGGCCTTCCAGAGCGGGGTTCATCTTTCACACTCTCTCTACCACGCTTAAATTCTGCTATCCATTTTTTGACGGATGAATATGACAGAGCACAATCGCCTAATGTACTGATCATGTCATCATGGATGGCTTTTGATGATAGCCCCTTCTTATGGAGGTACTTAATGACGGTACTCTGCTCGATTTGCTCCATTCGCGGAAATTATGTCCGATTACTTTGTTAATAAATTTATAAAATCACAACTAATTATCGCACACGTTTCGAACTTCACACAATGAACTAGTCTGAACTGAACTAAATAATGTGGCTAGATTTGATTTTTAGAATTGAATGGATCTGTGTTAGGTCGAGTACTTTTCAATCCACCCAGGTATCAAAAAAGGCACGTATGGTAATTCATAACGCTGTGTTAGTCCCTACTTTAATGTATGGTAGTGAAAGCTGGGTGTGGCAGAAGAAGCACGAAAGTAGAATAAATGCTGTAGAAACGCGGTCTTTAAGGAGTATGCTAGGGTTGAATCTGAATGACAGGGTGAGAAATTGCGTGATAAGAGATAAATGTGGTATGCAAGATGATGTTGTGACCAGGATTAAGAAAGGAATGCTTCGGTGGTTTGGTCATGTAGAAAGAATGAATGAGGAAAGAGTGACAAAGCAAATTTATATGGCAGATGTGAACGGCCGAGTCGGGAAGGGACCCCCCAGAAAAAAGTTTATCGACCAAATTGGCGATATTTTGAAAAGGGGCCACGTTAGAAGTACCCTTAACCGACGAGCATGTATGCGTAGATATATGGATGTAAAGGAGGCGAAAGAGGTATGTCAGGATCGTGTCAAATGGAAGTCCGTGGTCTCTGCCTACCCCTCTGGGTGACAGGCGTGAGTGTTTATGCTATTATTTATACAAGCCAAGTATGATAGGATCCCAAAACAATTTGTATTCGATAAGGAGTACAGGATACAATTGAAAGAAACTGACCATCTGGAAGGATTTGGTCCAAGAGAGCTCAAAGTTTTCACGGATGGCTCTAAGACAAATGAAGGTGTGGGGTCTGGGGCTTTCTCTGAAGACCTTAATACCCACATATGCACACCGCTGGGTATCCACAACACAGTCTTCCAGGCTGAATGCATGGGTATCATCCAAGCGGCCATAGCAATAGATGCTAGGAAGGTGAAAGACTTCTCCATCAGAATACTGACCGACAGTATGGCGGTACTACAAGCTCTGAGTTGTAATGTGACGAACTCGGGACTGATACACGAGTGCCATCAACGATTGAATGAGGTATGTAAGTACAACAATGTGACTCTGCAATGGATCAAGGGACACAGTGGATCTAGAGGCAACGATGCAGCAGATGAACTGGCCAGAAGGGGGGCCCTGGCAACTATAGGGCCGGAACCAATAATACCAATCCCCTTTGGCTACGTTCGTTCACTGGTATGTAGATACTTCAATAATTTACACGCTCAGCTTTGGAAAAATTTAGTAGACTGTAGACAAGCTAGGGAGGCCCTACCTGAAATAAACAGTCGTCTAACCAAGGATCTAATGAGACTGAACAAGCCACAGATCAGGATAGTAACAAGTGTTATCACAGGACATGGCTCTTTTAACAAACATTTGTTCACCATAGGTGTTACTGACAGCCCCCTGTGCAGGGCATGCACGGAAGAGGAAGAAACGGCGGCTCACGTATTGCTGACATGTCCAGAAGTCGCTTCATACAGGGCTAAACATCTCGGCACGCCGGGATCGCTCCCCCGAAGTTGCTTGCAACATCAAGGGACTGCTGAGCTTCTTCGGGGAGATATCATGGCTCGAATAAGCATATTGTTCCTGCTCACACGCAAAATACGCGCTTAGACGTGGAGTTGCGGAAAACAGCCCGTCGTAAACTAAACTAACCTAAGTGTAGTCTGGCTAGCATCGCTCCGTTACCCGCAAATAAATAATTTTTGGTCATTTTCAGCCATTACATCGTTCGTAATTTTATTTGTTTAATAGCATAGTAAAATACTTAGAAAAACTAAACTAAATATTATTAATTATATATTACTAAATGAAAATCGCGGTTTCAACAATTAAAATTATTTTATTTGTTGAGTGAATAATTTTACTATACAATAATACATTGTGTATTTTTTTATCTTTGTTCTCAATTGATACTGATATTGAATTTGTATGTTATAATTAAGTATGGTCGTCATAATTGATGTGTAGTGGCTTCATAAAAAAAATCCATCAGCCCATTTCCTTACATGAGTATCCCAGAAACGTCAGAAAAGTCTATGGCTTCCGACATATAACAACATTTCTAGTATATAGTCAGTAATCTATGGTGTCCAATCGAAATCCAAAACAATAAATAACAGTTCAAAAACTCTCCACAACAGCGCTGGAATAGCTACCACAGAACACTATTACTCCATAGCTACGGGAAAAAGCTAAATGAAATGAACTTAGTAGTTGTCGACGGTGTGAAGTGTGCTGCTAAACCGCTCAGTAGCTCTAAAATCTGAAATAATTTTATTTAGTAAACCTCGAAAAAGTCGTCTATCCCATTAATATTTATCGGCGCGTTCTTTAAAATTTACCAAGTAGCTATAGTGGCGCCACCCTTATTTAACGGTTTTCTATGGACACTTTTCAATACACAGTCTGCACTCCTTACCTTTACACTCCGTATTAAAAACATCGTTTAAAGTGTCGTCTTGGCTAAAAGCCCCTTAGCACACTGTCTTAATAAATAATAAACTAAAAAAATGAATTCATTGAATAAACTCCAATAAACTCCAATAAATTTATGATTGTACCGTAGACAGAGAATATTTTCCCGTGGGTGTTGTAAAAGGCGACAGAGGGAAACAGGCAGGAGATGGGCACCAGCATCTTCCTGATAACAGCAACTGTACGACAAAAGAACTGCTGTTGCCAACCCGCTCGCCAAGCGTGGCAACTATGATCATTATGACGACCAGACGCCAATTTTTCAGTGATTTCTCAGTGATTGCAAGGGTAAAAACTGGCAGTGATCACCGAATGGTTAAAGGCACACTGAACATAAACGTTAAGTTGGAGACTTTGAGTATTCAACCAACTGGAGAGGCCATGCGGACGCGCATCCCTCCAGTTGGTTGAATTATCCTAAACAAAAATTATCCTAAACAAGGAATTATCCTAAACAAAAATTCTATCAACATCAGGGGGGCGCAAGAAAACCACACAACTGTATACTTAACGACAAATGCAAAATTAAATCGCGTCACTATAAACGCACACTATAGCATTTTTGTTTGTGTTCATCGCGTTTACGCATGCATCAAATTGTACACGTGTCGATACACTGATGGCGCTGTCTAAATGTAATGTAAGCAACGTTAGGCGTGGACTATGTCGATATTTTTTTATCGATAAACAAATCACAATAGTCCGCATAAGTTTTTATTTGATTATAAGTAATACATAGATAAATAATACCAAGGTGTTATTTGAAATTATTTTTTTAAAGTATTTAGAATTGTTCTTAGGAAAAAACTTAGAAATGATTGAAAATAAGTTTATTATTTTGCTACAGGTTTATTTTACATTATGCAGGATAAAATTTAAAACTTTTAACAAATCGAAATAGGTTTAGTTAACTTATTTTAAAAACCAGATTTGTGAAAAGAAAAGTCCTATCAGTTTATCGTCTTCGATGGTGTTAACCAAGTTTTTTTTTTAAATTTTAAGGCTTCAATCACAAAACCGCTATTTAAAAAAGTTGTTGATTTTCAAGAGTTATTGAATGAACTATCTGGAAAATATTTAATAAATTAGGAAAACAAAAAAGTTTAACACTATATAATAGTTTAACAAAATGAACTTTAAGCAGATAGCTGCTTAAAAATAAAACGTGACTTCTACCTAGGGCTAAGTATTCCCCAGAAAGATGTTTTGCTTTAACTTTACATTACTATTCACCGAAAGCTTAAAAATGTGTGCGAAATATCAAAAGTTTTGAAATTGGTCTGCCTTCATCACATACTATAACAAAGTGGTACAGCACAATTTACTTACTTGAAGAACTTATCTTGAATCTTGAACTTATTGAGTTGTACTGATTGGCTTACCATTTTAAGGACTGTAAGGACGTCAATGATTTTGTCACTGAATTTTACAAAAAACTGAGGAGTGAAATTATCAATCACGTACCCAAATACACATCTAAACCAACTCGGAACCCACCATGGTTTACGAAAAATCTAATAAAATTTATAAAAGATAAGGAAAAACTTAGAAAACGATATGCCAAGTACGGCAATCCTAGAGATAAGTATGAGTACAACCTTCTTCGCGAACGATGCCATAAACTTGTTAATATCTGCTGCAATAATTACATAACAAAAATTGAGTCTAGCATCTGTAAAGATCCGGACAAATTTTGGCGTTTCATCAAAGATAAGCGCAAAGGTCTTTCTGTACTTCCCGCTAAAATGATATTGAAAGATTCAACTGCATCCTCAGGCACCGATATAGCGAACCTTTTTGCAAGTCACTTTTCTTCCGTGTACACCAATAATAGCGTTACCGATGTTTCTCATAGTCATGATATGGCGAACATTAGTAATTCCATCGTTACACTCGAATTGAGCGAGTCTCAAGTGTACAAAAAATAAAACACCTCAATAAAAAAAGGACCTGGGCCTGACAACATACCACCCCTATTTGTGAAACGATGTGGATCCGTTCTTGCCTTCCCGTTGACATTAATATTTAATCGCTCCTTAAGCAAAGGAAAGTTTCCCGATGAATGGAAAAAAGCCAGAATTATCCCAATTTATAAGAAAGGTGACAAGATTGATGTTACCAACTACCGACCTATCTCCATTTTATCGTGTTTTTCTACATTATTTGAATGCCTTGTATACCCCATAGTCTACAGCCATACTGAAAATATTATATCCGATTTCCAACATGGTTTCAGGCGTGGTCGTTCGGTAGAGTCTAATTTGTCTTCCTTCGTGTCCGCGGTAGCACAGAACGTGGACAGGGGAATGCAGGTAGACGCAATATACACAGACTTTTCAAGTGCTTTCGACAAAGTCGACCACCAAGTCCTGCTGTCTAAACTAAGAGTAATGGGCATAAGTGGTTCACTGTTGCAGTGGTTCGAATCTTACCTGGCAATGAGACCTCAGCAAGTGGCTATAGATGGATTTGAATCTGAAATGTTTTTGGCTAAGTCTGGTGTCCCTCAGGGATCCCACTTGGGACCTCTACTCTTTTTGATATTTATTAATGACATAGCTACATATATTGAAAACAGTAGTGTATCTATGTTTGCTGTCGATCTCAAATTGAGTAGAACGTTCAAAAGTCCCGGAGATGCTGACCTTCTGCAATCTGACTTAAACAAACTCACGGATTGGTGTGCAATCAACGGAATAATTTTAAATCCCAACAAATGCTAACTCATTGGGTGACGTGACCTTGGCGGAGGTGAGGGAGATCAGGAACCGTGGTGTCTTGTTGGATTGTAAGCTGAAACTGACCGCTCACACTGATAATATCGTCAAAAAGGCGACTCGTGTGTTGGGATTCCTAAAAAGAAACGCGAAAAGCTTCCGATGTGTCCAAACTAAGAAAGTTCTTTTCAATGCACTAGTACGTAGCCACCTCGAATTTGCAAGTGTTGCATTGAACCCAGTTTATAGTGCGTCTTCTCAGCGAATCGAAACGATTCAAAGAGCTTTTACACGCTACCTTGCCTCTTCGACTCCAGGCATATCGCATAGACACCCCTATAGTCAGAGGTTAGCATTTTTCAAAATGACAACCTTACGTGACCGACGTCTCATTGCAGACTTAATGTTCCTACACAAATTACTGCATAACAAAATCAAAAGTATCCTCCTCGATCACATTAAAGCACACATTTAGTTATCCCGTACAGATATCCTCGATATCCAATTCGCAAACTATTTAGCATAACTTGCCACAAAACTAATTTAGGCGCGCATTATCCCTTAGCCAGAATATGTAATACATACAATGAAATTATGACCAAGAAACCGGATATTGACATTTTCAACGACTCTGCCCGACGCTTCAAAGAAATTGACCAATTTCATTTCACCCTCTCAGCACACACTCGTTCCTTAATTAGTTTTTTTTATGTAAGTTATTTTGTATTCAGTGCCATTGTGGTGTAATGAGCTGCACATTACGGTAAATGTTGCGTATACCTGTAATTGGCAAACATATTTAACCATATACATTTGTTGTGTTGTTAATGTTTAATGTGTTTTGCTGCTGGTGTACCTTATAAATAAATAAATAAGTATAAATAAATAAGTAAATAAAACTTAGACCAGAGAGTAACCCTGACAAGAAGTTATATTATAATATAATATATTATATTAGTGATAGAAGAAATGAAAATAAAACAATTGACGGAGTACCATGCAAGTTTTAAAAGACATTTTGCGTATACATATAATGCCTTTGGCTACCAGAATGGTATTCTGTCAATTGCTTAATTTTCATTTCATTCATTACCAAGGTACAATAAAAAATTTTATCAGAGTTACTCTCCACTCTCAATTTAAATGCCGTCAGCGCTTCTTGAGTAAACCCTGGTTGGTATCGATGATAGTGTACCACTTAGTCAATGTACGTGGTGCAGGCTAACATGTTCCAAAACGTTTAGGTACATAGCGATAGGCTTTTGGTGAGTAATAGTTAAGTGTTAGGGCATAGTAATTCTTGCAAACTTGTGAAGCCTGTTTTATGCTATTGTTTTTATGTCAAGGAATTTTTTCATTTTAATTTTCCTTGGCCTAAGTGTTGGCTCGTACTCGCAGTGGGAGTATGACTAGTTAGAGCTATATAAGGATTTTTTTTTCGAATTAAGACTTTCGAGATAACTTATGGAATTTTGCCGGAACATCCAGCTTTCTTTTTTCGATGTAGACGATATTGTGCAATCACCACGATCACCCTAAAATAAATAATTTTATTTTAGTCAGAAGATTCAAGCTATATATATATATTTGTATATATATTGTAGTGTTATGCTACTTACATATCATTTTACACTATTTTAAATTTATTTTTCCATTCTGTTTTTGATTTTCTGCATTCGCCTCAAAACTGGATATTTTGCATCACCTTTAATTCCATAGGATCCTGTAACGTTTTTAAACCATAAGAACACAATAACAAATTATTTTCACATCGTATTTTCACGCTATCAGCACTTTTTAAATCGGTGTCAATGGAGTCTACCTTTTTCGGTCTTTTATTTAGTTCTCCGTAACTCTGCAATTTCGGTCTTCGTGCGCGCTGTTGCGCCACCTTTTTTCCTATATCAATAATATCTCATTTTTCACTTAAATCTTGCCGTTTCTCTATTACAAGCCTGAAACCAAAATTTGACATGTTTTGACATCGTTGTTTATCTGGTTGTCATGGCAATTTTTATTCGAAATTCGTTACCGGTCTGATGTTTTTACTCCATACTTTCACATAAATACTCTTTTCCTCTTGGCCATTTACAAAAATTTGCTTTTAATTTAAATAATTTCAAATTTAATTTAAATAATTTCCCGTTCTTATCCCAGATACGTCAAAAAGTATAAAAGCCGAACAATCGGCCAATAAAGGAAGTCTCACTTCAGCTTTCATACTAGAAGCATCTCCTAAAGGCCTTATCCGCACTGCCCCGGGATCCTGCAAGCATCTGCCTTCACCTGAAGTCGTCGCCTAGCCACGCCTACGCCTCCACCTGCTCCAGACGCTGCGTGTACCTACTCCAGACGCTGCGTGTGCCTACTCCGGGCGCTGTGTGTGCCTACTCCGAGCGCTGTGTGTGCCTACTCCGAGCGCTGTGTTTGCCTACTTCAAGCGCTGCGTGTACATGCTCCAGACTCTGCGTGTGCCTACTCCGGGCGCTGCGTGTGCCTACTCCGGCCCCAGACGCCGCGTGTGCCTAGATCAGGTGCTGCGCACCTACCACAGGCATAGCCTGTGCATACTCCGTGATGCTTCTAGTTTGAAACCCCATCATCATTTTCATATATTTTTATATTTTAAAATTTTAAATAAATTATTTTTTTTTGGTTTTTTCTTTGTTGTTAGGTTAGGTTCTTTAGTATTTAACTGTCGCTTTACGACATTTCGCCCAACGTGGGGCGCCAAAATGTGTCAAACAACAATAGAGAATATGGATGGGTGTTGCCATCTGCTTGGGATCCTATAATTAATAAAATTAAACCCAAACCCAAGCATACCACTGCAAGACTTCATGATACTATAAGCTCGTTTTGCGTAAATCGGACCAAAAATTAATATTCAAAAACTGAAGGTGGCCGGACTAACTATGACATTGGGACGTTAAACATCTCATCCCCGTGGGTGTTGTAAAACATCCGAAACGTCGGAATAATAAAAAAATAAGTTTAAAATAGTAATTAAACGCGATAAAATCCGTAAATATTAGTTTTATTCAATGTGTAGTGTTCGCGTAAATTTAAGAAATCATTATTTATTATATTAGCAATAATTTAGTAAAATTGTTATAATATGTTAATTCATTAAAAAATAACTACCTATGTAACTTCGTATCATAAAGCTAAGTACGCATTTCTACGGAAACGGAAACTAGTCGAATACTCTGTGTGACTTTCATGAAACTTGACGCTGGCACAATCCATAGGAAGTTGCCATACTAGGGAAAAAATTAACTAATTTAGGAAAAAAATATTAACTATATAATTTAAAATCATTCATTATTATTGGTCCATCTAAAATTTACGGTTTTTTGACATTTGATAGCCCTATATTTAATACACACGCACACATGAAACACATGATGTGTACTGGCCATAGACAGAGAGGTTTCTCTGTGTACGGTACTGGCGTAGGTGTTACTTGCGGCCGTTGTATTTGTATACTACTGTAACTCACACTAGCACACTACCACACAGTCTGTTGCTATTGCAGTTGCACACATATATACTGTATTCTGTGATAATTTTTCGCGGCATCAAGCGTCAGTGAACTTATTTTGTACTAAAAAATCTAAAATCGAAAGAGATTATATACTCATTTATATATTTATATTGAGGTAATTATTCAAAGAATCTATTAAATTTGAAACAGTATTGTATATGCAAGTTTTTCGTTATTCTAGATTAAATAATGTTATGATGGCGCGTGGATGACACTTGCACAGGGTCCCAATTCGTAACAAAATAGGACATTGTTCGAAAGGTAGACAATGATTGGGGTTTTTAACAATTATTTTGAGTCCCGTGTGTAATAATCTTCTTGAAACTGTCGCTTGTTTATTAGTATAAGGTTAAATTGATTTGTTAAAATGAAAATTAAGTTTCCGAAAATTGCAGTCTTTAGTAATAGTAATGGACTGAAAATTCGTTTGTGGGCGACCATTATGTTTCGCGCACAGTGAATTAGCTGACCGTCACAGTAAATTGCATATGCTAATTTTATATTCATGAAAGTAATATTTAATGTCTGAATCGATCAATTTTCACTCAAATTATTCAATAACCTAGTTGACACTGAGACAACTCCATTTCATTTCTTTTGTTTCAGCTACTACTCACACAAGTTTTTTGGAAATGGCAATCAATTAAGCCCACTTAGGTGTTATTTTTACCACTATTTTGTTGACATTATTTTACTTTAGCAAAATTTATCGAAAATATAGAAGGCGATACAGTATTTATCGATATTACGTCAGCGCTCCAATTCCGTTCCTGAATGATAAATGCCGAGCCAAGATGGACGAATCAGAAGATAATATGAGTGCAGAAGAGTTAAAATATCTTGATAGTCCGACTCTTGTAAAAGGTAAACCTAAAAAGAGATCTATTGTTGAAAGGGAATTAGAAACAAACTTGACAGCTAGAGTGACATCTCCTATAACAAATGGAGAAAGCAGTAGTACCAGCCGCTATGGTAGGTCACGTCGTCTCAAAACTGACATAGACTCTAGTGATTCTGAGCGATCAGTTACAAAAATGCTAAAATCACCTAAATTTGAAAAATCCCCTGCTAAAGCACAATCACCGGCTTACAAAATGCATGCCTCAAACTCCCCAATAAGAGGTGAAACACCAATGCGAACACCCACTGTTGAAAATAAATTGGACACTCAGATCGAGAATATATATAATGAAAATATATCATTAAGTCGCTTCAGTTCTGAGGAGAAACAGGATATTTCTCCAGTAAAGAAGTTTCCTAAAGTGTATATAAGAAAAGATCTAATTCAAACTAAAAATAAAGAAAAAGAAGAAACAGTTGTATTGATAAAAAACATCTTTTCTCCTGTTAAAAGAACATCAAGTGATATCCATATAGGAAATATTTTAGAAAGGCCTTCAGAGAAATATAGTGTAGGTAGTATAAAGCAACAAAATGGGTATCTGAATACATCATCTGTGGTAAAAACTTTGGACTTTGATGGTAATAAAAGGAAAAAGAGGGAAAATAAGGAGGGTAAAACATCTCTGTCTAAAAGCGAAATATTTGAGATGGAAGCCAGATGTGAATATCAAGTAGGAGATTTAGCTTGGGCTAGGATGGGGACATACCCATTTTGGCCATGTATAATATCAAGAGATCCTATCAGTGGAACATTTGTAAAAAAGAAGTGTAAGTATCTTTACATTTTAAATTATTAAAAGGTAAATGAATCTTGAGTTGATTAAATTCATGGGCTAAGTAACTTTCACAGTACACAGGTGCCTTGCTGGGTCCAATAAAATTGTTAATTGTTATTTTAAGTACTGATTTACCAGATGCTTGACAGTGAAGAAAAATATTCTGAAGGGTCATGCATGTCAGGACTAAAAAAAAATTCTAAAATTTGTATGTACTAAGTAATGCAATGGACTGGTTGCTCCATAACCCTCTCAGAAATGAGAGGAGACCTGTGTCTAGGAGTAAGACCAATAGAATATACAATATTTTTAGGTAAATGTCCTCCATGCCAATGTTCTAAATAATCTGGATTAAATTATAGAATTAGTTAAGCATAGTGACAGTGACTTGTTCCAATTTATGTATACCAATTGTTACTTGCAGTAAAAATGAGATCAGTGCCTTTAGCATGAGTTTCTTGTATTATCATTGACTAAAATTGTATGGAATGTGAACAGCACCCCTGACGGATGTAAATACAAATATATATTTTAATACGAAGTCACTCAATGGCGATATGAATTCAATAGAATAGAATAATCATGCTTAGGGTTGTAAATGAATGCAATAATGTCAGGGTTAGACTAGGATAATATGTCAGAGACATGGGACAGACATAATCTAAATAGACATGTGATTCAACAATGTGAACTATACATAATTGGCGTAGTAGGAAGATACTCTTGGCGTAGTGGATTATGTGGCTATATGGTTGTCGGTGCTGTGTGTAGACCAATAAAGAAAAATAGAATACTATGTACATTTCAAATGATTCCAAAACCATGCTCAATTTTTATTGTAAGAATGCTTATTCATGCATATAAGCATATAAAATAATATGCTACTAACTATATAGTTTTAAGTACATATATATGTGTTCAGCAATATACTTTCATGGACCAATAAGAGAGATGTGTGAGTCAGTATTTGTCAAGGAGTTATTTAGATATGTATATAGTGTTCTTTCTATCTTTCTTTATTGGTCTAAAGCTGTTATAATAGGCTTATCATTGAAAACTCTTTGAGAACCCCAAGAAAATTACAAGTGAATATATATTGTGAAATCTCATTCTAAAATGAAATTTCTTCAGAAAAATATTTTATAGTCAACCAAATCTAAGAAATACATTTTAACAGCTGTCAGACTTATTGCACCAAGCATGCCAACCAAAAAATGAGAACGTATAATATTCGATTATTAAAAAAAATCGATTTTTTAGTGTTGATAATCATTTACAGTTTGGTTTGAATAATATATTAAAAACGGACAATTTAAAACACAAGATTTATCAGTTCCTTCGTATTTGTTGTTACTGCTTATTTACAGAGGCATAGTTGTAAAAATCTAAGATTGAAACTAGATTAAAAATAAATTTATTTAATCACTTTCAGTACAACTAGTTGTGCTGTCGTTGTAGATTTTCAATAACGCAGTTAAAATTAATGTCTCTTTCAAAGCCTTCCATAATCAATTTTTTTGTTTTTTCTACCGCTTTTGCCCAGTCATCCTTTGTGACATGGGCACATGCTTCAACAAATATAGAATAATTAAAAAGTTAAAGCCGAGTAACAAAATAAGAAGATATACACAAAATTACGCACGGTAAGCTTAAAAATGGCGGGAGATCGACATTCCGTATGTAGTGGTTTTTTCAGTGCGATCTTGTATATGTGTTTTTTACCTACACAAATTTATGTTGACAAAGTAAAATAATTAACTTGTTTTATTCATGATTCATTTAGTTTAAGGAATTTTAAAAATAAAAATTAAATTAAATAATACATTAAAAAATTAATGAATAGATTATTTGAATATTTTTAGCAATTATTTAAATATTTTTGCCGATTATTCGCATAACAATGAATTTTAATTACCCAAACACTATTACCCAATTCAAATTTAAATTAGTGATAAAAAATTATACATGTTGTAATGAAATATAGATAAAATCCTGTGAGTACGCTTGCACAAAGTTATTGCGGAATGGTTAATGTGAAATGACAAAAGGTATTTCTTAGATTTGGTTGACTATAGTTTATTAAAAAAAAGCCGAGAAAGTACAGACTCGGCTCCTCGCCGTGTGGTAGCAGCGTAAAGTATACCACCCCATCGTTTCGCACCATGAGACACCAAAGAAAAGAGATGGCCCCGAGTTCCCGGTACCCCTTTAATGGCGCAAGGGTGCGAAGAATCTCCAGGAGGTAAACTGGCGACGCCACCCGTCATGTTCTGTCTTTCGAAGGGGCTAAAAGTGGATTGCAGTAGCCCATCTGCCTACGCTGAATGTATGTGGAGCAATGAATGATAAGATGGATGAAGTATGAGACGTGATGTATGATAGAGGAATAGATTTGATATGTATAAATGAGACGAAATGGAAAGGAAAGGACATTATGGCATGTTTAACGCATACTGGTCTGGTGTAAACGAGACCGAGCAGCCTGGTATGCCCGCTTGCCCGAGTAGGTATCATCCTTTCAGAAAGAATGGGCCAATGTGTGAAAGAGTATGAATGTGTAAGCCCGAGACTCTTATGGATATTAATGAAAGTGGGCTTAAAGAAGTTGTTTGTGGTCTATAACCCAGACATGTCTAAGTTCACTTATATCCGAGAGCAGTTTTGGGAGATGGTAAGGATGGTGTTAATGAAATGTAAGGAAAATGAAAATATGTTTTCTGAATGATGAAGTTTTGAGTTTAAAGAGATGGAAGGAATATTTTGAAAGTGTGTTCATGAGTGAGGAGACGACGTATGAACTAAATGAAATAGTAATTCTGAAAGAAGAGGAAAGAGATAGGGAGATAAGTATAGATGAAATAATGAAAGCAATGAAGAACATGAAAGCAGGTAAGACAGTCGGAAATGATAGAATTTAACTCGAAATGCTAAGGGCTGGAGATAAAGTGGTGGCAGGTTTCATGATTACAGGGTGTGTACACCTTGTTTAATTTATGCTGGGAACTGAAGTGGGTACTGGTAGCCTGGTGCAAAGCCGTAATATTCCCAATATAAAAGAAAAAGGGTCGCAGCAAGACTGTAAACTATAGTGGTATCAGTTGTCTTAGCATTGTGAGAAAACTGTAATACTAAGGCACTAATTGAAAGAGTCACGAAAGAAACTAAAGGAAAAATTTGGGATGTGCAAGCAGGATTTAGAAAGGGAATGGGGTGTACAGATCAAATCTTCTATGTGCATGATCGTGGAGATGTTTTTGGCCAAATACTAATAAGTTTTTTGTGCGTACTTGGAAAAGGCTTATGACAGAGTGGACAGGGATGAGTTATGGCAAACACTTAACTCATTTGTGTTGAGTGCTGGGTTGGTACAGGTATTAGAGGGACTCTAGTGCTTGTGTTAGGATCAACGGTGTCCACAAATACTGGCTTAGCATCCATAAAAGTGTCAGACAGAGCTGTGTGGCGTCCCTGTGGCTGTTCAACCTATTTATCGACAGTTGTTTGGGAAATTGATTTAAAGAAAGCCAGAATGTGTCAAGAAAGGCACGTATGGCAATTCACAATGCTGTGTTAGTCCCTACTTTAGTGTATGGTAGTGAAAGTTGGGTGTGGCAGAAGAAGCACCAGAGTAGAATAAACGCAGTAGAAATGCGGTCATTAAGGAGTATGTTAGGGCTGAATCTGAGTGACAGGGTGAGAAATTTTGTGATTTACAAGATGATGTTGTGACCAGGATTAAGAAAGGAATGCTTTGGTGATTTGGTCATGTGGAAAGAAAAAATGAGGAAAGTGTGACAAAGCAAATTTATACAGCAGAATCGGATAGGGACGTCCTAGGCGGAAATTTGTCGACCAAATTGGCGATATATTGAAAATAGGTCAATAAAACTACCCTTAACCGATGAGCAAGTATGAGTAGGTATATGGATGTGGAGGAGGTGAGAGAGGTGTGTCAGGATCATGCAAAATGGAAGTCTGTAGTTCGGCCTATCCCTCTGGGTGACAGGCGTGAGTATTTATGTATGTATATGTATGTATGTTTAGTGGGCTACGCCTACACTGCAAGATAAGCAATACATTTCAAAACCCTCTGTTTAAAGAAATAATTATTTAAACCAGTACTATACTGGATCTGAATATGTTATGAGCTCCCATGTCTGACACTACATATCTTTTATACATTTTATCTTATTGTCAGGCACTATACTACTGTGTAGTGGCAGTGTAAGAATATCCATTACCCCATATCATTATTTTGTCACAGAAGGTGGCAAAAAAGGTTCATGTGCTGTTGGAAGCTATTAACCGCACCCCAAAATTAATAATTTGTTTTCAGGTTTAGCTGCGATTACACCCTAGAATTCACAATTTAGTACGAACAATATTGTAACAGTTATTTATAACACATAATTTGTCTGTTTCTCCTTACAGTGTTTGGTCGCATAGAACATGATGTACTACATGTCACATTCTTTGGTGACAACGGCCGTCGTGGATGGATAGTGGACAACATGCTTAGAAAGTTTTTGGGACAGCTCGAATTTGAGACTACAAGAGAAAAGTTCACTTCTGAGGTTTACTTTCTTTATTAATTTATCAGTTTGATGTATCTTAATTTAATGGGGAATGTTCTATTAATATTTTGGATTTATCATTTTTGTCGTAAAAGTAAGTAAGTAAGGTGTAAATAAATAAGGTGGTTTAACTTAATATGTCACACAAAAATGGCATTTAATACTAATTTTGTGACTCCAATATGCTATAAGTTATCAGTCATAGTTTCATAACCGAGACAAAAATATTGCATAAAGCAGGATTTCGTAAGGAATGCAGAATGTGCTATATGAATATATTTTAATAATACTGAGCAGGATTATGAATATAATATGATTGCTATAAATAATTTTAACATTTAAGTATAAGATGGTTTAGTATTACTAGTTTCAATTATGTTTTTGTTACACATATTAAAAACGATTTTACTATTGTAAATTGCAGTAATATTTGCATTTTATTTAGAAAAATGCATTATATCCTTTTAATATTCTCTAACTATATGGACAATTTTTATTTAAACGATGTAATAATTAAATGATTTTTTTTTACCTTTTTAACAGGTAAAGAAACGTGATCCAAGACTATATGCAGCTTTCTTTATATCAGAGAAGAAGCTACCGCAATGGACCATATCAGTGGAAGAAGCTGAAGCGTTACTGCGTGAACCAAAGAGATTTCGTATTGATATTTTACATGATATGCTTGAAAAATCTAGAGCATTTAAAACAACACCAAAAATAGAAAAAAGCAAAAAAGTATCTAGAACTAACAGTGATGTCTCTTTAAGTGAGAGTTTGTATGACACTTTGTTTTCTGAAGATGATAGTAAAAATAATGACACTGAACGGTCTAAAAGTAAAACCAGGAATAAGTCTTTAGATGTGTCAGAAGTTGTGACCGCATGTCTTGACAACATGGCTGCCAAAACTGGTATAACTAAAATTCAAAGACAATCTCATATGGATCGGTGGCTACAAAAAGCGAAGTCTAAGACACCTGAGAAATCGTTTTTTAAAGTACAATCTGTACAAAAGACTGACAAAGAATCAAAATCCATTAATGTCAAACAGAGAAGATCAACATCAAAAGACTCTCAATTAAAAAAGTCACTAAGCCTAAAAAGAAGTGGAAAAGAATCTCAAGACGAAATTGAGAGGAAACTTTCACATCAGAATGAACATGACTATAGCAAGCAAAATGTTCAAGAGTTAAGTGAAAGCTCTATTGTTGTAGATGAAATCAATCATGTCAATGCTAATGATTTTGATCAAAGTGTAAATTTAGAACAAATAAGTTCAGGTATATGTGTTGTAGAAAGGGTTGAAAGTCTCTGCAGTAACATAGGTGAAGATGAAAAGTCTAATAAACAAAATGATGTATCAATGACCGTTGTAAATGAAGAATTTGTTGCCACGGAGAATATTCATGAAGATGAATTTATAGAAACTTTTTCAAATAAAACAAATACTACATTAAATGACACTGAACCAATGCAAATAGACATGTATGATTCAAATGTAAACGAAAGTAATTACTTACCTGTAGAAAGTGAAAAGCCATTAACTATTAATAATTCAGACAATTTAAGTAAAGTTGTAAATGATATACCTATAGACAAAAATAATGAAATAGTTATGAATAATACCGCTTTACCATTGTTGGAAACGGATTGCACTAAAAACATTGATGAAAGGTCAATTGATATAATGGTAGTTAATGAAGAACATGAAAAGGTTAAAGACAGAGAAAATATATATAGTTTGAAGGAAATTAGTGATGAAAGTAAAATACAAAATACAACAGCACCAATTATTGAAACAGATCGTTCACCAGAAGTAATTAGCGAAAGCAAGAGTAAAAGTGTAGAAGACGAAAACGACGATATTCAATTAACTGAAGACAGTGAAGTTCATAATTTTATAAAAGATAGTTTACTCATTAGTGAATCAGAAGAAGAACAATGCGCAGACATACTAAGAGAGTCTGGTGAAAATTGTATAGAAAAAGTTCAAGTATTAAAATCTGATAGTAAATCATGTAATTTTCTAGATGATATAGTTAATAAAATCGAATCGAACCAGAAATTAGAAAATGTATTGTTAGACATAACCAAAGGAGACATAAGGAAATCTAATCAAATTGTTTATAATACAAATGAACTAGAAAGGAATATAGAAACTGAAGATCATAATTTAATATCCAATAAAGAATTGGTTAAAGATTTTAATCAAGAAAATGAAAATTGTGTTTTAATATATAGTAGTAAAGAAACTGCTGTTGTGGAAGCACCTACATCTACACATCATGAAAATAGTATCAGCTTTGTTAGTAACTCTAATTATAATGAAACTTCTGTAAGTAACAAATATATCGCACCAGTAGGTATAGTACCTATTAAAGAAAATGATCCACCTAAAAATATTAAGGAGAAATGTATCATTAATAATATTGAGAAGTCAGATGCAGTCAACAGGGACTATATGCATACAGAATATACAAACAAGACATTAAATAACAATTATGAAAATGGTTTTGGGGTTGATGAAATAAAAATAAATAATAATGCAGAAAAAATTCCTCAGACTAAATGCCTGCCAGATAATTTGGGAGAAATTTCTCAAATAAAAAATTTACCGAATGATACAGCGGGGAGTGAAAAAACTACTGAGGATAGAGATCACAAACCTAAAGAAGGAAAGGAGCTCTCTTGTATGCACAATGCTCCTGTTGATGAAAGTTGTAGCTTGGAAAATAATTATGAAGAAAAGACGCTTACAAGCAAACATTATCATAGAAATTCAGATGGAGAAATTCAATCTGTAGATTCATGTAATACTGAAAAATTATTAAACTCCAATGATCCTGAGATCGAATTCGATTCTGTCAATGATGTCAACACAAAAGATAATTCCGATCAGAAAAATATCGATAACTGTTTTGATTCTCTATCTATAAATTCAGAACGTAATGAAGGTAAACGAAAACTTCGTACTAAACTCGATAGATATGTTGATAAAATGTCAGACAAATCTTTAAAAAGAGAACTAGAAGATCCTGAGTTTTTAAAATACTTGGAGCTACGTCAAGACGCTTTAATTGATGAAAATCCTCAACTATCTCATGAAGAAATAACAAATTACTTGTACAAAACCTGGCTGTATGAAGAAAGCGTGAAATCTGACAGGAAAAAGACTGATGATATTGAACAGGCGACCTTAGTAAAAGGCTTGAATCAGGAGCCAATACAACCGAAAAAGTTGAAGAAAAAGGCGAAGGTTGAAAAGGAATTGAACGATTCCGAGGAGTTTATTCCTAAATCAAAACCAAAACGAAAGACCGTAAAACCGCATTACAGCGAAGAGCATTCGGATATAGAAAATGAATTAGAACTGTTTGAAATATTTGAAAACAAATCCAATGCTCCGCTTAAATCAAATACATCTTGCGTCGAAAATGAATCTGTAAACACTGAGACTCTTGATAATGCAGAACCATTCAATGGTGATGAATTTGACCAAGTGGAGGAATATTTTCAACAGCTCACTAAACCAAAGCCAAATTTATTTAAAGGCTT
This sequence comes from Parnassius apollo, assembly GCA_907164705.1. NCBI lineage: Eukaryota > Metazoa > Arthropoda > Insecta > Lepidoptera > Papilionidae > Parnassius > Parnassius apollo. The sequence goes on along the minus strand of CAJQZP010001060.1, from coordinate 7,919,430 downwards.
ATTAAGAGAAAAGGTATGCGAAGTGTGTGAGAAAGTAGGGAACCTTGTTAAATGTAAAGGATGTAACGCCATGTTCCATATAGAGTGTAATAAAAAAGAAACGGAAATAATTATAGAAGCACAATTACCAACCAAAGGGAGAAAAAGGAAAAAGAGAAACAGAGGTCGGAAGCAGAAGACATCAGAAGACTCCAACAGTTTAGATCAGGGTAGTCAAAGCGATGACAAATCTCAGGACTTGAATGCTTCCGAAGAAAATCTTAATGTATCAATGGAAGATATTGAATCTGAATCTCATATAGTTGTAGACGCAGAAAACTTGGAAGCTAAATTATGTGCCAAAATGAAGGAAATGTTTGACACATTAGAAAACCAATATTTGGTGGATTCAAGTGAAAATGAACTTGATTGGAGCGACACTGAAGTTGGTAAATGTAAAATAATTGATATAGACCCACCATTAAAGAGTAGGAGCTCTGATGCAACAGATAATACTGATTTTAAATGCAATAACTGTCAAGAATACAGCATACCAGTGTGCTTTGTTTGTAAATCTGCTACATCACCAAAAGAGGGTATTGAGTATAGACAGAGATGTCAGGTAGCCCACTGTAACAGGTACTATCATTTGGAATGCTTAGATCACTGGCCTCAAACTCAATTCCATTCTGGGGAATCTTCCAGCAATAGTAAGAAGATAAAAGGATATTTTGAACCTATGTCATGTCCAAGACATGTGTGCCATACTTGCGTTTCTGATGACCCCAGAGGTTGTAAAACTAGGTTTAGTGGTGATAAACTTGCCCGTTGTGTTCGATGTCCAGCCACTTATCACTCATTCACCAAGTGCCTTCCAGCTGGCACTCAGATTTTGACTGGATCACACATAATCTGTCCAAGACATTATGAGCATAATAGGTAAGTTAGAAATAAAGTTGATATAAATATGATACTTGCTGTGTAGATGTGGTGTGTAGAGGTGGCGTAAAAGGGTCCACTATCACGTACTGGCAAATGCTTTCTACAATGGAGTCTGGACAGTTACAGATGATGACAGGAAACCAGAATATATACATTCCTTACAACCTATCAAAAGTCTACTGTTGAATGCTACATAAAAAAAAAAACTTACGACACATCAAAAAAGTGGCTCCGGGCTATCGCCGTACTGATCTGGGTGAATACATAATTTCTATAAAAACTTAAAAAACGCCATCATGAGGTCCAAAATTGTGTAGCGCCCGCGACGATTAAGACCGCTTAGAAATTGTCAGAATCTTAAAATATTTTTTGAAAATTATTCTTTAAGTAATCAAAATAATGAGCCCATAAATTATGAATATTGATGTTATGAATATATTTGAGTGATTCCCGAGCATATTAATTAAGGGTATTTAAGGGTGATCGCTACCAAGCTATTTCTAATTTGTCTTGTGTTGTTGATTGTAAACATGATTGTAAGCTATTATTAAAAAAAATAGTCCCGCTGGGTTTCTTGCTGGATCTTCCCAGGACAGAGGTTTTTTTGCGAACCAGTGGTAAATTAAAAAAGTGACTTGCAATAAGTATTTTTATAATCTACATTGAATAAAAAAGTTTCTATTTCTATTTCTATAAGGAATTTCGTTGTAATTTCAACTATAGTGATTTTTAGAGGTGTTTTCGCAAATAATTATGTTCGAGTCAAATTATATAATCGTGTTTTTGAACAAGCAAATTCAAGATAAAGACATGAATTTACCTGTATCAAAATTCCCCTTTTGTTAGTGGTGTCATATACTATACTATACTATTCGATAAAAGTAAGGTAAGTAGGTTAGCAACCCCGTTTTTTTTTGACGTTACCCCCTTACACTAGGATTTTCTCCTGTATCGTGGAGGCGGTTTACAAACATAAATTGTACAAGGACAAACATCCAGACCCGGAACAATTATTTGTAGGCCATACAAACACTTGTTCCGTGCGGGATTCGCACCCGCGGCTCCCAGCGCAGTTACTCATTGCTAAGCTACTGCACCACGGAGCAGTCAAATTTTTAATTTGAGTTATTATCAGGAAGATGCGGTTTGATAATAAGGGGTAGTGAATTATCTTACGCCGCCACTACATTGATATTAACTTTAATTTAACTTATTTATCTTTATTTTAATTTTTTATTTATTTTGTTTCAACAAAATACGAGTACTTACAATGCAAAGAAATGTAACCTTTAAATTATTTTTTCTTTTTACAGACCAGGCAAAGTACCCTGTCACGTAAACACTGGCTGGTGTTTCATTTGTGCCCTTGGCGGATCCCTGATTTGTTGTGAATACTGCCCCACTTCATTCCATGCTGAGTGCCTTAATATTAAACCTCCGGAAGGTTAGTGTGAAATATCGAGCATGTTATTTTAACATCATTAAGATTATTACATATACTTTATTCAATTAAACTAATTTTCATATATAGTATCACATTTAATTTTCTTATTTCTGATGTTTCGAGTACTCCCTCTGTGATCATGGGTGCTGCAATGTACTCGAAACATAATTTTATGTATCTGTGAAATATAATGTCTATCTTTGATTAAGAATCAGTATGCAGGTGCGTTGACACACCTGAGGACAAATGGAATGCCTCGTTTACATTGAAAAATATTTAAAAACGACAGTTTTAAGCTGTTGTTTTAAGATGATATTCTTTGAGTATGGTCCTTCCCTGGTTGAGCTGACAAATTTGTGCTACAACTGTAATGGCGGCTGTACACTCGACGAGAGCACTCGCCATGCCTCTCGCGAGTCTCTCGCACGAGAAAGCGCTTTCACGAGTGTGACCTTGTACATTTTCGTTTATTCAGTTACGGTGAGGGATGGCGAGGAGATGGACGCATGGTTTCGGCTCATCGGTCATGGCTCCCACAAAATAGGTTCAATTTGATAAATTCAAGAAAATTGAATTTGCGCTCTTGGTTCCACATGATAAGTTTGTGGTAGTAGGATAATAAAATATACTGCACGCGACAACGTCTTGCGGTAGACTGAACGAAGCGCGAGTGTACAGTGACGCACTCGTGTCCACTTGCGAGGGAAGGCGAGGCCCTTTGACTCGCGCACCAAAAACCAACACGAGAGCGAGAGCACGCGAGGCGAGGCGAGGGAAAGCAAGGCTCAGCGAAAGTATCATGTACACTCTCGTCCTCGCCTTCTCTCGTGGACCCTCGTCGAGAGAGTACAGCCGGGGTAAAATAGCTGCAGCGTTTTGGTATAGAGCCATACATAATAAACAACTACTACCATATATAACCTATTATTTAATTTAATGACATCAAGCGTGCTCATGAATATTATTGAATAACTATGGTTTTTCGTTTTATCAAACTGTAAGCAGACGAAGACAGACATCTGTCACTCTTTCTACCTGCTTGAAATAATTACATACAATCGCGATGCATCCAGGGTGAAATACGCAGTCGGGGCTAGCGGGTTGTAGGCGATTGAATGTAAAAAATTTTTTTTAACGCTGTTTACGTATATAATTTTTTGTAAATACTTGTTGAAATAGTTTTTGTTTAGTGTTTAATATGTTTAATTGTAGGATAAAATAGTTAAAAAGTTTTGATGTAATTTAATATTTATATATATTATGTGTATGAGCCGTGGTAGCTCAGATGGTTAGCGCTCGCTGTAAATTTTACAATACGCAAGCAAACCGGGTTCGATCCCCGCCGGCACCAATGAAATTGTTAAATGCAATTTTGAGTGCTGATTTACCACGTGCTTGGCGGTGAAGGAAAACATCGTGAGGAAACCTGCATGTCTGAGAAATAAGAAAAAAAAAATTCGAATGTGAAGTTCGCCAACAAGCATTGGGGCAGCGCGGTGAACACTTCCTTGCCCTAAAACCCTCTCAGAAATGAGAGGAGGGCCGTGGCCAGCAGTGGGACGTATATAGGCTGTAACTTTTTTTACTTTATATATTATGTGTATTATTAGCTATCTATTTTATAAATTTTAATGGCAATACGCCATTCCTACTCAAAGACATTTAAATAGGAAGTAGTATATATATATATTTTTTTTTTTTTTTTATATTAAAATAAAAAAAATTTTATTTTTTTTTTTTTTTTTTTTTTTTTTTATTAAAGGTTGTTTTGGTTTAAATCTCTTTGTTCCTACTATAATTGTTGCGTGGATAGACGCTAAATGTCCAACAAAATGTTGTATATCATTGTTGTACCGAAGGATTTTAGTAGGAAATTATATAACGTAAATTTATTTAATTTTTATAGTTAGATAGGTACTTACAGCAAAAATAAATTAAGTAATAATTTATCTAATACCTACAAACTTTATTACAAAATTTAGTTGAAATATACTTCACTATCCAAGTATCTACTTACATAACTATAGTTGTCTTTTGTATTTAAAATATTTTAAGTTATAATAACACAAAGCACTGAAATTAAAACTTTGTTTACTAACAAAAAATTTAAACTAAGTAGAATACGATTATATTTCTGTTAGGAATCGTATTTCAAATTTATTTGTAGTTAATGCTATCTACCTTTTTCTTCCAAGCCAAGCATCGCGATTCCTGACGAATGACCTTGCAAGTTGCATGCGTTAGGTATCGCAGAACTCACACAGGTGTGAAAATATGGTCAGTCGATCATAGTCAGAATAGGTATTTCACCTAAGTAACTTAATTAACATTTCGCAATATATTTTGTTACTCTTTATTGACATCCCTTAGTAACAACGGAAAGTCCGCCGTAACGTAGGAAGGGGAAAAGATGTAAAGTAATACAGACACTCGCGCAACGATACAAGTTTTATTTAGCTTGCGAGCGCGATTTATCTAATTAATAATAATTATGTAGGCTATTAAACTTCGGCAAGCAGTCAGCATTAAAGGACTGCAACTTCTGTACATATTACTATTATTTATTTTGTGACGAAGGTTCCTGTAGTATGATGAGATTCATGAATGTGAATCAAAGACTGTGAGACCTAATTTTAAATATCTTAAGCCACCTCATTAGTGAGACTTGATATGAGTCCCAAGAATAAACTTTTTCAATTTAGATAATTTTCTCCTATTTCAATTAGATTTTAAATTCAATTTTCAGGTGGCTATATGTGTGAAGACTGTGAAACTGGTCGTCTACCGCTTTACGGAGAAATGGTGTGGGTGAAACTTGGTCATTATAGGTGAGTTTCATATTATAGGATAATATTTAAGTAATGAGTGAATATGTACCTACAATGACATGTTGTACAAGTCAAAAAGAGATATAATGTGGGTGATCTTTATAAATAAAAGACTGAAGCGAAATGTAAAATAATTATTAGACAAATTGTACAAAATATGAATGAAAGAGGACTATAGAGTTTTAGCACACATAGTCGTCAGTAGCCCAATCTGAAGTGGCGTTGAGGTGGCGGTCAGCTGATCGTGCGGTGACATGCCCTCTTCCCTCATTGGGGTCGGAACCCCAGCTGGAAACCATACACATAGTTAAGTGCTAAATTACCACAAGTTGGACGGTGAAGAAAAACATCGTGGTAAAACCTACGTGTTTAAGAAATAAATTATTTTGGGGATATGCGAAGTCTCTGAGCTATATGGCTGACACATTGCCTTGTTTTTAATGTGGATATCCTCATTACAAATTTTATCACATAGTTCACAGTGTCGTGGGTTGCTCATATTTAATTTGAATGAGCTGTTCTTATCAAGGCTCAATTACTATTAGCTAATGTACTTATGGTAATTGCTTCCGGCTATGGTATCGTAAACACATACGTTAAATGCCTCCTCGAAAATTTTCGTAAAAATAGTGCAAAAAGTTGATAATCACGTAATCTTGACGCTACGCCATCAAAATAAAGCAATGACATTAAATTCAGTGGAGTAATGACAATGCAAATAGTGTTCGTCTTGCGAAATCAGCATTAACACTAAACAACATAACCTAAAGTTGTGAATAACAGTTATAATCATAGACTTTATAGAGTGTTATCACTATTGCTTACATAACCCGTCGCCAACTGATATTAATAGTGTAGTTTTAGTGTTACAAGCAAATAAAATCTTAAATCCAATTCAGTGTTGCCACTACAATATTAAAATTGCCACCAAAATGGAAAAAGTATGGAACTATTATTATCAAAACTAGAAGAGAAGCTCGAACAACAAACTATGCTCATAACAACATCTGTGACAAGAAATGTAATGGAAGCATTGGTCAAGAAATTGAAAACAATCATGGAAGAAAATACTCTACTTAAAAATAGAGTCTCAACAAAAAATTAAGTGCCATAGAAAAAGAGAAGCGAGGACACAACTTGGTATTCTTTGGAGTAGAGGAGATAGGTAAAACAGAAGCTATGCTGGTAGACCACATTAAGGAAGCTCTAATAGAATCGGGAACACACCTAGGCAGTCATAAAATTGCCAACGTGTAGAGAATTGGACAATGCTACGACAACCAAAACTGCCCCATTGTAGTTTCCATTGCATCTATATGAAACAAACATTTGATCTTGAAAAATAAAACTAGTCTACCACCAGGCATTATCGTCAAAGAGGATTATCTAAAAGAAGTCTTAGAAAAATGAAAGCAGTTACAACCACAAGTAGCAGAGGAAAGAAAAAAGGAAACATGACCTATCTGAAATAGGATAAACTAATATATAATAAAAAACCTAAAGATAAGGACCGTGACAATAGAAAAAGGGAAGACCCAAACCTACCCAATTTGTCAGCGCAGAAGAAAGTCAAGTCACAAGATGATATTACTTACAGCCACCTACCAAAACAGCAACAAAAGAAATTTTGAACCCAGCACACTCAAATATGTTGAACGAGGAAGACCAGCTCCACCAGTTTCACCAGCTGAGGATACAAAAAACTTGTAACTACCATCATTACACCAAACCAAATCAAAACAAATACAGCAACTTTATACAAACCAAAGCTACACAAATGAAAATTGCCAAGAACTAGATAAATTAGTACAGAATAACCTGAACCACAGCAAACAAAATGTCTCCCAACACGGTTGGTCCTCGCAGGAGAACTAGACCAAATCCCTTCAACAAAATCACGCGTAACAATCAATATTGCAACAATAAATATAAGAACCATGAGAACACAGGAAAGTCTGCTAGAACTAGAAAAGGCACTAGAGAAAGTAAACTACAATATCTTAGAAATAAGTGACATGAGAAGACTGGATGAGAAAATAAAAAGAGTATGAAAACTGTATACCACAAAGCAGAAATAGCAGGACACAGAGGTGTACGATTTCTTAATAAAACAATCTCTAAAACAAAATATACTGGAGTTAATAGGAATTTAATTCAGAATAGCGATACTAAACATGAAAATACCGGGCTACAAGAAAGTATGGACAATCATTCAGGAATATGCGCCTACCTAACAAGCCGCCAAGGAGAACATTGAAGACTTCTATAACAACCTATTCGACATTACAAAGAAATATTACAACAATAACCTCATAATTATCGGGGATTTCAACGCCCAAGTTAGCTCCAGAGAAGCAAGAAAGGAATTTGTACTAGGGAAGTTCTGCCATGGCAAAAGTACCAATGAACATAGACTAATAACGACGATAGGCGAATTCTTCGTACAAAATAATCTGACACTGCTCAATTTAGTCTAAGAAAAAATATAAAAATAAATGGATTTGGATGTCTCCCAATAGCAAATAAAAAAAATGAAATTTTAAAAGAGATTTTATTTTAACAAACTATAACAAAAGAGTAAACTCACTTCAATGATACACAAGTTATACAGAATTTGAATTTCAACACTAACCACCGAATGGTGCGCGGGCGCGTAAAGAGCTACCCAACAGAAAAGTCAAGGAAAGCTGTAACAAACAATACAACATTGCCACCAGCACAGTACGCGAAAAATATTGAACCATATCACATCATGCCACTGCATGATATTTCTCTAATTGGAGTGTTCAAGTTAAATATGATTACCAAGACAAGAAACTATCAGAAATTAGGAAAAGGATTATGAAAAAGGACAGCAACAAATTTAGTGACAAAACAATAGAGCTGTTAGAAGAAAAAAAATCACTAATACTAAATAAAAATAAAAGTAAAAAATTAAATAAAAAGAATGAAAAAACTAGAAGACATAATCAAAAAAACAGGCAGAACAAAAAAGCTTATAAGGAGTTAAAGGATCATGGAAAGTAATGGATTCCTGGATTTAAAATTAACCAATCCAGGCATGTAACAAAACGTAAAGAAATTCAGAAATTAGCTACGGCATATTACAAATCTCAACTCTAATACAGACGAAGATCATGAATTAGAAACCAATAAGTCGCCAACAATTAGGTATGATGTTGTACCGCCCATACTGATAGCAGAGGTACAGAGTGCTATATACTCAAAAGTTAGAGCTCCAGGATCAGAGAACATACCAAACGAGCTCATGAGGGGTACGGCAGAGGAACTGGCTCCAATTCTTATCAGGATATTTAATGACTTACTCAATTTGGGTGTCATTCCAAGTCAGTTGGGAGTCCCACATAGTTCTCCACCATAAAAAAGGGGGGAAGTCATTGACAATTATAGACCATTTAGTCTGTTTTCATATGTCTATAAGGTGTTAACAAAAATATTGCTAGAAAGAATTACAAAAACCCTAGACGAAAATCAACCAACCAACCAACCAAAAAGTATAGCAGGCAGGTTTCAGAAAAAACTACAGCACAGTTATCACAATCACACTATCAAACAAATATTGGAAAAAGTAACGAATACCAGAAACCCATTTACATAACTTTTATAGATATTTGAAAGCATTTGACAGTCTGGAGTATAATTACATTTGGTCAACTTTAAGATGGCAAGGAGTGGAAAATACCTATGTGGAGATACTCAGAAACATTTACAGTATGAGTAAAGAGCCATAAAACTTAAATAAAAAAGATACCTATTTCCCATTAACAGAGGTGTCAGACAAGGAGACGCATTGTTCCTCAAACTGTTTACTGCTATGCTGGAAAATATTTTCACAAGACTAGACATATATATACATCAATGGCAACCTTTTAAATCACTTGAGGTTTGCTGACGATGTTATCTTGCTGGAAGAAGACCCAAGTAAACTACAAATAATGGTACAAACTTTAGCCAACAGAAGCAAAGAATATCTTAAAATGAACACAATCAAAACAAAACTAATGACCAACTCTACAAAAGTTGTAAGTTCTAGAATACTCGTAGAATTAGATGGAAAAAGACTTGAATATGTGTGAGAGTATGTGGTAATTGTCCCAGCGACCAAACATCTAAGGAAATAAACAAAAGAATTGCGAATGGCTGAAATAAGAACTAAGCATCTCGATCAAAACATTTAACATCTGTTATCTCCCCTGCATTACATAAGGTTGTGAGACATGGTCTCTCAACCAAAATCACCAGGAGAAACTTGCGAAATGCCAATGAGCAATGAAGAGAATTATGTTAGGAACGCGGAAATAGGAAATAAAACCAAGGTTGCTGACATTCTGACCCGAATCGACCATCTGAAATGGTGCAGGACAAGCAGTGGCGAAGCTAGGGCCCCAAACTAGAGCAAGACCAAGATATGGTTTTGTAGTTTTTAGCAGTTTTATAAAAATACACCAATCTTGATTTGTCTCCATTCTTCAGTACCATATTCAGTGCTGTCGAGGACATGTTTAACAAAGCACACAGAGGACATACTACCGGTAGATAGATAGTATGACATGTGCACCCATTTTACCCAAATAAGTATCCTACCTTATTCACCTTAGGTATGGTAGGATACAATGAGCTAAATGTTAGAAGGAATTTAGCGCTTGTTACTTATATCTTTAGGGTGATGAGGGGAAAGATTCACAATCCCGACGTAATGCAACAAGTGCGCATATGTGTTCCGGACAGATACGTGTAGCGGCCGCGGCGGCCGCAGATGCTAGCTGTGCCGCGCGGCCGCACTAAGCTGATGACTGAAGCTCCGTTTACGCGCGCCCTCCGTATCCTCAACCATATAGCAGAAGACATAGATGTAGTTTGTTGTACTCTGGGTGGGTTCACAGTAGGAGCTCTATTTGAAATTAGCTATAGTCCTACGGTGATATAGATATGGTGTTTGAAATGCATACCTTTGATGGCTTTGAAAAGAGCCGTTTGGGTTTGCTTGAGTGAAAGAAAAAGATATTTACTTACAATATAATATATGAATAAAAGAAAAGCAGGAAAAAAGTACAAACAAACTATGTACAAAATTACAAAAAGGGACGCCTGGCAGATGCGAAACATCGAAATTATTTTGTTTAAGTTATATGCATAGAAGGGCAGATTACGATATGGTACAATGAAAAGACAAAGCATTACAAATTTTTTTCCATAAAATAATGACTGTTTATTATATAATTATTTATTTTCAATTTTAATAAACCATACAAAATGATATTTTAACTCTTAACTTAAAAATAACTTAAAGGTAATATAAATATTGAACTATTAAACCTTTAAATACGCCTAGCTTAATTAAAATTTAATACCAAAGAGTGCTGTACTTATTAAGGAATAAATAAAATGTTTAGTGAATAAAAATTTCATTTTTCTTTAAAAATGAAATTTTAATTCATTAAACATTTTAAAGAGTTTCCTTTTCCTCGCCGATCAAGCACTTTAACGCCGCCCGCAGGCTTATTCTCAAGAATATTAGTCTGTGATGATAGCCTGGTCCCAGTAGAGCCTGTTGCGATCATTTTAGCTCACGGCTTTCGGCGAGTTCTTACGTATAATAAGGCCGTTTCCGATCCACGAGGCCGTATCTACGAAAGACTCATGTCTCGGCCTCGCGGTCAGAAATGCTGTGTACTGCCGGGTTCTGCCATTGCTCGTTGACTAAGGATAGAGAGGTAAGTCCTTTATCACATGAAATGACGTCAATATAGAATGGATCATCCGATCTCGCCAGTAAGTATTTACGGAGGCTGCCCACTTTCGCGCTATGTGGTTTGCGGTAAAAGCCACACCCACCATGCTTTCGCGACAAGTACAGCCTCATTACAAACAATCTCGGATGATGAATTCTATGGAACGTCATGGTAGTGCGGACTTTTCTATCCAATGCGTTAAGTTCAGTCCTTGTCCACCCGAGTATGCCAAAGGTATACATGAGGACAGGCATGACCCAACCGTTATATGCAAATATAACAATTGGGTTGTATTATTATTATTATTATATTTATGATACCTTGACTAATATACGTTTTTGTTTCAGATGGTGGCCAGGAATAATTCTACATCCATCAGAAATACCCGCTAACATACTTGCCGTTAAACATTCACCTGGCGAGTTTGTGGTTCGATTCTTCGGCCAGTATGACCACTACTGGGTCAACAGGGGTCGCGTCTTTCCATTTCAGGAAGGTGAGTGAACATATTTTTTTATAGAATCAGGAAGACAAATGAGCACACAATCCACCTGATGGTAAATGGATGGTGTGGGCCATAGATATCTACATTTATCCTTGATTAACAATAAAAATGCAGATATGTGGTCACCCCTGAGTACTGAGATGGAATGCCTCGTTTAAAGTAAAAAGCCTCTCCGGTTCTCATCACTCAGCCTAACGAACACAGCAGCCTTAAACTGCTATTTTATGCAGTTTCTGCAGGTCCTAACCCGGTCGAACTGACTCATTTGTGCTACAACTATTATAGCTGCAGCTTGCCTCTGCCACATATAATTGTTGTAATATTTTGACTAATTGTTAGTTATTAAAATTTTAAATTTAAATTCTTCATAAACGTTTACTGTGTAGTAGTTTCCTCCCATATGTGTCTTTAGAGATGACTATGGGAGAGATCAATATATGGTGGTACACTATCTTTAATTTGCCAAATGTAGATAGTCAGTGATTGAGACAACTGGTACTGTGGATCTATAATTGGTCTGCCCTACATGACAATCACTACAAATTTTTCCATGAGCTGTTTTCTCAACACCAAATTTAAAGTGCGTATCTTGCGTATGGGTAAGAATATAGTAGAGTATGTACAGGGTAGAGACACGTTGCAGCTATATTATAGTTGCAGCACGAACCGGTTGGTTCATCCAAGGAAGGATTACACTTTGACATAATACCAGCATAAGACAGCATCTTAATGTATTTCATAGGTAAAGTGTCGAGCACTGGACAATTTTACAGCATCCACTTACCATTAGGTGGACTGTGTGCTCTTATTATATAAAAAAAATTGTGTAGCCTTTGAATTGACGTTTCCTCTTCTCTTATTTACCCCCTGCATATTTCCATCTGTAACACCTGTGGTAAAAAGATGTTTGTTTTCCTGTGTGCTTTTGTGCTGCAATCTTCATGGTCTAAAAGTGTGTGTAGTTGGTGTGTGGACTGTTTTAGTGTGAAAAAAGCTATTTGCCGTTTCGCCACTCTGAACAATGCGGCTTCGCCAAAAGAGACTTATTGTGACAATATTTTTTGACCCAATGGTCACTCGTACGATGTGACTCAACAAATCCAAAGCTTGGTGGCAAAGTTTGGTGTTCTTGATATTTAATAGTTAAGTGTATGTATCTAACAGCTTTTGGATTATGGGTGGTTCGAAAGTGACTAAAAATAATTCGTAATTGTAAATTACGTACACATTGCTGGTGCGTCGCCCTTTTCGTTTTCGAACTTAGCTGCCACATTTACATGTGTGAGGAAACCGGCATGCTTTTTAAAATATTTCTAGGACATGTCCACAGTGCATATGCTGAAAAGCCCATTTAGCTAAGGTATTACTTTAGTAATGTTGGTTGAAGGTCCGTGTTTCATGAGATGCCGTTTTTCTTTAAACCGCTTCTCATGTTCATTGGATGCTGCTGCCCATCTTCCGACTTTGATTCCATCTGTCGCCTCTTATGATACCTTCGGGATATTATTGGGTAGTGGATGATACTCTTACGCCAAGTGAAATGGACTTTTGATAGGCTTTAACGGTTGTCAACTTGGCTAACCATGCTGCACTGTTCTGATACATTTCGAAAAACTTACAGCTTACATTGAATTGTGTATTGTGTTATAGGTGATTCCGGCAAAGTGTCGAGTCAGAAGTCAAAAATAGATGCGGCGTTTTCAATGGCAATGGAACACGCACAGAGGGCGTGTGAGATATTAAAAAGTGAGTATTTCGAAAGTTTCATAACATTGTTTTTATTTTAAGATTATGTTTACACATTCTTGCTACTACACAAAGAGTACCTCATATTTTGCCATAGTTGCCACGCTTGGCATTCGCGTTGGCAACTGCATTTTTTTTATAAAATTGAGTTGTTATCGGGAATATACTGCTGCTAATTTCATGTATCAGTTTCTCTCTGTCGCCTTTTACGACACCCATGGGACGATTCATGGTACACGGTTATTACTAGTTGATAGTAATAATGATGAAATTGTGCCTTAACTTTGCAATAAATATGATTAAAAAAAGTTGATATTTTCAGATGCATCTCTAAATGATGAGGAATCAATAGACATTGCTTCCTCCCTGCTGCCTCCGCATTATGTTAAATTGAAAGTGAACAAGCCATGTGGATCTCTTTGTGGAAAACGGGTGGATATAGAAGAGAGCTCCCTTACACAGTGTGAATGTAATCCTGATGAGGAAGACCCTTGTGGGCTTTATTCACAGTGTTTAAACAGGTATTTTACTTTATTTACATACTAATAGTTATTTATTTATAAAATGTATACATAACAGCTTACATTCACTTTCAAATAAACATAGTTACAACTCGGTCACATTATCTTTGCACCTCGCTCGATGACGTTACATTCATGGAACGGTGTGCTAAATAAGCATCTCTAGAAATATGATATTTTTCCGTTTCACTTCCGTAATTGCGCAATAAAAAAATAAGGGTTACTTATCGGTTTAAAAACCACCCTATCTCTCAAGTTGGAAAAACTGCACACAGTGTGCAAAATTTCATTGAAATCAGTTCAGTAGTTTAGGAGTTCATCGCGGACAAACAATGTGACACGTAATTTTTATATATAAAGATTAGTACTTAGAATAACAATAAACAGTTTCTGTGATATTTGCAAACTATAACTGCTAAATATAAAACATTTGCCCATAAGCAACCACAGATGGAGAGTGGTAAAATCAAAATCAGTTATTGGGGTTTTCCATCAAGAAATTCTCAGCAGCAAACTGGGAGTCCGGAAGTTGGCGGTGTTTCACCCCTGTGCCTTGGAAAGCGCGTAAAGCCGTTGGTCCTGCGCCTGATCCCTCTCTGGTCGTGTCGAATTACCGACCCGTCAGACTAAGAGTGAAGGAATTGAGTGCACCTGTGCTTTTGTATTTTCTTTGGTACTATAATCCTATCCTGCGCAAATGCCTAGTCTTTGTGGAGACTAGCTGCTGTGACTCAAATTCGGTCTGACTGACCTTTGATGTCTTAACTAAGTTATATTTACAATTTCCTTCTAGAATGCTTCTAACAGAATGCGGTCCATCCTGCCGGGCAGGGGACCGCTGTAATAACCGGGCCTTTGAGAAACGTCTCTACCCCAAGCTAGTACCATATAGAACTCCACACAGAGGCTGGGGGCTGAAAACTCTCGAGGATATAAAATCAGGTGATTTTATTATTATATTTATCATGTACTTTGTTAGAGAAACAAGCTGCTTCAGACTATTTTTGACGCTCATTAAGTAAAGAGCTTTAATATTAAATTGGACAAGTGGTTTAAAAGTTTAAAGACAAGAAAAATATCCATGGGTAGTGACAGTGACTATATACATGGCAGTGAAAACACATAGTTTTTTTAAACATATTTTAATTGTGGTAGAGCCACGCTGCAGCTATATTATAGTTGTAGCACAAAAGGATCGGCTTGACCGGGGAAGGACCACGCTCTGATAGAATACCAGCGAGTATAGAATATTAATATAGAATAGTAGTAAACTGCATATATTTCAAAGTAATGCCGAAATCATCTTCAACTTCTTGACATGCACTGATGCCAAAATCGTTATTCTTTCTTTCTTTTTTTTCTTTAACAAGCCGCTAAAACCCATAAGACATGAATTAGTGTTCTTTCCGATACTAAACCACCACAGCAATGTTAAGACACGAGATCCATATTTTAAATCATAATATTGTGATGTCATTTTCAAATGCAATATTATTACAGGGCAATTTGTGATAGAATATGTCGGTGAGCTTATTGATGAAGAAGAATTTAAACGACGCATGGTAAGGAAACACGAGATACGGGACGAGAATTATTACTTTCTCACTCTGGACAAGGAGAGAATGATTGATGCTGGACCAAAGGGCAACCTGGCTAGGTGAGTTTAATAGAGGTATATCATTTTAGTTATAACTGTAGATATCTCTTCTGCTAAAGATATAGGCGAAGGACGCCGCGAAAGGTTATTGTGGCAAATAATCGGCTAATATTCTGCATTCCCTGGGAATAGTTAATAGCCAAAAAATATTCTATATAATTAGTAATAAATAAAAATAACATGCCTCTAAGACACTTCCCGTTATCTATACCTCAATAATTGAAAAGTAGTAGAGTATACAGTGCATGTTACCAGTGTTGAGATATGGTTTTGAGACTGGTCCTTCACTGCTGGCCGTATGAGGAAGCTTATGGTAGCAAGTTTCTCTTGATGTTAGACTTAAAAATGAGGTTATCCCCAGTAGAACCAGAATATCTGACATAATCCAACAGATAAGAAAACTGAAGTGGCAATTGGCCGGCTATATAACTCGAAGAAATGACAATGATGACATAGTAAAATGTAGCTTTGATCATATTATCTATTAAAAAAAGTTTTAACATTTTTTTTAAATGCCAGTAACTGTATGATATCAACATAGTAGGATCTATCCGCATATCTAAATAGGGAAAAATAAGGGAGTACCAAGGTAATCTCACGACCTTATTACTTATTTGCTAGATCGTTCAGCATCCAAACCCGCGATTGTAGGAATGAGCTAAACTGCAAAGGAAAATGCAAAAAATTACGTTTTTTATTCTATTCTTCTTCATCACTCCGTAAGATGTGGGCTTGTCCCATTGTATGTAAGATTTGCCATAATCATTACCCTTGGGAGGTGGTTTGAAGATCATAATGGCGTTGTGTAGCAAAATTGTTACAATTTGTGATTTGCCAAAAAAGTGGCATATAATTGTCTGCATAGGAGGATTCATCAGTACATCTATTATATGGAAACACCAAGGTGATCTCGCCTATGACTTTGATAGACGACGGTATAATGTTTTTTTTATTGGCTAGATCATTCAGCATCCAAACCCGCCATTTTAGGAAGGAGCTATTTTAATTGACACACAAAAAACTTTTTATTCTTAAATATATCATGAAATTTTAATTAACCATAGATATTCATAGAACATTTATACACTAGACCTACAATTATAAAATTATTTATTGGCATGCTACTGGCGAAATGTGATTGTACCATACCAAATTAGTATTTCTGTAACTACCATATTTCTTGGAAGTAAATATGGGAATATAATTTTACATTCAGTAATTTCTACTGACTTCAAAAATGGAGAGGTATTCAATTCAACTGTATGTTTTTTTGGATGTGTGTTACCTTAGAACTTATTTCTAGGTAGATTTTGATGATGCTTTTTTATTTGAAAGCTGGTACTTACTTCTCTTGTAGGGTTCCATATAAATTTGATCAATATCTGACCACTAGTTTTTGAGTTATTCTTAACCCATATATGCCCAGAACTATTTTTGAATTCTGATTTTGATTATTTCAAGATATGTTTATGCTGATAAGTCCTTATATCAGTATTGACTAATTTTAGTAAATAATATTTTTGGTAAGTAGGTATTTTAGGGGTGTTCGAAAACGAAACAATGGGCAAATATCCTACATTCGTTATCGGTAATTAAAACAAAGATGTATAATGAGATTATTTATTACTTATTACTATTTTTACACTAAATTGCAATATAAAATTAAGAATGAAATACAGAGAAACATTTAGAATGTAAATTTATTTTACATTTTTGACAAAAAGTGACTGTAAGGCTTTTGCAATAGGCACATCGCAGTCTACTTGGTGTCCTGCCGATCATGTGCTCAGCGTTATGCTTTCGTACTGATATAGGTACATTTGTAGATACCCATTTGCTAGGTCCCGGATGCTGCTTATCATTGCCATATTTTTGAAGTAAGGTTCTGACAATGCTACGTCTAAATTCCAGCGTATCTATATCTTTGGAGAAATTACGAGCTAGTAGGGTAGCATTGTTGACCGCAACGTCTATCAACCACAAAAGTAACGGGATATACCATTTTTTGCCCCTAATTGCTATTCGATAGGTACCAATGTTTGCATCTAATCGATCAACCCCTCCCAATAAAACGATTGTATTGGTGCACAACGTGGGTTGTGGTACATTTACTCTTTGCTTTTGAGCAGCTGAGTATCTCCTTGCAGTTCGTATAGGCTCCACACCATATTCACTGGATAACAGAGTGACTACATATTATCGTTCCAGCGCACTGCACAGATGCCGCTGTTTAGATCGAGCCGGCTGTCATGGTAATCTCGCTGTTCCTTCTTGCATAATTTTTCATCTTTCAAAGGACACTTGTCAGTGCGATTACTACGTACTGTACCTGTCACTAAAATATTTTTTTCTTTCATTGCCGTTATCAAAAGTAATCCTGTGAAGAAGTTGTAACAGAAAACTGAGAATCTTGTTTCTTTGTAGACATTCTGAATCTCGGTCATCAATTTTAGCCCAACATATTGTCCTAACCCGGTACTAAAAGTTTCATAGCGGCCTTGATATGGGTCGGCGTATAAGCAATATCCTAAGGGCAAGGCTGCAATCCATGTTTTGAAGCCAAATCTAATAGGCTTACCTCTTATATGCTGCTTACATCTGTGTCTACCATAGTAAGGTATCATAGACTCGCTATGCTGATGTTCTTTTCGATTACGGCATATTGCAGAAACTTTTTATTGAGTAAATCAAAAAGTGGGCGGACTTTAGCAATTTTGTCATTAGGGCAAAGGTTGGTATTATCGACCACATGGAAATGCCGAAGAATTTCTTCGAATCGGTTTCTTCGCATGGATTTCGCCACTAAGATATTGTGTTTGTCTTCGTTACTTTCCCAATACATTCGCCGTCGCGGCAGTGGAGAATATCCGGTCGATATCAAAATGCCGATGAAACAATAAATGTCATTATCAGAGAGGGTAAACCCTGGGTTTCCTTTTTTGAACTGCATAAATAACAGAGTGACGAACAATGTGCATGATAACTTCGTGACTAAAAAACAATTCAAAGAAATCAACTGGTTCTGAAGCTTCGGATAAGGTAATTACTGATCTAGGTAATGGTGCAATCCACTCATCATGAAGTTGGGATAAGTCTCGTTTTACCCATTTTCGGACTACCTTAGGCGATCGAGGTGGCGGTGGAGGTGGAAAGGGAGGATTATCTATCAATGACCGGCTCCGCCTACGGTTTGATAAAGACCGTGAGTCAGTTACAGTACGTGACGTAATTGGGCCTAAAGCTTCTTCTTCCGACTCGCTGTCGTTTCTGACTTTTTTCCATGTAGTGTCAGTTCAGCAGGTGCCAAAAGTTGACGACGTGATAAATTTTCAAAACTTACGTTTCTTTCGTCCTCCGAGTCCGAATCTGACACAAGTCCATCACCCGGAGGGTTGATACAAATGTCAGCTGCTGTTGCTTCATCATCCGAAGCTGAATCATTGATAATATCAACGATTTCATTTGTAGTTAACCACATATTCCACCTAAAACATAAAAACAGATTTAGTAAAAGTCTCACCTGTATATTTGCCCAACGTATCGTTTTCGAAACACGAAAGTAGTTATTAAATAGTATTTACTTATTTTAAAAATACGAATAAGATCATTATTTACCTAAAATTACTACAAAATTTTGAATAGTACAAAGTTTCACTCAATTGAACAAGTACTTACTTCTTTTTGGGAGACGACATGATTTTTGCGCGACGTAAAACAGGACACAACTTGCACTACTGACTATTTAAATCAAGTGTCAACGCTACTCAAAACGCTTCGTTGCAAACAAAAGGTAGTTCCGTAGCCTTGCACTAGATGGCAATTTTTTGCGTTTTACTGCGCTAGCAAAGGATTTCCAATGGATTTACGAAAGTACAAAATCTTGTTTCGTTTTCGAATCACGGGGCATATATGGGTTAAATAATGCGTATTTAATTGACTTCGGAATACATCGATTCGGTCGTATTGAAGTCAGTTGTACAATTTATTTAATTTTACCACTTGTTTTAAAAAAAAGTTTTTCAATATATTTTATCCTACCTTTAAACGAGCAATTTTTGTATATATATATTATATATATATATATATATATATATATATATATATATATATATATATATATATATATATATATATATATATATATATATAACGGCTCCCATTTTTTTTTATAAAATTTGGTGTCCAGGGAGTTTCGGGGGCAATAAATCGATCTAGCTAGGATTTATTTTTAGAAAATGTTTTTAGGCAATGAAAACTGCTACAATATTTTTTTTAGTATTTTTTAAAAATACGAATATTTTAATTAAACTAATTGCACTCATGATTTTTTATTCATATAACCAGTTCAGTTTTTTTCTATTATGTCAATAAGATCAAAAAATATTATTCATGTTTCATCAGTATGTAATTTGTATCTAAATGTAATTTCAAAAAAAAAAAAAACGAGCAACGCTCGGTTATCCAGGTATACATTTCCTATTACGGTTTTGGATGCTAAGCGACGCGTCGATAAAATATGAGTTATGATTTTATTTTTTTGATTGATGTTGGTATAAACATCTTGTATAGATTGCGCCAGATATACCCAGACCAGTGACAAGGTATATACAACATTGAATCTTTCCAAACTCTCTTCGAGATTTATGTTATAACCATTAATTATTTTATGGGATAGCCTAAGTCCAGCTGTGTGCTTGTTAATGGTCTCATAATATGTGAAATTAGGATTTTAAGTTTGTCTGTTCCTTAAATTGCTACATATTGGGAACTAATGGTCAAGTGTATTGATTGTTCTAGTACAAGATTGGTGTCCAGAGTTTGAATTCGACCTGTTTCACTGTTGCATGAAATGCATGAAAGTTACACTAAGGTCAGAATAACGCTAGTAAGATTTAGAGTTGCCAACTCTTTTCGAATGGTCTGGATAAAAAGATCTATCATTTGTGCAGTTAAAATCCTTACCATTATGATGTGTAGAGCAAAAATTAGAACTTTTTACGCTGTCAATTTTTCTAATTTTACACAATGTTACATTAATAGGAAATGGTAAATAAGTTATATTAGATTATCTTTAAAGACTTTCTTACTTTCATGAACTTTCATTTCTTATGTATTATCATCTTGGAATTACAATATGACTTACATTTCACAAGCAGTTTTTTAATTAACGTAATCCTAAAATACATAACATAAAAATTAAAACCTTTTTATGTTTTTTTTTTATAATCACACTTCTACAAAATTTATGTATGCAACGGAAATTGCAAGTCAATCCTGTGTTTCTCAGGCAAATGAATGTTCTATTCTTATTAGAAATAAATTTCTTAAACTACAAATTTGCTTGTTGGCCAACAAAGTGACTAAGTTCACTTGTCGCAATTTATAACAACATTACAATTGTTTTCTTTATTAAATAAAAAGTTGTGGGTAATGAAAATATAAAAATTGTATATATATATATATATATATATATATATATATATATATATATATATATATATATATAATTTTTTCTCAGCATCCTGAAATTTTTATTTACTGAGTTGGCAATCCTAATAAAATATTGGTAGTTGGTATAGGCCGACTGATACTGGCGGGTGAAGTGTACTGTAAGATTATAAAAGAATGACTACTACTCACGGCTCCACTCTATTATCTTTTTTTTTACTAAATTTAACTAAAAGTTGCAGAACGCTCTACTGCAGTACTTAAATTATTTCACTCGGCGAAAACGTGCAGATTTTGAGCCCTAAAAACTAGCGAGCAAGCTACGTAGAGCTGACCATGGGAAAACATTGCATATACAAGTATAATCTCGCTCTTTTTAAAGGTTTGAACCTGGGATTTGTTGTTTGTTATTATCTGTATATATAGGTGTATATTGTTCAAACCAAAAAGACAAAGATAGGAGCTATTTGTGGCAAAAAACATTTATACACTGTTGAATAAAAATGATGATTTATTGGCTAATTTCGCACATGGGCGTTAACTTTAAAAATTATCGAATTTTGTCAACAAAAGTATAAGAACAAATACAGAGAAAGATGCCCATCTTGTACATGGCTGATCCACGGTACTGTATCGTGACTGCAGACTGGGGCTACTAATATGGTAAGACCAATTACCATATATCATACAATATTTTTACGTGGTAGAGCCATGCTGCAGTTATATTAGTAGT
This sequence comes from Parnassius apollo, assembly GCA_907164705.1. NCBI lineage: Eukaryota > Metazoa > Arthropoda > Insecta > Lepidoptera > Papilionidae > Parnassius > Parnassius apollo. The sequence continues at coordinate 7,897,874 of CAJQZP010001060.1, read as the reverse complement.
ATAGTTGTAACACGAATGGGGCGGCTTGACCGGGGAAGGACCACGCTCTCACAGAATACCAGCGAGAAGTAGCAGCTTAATGTTGCTGTATTTAGTATGGTGAGTGTAGAGAACCGGAGACCCTTTTTACTTGAAACTAGGCATTCCATCTTAGTCCTCACGGGTGACAACGCAGCTGTATTTTGGATAGAGGATAGATGTAGATGTCTATGGGCCGCAGCAACCACTTACCATCAGGTGGACTGTGTGCTCGTTTGTCACCCTATCCTATAAGAACAATATAAGTGTAAAATAACACCATAATATACTGTGCTTTGTATGGTGAGTGACGCCTTAGTCGAGTGATAACGTATCTGCATTTTGATTCTTAAATGACGATTAGACATGTCTAACACTGCGCTTGGCAATAGAGCTAACTCAGTTCACTGCGCTGTGTTAACCTCACCTCTTTAAATGAGTTGGTGCACAGTGCAGGACCGGGAAGTTCGAAAGGTGTTATAATGTTGGCATTTTATATTATTTTTATAAACTGCAACTCCGTGAAATGTAAGATACATAGTATCTATTATGTAGGTAATCTTTCTTTTCTACATTTTATTTTACTTGAGTCGAGAGCTGTGTTTCAAATTTGTTGCGCCATGGTGTAATTTTGAGTTAACACAGGGTATGTTCTGAAATACAACCCAGTACACTGGCAAATGCAAATGACACTATATTGTACTGGCGTGCCGCCGCCATATTGCGTCGGATATCCGGCCACAATAAAACAATTTTTAATTGAGTGTGCGCTGAATGAAGTATGCCAGAATTTGTTTTTATTTATTCAAATACAAAAAATTATAGAATAATTGCTGGTATCTCCATTAGGAAGATATAATAATTTTTGGAGCACAAAATGACAAAATCGTCAACACTTCCAATATGGTGTAAATGTATGACGTCATATACTGTCCTATGTTTTGGAACGAATCACCAGTATAGCGTCGATTCATGACGTCATTTGCATTGGAAAGTACACAGGATTCTATTTTGGAACATACCCACAATGAGCCGGTGCAGTTAACTACTCCTGAGTCTAATGACGACAGATGTTGGTGTCTATGGGCCACAGCATCCGCTTACCATCAGGTGGACCGTGCTCGTTCATCACTCTTATTGTATTAAAAAATGTTATCGTAAGCAAAAAAGCGGATAATAGCTTCGTCACTTTCTTTCCAGCAATAGACCATCTTGATCATCTGTATTTTGCATTAGGATTAAGGAGGCGAGGAGGCTAAGACAAATGTAGACCTAATTAGCAAAGATTTTTAACTAGTATAGATCTTAGAAGGAAGGAAAATACAAATTTTATTATTATTCCAGGTTTATGAATCATTGTTGTGAGCCCAACTGTGAGACTCAAAAGTGGACCGTATTGGGGGACGTTAGAGTGGGATTGTTTGCACTACATGATATACCTGCAGTAAGTACATACCTGCATAATATTATATCCCATGTATAATTATTTTGTCAGCCTGGAAGGCGAAATGCCATATACAGTTTGTAATTATTTCTATTGTTGGTCTATTGGTCGTAAAAGCGGCTACTAACTTAGACGTCCTAGGTTCAAATCCCGGGTCTGGTTGAAGTCCAGTCATTGAGTTTTTCTATCAAGAAATTCTTATTAACGTCCTGAGCGAAGAAGTTGGCGGTTTTCCATCCCCTATGTCATGGAAATACACGTAAATCCGTTGTTCCTGCATCTTATCTCTCCGGTAGTCTCGGATTGCCGTCCAATGGGGCGTGGCCGACGAGAGTGAAGGAATAGAGAGTGCACCTGTGCTTGCGCATACACTATGCATATACAGCATGTAACAAACACACAGTGATTCCTGTTAAGTGCGTCATCAGAATTAATATTCAAATGTATAGAAATATTTTGTTTTCAGAAAACTCGACCTTTAAAATAATTAATTAAAATAAATTTTTATTTGCAAATCGTATGTGGTTTTACCCCAAACTGACAAAAGAAAAAGTGTAAAGCGAAGTCTTTGATAATACTCTAGCTCCTCGTACAATGCAGAGATAATAAAACCACATACAATAAAAATAAAAATTTTAATGGTCTACTTTTCTGAAAAAAGTTATTTCTATATGTTTGAATATTGCTTCTGATAACATATTTAACGGGAACCACAGAGTTTTTGTTACATGTTGCATAATTTATATTTGCCGTTGTTGTTACTTGGTAAAACTTAATATAGTCCCTATAATACTCTCGTGCGCAGATAGCTAGTCTCGGTTGAGACTGGCTGCCGTGACCGAGATTCGGTCTGGAGGACATTATTATACTGGACAAGCTTTCTGATAACAGAATGTCTGCAGAATCGTAAAGGTAGAAGATATCCTAGGTCTTTCGATCGGTTAATGACTCATATCAACAATATATATTGGCTTAGTGCCAAAAAAGAAACTCAAAATCTTGCCCCGATAGGAGATGAAAAATGTCTCAAATTCTTGACGGATTATTATGTTATATTTACACTGTAAAAAGTTTGGATTGAATTTCGAGCACTCATTACGTCCCCTATCGGATAGGGCACAACAACATCTAACAAACCATCTCGCTATACACTTAACCACGTGGTAGAGCCACGCTGTAGCTGTATTACAGTTGTAGCACAAATGGGTCTGTTTGACCAGGGTAGGACCATGGACTCACAGAACATCAGTGTTCAATAGCAGCTTATGTTTCATTGTGTTTCGTATGGTAAGTGTAGAAAACTGGAGGCCCTTTTTAGTGGAAATGAGGCATTCCATCTTAGTACACAGAGGTGATACGAGGGCGGCACTGAAAATTTCGGGAATCAAGGAAGTGACACAACATTACTATTTAAAAATGTATTTATTGCTTTCCGAAGTATTCTCCGCGAAATTTGACACATTTTTCCATACGATGGAACCAATTGAAGCAACTGTTCCATTCGGAAGTTGGGGTCTCCTAAATGGCCGTTTTGTAGGCGTCCACAGCTTCTTCAGGTGACGAAAATCTCTGTCCACGCAATTTATTCTTTATTTTAGGGAAAGTATAGAAATCATTAGGGCTTAGGTCGGGGCTGTACGGCGGATGGTCTAATAATTCTATGTTTTCTTGCTCTAAAAACTCTTTTGTTCTGTGTGTGGTGTGAGAACTCGCATTGTCGTGATGAGGGATGATACGGCGGTTGCAGTTCTCTTTACGGAGTTCAGAAACGACCTGTGGCAAACAAATGCTAGCATACCATTCTGCATTAACCGTTCTTTGTCACTCAAGAGGAATAGTCGTAACATGGCCGGTTTTGGAGACAAAGTGGCCACCATTTTTTTTGCAACACTCCGTGAACGAACAATTTTTTTTGGCTTTAACTCATTTTCGAACACCCAAACTCGTGACTGGTTTTTTGTTTCGGGTTCGTACGCGTATATCCAGGATTCGTCACCTGATACGATGTTGTATACATCATTTGAGGATCCTGCGTGGAATCTTTCGAGAGTTCTGACGCACCAAGTAACGCGAGCCGCTTTTTGCTCTTCACAGAGCGAATGCGGTATCCATCGGGAAAACAACTTTTTTACACCTAATTGTTCATGCAAGATTATTTGTATTTGACTCATGCCAATGTCTATATTTGCCTGAATTTCGCGGTATGTCACATGTCGATCTTCCTCAATCAGCTTACGCACAGCGTCAACGTTTTCTTGGGTGACTGCAGTTTTTGGACGACCTTGACGGGGATCATCACTGAGCTCGGCACGTCCACGTTGAAATTCAGCAAACCAGTGATAAATTGTGGTTTTGGATGGAGTTTCATCACCAAGTGCAGAAATCATCCGGTTAACACATTGTTTTTGTGTTAAACCACTTCGAAAGTCATAATAAATCGTCGCTCTTGAATTTTCTCGAGTCAATCCCATTTTCTCAACGACTAAACAAGTTTGACAAAACCTTGTGACAAGACCGAGAATCTTTTTTTTAAATAAATAAATGGTATTTGATTTTTAAAACCAAGGAGTTTTCAATTAAAAAGATTTTAATATGACAGGAACAGTGGAAATATTCCATTCCCGATACTTTTAGTGCAGCCTATGTAATGCATCTGCGTTATATTTTTAACTAAAGATAGATATAAATAGGCTACATATCCACTTACTATCAGGTGGACTGTGTGCTCGTTTGTTACTCTTATTTTGTATAAAAAAATTGCACAGATTTTATCTTTTCTATTACAGAATAGTGAAGTCACATTCAACTACAACTTGCAATGTGCGGGTATCGAAAAGAAGCGGTGTTTGTGCGGTGCGAAGAGATGTTCCGGATACATTGGAGCAAAGCCTAAGCAGGTAAAAATTTAATGTACCGGACTAAAACACCCAAACTTTGCTATAGTACTTCAGAATAAATATTGTGCATCGGAAAACTTCGGAAACAATCCTATTGTACATTACAAAAACGATTGACAGTAGTCTGGTCCTTAAGGTGATGTGGGCGCCAAAAGCAGATTTTTCACGTAGGTAGGTATGCAGAAAAGCAATTTTGTGTCATTAAAAACTACGAATCCACATTTTTTTAAATTCATTATGAAAGTTTAAGATTTTTCTTAGTGAATTATGTTGGCCAAAACACGATAGACACATTTTGGCTCGATAGAAAAAAGATCGCAGTTTCCTTAAAATCTACAATTTTAGGTACGTCCACTAAGTGAAAAAGCTGTTTCATTCGAATGTAATGAAATCAATTTCAATTAAATTTAGTCTATTTGTTCACCAGTAAATACGTGAGTGAATTATGGGTTTATTTTTCAATAAAAAAGTATATATCTTTTTAAAAAAAAGTATCAAATAAATATTGTGCGATTAAATAGCGCGCGGGCCGACCAAACAGTCCATATAAAGCGTGAAGAATCTGCTTTTCGCGCCTACTTCACCTTAAGAACACATAATTTCAACTTTATTACAAATTAATAAATGCCAATGACATTTTTAAAAACAACAATTAGTTGCAAACCTTGCTAGAGCAAATGGGTCATTTACGACTAGGATTAAACGAAGAGTGGACGTGTACCAGAGAGTGCACCTAGAAGAGTGACGACACCGTTTTGTTAAATCATATAGAGCTGTAAACCGTCATCGTGTTTTGTTTCTCAAAGTAAGATTTTTAGTTTTCAAAACAAGATTCAAATTTATTTAGTCTATCGATATCGGATTCTATATTTCCACTCGAAAAATAGTCTTTAAGTTGAAAAAAAAAAATAGCTTTTACGGATTTTATTAACTTAATTTATAATTGCCGGCACAATCGTGAGCACACTTTTTATTGGTCGATATGACGTTGACCACGCTGACGCTCAACGTGATTGGTTCGTCAGCTGATTCTCGTCGTCTATTGGGTTCGCACGTATCATTCGACTACCGTACACTTCATAGATTTTAGTGACAAATTTTTAATTAGTTTATTTTTGTTAATTGTAGTGTTACCTCGTTGTTAATTGTTGTTTGTGTATTTATTGTTTTCAACTGTTTTTGATATTTATTGTTGTTATATTTTTTTTCATAATTTTACGCATTCAGATTTCTGGTAGGGTTTTTTGTACGATTTCCGCTACTTTGTTATTATTGCAGGGGGCTCTTTATGGCGCGAACATCTTACCCACTTAGGACATCCATTTTTCCGCCGTCGATTTGGTGGTCAGCGTAAAATTGGCGCGAATTCGATTTTTTTAAAACTTCTAACATAAATCTGATACGAACGCTTACGCTTTTGTAATCCAGAAGGGTAAGCAGAGACTGCGGTCTTCCATTTTGCACGATCCTGACGCATCTGTCTCGCTTCTTTCACATTAATATCATCAACAGACGAGAATGTATGTGTAATGCTCTTCTATAAACGGTATTCTTGATTTGGACAACCTTCAATATATCGCCAATTAGGTTAGGTCGATAGACTTTCGTCTAGGGCTCCCTTGCCGACTCTGGCATTCACTTCTGCTGTATAAATAGCTTTGTCACTCTTTCCTCATACATTCTTTATACATGTACAGACCGCCGAAGCATTTCTTTCTTAATCCTGGTTACAAAATCTTGTAAACCATACTTTTCTTTTATCATGCAATTTTTAACCCTATCATTTAGAGTCACCTAATATACTTTTTCATCAATAATATTAAGATAACTTATTGCAAATATTATATATGTATAAAAAACATTTAATTTTTCACCTGTTTTTGACCAAACATATCCCTTCTCAATAATTTACTTTAAGAGATCTCGTGACCTCCGACAGTTAGTAGTAAAACTATGTTATACATAGGGAGGGTCAGCGCTATAGATTGAGGTGATTCTACTAAAGTCACTCTTATCTATCAATCTTGAAGATTAGAAAATTACACTGTAATGGAATGGCGCAGGTTTAACAGTGGACTGTTATCACTGATAACTTATCAAGCTGATGTGAGATTTGTATTAAAGGATTAAATAAATTTCCTTTACATTTATATGCCGGCAGGTAAGAGAATTCACCACCCCAAATCATCTTGTAGGTGCCGTAAGAGATAACAGGGAAATTTAATCAGGGATCAGTAGCAGAATTTTCCTGATCAAAACTTAATTACAATAAAAATGCGGTTGCCAACTCGCATGCCTATCGTGGCAACTGGCAACTATGCTAAAAGCCATATGACGTATTCTACGAGGGAAGTTTGTGTTCCGTAGTGGATTTATAAGCTGTAATGATTAAAAATAAATACATTTATTAATAACTTACTTATGACATTATTGGACCAACTTAGTGGTCGATCTGTGATCGAATCTGTGGTCGAGCCAAAGAGTATGGTAGGTTAGGAAAAAGACGATATTATTCTTAAATGAAGAAAATATAACTTAGAGTCATTCATTACAATGTTCTTACCCAGAAATAAAAATTATTAACAAGTAAATTATAGAGTTATTTGTATTAAGGTCAAGTGAGCGCTAGAGAAACGACAATTGCAAGATGTTGTTGACAAATAAAATGTTTTGAGAAATTATACACACAGACACTATTTTCTACGGCGATCCTTCTCCTGTTCTCTAATCTCCATGTTCTAAAGGTTAATAAAAATAAATAATTTCCAGACTGATCCACAACCAAAGAAGAACAGAAAAGAGGTGCCCGTAAAACGTACATACAAAAAACGTAAAAACATAGAGTTGTCACCGTCTATAAAAAACAATCCAGTTAAAAGTAGAGCCTCCCGCTCTAAGCCGAGGGAACTGACGGAGATAGAGAAGGATTTGTTGATAATCAAGAATGCAACAAACGGAATATCTAGTGACTCGGACTGCAGTGGAAGATTAAGTAGTATAGACAGTAGCAAAGAGACAAGAGCCCTCAAAAGACGGAGAGTTGGTTTTTCAACGGAGGATGTCACATTATTAAATGGCTTAAACTCCCCAAGCACGAAAAGGTTTAAAATGGACGAAAAGATTGAAGTTGGCGATTGAATACTGTTATAACAAATTTAAGCCAGAATATAAGCCAAAGGAGGCAGACCCTGTTAAAATTGACACTAGCCATATTTGGGATGCCAATTGGCCCAATAAGGTGCAGCTGCCCATCTATTTTTTTATATGGTAGAGTTGTGCTGCAGCTATAAATGGGTCGGCTCGACCGGGGAAGGACCACGCTCTTACCGAATACCAGCGTAAAATAGTAGCTTAATACTGCTGTGTTTCGTATGGTGAGTGTAGAGAACCGGATACCCGTTTAACTGGAATTGAGGCGTTCCATCTTAGGCCTCAGGGGTAACAAATCTGCATTTTGATTCTTAATCGAGATTAAATATAGAGGTCTATGGGCCACAGCGTCCACTTACCATCAGGTGGATTGTGTGCTCGTTTGTCACCCTTATTCTATTGAAGAAAACTTCATTTGTATCTTTATAGTCTCTTACGATACAAGGAGAGAAAGGGAGATGGATTTTATCTGTTACCAATACTGTGATAATTTTCAAATACTATTTGAATTTGACAACTGCACAGGAAATATTATAGTGCCGTAAGTAAGTGCAAAGCGGAAGGCCCTCTGGTTCTGTTGAATCTAATCCGATCCGTCAATATGCTAAGGGATCAAAAATAACATTTTTTTTAAACCAATGTTTATTCCGGTTGCGAATCGAACCTAGAACCCGAGCTAGTAGCCAGCTACACTTCCAGTGCAGTTTTTGTTAAGCCTCAAGCCTTATTCGTATATAGCAAAGGCAACCTCTCCAGGGTGTCAACACTGTCATCTAGCGGTGACTAAAGTGCCTATGGAGGCACTTATAAAAGTGATCGAGTTTTGTAAATGTAGTTTCTAGTTTCGATCTACTCAAATAGTTTCTTTGACAGAATTATGAATTTTATTTTACCGATTGTATATATCTTTAGTATTATATATCGCTTGTTACATATCAATGCAAGCACATGGACAAATAAAGTGTATTCATATATCTATTTGTGTTTTATTTTCATTTTACCTTCAAAACTATATATATATATATATATATATATATATATATATATATATATATATATATATATATAGTTTTATTATGTCTATAGAAAGAATTGGGTCGGCTCAACGCTCGCGAATAACAACATACTGTAAAATACTGGCGACTAGGCATGAGCTCGATAAATCAAAACTTAACTAAAAAAGTGTTACACGTATTAAAACGTATCAATATGGTTGCACAAAGACAACTGTTTTTACAATAACACTCAATCGAAGTAAATCCAAACGTAACAGTTAACGTAACTTCTCATAATAATATAATTTTCATTCCGTTCCGCAACGAAGCAACCTACTTTCCCAGCCATTAGAGGTGGCGCTCTCCCCCTTGCATAAATACGTTCAAGATCACAGGTGAAGATCGCTATACTTCATTAAATATATAACTTATTATTTCTTTTACTATTTTTTGTGGTAGTATAATTTTTTTAATTTTTATATTTCATAAATGTCGTTTTTAGTAATATTTATACGGGTTGTAGGTTTAGAAAGGGTATATACAACCAAAGGAAAAAAATATTGCCTCTTACAAATTGTATGAAGAATCAGTATTCTTTTTTCTATTTTCAAATTTTCTTGTATTAAATGTGGTGCAGCTCTATGATTCCAGCTCCTCTCTTCTATCGGATTTATATGATTTATTTATACAAACTGTACACATAAAAATAACGCTTGTACCTGTTTTTCTTCTTAAAAAGAGAAATTGTATAGAGAAGTTATTTAGAAGACACAGAAAAAATCAAACAAAAGAATAACTAAATACACAAATATTTATTTATTTAGTTTGCTGCAGCATCAAAAGTAAGGGAATTTTTTTGAGTGGCGTAATATTGTGTAGGGATTAACTTTTTGGTTTTTTTAGTTTTTTATTTTCTATTGCTTCTATTATATACGGTGGGACTTTTATCGGCATAGAACGTTCAAGGCGCGAATCAATTAATTCTGGTAGCAAACAACTGTGATAAAACTATGTTAAAGGGGGCAGAATTTTTGTTTACCAAAACTCTTCATTCATCACTTCAACTCTTGCTTTACATTTATTTTTACTGACATAAGGATATTTCTTCTTTTTTCTATCCATCTTTTTCCGTTCATTTCTTTTGGTAATAAATTGAAGTTCACCAAATATAAAAGTCAAAGTCAATTAACCTTTCTTTATATAATGAGGTTGACACACGAGCACACAGTCCACCTGATGGTAAGTGGATGCTGTGGCTCATAGACATCTACATTTATCCTCGATTAAGAATCAAAATGTAAATGATTTATCACCTCTGAGGACTAAGATGGAATGCCTCGTTTCCAGTAAAAAAGTGTCTCCGGGTCTCTGCACTCACCATGCGAAACACAGCAAGCATTAAGCTGTTATTTTACGCTGGTATTCTGAAAGAGCGTGGTCCTTTCCCCGGTAGAGCCGACCCATTCCTGCTACAACCATAATATAGCTGCAGCGTGGCTCTACCACGTAAAAAAAATAATACACTAATACTAATAAACACTAATGCACTAACACACTAAAAACGAACTAATATGTACGATTAAATAAAAAATAACATATTTAAGTAGAGCAACTTTCACGATATGCTCCGCTAAGTTCACAAGAGCTGCGCGAGGGAGAGGTAAAGTAACGTTGAGCAGCACCTGACACGTCTGAACGCCGAAAAATCCCAGCCTGGTATATACAATGATTTCAAAAAGAAGGATAGCCATCTAAATATTTTACTAATAACTTTTTCATACAAGAAAAAGGAGCGTATCATTATACAAGTCATATCAAAACACGACGTAACCAGGGTAGGATTTCGTAGTATAATTATCCTAATTGTACCATTATTAATTTCATAGTTTGTAGTATATAGTATCTAAGCGAAGTTACCATAATTTTACCTAAAGGTCGACTTGTATTATTATTGGGTCCTTTTACATTTTAATATTAAAAATGCGTTTATATTATAATTTAATTGTAACAAAAATTAATATAAGGTTATTTACCGATGATATGATATCCCATGTTTTTTTTAAATCTTTGTATCGTAATTTTTGCAGTCTTTTACCACGCAACTAGACATATTTATGACAGACAAATCTGTCCTGCGCGCGCACCACTGTCGAACGATTCGCGTTGGCCCTAAACTGTTATTTTAGGGAGAGCGCACTGGTCCGTTTTAGTTGTTCGGTCGGCCCGGTTCTTACGCTAGTAATATGTAAGTCAATGGGTATATAGGTATTATCTATGAACCCAGCGGAATAAGAGAATTTTCATGCGTTTCTTGTTTTAGATGGCATTATAGGTAAAAAGTACGAAAATATACATTTTTAATTTTATTTATTTCTCATTTACTTGAAAATAGTTCTATTTTATGTGGTTTTCAGTACGACTTTGCTACATTTATACTTCTAATGGAAAAAAAAATAGATTTATGCAGTAAAAAAATTCATGAAATTATAATTATTACTCAAAGTAATTATATTAAGCCCTTTAAATAAGAAAATTAAAGTATTTAAAAAAAAGTGACCAGATTAGATTATTTTCGACAGTATGGAAATAAATTAATGTGATCTGAATACTTTTTTTGATATTGTTATAGTTTTTACATAGGTAACAGAGGCTTATAAGACCTTGTACGCATGTAACCTAAACATAGGCATGTTTAACTCATAAGAGGGCATATGCGTTTCGCGTCGAAAACTACATGTTTTATGGTTTTTCCAAAGGCGATACCGTAACGACGTGAGGAGATTATTTTCTGAAAATTAGGGCTTTAGAAAGATGAAGTCTTTATTTAGTACATAGCAGTGCAAAATCATAGTTTTTAATGACAGTTTTTTAGGGCGAAGACAATCCCTTCACAGCGTTTTACGAAAATATGCATCAGAGTTATCTTTCAGATTGAATACAACCATTATTATAAGCTAAAATATTTTATTTTAAGCGTTTTTATAATGGAATATATAGTCTTTTAGTGTATAGCAGAACCTAAATTACGAAAATATTTCGATTTAATATTATAAAATAATATTATAAAATCACCAAAACTGTCTACTTCAATGTAATTTTTTCCATGTATTTGCTTATAAACATATCTATTTTAATTATTTTATCAAAATACATGTAATGTTAAATATCCAAAAAAAAATTTAGCTCGTTTTATTTTGACAATTATTTTATATAATTATTTTAAAAATACCATAAAACATCATGCGCAGGCACCGTTCGACCACTCCCCCTCTCTCCCGTCCCGACGGCACGGTTGCCTTCGAGGACGAGGAAAAGGCTGAGTGCTTTGCAGATAGCATTGCCGCTCAATGCGCTCCCAGTTCTCAACCCGTCGACCCCTCACACGTCCAGGCAGTGGAGGATGAGGTCCGCCGCCGGAACTCACCCCCCACGGCCTCCGAACCTATCTCTGTGTCCAATGATGAGATTTCATCCCTCATCAAAGGACTTAAGCCTAAAAAGGCTCCGGGCGCGGATGGCATCTCCAACCAAGCCCTAAAACACTTTCCCGAGCAGGTGTTAACCTTTTTATCTATTATCTTCAACGCCTGCTTCAACCTTAGTTATTTTCCCACTACGTGGAAAGAGGCTACTGTGATTGGAATTCCCAAGCCAGGCAAGCCTCTCAACCTCCCCCTCCAGCCATCGCCCCATTAGCCTCCTCAAGGCAATGGGCAAGCTCTTCGAAAGAGTCATCCAAATTCGTATGAGGCGCTATCTGTTTCCCACAGACGGCGACCCTCTTATCATTCCCCATCAATTCGGCTTCCGAGCCAAACACTCATGTCCCCAACAAGTTCACCGCATTGTGGAATATATCCTCAGCGGTTTCTATCCTCGTCGTCATAAGACCATCGCGGTCTTTTTCGATATAGCCAAAGCTTTCGATAGAGTCTGGCACACAGGCCTCATCTACAAGCTCTATAAAATAGGTCTCCCCGATCGTCTAGTTCGTCTCGTGGCCTCCTATTTAAAACATCGTACCTTTCGTTTCAGACACGAAGGCACGCTTTCTTCACAGCGAACTATCAAGGCTGGTGTCCCTCAGGGCTCAGTACTTGCTCCTCTGCTGTACATCCTGTTCACCAACGACATTCCCATCCCGTCGAAAGGTGTTCAACTCTCCCTCTTTGCAGATGACACTGCCATCTACTGCAAAGGTGTCTCACTACCCCTTATACGGAACAAGATCCAAAAGTCAGTTGATGACCTAGGAGCTTGGTTCAAAAAAATGGCGCATCGATGTGAACCCGGAGAAGAGCTCCGCCGTCCACTTCGATTATAAACGACGCCGTCTCAAAAACACTCCACCAATACGTATGCTAGGAACCCCTGTCCCCCGGCATACGTCCGCCAAATATTTAGGTGTCACTCTAGACACAGGGCTCACTTTCAAGCCCCACGTCAAAAGAGTAACCCGTCACGCACGGTTTTATCTGAGTAGGCTCAACAGTATGTTGGGCCGACACAGTAAAATGTCCCTTCGAAACAAGCGTACCCTCTACAAGGTATGTATACGACCAGTCATGTCCTACGCGGGCCCCGTCTTTGCCCACGCAAACCCTAACATTTTAAATGAACTCCAAATAGTTCAGAACCTCTTCTGTCGTCGAGCTGCGAACGCACCGTGGTACGTCCGTAATGCCGACCTTCATCGGGACTTAGAGCTCCCAACAATTCAACAATTTCTTAAAAAACTCTCTGAGAACTTCTTCAAAGCCTCAGAGTCGCACCCAAACCATTTAATTCGTGAGGCTTCTTATGCAGCCCCACCCCTCTCGCTATCGTGTCCGCAGGCCGAGAAACTCTCTCTCGGACCCGCCTAATAAACTTTCAAACGACCTGAACTGTCTCCTGGCGGTTCAGGCCAACTCTAATTAAATAAAATTATTGTAATATCTAACATTAATTTGCCTTCGTAGGCACTCCCTCAGCGGCACTTAGCCGCCTGCGCCCTCTTCCCAAAAGAGGGTCGCTCATGATAAGGCACAATAGAGCTTAATCAGCCGGTTGCCTGTCCCCAAAGGCGGTTTTTAGAGGGTATCACTTAGGGTCCCCGGTAGGACAGTGAGCCCCTCATAACCACGATAGACCGGCTATCGTGGTATGCGTAATGCATTTTCCGCCTCCCTACGTATAGGGTAGCCCTTTAATTGCTTCGGGCGCAAAAAAAAAAACACCGTTCGATTCAGTACGCTCCGGGTAATCCCAACGACAGGACGTATCACTTTTTCTCACCGACACCGCGCGATCGCGTTGATACACCGATAGGGATATACTACACTATACTATAACTAGCTACCTATAGCACCATCGAGCATTTTAAACGATTGAGACTTTTATAAGCGATATTTTTGGTAGTAAGTAATTTTGAAATATGTTTATGATTGTAATATTTAAATATTAATGATGTAATGGTGACAAATTTTCATTTCATACATATTTTTTAAAAATGAGTAATGAACGTAAGCAATTCGGATCAAGTAAAAATACAAAATCGTTGGCTTTCACCTTTGGCTCCGTGGCGGAGTGACTTGGTAATGAGTTGTAGCGCTGAACGCCGCAGGTTCGAATCCCACATTGAGCAAAAATTTGTATTACCTACAAATAATTGTTCTAGGTCTGGATGTTTGTCCTTGTGAAATTAATGTATTTAAACTGCCCCAACGATGTACTTAGGAAAAATTCCTAGTGCGGAGATAACGTTATGATTAAACAAAGACATGCCATCAAAAACATAACTTGTAAAATAACCAAGTCTCGCAATGATGATACGGCCGTGTCGCTGTTTTGCTCGACTTGGCGGGGGCACTAGCGTGCCCCCAGACATAAAACATATGAGCCGTGCTTGAGTTGAGTAGCTCAAGGGCGTAGTGCTCGCCCTAAACGCGAACAATCCGGGCTCGATCGCCGCTAGTGTTGCCAGGTGTCCCGATTTGCGCGGGACGTCCCGATTTTCAAGGGTCTAATGACACGTCCCGATTCACCCTTGATCGGGACGCCAAATGTCCCCATTTTCACTAACATTCTTATTCTATACTTTAATCCATAATTTAGACAGTAAAAATGATTATATCTGTTAGCTACTACCACATTAAAATATTTTTACTACGACATTGTCTCACTAGTCGAAAAAAAACCACAAAAGTTTTAAACAGAATTATATTAAAATGAGTGATTTGAAAAATTCAAGGACTGCAAAAAAAAAAAAACCAAATAGGTCAAAAATGTTTTAATTTGCTTAAAATGAAAAACAAAATCAGTTTTTACGATGTTTGGATGAAAAGTTATTCCTTTATGAGATCAGACCCGAATAATAATTATAAAGCACAAAAATAAAGTTACAGTCACAATTTCTCGCATTACTCGCATGTGATATTTACAGTTAGCGTTGACCATCTGAGCTACTACGGCTCTCAATAAAGCACAAAAAGGCTACAAAGAAACCTAAATTTTGTAGTCATTGTAGTTGTCCGGATATGAAAACCAAATCCCCGATTATTTTTACCTTCCGTCCCGAAATTTTACTTGCTAGACCTGGCAACACTACTCTCCGCTGACACTAATGAAATTGTTAGTTTGTGATGAATTATGTTTACATTATGAAACAGAATAAAAGTTTATCAAATGATATATATTTTATACAATACATATTTTTCAATTAGAACATATACATATTATAATATACCTACTCAATAGGGTGAAAATGTAAAGCCGACTTTAATTTACTAAAAGAATAAAACAATTTCCACATATTAGCCTCCGATTTCTATACACTATATAAACCATTATATGGGAATTATTTTTTTATTATTTTAGTTCCAATAGTATCAAAGACAGGTATATAATCAAAGATCAAAGTGATTCGTAGTCGTCGTTAGGCAACTATTATAGCCTCACGCTCGCACTGACACGCACACAGAGATAACATTGTAGTGTGCGTCAATATTACGCCGATCCAAAGCGATCGCGTAGATTTCGACTTGGACATATTTGAATATGCGCTCTTAATAGAGATTAATTTAAATACCGAAATAAAATTAAAAAACTGTTTCGAAAATCTCGAATCCTACAGTTTTAACAAATGTTAAATATGTTTCACTTTGTCATTTTTTAAATACTATAAAAATTATTTGTTTGCTGTAAATTTTGCGAGAACACTAATTTTTACAAAAATGGGCCCTTAACTTACTAGATATTCGCCGCCTCTCTCTAACTGATGACCCTGCCATTCGTGAAAACTAGACAAAGCGAATATCGATGGCGTTTATCGTTAGCTCTTTGGTTGCTAACCAAGCAAGGTTAAATGCGAACGCCAATATTTTTTACCTATTATTTTAAATTAAGCTTTATTGTAACTCGGTAAAGTCTAAAGTTAAGTGTTAGCACATGTTCCCGTCCTCAGCCATAGTTATAAATTTACAAAATAATCGCCAACACTTTTCCAATATGATCCAAATGTATGATGTCATACAGTGGCGTAGCTACCTTGGGTGGCACCCGGGGCGGAAGTTGGTGGTGTCACTCCATCGAAAGTAAAAATCAATAAATTTTATATGATAAAGGACTAGGATCATTTATTATTTATAATATTGAAGAAATAACAAAACACAATAATAACTAAGACAGAAAAGGAATTGTTACCTATACAATTAAAATTTCTTCTTTCTAGCTTTGACTTTTATTATCTATCACTATAGAATAATACACGTTTAACAATTCACGCCAACCACACACAACACACTTCCTTCACGAAACAAATGAGAAATGTTGCAACTGAGACGTCAAAGATCGCGAGTATGGGACGGGGAATCCCCCACGACAGCGTCAGGCTCTTGCGGGAATCCCCGAATTATACATAGAGCTGAGCTAGTGCTAGTGGAGGAATCCCTGAAAAAGAAATTTTTGTGCTAGCGATTTTTTTTTCTTTGTAGGTAGTTACATTGTTCTTAAAGTTGAGAGACCGGGTGGGTGTCACCCCAAAAAAGGTAACACCCAGTGCGGCCCGCCCCCGCCGCCCCCCCTTTGCTACGCCACTGATGTCATATACTGTCCAATGTTTTGTAACGAATCACCAGTATGGCGTCGATTTATGACGTCATTTGCATTGGCCAGTACACAATTACGGAGCATGAAAATTTTCTCACTAATGCTGCGGAGAAAATTTGTACATTATTGAACTAATTTCATCTACTTGTACTCATAAACAGCCAACTTCGCAGTCATTACTCACCGACATCAGCGCCGCTATATATATTCTACAATTTTCAAGGACAGGCGGCCTGTGCTTTAGTAACTACGTAGTGATCGTTCTCCTGTTCTCTAACATTCATTATTAAAATAGTCCAAAGACCAGACCAAACTTCAAGGCTAAAATTGGAAATGCATCACTAGCGCCCCTAGGCTTGGAAGTTGGTACTACATTGTTGACTATATACCCTATAAGCTATCTTCTATATATGTATGTTGTTTATTAACACGTATAAATACGTAGCGTCTATGTATGTTACGTTCTAATTTTTCCTCAAAATTTGGTTTTATTAATTTTATAAATAAAACAACATTCAGTTTAAAATCATTTATTTTTTTCTATAATGCTCACTAATTTTTATTGCTTCGTTTGAAATTTATCATTGACATCGTAAATTTTTGATCTATCTGTCATCATTTTATTTATATTTTTACAATAATTGAAAATCATGAATCTCAATATTAAATTTATAATATAGTCAATATTTTTTTGTTTGTGTTCTGTGCAATGGGAGAACAATTCAAAATCTACTATAGCGAATAAAACAGTTTTTATGAATTCTTTAGAGATTCTCTTATCAATATTTTTTTTGTTAATTTCATGGATTATGTTTCAGATCCGTCAATAACTGATTTAAATCACTGCTAGGATAGCAAAGTCAACATCAACCGGCATACTCTCGGAATTTAATAAATTCGGTCTCACGTTCTGGGGTACTAGTAAGTTTACTTGAGCATATATTGCACCCTATAAAAATTTTACTTTTTAATTTAAAAACCACATATTCAAGGGGTGCAAAAATGGTTGGATCTTCTTTTAATTCCTCCATGGAGAGCAATTTCATATTTATGTATTCCGAGAAGCCAGCCATAGGTTTCGGCGACATAGCTTCGCTATTTTCTGTTATTAATAATGAGTAGTGCATCATAGAAATCCCCTTCACAATTTTTCTCCGAATGTGGCCAATGTTCAAATTATTGACAAGAAGGGTAGCAAAAGCGTTTTCAAATTGGTCGCAAGTCGGGTTATTATTGCGCCACCCATTACTGCGAATTGCGCTGAAATTTTTTTCCAAGGGATCTTGATTTAGGTGCCGCATCCAAACAGACGTAATATTGTGTTCCTCCTTAAGTTTTCTTATCAATAATTAAATGGCTTCCAGTGTCCACACCCAATCATTGAGAGTACTTTCTCAGCAGAATTTATGAATTTCATTGTTTTGAAAACTTTGACGCTGTTCGCGACGGCCTAACAACGTTAAGAAACAAAGTTATAAAGAATATTGTTTTTTGTATTAATAATGAAATTACTGACAAAACGGTGAAAACGTGTATTAATATAGTTGTTTAGTATATTTATAACTCTTAATATATTTGTATAGAATGTCGTTTTGATAACAAGTAATGTAAACAACTTTTATTGTATTAAGAAAAATCGACCAATCACAGCGCGTCTTATCGTAGAACTCTCTAGTTTTTTAATTAACTGCGTAATAGATCATACTAAAAATAATGAAAATAATTTTATGTTCTAAAAGAGTTATAAATATGACATTTAATTAGCATAATATGGCTTATAGATTAAAGAAGTATAGGAATATTTTTTATAATTAAACGCATTTCGTAGTTATAGAAAAATTAAAGAATTAATGTACCCAAATATTATGAAAATTTGGGACATTTCGTTTAATAACTTTTTACAATGTTAATGTTTTTAATAACCTTTATGATATACTAATAAAGTACCAGACTACCGATTTAATGATATATAGCATGTTAGTGTAGCAATTAATTTTGTATAGAGAATATTGCAATTTATGCCATTTGTATAGTGAAATGTTTATGCAATAAAGAGGCAAAACGGAAAATGGCAAGCGGCTCACTGTAAAGTATTGCTAAAGTCTACCTTAGGGGCTCGGGACCCAGTATCCGTAGTAGTGTGAAGAACTACCAGTGACTAGTGAAGTGAAGTGAGTGGTATCCGGTTGTAGCTGAAGTGACTAGTAGCAGTATATAGTGAATAGTGAAAGTGTTAGCTAGCCGAAAAAGGTCGTAACTGACATTCGCAGTTACATAGTGAAAGTGTTACCTAGCCTAAAAAGGTCGTAACTGATATTCGCAGTTACATATAGTGAAAGTGTTAGATAGCCTAAAAAGGTCGTAACTGATATTCGCAGTTACATATAGTGAAAGTGGTAACTGATATCCGCAGTTACACAAGTGATAAAATCAGCTAGTTTAGTTGATAATAGCTGCTAGTCAGTAGTGTTAGAAAACCAGCTACTACCAATAGATATTTGATACCACCGTACAATTTAAAGAAATCTTTTGAAATATACAGTGAACAACCGTAGTTTAACAACCGTGATAAATAGTTATAAAATTTCGCGACTAATCAATCAGTCGAACCGCTGGCCACTACCTTGCAATTTGTATTTATTAATCGTGCATTTTGATTTTAACCACAGTCCACAATATTTCAGCGGTACCAACAAAGACGGCAGTGAGAGTACCCACCGGAACCTATAGGTGTAGGACGTGAGCGACTCGCGAAGTATCTTCGACAACATTTACTCCGGAGAGTTTCGACCGTCCGGCACATTCGTTGGTCCTTTGAGCCGGATATATCCGTTTGTATTTCGGAACCGGGTACATAGTCACCACCTTATTAAAACCGCAGAATTTTCAGATTCAAGATGCCGATCACCCGTTCGCAAGGAAGGGAAGCCAAGGCGTGGACCGTCGGTCTGGAAGGAGGTTCGTCGGCCAGTAACGCCGCCGTCCACCACCAGATGCCACCACGCTCACCGTCAACGATAGAGGGCGCTGAGGCGCCATGCTGCCCCCCAGAGGGGGGGATACCCCTGCCCGCGCCGTCCACTACGGCCCGCACAACGAAGCAGAGGGAACATATAGAAGGCAACGATGACTTTAGCCGTGCATCATCGCCACCAGCCCGGGAAGACACCCACACCGAAGAGCCTCCGAGGGGCCACACCGATTGCAGTACGAAGTCTAAGAAGACTGTTCGGCCCAATAGAAGAATTTTGAAGGCTCGTGAAGAAGTATTGAAGATCAAACTAGAACTTGCGCAGATCTCCTTACAGATGGCTGAGGAAGAGGACGAATCAGACGACTTTGATGAAGATGATCACTCCAAAAGTGAGTACGTTCGATCTTGGCTCGAAAATTCTGTAGCCAAACAAAAGTCAAATCAAGGCGCAATCACCGGAGGGAAGGCACCATTTAATAAAACCGTCTCAAAGCCGACCCCGGACGTTGTCGACCTCAGTAAGCCCCAAAAGGAGCTCACGAACCAGGATTCCTATCCAGAAGATGCACAAAAGGATCCCATGCCACAGAAGCTCAGCCAGGAACCCACCGTTGATGAAGACAGGGGGCTCCTACCGATTGTATCAGAGCTCACAAACCAGGATTCCTATCCAGAAGATGTACAAAAGGATCCCAATCCAAAGAAACCTAGCCAGGAACCCGTCATAAGTGAAGACAGGGTGCTCCGTCCGTTTATATCGGAGCTCACATCCGCTATAGCCGCGCTCGCTGACAAACCAAAGTTAGAGAGTGCGCCACTATCGTCGCATACTTTCGCAGCGTCGAAAGCTATAATAACACTGCCAAGCTTTAGCGGAGCACATACCGAGTGGCTTTCATTCCGTGCCATTTACGAAACAACCCGAGGCTACTTCAATGACATTGAAAACACTGCTAGACTAAGACGAAGTCTACAAGGAAGAGCCTTGGAAACAGTCAGTTCAGAACTCATCGGGCATGCTAAGCCAGATGAGATTATGCGAGAACTGGAGCTACAATTTGGGCGTCCAGATTCAATCGCACAAGCAGAAACCGAGAAGTTACGAGGATTAGCATGCTGTACAGAAGCGCCCAGAGACATCTGCACATTCGCGAGCAAAGTGAGGGGAAGCGTCGTCACTCTTAGAGCCCTAAAGCGAGTTCATTACCTCGTTAACGCAGAGCTGCTACGACACCTCACCGACAAACTGCCAAACTCTATACGTGCCCAGTGGTATAGAATTTACACCGAAAAATATGACTCTAGACCAGACCTCGGCTGCTTCAGCGAGTTTATTACCGAGCAAGCTCGCTTCTGCAGTGCATTTGCGCCTCCAGAAATTATAAACGAAGCACAAAGCAATCGTTCAGTACATAGAGCACACGCGGCTACTACTAAGCCGTCTCCGAAATGCAGAGTGTGCGAAAAAGAGGGTCACTACGGATCCGAATGTAAAAAATTTAAGGAAGCAGATATCAATAAAAGATGGGAACTCGCAAAGCAAAATAATTTATGTTTCCGCTGTTTACGTTATCGAAATCAGACACACAAATGCAAAACCAATAAGTGTGGAATAAAAGGATGCATCGCGACACACAATCGACTTCTCCATAACAATACAAAGGAGAAGACTGAGGTCAAACAAAAAGAACCTCCAGAAACCGTAGCTAACTCATTCGCTGTGTCAAAGCATCAAGCCTATTTAAAAATAATTCCAGTGCGAGTAATTGGACCGGCGGGAGCTGTAAATACACACGCCCTGCTGGATGATGGGTCAACAGTTTCACTAATGGATGAAGAGATTGCCAAACAAATTGGAGCTACAGGGCGGTTGGACCCGTTTAAGATCACCGCTATCGGGAACACTACCCTCGATTCACCGGAATCCCGAAGAATCAAAGTATCGCTGAAGAGTCTCCACAGAAAAAGGGTGCCATTCAGAGCACGCACAGTTGAAAGCCCAAACTTGGGGCCACAGACTGTGCGTGCAGTAGACATAGCCAAGTGCAACCACTTGAAAGACATAAAGGAGCAGCTAATATATGACTCCGGCAACCCAAGGATCCTAATAGGACAGGACAATTGGAGACTTCTGATAGCCACTAAAATCCGAAGAGGTCCGCTGCACCAGCCAATTGCCTCGCTCACAGAACTAGGATGGGTGCTACACGGGGCACACACTAAAGCCCCGTATCAGCGCGTCCACGCGGCCAATGAGCTGCACAAGAGCGAGGTTACTATAGATGACCAACTCCGCGAATATTTCGCGCTGGAATCTCTCAGCACCCGTCAGTTACAAGACGGGCACATAGAAACAGCGCTTCTCTGGAAGAAAAAGGATATCGAGATGCCTGGTAATTATGAAACAGCAATAAAACGGCTCGTTTCCATTGAAAGAAAATTAGATCGAGACGAAGATCTAAAAAGGAAATATGATGAACAAATGAATTCCCTAGTACAAAAGGGATACGCCGAGATAGCACCGAAAACTAGCACACCGGGAAGAACATGGTACCTACCCCATTTCGACGTCCATAACCCAATGAAGCCAGAGAAGTTTCGAATAGTACACGATGCCGCAGCCAAAACAAAGGGGGTGTCATTGAACGACTTCCTGCTCACGGGTCCAGACCTACTGCAATCACTACCAGGGGTCATGATGCGTTTTCGCCGCCATAATATCGCTGTCTCCGCGGACATAGCCGAAATGTTCATGCAGGTTAAAGTCAGACCCGAAGACAGAGATGCCTTAAGATATCTCTGGAGAGGGGATCGACGTAATGAAGCTCCACAAGAATATAGAATGACGTCGATCATTTTCGGTGCAGCCAGTTCACCCTGCACAGCCATATTCGCAAAAAACTGGAACGCTAAAAAACACAAAGACAAGTATCCAGAAGCTGTAGAAGCTATCATTCAAAACCACTATATGGATGACTATCTCGACAGTTTCCAGTCTCTGGAAGAGGCAATGCGAATATCGAAGGAAGTACGCGACATACACAAAAACGCGCACTTCACCTTAAGAAAATGGGTTTCCAACGCACCAGAAGTTGTAAAAGAATTAGAACCTGACCATGAAGCATCTGAGTCAGTCGATCTGGGAAACAAAGGAACTGAGGAAAAGATACTCGGATTAATCTGGAAACCGGGTACCGATCAGCTTAGCTTCAACCTAAATCTCGCTTGACTTCCTATCAATTTGCTGCATAAAACACCAACCAAGAGGGAACGTTTCATACGGTGCGTGAAGACGGCACTATACACCGTCCTTCATGAGAGACATCCGCATGAGGAAGTATTAGCCACGCTGATCTGCGAGTTGGAGTACACATTAAATAATATGGAGTATTCGATGAAAAGGATATAAATAGCAAAAGACACTGGCGACGCTCCCAGATACTCGCTGACATGTTTTGGCAGCGTTGGGTCCGAGAATATTTACCGGAACTTCAAAACCGGCGGGAGGCCCATGGGCGAGGTTCCAATCTCCAGGTGGGCGATCCAGTCCTCATAGCTGACGGCCAGTTACTTCGTAATACCTGGCCACGAAGGAGGGTGGAAGCTGTTTACCCCGGTGCGGACGGACAGATCCGCACTGTGGAGGTACGCACAGCAAACGGCCTAATCAAGAGGCCAACCAGGAAACTCGTGCCGCTGCCGAAGTAGAAGCAACGTCGCTCACCGAAATGGATGCAGCGCCGCTGTGAGAAAATCGTCGCGACGCTGCACGGCGGGAGAGATGTTCGCGACGGCCTAACAACGTTAAGAAACAAAGTTATAAAGAATATTGTTTTTTGTATTAATAATGAAATTACTGACAAAACGGTGAAAACGTGTATTAATATAGTTGTTTAGCATATTTATAACTCTTAATATATTTGTATAGAATGTCGTTTTGATAACAAGTAATGTAAATAACTTTTATTGTATTAAGAAAAATCGACCAATCACAGCGCGTCTTATCGTAGAACTCTCTAGAAGTTTTTTAATTAACTACGTAATAGATCATACTAAAAATAATGAAAATAATTTTATGTTCTAAAAAGAGTTATAAATATGACATTTAATTAGCATAATATGGCTTATAGATTAAAGAAGTATAGGAATATTTTTTATAATTAAACGCATTTCGTAGTTATAGAAAAATTAAAGAATTAATGTACCCAAATATTATGAAAATTTGGGACATTTCGTTTAATAACTTTTTACAATGTTAATGTTTTTAATAACCTTTATGATATACTAATAAAGTACCAGACTACCGATTTAATGATATATAGCATGTTAGTGTAGCAATTAATTTTGTATAGAGAATATTGCAATTTATGCCATTTGTATAGTGAAATGTTTATGCAATAAAGAGGCAAAACGGAAAATGGCAAGCGGCTCACTGTAAAGTATTGTTAAAGTCTACCTTAGGGGCTCGGGACCCAGTATCCGTAGTAGTGTGAAGAACTACCAGTGACTAGTGAAGTGAAGTGAGTGGTATCCGGTGGTAGCTGAAGTGACTAGTAGCAGTATATAGTGAATAGTGAAAGTGTTAGGTAGCCGAAAAAGGTCGTAACTGACATTCGCAGTTACATAGTGAAAGTGTTACCTAGTCTAAAAAAGGTCGTAACTGATATTCGCAGTTACATATAGTGAAAGTGTTAGATAGCCGAAAAAGGTCGTAACTGATATTCGCAGTTACATATAGTGAAAGTGGTAACTGATATCCGCAGTTACACAAGTGATAAAATCAGCTAGTTTAGTTGATAATAGCTGCTAGTCAGTAGTGTTAGAAAACCAGCTACTACCAATAGATATTTGATACCACCGTACAATTTAAAGAAATCTTTTGAAATATACAGTGAACAACCGTAGTTTAACAACCGTGATAAATAGTTATAAAATTTCGCGACTAATCAATCAGTCGAACCGCTGGCCACTACCTCGCAATTTGTATTTATTAATCGTGCATTTTGATTTTAACCACAGTCCACAATATTTCAGCGGTACCAACAAAGACGGCGGTGAGAGTACCCACCGGAACCTATAGGTGTAGGACGTGAGCGACTCGCGAAGTATCTTCGACAACATTTACTCCGGAGAGTTTCGCCCGTCCGGCACAGACGCCCTCTATCCACTTTTTATGGTGCTCAGGCCTTGGGGTGACTGGACCTAATAACGTCTTCGCATGGAAGTTTCTTTTTGAACTCCCATTGACAGAATCAAATATATCATCCATAAAATGAAGTAACGAGATATCAGAATCTACGAAAAATTACGAGAAAAACTGTTTTTATTTTTCAAATATCTTTGAAAATGAGTAAGTTAATGAGGGCTAAAGTGTGCTCATTTTTATAAGAAATGAAGATCCCATATGACACTGGACCGTTTTCCGTTTTCCTGCTCTGATACTCTTTATACATTTCAAAGTGAATAAGTTAGACTTAAATAAAATACATTTTAAAAGCTAAATAAATGATAAGAAACTATGGGCGCTCCTTATTTCACGCAAGCCAGTGCTAAAAACGTTACAACCTTATCGCTCAAATTCAGAAATGTGTAAAACTAACAGGCATAACCGGTAATACTGCATGGATTGAATTGAAAGTGAAATTAAATGTAGAGGCATGCTACAGCTATATTGTCGTCAAAGCATGAATGGGTCGGTTTAACCGGGGAGGGACCACACTCTCACAGAATACCAGCATAAAATACCAGCTTAATGCTGCTGTGTTTCGTATGGTGAGTGTAGAGAACCTGAGACCTTTTTTGCTGGAAACGAGGCAATTCCATCTTAGGGCCTTATCATACTAGCGGTTTGCGAGCGGCTTCGGAGCGGATCGGGCGCGCAGCGAATACGTCGTGAACACGCCGCGGCTGCGCAGCGAGGACGTCGCGGACGCGTGGCGGATACGCAACGTTTTCACCGCATGTTCGTAGCGAGTTTACGACGTACAGTACACTCGATAACAAAATGGATACCGACGAGGAAACAATGCTGTTGGTTTTTCTTATGTTGGTTTTAGAAAATGCTGATTTTTCTAACTTCATAAGTGCAGTGAACGGCAAACATATGCGGATGAGAAAGAATCGATGAATTTGCTAGCCGCGTGTGACTCCAACTTGATGTCGGTTCCTATGGAAAAATTCAGATTCAACTATACTTATTTGACAGAAGTCAATTGAGAAGTGATATTGAAGAAAATCGTTTAAATTATCCGCACGGGTTGGCGTTTGTACGAGTGTGCAAAATGGTGGCCATGCTGCTATTCACGGCGATCTCGTTGCGCGTCCGCGACGTACACGCTGCGTGCCCGCTCCACCCTGAAGCCGCTCGTAAACCGCTAGTATGATAACACACTTAGTCCTGAGGGATAACAACGCCATCTACATTTTGAGTCTTAATCGCAGGATTATACTCACCCTTATACTATATAAAAAAAAAATAATATGCTTAGCCATTTTTGAATGTTCTCTTTAGACAAAACTGATGAATGAAATTGAGTATTATTCTTACTTGCGAAGCCTCCCATGCTAGTTGCTACTGTTCTGCTAAACACGTAAGCCGCATGCTTCACTTTCATTTTGTTGATTTTATCTGGGTAAACCCAGATTTATTATGTTCTCAGTCAGTGTCATCACCATTTTTATACCTTCGAAAATTTGTATCATGCAGTTTTTGCAAATGCTCTCATTTAGCCATTTTCACTGAATTGTTCTGCTCAAACTTTAAATCTTTTTTTTAACAGATTGTTCCTCAGGCCTTTTAAAAGGTGTGGGGGATCATATAGAGGTGTCATTTCTTTGTTATCTATTAATATGACTTTTTCTTTGGGCTCTTCACCTCTTCTTAAATATATACCCCTGGTCCCTTCTGACAATAATTTTATAGCCTGGCGATTATTTGTTCCCTGGTCACATATGGAGGCTACTATAATAAATCCTGCTTCTTGTGATTTGTGCACCACACTTCTTAATTGCTTTGCCAATTCGGGTCCTTTTGTTGCACCTGCAGAAAAAGTATAGGCAACAACTTGTTTAAAATTGTGTACTAAACCACGCAGAACTTAAAAACTTGTGTATGGTTTGCAAATTCGGGTATTCTTTGTTGACCGTCATCCACAAACCCAGTTATGATATTTTTCCTCTCGTTGTAGGTTAGACCAGGTTTGAAAGAAACTTCATCAAACAATATAATTGAAAGCTTTTGTGAGTCATAGAATTTGCTTTTATTTTTAATTGCGCAAATAAGTTTGTATCGATGCCAGGATATAGGTTATTTTTTTGCAAAACTTTGATTAATGTTTGTGGAGCAGGCAAAATAAAAAAAAATTCGTAAGAATCTGTATCCCTTAGGACTTTGTTTCAATGTTAACAAGCAATCAATTTTTTCTTGTAATGTGAAACTTTTATTTGCATTAATATTTTGGCTGCTGTTGTACAATTTGCAATCGCATTTAAAATTTCAGGATTTGTTGCAAATTTTCTAGCTGCTCTTAATTCCGTTGACTGCCTCTTTGCTTTAGTTTTATATTTACAAATTTGTATTTTAGCTGCTACAATTTTTTATGATGTTCTATTTCTGTTTCAGTCATAAATAATTGTTTTGTGCTCTTCTTAACTTTTGACTGATATTGCCTGGCTACTTTTTATCTGAAAAATAAACAATATAATTGAAAGCTTTTGTGAGTCATAGAATTTTTAATTGCGCAAATAAGTTTGTATCGATGCCAGGATGTAGGTTATTTTTTTGCAAAACTTTGATTAATGTTTGTGGAGCAGGCAAAATCAAAAAAAATTCGTAAGAATCTGTATCCCTTAGGACTTTGTTTCAATGTTAACAAGCAATTAATTTTTTCTTGTAATGTGAAACTTTTATTTGCATTAATATTTTGGCTGCTGTTGTACAATTTGCAATCGCATTTAAAATTTCAGGATTTGTTGCAAATTTTCTAGCTGCTCTTAATTCCGTTGACTGCCTCTTTGCTTTAGTTTTATATTTACAAATTTGTATTTTAGCTGCTACAATTTTTTATGATGTTCTATTTCTGTTTCAGTCATAAATAATTGTTTTGTGCTCTTCTTAACTTTTGACTGATATTGCCTGGCTACTTTTTATCTGAAAAATAAACAATATAATTGAAAGCTTTTGTGAGTCATAGAATTTTTAATTGCGCAAATAAGTTTGTATCGATGCCAGGATGTAGGTTATTTTTTTTGCAAAACTTTGATTAATGTTTGTGGAGCAGGCAAAATAAAAAAAAATTCGTAAGAATCTGTATCCCTTAGGACTTTGTTTCAATGTTAACAAGCAATTAATTTTTTCTTGTAATGTGAAACTTTTATTTGCATTAATATTTTTGCTGCTGTTGTACAATTTGCAATCGCATTTAAAATTTCAGGATTTGTTGCAAATTTTCTAGCTGCTCTTAATTCCGTTGACTGCCTCTTTGCTTTAGTTTTATATTTACAAATTTGTATTTTAGCTGCTACAATTTTTTATGATGTTCTATTTCTGTTTCAGTCATAAATAATTGTTTTGTGCTCTTCTTAACTTTTGACTGATATTGCCTGGCTACTTTTTTATCTGAAAAATAAACAAAGTATCGGGTTTTATTCTAAAAATAATTTGTCTTTCTTTCTTTACAAAGTCGCCTCTTAAATTCATAACAGGAGACTTGTTTAAACTCAAGAATCTGGTCTAGAATAATTAATATATTCAGTTGAAATTGAAAGAGGTTAATAAAAACTGAATTTTAAGGCGATGGAGTCGACGTCGTCATCGTTAACCGATTGGGCCATGGAGTAATAAGCGCAAAAAAAAAACCGCGGTAACAGCATAATCTGATGAGTAGAAGGGCTGGCTCATTTTTGCCCAAAGTTGTTCCGCGCAGAATTTGTGCCAGCATTCTTGCCATCATTCCATGCGGGCATGACTTGTATACTAATTAGTTATAAGTTTAGGCTAGCTAGTTATAAGTTTTATTGCACAATTTAAAAACAATTTGCTATAAAAAATATAAAAAGTTGAAATTATTTGACCATTTTCCTGAAGATAATTTTTTTCAATGGCACATGGAGACAGTACATTGCCAATCGTAGAAATACTTGGATGTGAAATGTTTGCCTCGACTGATGTATCTGGAATTGTAGAAAATAATACTATAGTAATTTATTATAAAGGCGTTCAAAGGGCAAATATAATGCCTTTTTATATTATCTCCGAGTGAAAGTGAATGTGAAACAAAGTGATGGGTGCCAAAAATAAAAAGGACATTATTGTAAATGGGAAAAAATTTAAAAAGAAAATAAATATTCATCATAACAATACACATTTGAAGTACAAATAGATACATAACATAAAATTTTATACATGTTAGTCATGTTGCAGCTATTTATATATTATGGTTGTAGCACAAATGGTTCGGCTCGACAGGGTTGGACCACACTCGTTACAGAATTTCAACATAAAATAGCAGTTTAATGTTGCTGTGTTATGTAAGGTGAGTGTAGAGAAACAAAGATCCTTTTACAGGAAATGAGGCATTCCATTTTTGTCCTTAGGGGTTACAAGGTATCTTCATTTGATTCTTTATCAAGAATAAATGTAGATGTCTATGGGCCACAGCACCCACTTACCATCAAGAGTGCTATCATGCATTTAGGAAAGCTATTGAAATTTGTCCTTGAGATAAGGATTGGATTGATCATTTTAGATAAAGAAGAGAACAAGCTAAATACTTGAGTCACGCCTTTATTTTACAGTGAGCCATTTAAGGCAGAGTGATAGTGAGAAATATAATCATACTTACGAAGACTGAAAATGTATCTAATGCATTTTTTTTTATAGAATAGGCTGACAAACGAGCACACAGTCCACCTGATGGTAAGTGGTTGCTACGGCCCATAGACATCTACATCTATCTTCCATTACAAATCAAAATGCAGATGCGTTGTCACCCGTGAGGACTGAGATGGAATGCCTCATTTTCAGTAAAAAGGGTCTCCGATTCTCTACACTCACCATACGAAACACAGCAGCATTAAGCTACCATTTCACGCCGGTATTCTGTGAGAAATTGTTGAGAAGGCACTCTAGCTTGTTAAGAATATTTAATAATGTATTTTGGTATGGGCAAAGTGAAGTCTCCATGTCTACTAAATTCTATTTGACAGAATATAATGTTGACTTGACTCCAGTATAAATGTTGAATAATTGTGTATAAAAATAATAAACTAATAGTAATGTCTATTAGATACAGTCATGTTAAAAATTATGTGCTACATGCTCTACATGTTTGTACATAGTATTTGACTTCACTTAAAATGAATGAGTACTAAGTACCAACCAATATTTTCATTTTATAAGGTATCTTCTAGCATGCTCATTTTCATACATCATCATCATCATTACAGCCCGTCACAAGTCCACTGCTAACATAGGCCTCCCCCAAGGTATGCCACAAAGCACGGTCCTGAGCTACCTCCATCCATCGACTTCCTGCATGTCTTACCAGGTCATCACTCCATCTAGTGGGGGTCACCCTACACTTCGCCTGCCGGTTCGAGGCTGCCACCCGAGAACCTTTTTTCCCCAACAGTTGTCGGTTCTTCGAGCTATATAGCCATTGCCACTTCAGCTTACTAATCCGTTGGGCTATGTCGATCACTCTGGTTCTACTGCAGATATCCTCATTTCTAAGTTTATCACGCAGATAAACTCCGAGCATAGCCCTCTCCATACCTCGCTGAGCGACTGAGCGTCCTCATATGGCCAGCAGTGAAGGACCACGTCTCGGTTCCGTAGGTCATCACTGGCAACACGCACTGGTTGTACAACTTAGTTTTCAGGTTTTAAGGTACCTATACCTGATGAGAAGATGTGTCGTAATTTTCCGAACGCTGCCAAGCCGAGTTGAATCCGTCGATTTACATCACGGTCGAAGTTGGTTCATACATCAAGGAGTCAAATTTTGACAATCTAAAACAAAAACAAAATAAGGTCAAATGTCATTTATTTTGATGATGAATAAGGCAGAGCGGGCTCTCGGGTTAGTATAGTTGGATGTAAGTTAGTATTTCGAGTTTAGGCTACCCCAGGCTTTAAATTAAATTATCTGCATGAAAAAATATCATAATTTCAGAATGAACTTTTTTATTCAGTAGTGCCCAAAGGATATTTTGATCCTTACCTATACATACAGTAAAATAGTAATGAGTCCAACTTGTTCATCAAACAGCATATCTCATACCTCTCAAATCGAGTCAAGAAGGTTATTTACATAATGAAGTTGCTTAGGAACTGTGCTGATAAAAGGACACTTCGTATGGTTTAATTTGCCCTCTGCCAATCCATAATACTATATTGTATATCAGCTTGGGATGGTGCCTCCAAAACTATGATGATTCAATTGGAGAAGGCATTCATTGGCACAGAAAGCAGTTTTCAAGGTCATGTTTAAAAAGCCATACCGGTGGCCGATCTTTATCGGGATAGCGAGGTTTTGAGTGTACGCCAGTTGTATATATAGTACTACAGTACTAAAAACCTATGGGCAAGTAATTCAGTCGCCTATTTACGACCACCTAATCACTAAACGTATACTTAACATCCCAATTCCGGCTGCCAGGTCTGTTTTCGTGCAACGCCTTCTGCAGTTCTCACATCCTCATATTTATAACAAAATACTTAAAGTCTGTGACATCAAAAATTGCACCACATTGAAAGCTAAACAAATAGTAAAAAGATATCTCACCACACTAAATTATAATGATACCGAAAACTTAATTAAAGCAAAAATAATACCAAATTATATCTACGTTTTACACTAAAAATATTGTATATTTTTTCTAGGAATAAAAAATAATAATAATGCAAGCGACAAACAGTTAAAAACTATCTTCCTAATTTAAGAAATAATTTGTTATTTTGTATAATTTGGGTACTTTTAACTATGTAAGTAAAACTGATAACCGTACACCTGGTACCCAAGATGCAGGCTACGCCTAGTTTGGGGCCGCCAGTAACTTTTTTATACGTAATAAGAATTTAATTTAATATAGGTTACTATTTTTTTTTCAATGTTCAGGTCTGTAGCTAATTATTTTTATATTTTTGTTCAGCTTTTGTAAGGAGTTTTTAGGGTTCCATAGTAAAACAAGGAATCTTTATAGTTCTCTCCATATGCCTGTTTTTCACAGGCATCTTAAAAAATAATAGAGCTGTACAGTTAGAGAGGTAGTTGTGATTAGGGCTGGAAAGCATGGAGAGGAGGCCTATGTTTAGTTGTGGGCAGGCATTGGGTTGATATAATGATGAGGAACTCTTAGTGCCTAACTAATAAAATTTATACAAAATACCATGTAGTTATATTATGTAGTACTGTCACTATATCACAAAATCTCTCTACATATAAATACCACATAGTATATGCCAAAAACTTTGTGTGAATTAAGGTTTTAAAAATTGTAATGGCAACTCTTTGAATTTCCAGACTAAAAAGTAGCCTATATATCCTGGATGCATGCTATCTATGTACGAAATTTCGACAAAATAGGTTAACACATTGGTGGACAGTAACGTCCACGGACGTTCAGGTAGTAAAAAATTATACGACAGAACGCCTATAGACGTCATAGTTTTTACACGTGTCACGGCAGTACGTCTGAGGGCGTTTGTTTTTTTTTTAAATATGGCAACCTAACAATTACTGCCAACCTCCAGTCAATAAAAATACTTGTAACTTGAAATGAAACGACGGACAATCTAAAAAGAAACTACGATTCTGATTAAAAACCGAAATCATAATGTTAAGAACCATAGAATACTATAATAATGAATCATGAAATGACTTGTACTGAAGTATATTAAATTAATGATGGATGTTAGGTTGAATTAAAATAATACTAAACTCAATGCCACATTTAAAATAATAAGTATTACTAAATAAAGACGATTGATTGCTAAATAATGAATAAAATTTTATAAACTAATATTATTTAAATCTAAAAATTTCATAAGACAATTGAAAACATTTTTACTTTTTTTAGAAAAAATTAAAAGAGAGCAAATTTCTGTAGGAAGAGGAATTTTAAGATTTACCAAAGTGTTAAATAATGAAGTATGATCATATAAAAAACACGAGAAGAAAATATGGTTGAGGTCACCAATATCCAAACCACATTCACATATTGAAGAATTTTTAATATGAACCCTAGCAAGGTGAACCGAATTACAGCAGTGACCCAAGCGCATTCTACATAACATTGATGTATGTTTCTTATTTAAGGATAATTTATAAAACCAAGGCTTAGAAGGAATGATGGGTTGAATTTTGGCATAGTGACAGCCTTTTGTCGTTTTGGTTTTGTTCCAATGTTTTGACCATCTATCTCTATATACTAATTTCGTAGTTCTTATAAGGTCATAGCAATAATTTTTAAATAAGAAAGTATCCTACTAAGCTTTTTTAGCAAGTTTGTCAGCATATTCATTACCAGATTTCTTAATTTCAAATATCAAAGGATTGCGGGAAATGTCATAGAAAGGATTACATAACAATGCTTGTAGAGAACTAAGAGAATCTGAAAATATCACGCTTGATTTTAATTTAAAAAGATAGTAATATTTTATTGATTGTAAAATGGCTAACATTTCTCCAGTAAAAACTGAAGATTCGGGAGGACTTATCATTTTTTGAACTATTCTCCAATTTTGATGGTATATTGCATATCCAGTACAACCTTTTGAGTTAATCTTAGAAGCATCTGTAAAAATATAATGACAATCTGGGAAATTCTTGTCCAACGTAAATACAAATTTTTTATTTGATTTAATAGAAAATTTATTTAATCCTATATCTAATATAACATTGGGTTTGAAAAGTGCAACTTCAAACGAATTGGAGAAAAGAGGCAGAGTCGCCGACCTATAAATAGGATCTAGTAAGAAATTATAATGTTCATAGCTTTTAACTAGGTTAGGAGTTTCTTTATTACGCCAGTATTTTCCTGAATTAATTGAAATGTACTGAGAAAGCAAACGAATTTTAGGGAGTAATGGATGGTTTGAAAATTGAAGAACCCGATAAAAAAAGGAATCCGATAAATATTGTCGTCTAATAAAAAGAGGAGGATCACCGCATTCAATCTGCAAGGCATTGATAGGCGACGAGTTCATAGCGCCTATAATTAATCTAAAGACTTGTGTTGAATGATATCTAATATTTTTAATCCTTTTTTTACTAGCTGGTTCAAGAAGAAATGAGGCATAATCTAACCGGCTTCTTATAATTGCATTATAAATTAATTTTAAATAATATGGATGAGCGCCCCACCATACCCCGCACAAAGCTCTAAGAATGTTTATATTTTTTTCGCATTTTTTTTGGGTATAAATGATATGAGGCATGCCGGATAATTTATTATCAAGAATTACACCAAGGAATTTAACTTGTTGAATATTTACGAGCGGATAATCAAAAAGGCGAACTTGGATTACAGGTAAAACTCTTTTGCGCGAAAAAATTACTGTATTACTTTTATTTGGGGAAAGTTCTAGTCCATGATCATCTAACCAAGAGGCCATAGAAAGGAGATCTTGTTCTATCGCATTAGCACAAGATTCTATACATTTATCATTAACATAAACTAAGATATCATCAGCATATTGCAAAATTCTACACTTTGAAATAGACTGGTCCAAATCTGACGTATAAATATTGTATAATAAAGGACTTAAAACAGAGCCTTGTGGAAGGCCTTTGAAAACCTTTCGGGTATATTTTAGATCATCATCAATTTTAATATGTATATATCGATCTAAAAATAAATTGATAATCAAATTTGTAAGTTTCTTGAATATATTAAGCTTAAACATCTTTTCTCTAAGGATGTTGAGTCTGACATTATCGTAAGAAGAAGAAATGTCAAGGAAAGCAGCAAGGACCGATTCATTTCTTGAAAATGCTAGTCTAATATCTGTGGTGAAGATAGAAAGACTGTCATATGTGCTTTTACCTCTTCTGAATCCATATTGGGTATTTGATAACAATCTATGAGTTTCTACATACCATTCAAGACGGTTCTTGATCATATGTTCAAAGGTTTTAATTAGAGTTGAGGATAGAGCGATCGGTCTATAGGAAGAACCGTCGTTAGGATTTTTGTCAGGTTTCAAGATAGGAATAATTACTTGAGTCCGCCAAAAGTCAGGAACAAAACCTATGTCAAACAAAACGTTAATGATATTTAAATAGTAGGATAAAATTTGATCATTACATTTGGCAAGTAGTGAATATGGAATACCGTCTAAACCAGGAGCTGAATCGTGAACGTGAGAAAGGACGAGCTTTAATTCATATAAAGAAAATGGACGTTCTAAGGGATCAAAAAAGAATCACATGGAATACTTTGAGGTAGCTCCTCTCTCAAAGGAGCAGAAGAGGGGGGCAATTTTATCTAGAAAAGTGTTTATAGAATGAGAGGGAATGGCATCACTGTAAGAACAAGATGAATAACAACAGCGAAATTTTCTAATATTACGCCAAACAACTGATGAAGGTATTGAAGGAGAAATTGAGGAACAAAAGACATGCCAACGTGTTTGTTTTTTTGTGCGAAGAGTATTTTTAGTCACTTCTTGTACACGTTGAAGGTATGAATAGTTTTCCGAACTCATGTCTAATTTATATTGTTTTTCGGCTTTTTTCCTATTACGAATGGCCTCAGTACATTCAGAATCCCACCATGGAGGGGAGGGCCTACATTTATTACTTAGAGTTTTAACAGGAATTGTTTGATCTGCTGCATTTATAACTGCGTTTGTAAATGCTTCAACAATAGAAGTTATATTATTTTCAGAAATAGGAGCGATTTTTAGAATTTCATTGTAAAGAAAAATATTGTACAGGTTCCAGTCTGCTCTGTCTAATTTGTATTTAATACATGGTTTTTTGTTAATTTCTGCCAATTCTTTGTTCGGAAAGGAAATCAGAATGGGAAAATCGTCACTGCCGTGAGAGCTATCTAGAACTGACCTATTTAGAAGAGTGGTTAAATCAGGAGTACAAATTGATAAATCTACAGCACTTCTAGGCTCATTAGGACGAGAGCGTTTGGTAATTTTACCAGTATTAAGGTCACCAATGTTAAGTTCGTCAATTATTTCAACTAATAAACTATCATATTTATCAGTATTATCACCCCATAAATAATGATGACAATTAAAGTCACCAAGAATTATAAATGGTTTGGGTAGGGAGGCTGTTAAAGATTTTATTCTGCGAAACGTATGGACAGAAGGGGAGGGAACATAAATAGAAACGAAAGTAATATTTTTAATTCTTACTGCTACAATATTAAAGTCAAATATTTCATCATAAACATCTATAATGGAATAAGTTAAATTATTTTTATAAGCAAAGCACATCCGGCATAACCATCAGATCTGTCACTTTGAACAAGACAAAAACCAGGTACTCTGATGTTCGAATCCGGTTTTAGCCATGTCTCTGAAATAGCAGCGATACACACATTGTATTTTTTTTTAATAAATAGATTATTTCAGTACGTTTATCTAAAATGCTTCTACAATTCCATTGAAGGATTTTTGTGACAGTGAATGTCTTGGAGAATTTTAGGTATAGAATTTAGTAAGCGAGCAATGTGGGACGGTAGCTTCGACGAATACGAAGATATGATTATGTTAATAAGGAAAATTATAATGCTTTCTACAGAATCAAAATTACCCTGTGAAGTAACTGGTGAAACCCGAAGAGCACAACCATCCTCAGGTTGCGGAATTGAAAAATCTTCAATAATTTTTTGATGATTTTTTTTGTCGTATCCTGTTTGAGAATGGTGACGTAATGGTTTAGGAATGTATAATGATTTCTTATAAGAAGTTTTATTAGATGTAGCGGGGTTGGAAGGAAAATTATCCATTGTAGGATTAGTAGAAAGTGAAGAATTTTCAGGGATTTTAGAAATCAAAACATCAGCATATGATTTTGAAGAAACTTGAGGATATTTTTGAGATGCTTCTAGGTATGAGATAGAATTTTGTGCCATTTCAATTTTGATATTATTTTATCTTGTGTGTTCAGGACATCTCGAATCTGTGGCTTTGTGGTTACCTGAGCAAAATAAGCAACGAAAAGTTCCATTATCTTTGTCGCAAGAAGAAGAGGAGTGATCACCTCCACATTTTGAGCATCTTGGCTTGGAACGACATAAATCTTTAGTATGTCTTTAGGTTGTCAGGAAGAAATCACTTTCAGAGTGATAAGACGGCTTATTGTACATACTTTAATTAGTTTTAACTGAACTTGCCGTGTAGTGGTGGTTGAGAATATCCACTACCCCATATCTTCCCGTGGGTGTCGTAAGAGGCGACAGAGGGAGACAGGCAGGAGATGGGCAGCAGCATCTTTCTGATAACAACTGTGTTATAATAAAAAACTGCGATTGCCAACCCGCTCGCCAAGCGTGGCAACTATGGCAAATATCCCCCCATGAATAACGACTCAAAAAAACGGCCCCCAGTCCCTGCTTTCCTGGCTACGGTGGCGACCATGGTAACGGCGGGGCAGGGGGTGCTAAGAATCTCCGGTGGAGGTTCGGTTGCCACCTACGACGACTCGACCTGGCAACATATAACGCACGCACTCTGAGGACTGACGAGAAGATACTGGAGCTGGAAGAAGAGGTAGATAAGTTGCGCTGGCATATTATTGGATTATCCGAGGTCCGAAGAGAGGGGGAGGATACGGCAATCCTCGAGTCCGGCAACTTGTTCTACCACTGGGAGGGCGACCATCTGTCCCAAGGAGGTGTCGGATTTATCGTCCACAAGTCTCTCGTCAACAACGTTGTAAAGATTGGGAGTGTGTCGAGGAGGGTCGCGTACCTGATACTCAGAATCACCAAACGGTATTCGCTGAAGGTCATACAGGTTTACGCACCAACCTCGGCACATCCTGATGAGGAGGTGGAGGAAATGTATGAGGATATTTCCAGAGCCATGCATTCCTCCAAAACCCACTACACGGTGTTGATGGGAGACTTCAACGCAAAACTAGGCACAAGAGAAAGCGGTGAGCTGAAGGTGGGGAAATTTGGAGTAGGGTAACGGAACCGAAGAGGCCAGCAGCTGGCCGATTTTATGGAGAAAGAGGGACTCTTTATGATGAACTCTTTCTTCCAGAAGCGGCCCCACAAGAAGTGGACCTGGTCGAGCTCCGACGGTTCGACAAAAAATGAGATTGACTTCATTATGACGACCAGACGCCAACTGTTCAGTGATGTCTCAGTGATCGCAAGGGTGAAAACTGGCAGCGATCACCGAATGGTTAGAGGCACACTGAACCTAAATGTTAAGTTGGAGAGGTCTCGTCTAATGAAGTCAACGCTCCGTCCCCCCTCGTGATCTAATCCGGAATCCCGAAACCTTTCAGCTCGAGTTACAAAACCGCTTTCAGTGCCTAGAGGATTGCAATGCAGTGGACGATATGAATGACAATCTCGTGGAAACTGTCCAGGCGGTCGGAGATAAGTTCTGCAAGACCCGCCGCAAAAGAACACAAAAACTCTCCGATCACACTCTTAATCTCATGGCTGTTAGACAGGAGATAAGGCTGCAATCGTCAACAGATTTGACAGCATACAGGCAACTGAAGAGATAGATCTCCAAATGCATGCGGCGAGACTTACGCAACTTTAATACTGCTCGTATTAAAGAAGCAATCGAGCGGAACCAGGGCTCCAAAGTCTTTGCCAGAGATCTGTCTGCCAGAAAGAGCCAACTGTCAAGGATGAAGACTGAGTGTGGCAACATCGTTTCCGGGACACCTGAGATTCTGAGTGAGATTGAGAGGTTCTATGGGCAGCTGTACACATCATCGTTGGAGCCACACGCAAGTGTGAGTAAGATCCTAGAGCATGTCTTATCCGACACTATTCCGATGATATCCCGGACGTCAGTCTGAGCGAGATTAGAATGGCTCTCCACCACCTTAAAAACGGCAAGGCCCCGGGCGAGGATGGAATTATAGCGGAGCTTCTGAAAGCGGGTGGAACACCGGTACTTGAAGTCCTTCAGAAGCTCTTTAATTCCGTCCTCCATGGTGGCACTACTCCGGAGGCGTGGAGCAGAAGCGCGGTGGTGTTGTTCTTTAAGAAAGGCGACAACGCTCTCTTGAAGAACTACAGACCGATTTCCCTTCTGAGCCGCGTCTACGTGCTGTTTTCGAGAGTCATTACGAATCGTCTCGCACGCAGACTCGACGACTTCCAGCCTCCCAAACAAGCCGGTTTCCGAAAAGGCTTCAGTACCATAGACCACATACATACACTTCGGCAAATTGTACAGAAGTCCGAAGAGTACAATCTGCCACTTTGCCTGGCGTATGTGGACTATGAGAAAGCCTTTGATTCCGTCGAAATTTGGGCGGTGCTACAGTCTCTTCAGCGGTGCCTAGTTGACTGTCGGTATATTGAAGTGCTGAAGTGTTTGTACAGTAGGGCTACGATGGCTACCCGAGTACAGAACCAGAGTTCGTAACCTATCCAACTGCAGAGAGGTGTAAGACAGGGTGATGTTATATCCCCGAAACTCTTCACCGCTGCGTTGGAAGACGTTTTCAAACTACTGGACTGGAAAGGATACGGTATTAACATCAATGGCGAGTAAATCACTCACCTTCGATTTGCCGACGATATAGTCCTTATGGCAGAATCGCTGGAGGGCTTTAGCACTATGCTCAATGACCTCAATGGTGTCTCCCAACGGATAGGTCTTAAGATGAACATGGAGAAAACAAAGATCATGTTTAATGTCCATGTCACACCTATGCCGGTAGTTGTTGGGAGCACTATGCTCGAAGTTGTTGACGAGTACGTTTACCTGGGACAAATAGTCCGACTAGGTAAGTCCAACTTCGACCGAGAGGTCAATCGACGGATTCAACTCGACTGGGCAGCGTTCGGGAAATTACGACACATCTTCTTGTCAGGTATACCTCAATCTCTGAAAACTAAAGTGTATAACCAGTGCGTGTTGCCAGTGATAACTTATGGATCTGAGACGTGGTCCTTCACCGCTGGCCGTATGATGACGCTCAAGGGCGCTCAGCGAGCTATGGAGAGGGCTATGCTCGGAGTTTCACTGCGTGATATACTCAGAAATGAGGATATCCGCAGTAAAAGAGTGACCGACATAGCCCAACGGATTAGTAAGCTGAAGTGGCAATGGGCCGGCCATATAGCTCGAAGAACCGATAACCGATGGGGAAGAAAGGTTCTCGAGTGGCAGCCTCGTACCGGTAGGCGTAGTGTAGGGTGGCCCCCCACTAGATGGAGTGACGACCTGGTAAGACATGCAGGAAGTCGATGGATGCAGGTGGCTCAGGACCGTGCTTTGTGGCAGTACTTGGGGGAGGCCTATGTTCAGCAGTGGACTTGTGAAGGGCTGTAATGATGATGATGATGATGAACTTGATGTTTCTGTATTGTGGTGTACAAAAAAGAATAAATAAATAAATAAAATAAATATGTTGAATAGAACTATTATTTACGGATTTTATCGCGTTTAATTACTTTAATTTATTTTTATTATTATCCCGACGTTTCGGGTGCTTTACAGCGCCCATGGTCACGGGGGGGGGGGGGGACTGAGATGTTTGACGTCCCAATGTCATAGTTAGTCCGGCTACCTTCAGTTTTTTAATATTAATTTTTGGTCCGATTTACGCAAAACGAGCTTATAGTATCATGAAGTCTTGCAGTGGTATGCTTGGGTTTGGGTTTAATTTTGTTAACTATAGGATCCCAAGCAGATGGTAGCACCCAACCATCTTCTCTATTGAAATTTGGATGTTTTTTAATTTCAATAGCCTCGCGTATCATCCTTGGTAGGAATCGGTGTTCTTTTGCGAGAATTTGTGGTTTATCAAATCTAATGTAATGGTGGGGACGATCTTGAACATGGTCGCAGACTGCAGACTTCCCGGAGCGTCGGTGCTTCACATCAGCTATATGTTCCTTCACGCGGGTTTTTATAGATCTCTTTGTTTGACCTATGTAAGAGAGACCACATTCACAATCTAGCTTGTACACACCTGCATCTTGTAGAGGAATATTACATTTGATGGATGGTAAAAATAAATATGTCCAAATCTGCAGCACTGAAAGCATTGGATCGTGTCTTGACATATTGCTTTTGATAGAGTTAGAGCCTACAATTTTAATTTTAGATGATGAAGTATTACCAGTATCGCAGTCCGATTCTGAGAATGAGGAATTAGTGGAAAAAGCTGAAATTCTTCTATTTATGTCAACCCGATTTGTATGCTCTTCTTTCTTCCTTTCCTTCGTTTTATGTTTTCTTTTCTTTTTTGTTTGAAATAATTTTGAAGTTGTCATCAAAAAATTTCTTGCAATAATGACTGCCGTGGTTTTTTAAATGAACCTTCTAAATCATTTTCAATTTCAACGTACGCAGCGGGTGAGGAAATAATGTTAGTGTCAGAATAATTCGGATCTGATGGCTTAGGCGGAATTGGATTAGACATGGCGACCGAGAGACTAAAGCTACGTTAAACTGTTTTGTGATAGCATGAAATTGTCGCTAAATGCGATACAATATGAAAATGCAGATAAATATTATTAATATATACTAAGATATATAAGGAATGTAATCAGAATATTACAAGAAAACTTAAAATAATTAAAATGACACCAAAAACGCGTAAAACCGTTATTGACGTTCAGTTGACAATCCGGCGTTTGATTTTCAAAACTTTTACAAGGAAGAAAGAATGTTGTAGTGTCACCGCAAAAGTAATGCGGCTTTCCTACTGTCATCGTACATAGTTCTACAACACGTGAAGGTAAACACACATTGACAGAATTCCGGTACGCCCATAGGCAATGTATAATATATATATATAAGTAGTGTCATTTGGGAAGTAATTCTTAACTTGCACTGTTTACCAAAGTGTTAAGCACTTTTATAATATTATTAAATAAATATGGATTTTACCTGTTGATGTTGTTTGTTTTAGAATATTATCATCATAAGTCTGGATGAGATTCATAGGTTTTAGTGTAGTTA
This sequence comes from Parnassius apollo, assembly GCA_907164705.1. NCBI lineage: Eukaryota > Metazoa > Arthropoda > Insecta > Lepidoptera > Papilionidae > Parnassius > Parnassius apollo. The sequence continues at coordinate 7,856,167 of CAJQZP010001060.1, read as the reverse complement.
GGGAGGGTCAATGGTCCTGGAATTGAAATTAATACAAGTTCAAATAAAAAACAAATTTTAAAAACCTGCAACTAATAGCAGAACTCCTTGGTGTGGTGGCCTAATAACCTAAAAATATATCTAAGAAACTGTTCTGAGGTGATACAGGCAGTACCTTGGTAGCATGTTTATACAATATATGTTCACAATTGACAGATTCTTAATCTACACAGTTTATGTGGAACACTGGAGCATAAAGTTAAAGAGTTGGTGTCTGAAGTATAGTGACAGAGTTTATGCCTGTATATTTATTTACTATTGGCAAATCCTCCGTCTTCAGTATTTATTGGGGCAGTTACACAGCAGCATTAGTTGAGGAGTTGGAACCCAGTGTTTACATTATATTGTATCTTCATGGTAACTAAATCTCCTTGTAGTCTATAACTATAAAACATAATATCTAAGAACCTAACTAGACATAAATATGTATAGTTATAATGCAAAAACCACATCAAAATCATCCAAGTAGTTTTTCAGAAAAATTGTAACAAAAATTAACACAAACAAACTCACAACCAGTAATGGCTAACACGTTTTTAAAATATGGTGTGGGTATGAGTGGGTGTATCTGGTGGACTAATACACCCACCTGCACTAGGATTTACACAGTTGAGCGCTGTACGCGGGGATAAAGGAGTCCTGGAGTGTTGAAAAATTGTGCAATATTATAAGAAAAATATTTTTTGAGAGTTCTTATTAACTAACGTATACATAGTTTAAATTGATTCCGCTAGATGTCGTTACTAGGTTTTTAAAACGCGGTAACGAAATGTTTCCTGACATGTACTTAACTCCCGCCGTTGAGCCATACGTCAACTTATAGTGCATACGGTACCTATACGCGTAAATTGTTTCTATTTCGTAACTTATTTGACTACCTGCTTTCGATTTCGGTTGTTTGTTATTTGCTTTGTGATTTGGTTAAGGTTGAATGGATTTATATTGGCTCTCATTTTCAGATTTGTGTATTTTCTTGGATCTGTTTTGTTGATTTGGTTAATATTCCTTTATATAGTTCATTTCAAATAGTATGGCAGGATTCCACTTGAGACTTAGCAATTACATATGTAATGTTATTCTATTGTTGTGTGATTATTTTATTGCTTTAACACTTGAAGTTAAGCATCTGTTGATAATACTGAACCAGTTTGGCTGGAATGACGAATTTTAGTACTTGAACATTAAAACAAATTAAATTGTAGATAAAAAACCTTCATTACTTTTAAGTTAACTATTTTAAATACTTATAACAACTTGTTAATATTTTGTTTAATCAATCACTCTGAAGAACATTCATCGGTATCTGTGTCCTCACACGTATTTATTATAAATTGTTGTATCCGATCCCTCGAAAATTCGTTTTCCGCTCTTATGACATGGTCACAAACATTCTTCCAAAAAATGGGATTTGTAGAATTTATTACGTTTCGTACACTTTGGATTACATTTTCCCCTATTGTAGGCGTAACGTTTGACTTACGGACAATTTTTTTTATTTGACTCCACATTAACTCAATTGGGTTCAATATACAATAATAAGGTGGGAGTCTCATTATCTCATGACCAGCCTCTTGTGCTAATTCATCGACCACAAATTTTGTTTCAAAATAATTGTTTTTGACTACTTCCAACAAACTTTTAATTGTTGATTTCTCTGGCACAGAAATGTTATGACTTCTTAAAAAACTTATTATGTCACTTTTCCTAGTGTTTGTGCTGGGAATTTTTTCTATTTGTCGGCTGTGGTATGATGCGTTATCCATAACAATCACACTGTTACTGGGAATATTAGGCAAAAGCTGATCAGTGAACCATTTCTCGAATAATCCAGAATCCATATCTTCATGGTAGTCTGCACTAGAGCTTTTTAAATGTTTGCTAGAGATCAGTAAAGCCCCTGGTATCTAGCCCTGTTCACCGCCTGCGTGTAATATTATTAAACGTTTACCCCTAGAACATGGAGCTTTAGTTGTACAACTTGGTGAATTGTCTGTGTACCCTTTTTTTAGAGTATCGTGAGTGTCAAACCATGTTTCGTCTAAATATATTATATTTTTTCCTGCCGACCTTCGTAAACGTATTTCATTAATAAATTTTTCCCTTAGTAATAAAAGTCGGGAACTTTCCATTACAGTTCTTCTTTCATCTAATTTTCCATACTTGAATCCAAGTTTTTTTAATAGTCTCCAGAGTGTAGTTTCTGAATATTCAAAACCAGCTTCACTTCTCATCAATGATTGATAAATCTCACGTAACGTTGGAATCTCATTGTTGAGGTAAAAATTGTAAATAGTCCTCCTCACATGTTCCTCTGTAAAATTATCAATTCTTTTAAAACTTATCTTGGTCCGTTTACGAGGAAGATGATTAGATCCTGCTGACACTATTCTACAAACAGTTCTTATAGGCACGTTTGTTAATTCCGATGTCTCTTTAATCACTCCCTTATCACCCATGCGTTTCAAAAGCTTATTGTAAACACTCAAAACTATGTCTTGAGCGTCTGAACTTAAATGTCTTTTTCTACGCTGAACACTATTTTCATCACTTGTAGATGCACTATTTGATATTTCCCATGGTCGAAACATGTTTATTTGTACGTCTGTGTAATAACGAAGTTACAAGATGACTGAATTTTTGACAATAATGTCATCGTGTATTTAACAAAAGCATCAAAACTTGTTTGCTGCCACAAAAATACCACGTCAGGATAAGGTCTTCCCAGGTATCGGTTGTAAATACCACTTCTTTTGTTATCGCCTAATGACCGCTTCAAGTACAATCCTGCCATGCTATTTGAAATGAACTATACATATTTAGACTCTGGCTTTGCTTTTGGATTTTGTTTATTTAGAATCGTGTATTGGTTTTCGTTGTTTTAGGTTGTTTAAAAATATTTCAAAAGAATATTAATAGTATAGATAGTGTATACGGTACCAATACACTTACTTCTTTTTTCGTGGGTTATATTTATATTGACTACTGCTTTCGATTTCGGTTTACTGCAATTTGTTTTGTGATTTGGTTTAAGTTGACTCGATTTTTTTTGGCTTTCGTTTTCGGATTCGTGTTGTGTCTTGAATTGGTTTTGTTGTTTTGATTTAAAAAAATATTTAAAAGGAATATTTATTTCTTTTAGATATTTTGGATTTGCTTTTAAAAAAATATTTAAAAGGAAATTTAATTCCTTTTAGGTATTTTAACGTTTTTTATAAATAGGTTTTTTGTTACTTCATAATGCCTCGCAAACGTAAGTCCAGCCTTTCAAGAGTATCTTCTCAAAGACAAGCGAAAAGATTAGTTCGATCGCTAGAATCTTTAGAAGATGCTGAACTGAGAAGGCAAGAACAAGCAGAGCGTCAGGCTGCTTTTAGAGCATCTGAGACACCTTCTCAATGTCAGCAAAGGCGTCTTGAACAGACAGAGCGTCAGGCTGCTTTAAGAGCTTCCGAAACACCTTCTCAAAGTCAGCAAAGGCGTCTTGAACAGACAGAGCGTCAAGCTACTTTAAGAGCTTCTGAAACACCTTCTCAAAGTCAGCGAAGGCGTCTGGAACAGGCAGAGCGTCAAGCTACTTTAAGAGCTACTGAAACACCTGCTCAAAGTCAGCAAAGGCTATTTGAACAAGCGGAACGTCAGGCCGCCTTAAGAACCGCGGAAATACCTGATGAAACTCAGCACAGACTCATTGAGCAAGCTGAACGTCAATTTACTATAAGGGCATCTGAAACACCAGAACAGACACAGGCGCGAAGAGATGCAAATACACAGCTCCAAGCTGGTCGTAGCTTTCTCCGGTATAGCCGCCACGCTGCTAAGCGGGGGCCGCACTGCACATTCTGTTTTAAAACTCCCTCTAAATCTAGCCCAGGAAGAATTGCCGATCTGCTACTTTAGCAAAAATAGTGCACGAGGTATAATGCTACGACAATGCAAAGTTTTAGTGTGGGACGAAAGTACAATGTCGCATAAAAAAGCTGTAGAAGCACTAAATCGAACGCTCCAGGATTTGCGCAGCAATACCGATGTAATGGGAGGAATGGTGGTTTTACTGGCTGGTGACTTTCGCCAAACTTTACCTGTCATTCAAAAGGGCACACATGCAGATGAAATTTAAGCATGCCTCAAGTCGTCTATTTTATGGAACAAGGTAACAAAATTCAGTTTAACTACGAATATGAGAGTGCATTTGTATAATGATATCAATGCTGGAAACTATGCTGACACACTATTAAAAATTGGCGATGGGTGGTTGGAAACGGATGCTGAGGGCTGCGTTAAATTGACGAGAGATTTTTGTAATTTAGTACAGAGTCATTCCGAATTAATTGCGAGCGTTTATTCAGATTTAACGAACAACATGCATGAAGACAAATGGTTATGTGGACGAGTGCTTCTTGCACCAAAAAATTAGAGCGTTAACAAAATAAATTCAGATATATTAAGTGAAGTAGCAGGAGAAATAACAGAGTATTTGTCAGTAGACACAGTTATGGACACAGAACAGAGCACTTCATATCCCGCAGAGTTTCTAAATTCTCTAGAGTTGTCAAGTGTGCCCTCACATAAGCTTCAATTAAAATTAGGCATCCCAGTCGTGCTAATGCGAAATTTAGATGCTCCTCGGTTATGTAACGAGATAAGGCTGCGTGTGACACACCTTGTACGGAACATAATCGGTGCTACAATTTTGACAGGCGTCGGAAAAGGTGAAAATGTTATTATACCAGAGATCCCTATAAATCCCACAGATCTTCCTTTTCAATTCAAAAGGTTGCAGTTCCCTATTAAGCTCAGTTTTGCAATGACAATTAATAAAGCGCAAGGGCAAAAGTTACAGGTAGCGGGGGTCAACTTAGAAAAACCGTGCTTCTCTCATGGTCAGCTGTATGTAACATGTTCGCGTGTGTCAAATGCCCAGAATCTCCACATTCCTTCCCCGAATGGAAAAACATATAACATTGTGTACAGTAGTGTCTTAAAATAGTGTTCAGTTAGTTTTTTTTTCCAAAATTCCCACAATCAATTAATCGGATTTCCCACAGATCTTCCCTTTCAATTCAAAATTTCCTATTTAGCTCAGTTTCTTTTCAATTCCAAATGATGCACTTCTGATGGGCCTATTAAACTCAAAAAGCTGCATCTCTGACGGATCTTTTATTTGGCTCAGTTTCCTTTCAATTCAGAAAACTGCATCTCTGACGAATCAATTTAGCTCAGTTTCTTTTCAAAAGTCTGTATCCCTTTTTTTTTTTGCGGATGGAAAATCATCTAATGACGCCTTTCGCTCTGGGTGGAGCGTAAGGGAGTGTCAGACTTTTACTGACTAAAAACCATCCGTGTTCCTTCAGTGCCCTTACGTTCCGGAGCCGCGGTATCTCTTTCGAACAGCCCGCAGCCCCGGCAGGCGTCGGCCCTTGCGGGCCCCTTCACGCTGCTGACAGCTCTTTTAGGCGCGCGTGGAACAAAACGCGCCGTCGACACGGCCTGTCGTCGTTAGACGGACTGACGGCGAGCTACCCATTGCTCGCTGTCCACAGGCCCGCGCCTACGGTGGCCGGGGCCACGACGTAGCCCCGCCCGGGGCGTCTCCCGCGGCGGCCGGGGAGGAAAGCTGCTGCTCTCTCCTTCTCCCGCTCCGCCACCTCCTTCGCTAGTATCACTGCTTCGCAGAAGGTGGTGACGGCATCCCATTCCGTCTCGCTCCGGACCATGGCTTCGACCAGGGCCGGTCGCGAGAGGTCGCCGCCGCCTATCGCCGCTACGAGGACATGGCGGTGCTCCGCCCAAGCAGGGCACACCTCCACGGTGTGTTCCACCGTGTCCTCTGGTCCTTCCTCGCAGTGGGAGCACCCGGGCGTTTCCTCCCGCCCGATTCGGTGCAGGAACCTGCGTCAGGCGGAAGGTGAGGATGCCGTGGCGTCTCTCAAGCCACTCCTCAAAGAGGGGTCTTATCGCCGCTATAGTGGCGTGCCCAGCACGGGGTTGCGACAGTCGCTCTCTCCATGTCGCCATGAGATCGTGCCGGAAGTCTGTCCGCTGCGCGACAACTTACCGCGGCAGCGGGGTTTCCCCCGGCATAGTGCCTCCGCGCGCCATTCGTGCAGGCGCGCGAGGACTATCGCCTCCAGATCCCATGGCGGCAATCCGGCAAGTAGGCTCGCCGCCTCGCGGGAGATCGTGCGGTATGTAATGTAGGATGGATGCAATGAAGGAGACGTGTAGTTGGTACTAAAACTTTAATTAGACTGTTCCTTAAACCTAAGTACATTTATTAATATATGCTAGTATGGTGGAGGCACATACACTACACCTCCCCCCGATACTTAAAAAAAAAAAAGTTCTCTTTACTTTTTTTTTTTTAACCACGTAATATTTGATTAATCATTACTTCAATGATCCACACAAACGGAAACGGGTTAGATATAAACACTCTACAATTTTTTCAGGAACTAATGACTTATAACAGTTAAAAGCATATGATTTAAAGGTTCTATGAATATAACACCGCACATATTACATTTCATTTTAAGATGAACAAAACAAAGAACATAATCTAATGCAACGGTATCATATCATTAAAATAACAACACAGATCAAAATACATTTTGCAATCCCAGCCGCGTAAGCGGTTTGTGACACCTTTGTTATAAAGTCCAAAGCACGTATAAGGAAAGGTTTGCAATTACATCTTATGACACATACGAACCTAATTAAATATAACTTATAAGATGTTCTTTTAAAAATTCAGGTGAAATGTATCTGAAAATTATAGTTTTAAACACTTTTTAATTAATGTCGTTAAGATAGTTGCATTGTTATAATACATTTACATACAAAGTGTATTTATTAAGTTATTCATAATAATCAAAACTCATTAACTGCTACTTATTTTAAAATTTCAAGACTTCATAGAAAAAACGTTTATCTTAATTGAACAGAGTTTTAAAGATAAAATTAAGTTTAATAAAGTTAATTTAAAAGTCATAACAAAATATTGATTAACATTTGAGAAGAGAACTTTTTTTTTTAAATAAATATATTCTAACATAATTTTAGGTTACACTGTGAAAGAAAGAAAAAAAAACTATTACATTATGAAGCTTATACACACTTTGGATTTGATTTTAGTAAGCATTTAAAATGTACAAATTTTACATAAACCAAAAAAAACATAACATAAAAAGAAATTTTGGGTAGAGTTATTCTAACTATGTATCAATGTGCCTAAATATGAAAAAAAAAACCTTGTAAATTCATGGAAATCTACGTGAAAATATATTTATTACATTTAATTGTTTTACTTGTAAGTAGCATTTTGAATAGCATTGTAGGTACCCTAATATAGAAATACAAAATAACTACATAATATCTTACTTTTATATTTGTTCGGAGATCCCCTTATTACCCCATTTTAATTGTTCTCGTGTCCTTGCATGTTAATTACATTCATACTAATACTACTCTCATATCCTTTGTTTTCGATTGTCAGGCCTCTTTCTTTTATAACTCCTGTACGTACTTTCTTTTATTTCTTAATTTTTTTTTTGACCTTTAGCTAGCTTTATTTGTTTCAATATTCTATTCAATCATATATTCATTTATTAATTAGATACCGGGAATCGGAGTATTATTCCATTTCATTTATATTTTATTTCGTGATATTTATCACGCGGGTACTTTATAAATATGGGCCCCCCATTTATTCGGGTATTATATAACATTTTCGTAACATTCATTTCATTTTATTGGTACATACATTTCTTTTTATATCAAGGTAAAACGTACCTTGGGCTGTGCGCACAACCTTGAGGTCTACGTTTTTAAGTCACTTTTAAAGGACTCCAACAATTGTCACAGAGGAAAACTATGTTCGCACCATGATCCAACGAAGGATGTGACCTCAATGTACCATTATTAAGGGTAACAAATTTAAGACTTCTCTGGTCCCTAACAGTACTAATATGAGTAAACTCATGTACATCACTTGTACTGAAGGCGTTGTTCCCTAGTACCCGTTACTTCCGATTTTATCATCCTATCACGGAAGCATACCCTGCTTGAGGACTATATGTTTTACCAGTGATGGACGTTCCCGTATCTCTCCATTACTTATTTATTAAGGTCAACTTTTGTTTGATTTCCATTTATTTTTACATATTGTATACTATTTTATTGATCATTATTTAATTGTATCATAAAATTTCACGTACACGGCTCGCGTATATTCATAATCAAGATTATGGACAATATTTCTATACAATTCATAATAAATTCTCATTTCATCCTTAAAAATACATTAAAACTGATTCCGCTTTTTATATTATCAACAACCTTAAAAAGTTTATCGGTTATTAGTTTTTCCAAACTCTCAGATGATCAGGCTGATTGTATGTGGATATGCTAATCACCGACAATTTTCTTTACCTATGTCACTCAAACCTACAACATTATGTATTATGTATTCTGTTACTTATTCATAAATTTACTTATATCTTTTACAAATTTATGTAATATAGTCTTATATAGTATTTAGATATATCATTTATAGTCAGGGAATGAGGCTCACAATATCAGCACAACAAAATTTAAAGTAAATAAATTGTATACATAAGGGGAGTTTCAAAATCATCTACACCAAGAAATTATTTCATAATCCTCTCAAGTAAGTACTATTTTTCGTGAAAATAATAAATTAGAATACTTTAAAAACTTCAAATATTCGAACAATATAAAACGGAAAATAAATTACCACATTACATGTTAAAATTAATAGAACAAAGAAATAATAATGAGAACATAAGATATCATCAGCAGCATAACAACAGACAGATCAAAATACTTACATACGAGTATTGTAATCCTAGCAGCGAAAGCAATTAGAGACACCTTTGTTTGAAATTCATAGGTACGTATATGGAAACGTTTGCGATAACAACGAACTGTGATCACACGTTGTGATTCACACCTAATTTTAAGAAAACTTGTAAAATATGTATATTTTAAATTTCTTATTTATACAGAAGTCCCACATAGTTACATCGTTATATCACTTTTATATAATTCGAAAAATATTACTAGAAATATGTCATTTATTACATCGTGTACACAAAATAATTAAAAATCACTATAACATCTATGAACTTTACACATCGATACTTAATGTATCTATTTATACATTCATACGAACAAATTTTAATATTTTAAGTAAGTTATTACATAAATTTAAGATTTAATGCTTTTAGAAAAAAAAACATAAAATGATAGTAAATTATTTATAACCCTTTGTAAAATTTGGATTCGGAAAAAAATCAACGAAATGTTTTACAGTGTTATTTCAAATGAAGTACGTAAAATTGGAATCTATTATTTTATTATTTCATTAATTTTTTTTTTGCAAGACACAGTAATAAAATAATATAAAACTGTAACTGAATAAAAAGGAATATTTTAAATCGTCTTGCGCCTTAATAGAAGTGCCACATAAATGCTTAAGATGTAACTTAATTTTTAATATTGTATTATAAATGTGATTGCATTTTTTTAAATTGTAGGTAATAAAAATATTGAATCGTAAGTATCGTGAATTATCTGATAAATAATGTAATTTCAACTTAATCATATATTAAATACAAAATATTTTATATTTAACTTTAAAACATAATAGCAAAAAGAATACAAAAGGAATCTTAAATTGATAAATAAAGTTTTAAATAGAATTAAAATCACGTAGGTGCGAAGTTACCTCATAACTTTGTTCTGTATTACATATTTGTGCTCAGGCGTCTCGACTGCGCTGCTGTTGGTTGCTGGGACCACTCGCTGGACTACAATTTCTTCTATTCATCGTAATTGGATGAAATACTTTTATCTTCAAACATTCGGTATTTTCAATCAAAAAATTTTATCATTGTTCTTTGTTAGTTTTCTTCGTAGTACTAACATACTATTTAATTTTTCAGTCAGCTTCCATAAAATAGTTACTGTGGCCTCTTCTCGTATTTGAAATATTATAGTTTTCTTGATTTCAGTGAATTTTTCATTATATCCGTGATTGTCTCGATTCAGTAATTGAATTATATGCTTCATTATGAATTTTTTCAATAAATTTAGCAGGCCGCGGCGGTGCGCTGCGACAATGCACGCGCACCGCCTGGCAGGGTCGCCATGTAATGTAGGATGGATGCAATGAAGGAGACGTGTAGTTGGTACTAAAACTTTAATTAGACTGTTCCTTAAACCTAAGTACATTTATTAATATATGCTAGTATGGTGGAGGCACATACACTACAGGTAGCCGCGAACCATTTTCACGGCAACCACCATTTGGGGCGCGGTCAGTTGGTGGACGGCAAGCCGCGCCAAACCACGCGCCCACACCGGGGCCCCTTAAAGGGCCATGGATCGCACGATCCCCGCGTAGAGCCGCCGGCAGGAGGCGTTTGGCCCCCCCCCCAGGTTCGGCAGGAGCCGCCTGAAGGCAGCCCCGGTCCGTTCCAGTTTGGGAGCCAAACGTCGGAAGTGCTCAACGAATTTCCATCGGCCGCCGAGGACGAGTCCTAGGTACTTCAGCGTCGACTCGACGCCGATGGATACCTCTCCTACCATCACTGAGGATCCCGGTGGTGGCCTGTTCCGAGGACCATGGAAGTGCATGGCCTCGGACTTGTGCAGAGCCACCTCGAGACCCAGTTGCCGAATCCTCTCAACGACTATCGCAATCCCGCGTGTCATAATTTCCGCCGCCGCCTCGTACGACCCCCCCTTGTGCCAGTACCAGCGTGTCGTCAGCGTAGCAAACTACGCTGACACCGGTAGGGAGGTCGGCGCGCAGCACCCAGTCGTAACCGACGTTCCACAGAGGTGGCCCCAGAACCGAACCCTGTGGGACACCGCACGACATCTCTCGCCGGTTCCACTCACCGTTGCGACCGGGGTAGGTGACGGCCCTGTCCGTCAGATAGTACCCGACTATATGACGGAGATAGGTCGGCACCCGGTGATACCGGAGTGCCTCCCTAATGCAACTCCAGGGCATGGAGTCATTGGCGATGTCGAGAGACACCGCCAAGACAACCCCCCCTCTGGCCACTGCATCCCCCCGTCGTGAGAGCTCTCACGCGCATGATGGCGTCCACCGTAGAGCGCCTCTTACGGAAACCAAACTGGTGTTCCGCAAGACCCGGCCCCGTCCCCGCAAGGTGCTCGGCGAGGCGGTTTGCAATGACTCTTTCAAAGAGCTTGCCCACCTCGTCGAGCAGCACCACGGGCCCTTCGGCCCACGGCCCACGGGCCCACGGGCCATTCGGAAGCCGGTATGCGGACTCTCCGTCCGCATACCGGCTTCCGAATGAGGACCAGCTTCCCCGTCTTCCAACGAAGCGGGAATTGGCCTCTCTCCAAGCATGCGCTTAGGAGCCCTTCCAGTCGGGGTGAGAGCCTCCGAGGCCAGGACCCAGGCTTTGCCAGGCAAGCCATCGGGTCCTGGGGCGGTATTCCTGGCCTTGAGCCTACGTACCGCCACTCTCAGGTCTACCCCGGTCCCTTCCGGGATGTCGTCGTCGTCGTCCTGGTGGTCCGCTTCCGGCACCGCAGGTAGCGGAGCCATAGGCGGGGGCGGATGTTCACCACGTCCTCCACGAGCTGGGGCCTGAGACTCTGCGTCAGCGGGGGCCCAGGTGCGGAGTTTATCCCGCACCATCTTGTAAGGGCGCCCCCACGGATCTCTGTCGAGAGTCTCCAGCATCTCCTCACGGGCCCGATCCCGGGCCCGCAGGACAGCCTCCCGGAGGGCAGTCTTCGCTGCTCTGTATCCCTCGTACAGCTCCGCCTCAATGGTTGCCGTATTCGGTGGACGAATGCGGAGCCTGCGATGCCTGGCGTACAGGTGCCGCGCGGCGACACACGCCTCGCGCAGAGACGTCAGCTCACGCGACCACCAATACACCTGACGCCGGGCGCTTCCTGGCCGGACGCGGGGCATTGCCACGTCACATATCTCGGACATGGCCTCCTGGAACCACCCTGTCTCATCATTGACGTCGGCAGGCCTGTCCGGGGATGACACCTAGGCCTGCACGATCGAGGCTTCCAGGAGGAGCTCCCGGTCCAGCTGCTTCAGCGCCCAACGCGAACCACTCGGAGCCTGTTGGACTGGCGCGCTCGAGGGCTGGGTGGAGACGTCAAACCGGATGTACCGGTGGTCGGAGTAAGTCTCCACCCCCTCCATGACACGCCAGTCAATGGAACGCGGCGACAGAGCGGGGCTAGCGAACGAGATGTCCACCACCGACTCGCCCCGCATCCGCACACACGTGGGGATAGAACCCCGATTTAGGACGACCAGGCCTGTCTCCAGAGCCCAGTCTTCCACCATCCTACCCCGCACATCTTTACGACGAGAACCCCAAGCCAAGTTCTTTGCATTGAAGTCCCCGAGGACAAGTACGGGGAGGGGATAACTTCCGACGACGACTGCTCTCAGCTCTGCAAGAGAGTTGTGGAGCTCGGCGAGAGATCGGTTCGGGGAGAAGTGCACCCCCACAACGACGAACTCCCCGAACCGTGCTGCTACGCACCCCTGACCCCTCCTGACACCTTCAAGGGTCAGGGTACCGGCGGCGGCCGAAGAGATGATGGCCACTGAGCCGTTAAGGTCCGCCACCCAGTCCTCCCTAGGCCAGACAAAATACGGCTCAGCGACCACAGCGATGTTAATCGACCACTGCGCCATGCTCTGGAGCAACAGATCCTGAGCGCAGGCGCAGTGGTTGATATTCGCTTGGAGGAAGCTTAATGGGGCCGTTATAGGCATTCCATTTCAGCTTCCTCCACGGGGGGCCCCTTGAGGGCGTCGGTGTCGCGGCGGCGGCGGCGGCGACAGTGACAGCGGTGGCGGTGGCAGTTACGGCTGCGGCGGAGGCCACAGAGGCGGTGGCGGCGGAGGGCCCTCCCCAACCCGCGACCTTGGCCTTGGCGGGTGGCACGCAGGCCTTGCTTCCGGCCCGGTGATCGGCTGGCTTGCCGGTCGCCGCACATGCATCACAGTGCGGCGTGGCGCAGCAGGTCGCCGATATGTGTCCGGGCTGACAGCAGCGGAAGCAAAGGCCACTGCGGTCAACCTCCGAGGCGCATCTCACTGATACGTGGTGCCCCACGAGACAGCGATAGCACCTCAGAGGTCTGGGCTCTAGCAGCTTAACCTGCGCTGAGACCCAGCCCACCAGAACCCTTCGGCCCTCCACTATGGTTTTGGCCGCCGTAACAGGGCAGCCGTGGCGGCATGCATACCCTGTTGGTCCGGGCGTATGGCACCTGACCTGACCTGGTCAGTAGTGCACCCCCCGGACCTGGCGACGGCGGCCACCAACTCCTCCTCCGATACCGAGTCGTCCAGACCCATGATGTGCAGGTCTGCGCATCTGACGGGCCTGGACACTCGGGCCTCGTCCGCGTCTAGAGATGCTCTGAGCTTCGCAGCCAGAGCGTCCGCGGTCGCGCCACTGGATTCCCCGGGGCCCCTCCAGCATACGGGCCCCCGTCTGGGTGACTTTGAGCCGGAGGCCCCCGGTGATCCCGAGCTCCCCGAAATCCACCGCCTCCTTTGCCTTCGCGAGCAGATCGGTAACGCCCTTCTTTTCCGCGTCCGGCTGTAGTGTAATCACTACAGCTGCGGTCTTTGGGGCGCGGAGCCTAGCCGCGATCTTGCGCGCCCTGAACTGTCGCTGCCGCTCCTGCTCTTTGGCCTTTTTGGCTGCCTTCTTCCCCTTCTTTTTGTCCCCGACCACCTGCCAACCGGCTTCAGCCGCGGGAGGTGTAGGGAGCTGGGCGGGCGGTGACGGCGGCGGCAGCTGGCTTGCCGCTGGCGCTGGCACATTCGCCGCAGGCACTGGTGCTGGTGCAGCCACCTCCTGTGCTGCCGCCTTGCCCTTTTTCGCCTTCGTCTTGCCTCTCTTTCCCGTCGCCAGCTTAGCCGGAGCCGGTTCAGCCGGTACCGGACTTGCCGGAGCCGGCTTTTCATGGGGGGGAGGGGCAACTGCAGCCCCGCCCGAGGGCTGGCTGGACGGCCCCGGCCTGGATGCGGCAGCCGTGGCCGTTGCCGGCCTCGCCGCCGTCTTGTGTGCCCCTAGGGGGGGGGGGCGCAGGACGATGCCCTCCAGCACGGAGAACCGGTGCTGAAAGGCAGCCAGCTCCTGCCGGACCAGGTTCAGAACCTGGTTCTCCACCGGCACGGGCCGGCTTGGGCGCTGAATCTGGGACGCCGCGCGAGAGGCAGGCTCACGTAGACTGGCCAGGTCTGCGCGGAGCTTCTCGTTCTCCTTCTGGAGAGTCTAGATGGCGGACGTCAGGCGGGCCACGTTCGCCCGCAGCTTCGCCACCTCGTCCGTATTAGGCCCGGCCCCAACAAAGTTGGCCTCCGCAGCCGCCATAATGGAGGCGGAGGCCCCGGGAAAAGTCTTGAACTTCGAGGAGGGCTTTTGCTTGTAGGCCACGACCTTGATCGCGGCCTCCACCTCCTTTACGAATCTAGCCTTACGCTCCACCTCGGAGCCGCCAGTCGCACTCGTCTCTTCGCCTGATACCCGAGCCGTATTGCCTGGGTGGCGCCCCTCCTCGGCAAGCTTTGCTGCTCGTTCGGCCCTCTTATTGGCATTCCCCTTGCCTCTCAGCCCACCCCGCCTGTTGTTGGGGATTTTCCGGGCCGAAGCCTCCTCTTCACCGGATGACGGCCCCTGGTCTCCATCCCGCCTGGACCGCTTGCGGAAGAACTTACTGGTTTCCGCGGTCCCAGGACCCACGCGTCGGGAGCTCTCTGGGCCTCCCACGCTGCTCGATGCGGCGTCGGACTCTGTCCCCGCATCGTCCTCCTCTCCACTACGTTGCCGTTGCCGGCGGTTTTGGTTTTGGTTTTGGTTTTTTCCATTTTGTACCCACGAGTATGGGGGAATTAAAAAAAAAAAATAAAGGTCCACCTTGGCAGAGACCCCTGTACCAAGGTAAGCAGATTTAGAGGATTTATTACTCGCCAGGGGTTCTGCAGGTACCCTGGCGAGGAGCGCACTAGCGGCTGATTTGTTCATAGAACCCCGTCAGCCATCCATCCCCTCGCGGTGTGTCGCCGCTTGGGATTCGGAGTAACTTTTTATAGAGGTTTTCTCCCTCGCGGTCCGGACGATTAAGCCAAGACCCTCGGTCCCTATCAAAGCCGCGAGACTTGATCCACGACACTTCGATACTGGGATTATGAGGCAGGGTAAGTGCACACCAAGCCCGCCCTCACTCCTCTGCTATGCCCTCTGCTGATCAGAGGGTCACGCAGAGGAACGCAATGTTGGTCCGGGATGGACCCCCCCCCCCATGTCAGAATAATTAGCCGCGGCAGCAACATTCCCCCAAGGAATAAGAATTTCTTCTCATTTCTCGAGGAAGATTACCGCCGCGCCCAGGGTGCACCGGCCCAGTAGCTGCTCTTCCCTCCAGACGTATCGAGAGGGACCCGCAACTACCAGGCACTTGTGGAGGACTTCTGACTTCGCACCCCAAAGTCTGTATCCCTGACGGATAATTATGCTCAGTTTCCTTTAATTAAAAAAATATCCCATTTCCATTTGGAATAAACAGGCTATTTTCATGCTTTCCTATACGCTGCGTTTCAAAACATTTAAATAGGCTGACGAATCAATTTTGCTCAGTTACCTTTTAATGGCTGCATCTCTGACAAATCTATAAAACTCAGTTTTCTTTCAATTCAAAAAGCAATGGAGAGTTCATTTCCCAGTGACCATGCGGGCGAAGCCGCGGGTAACAGCTAGTTGTAAAATATTTTAGTATCATCAAAAGATATTATTTCTGTGGGGGATTTCTGTTAAAGTTATTGCGTCTATAATAGATACAATCGCACCTCAGCTATCTATTATTTTTAATACTAGTATCGAATCTGGTGTGTTTCCTGATTTAATGAAGCATAGTAAAGTAATACCTTTATTTAAATCTGGTAGTACATTGGACTCCGCTAATTTTAGACCTATTTCTGTACTGCCACTATTTAGTAAAATTTTTGAAAAAGTTATATTGATCAAATGTTAAATTTACTACTATATAGTTATATAGTAGTAAATTTAACATTTGATCTTGATCAAAAAAACTAACGTCGTTAAAACTAGAACTCAACGAGCGGGACCAAGAGGCACTGCTCTCGGATCTGGAGATCGGGCATCTACCGGAAGAAAAGGGTGAAAATATCATTCACACCGTGTCCGTGCTCGCAGCCAGACTAGGTGTGCCATTAGAAGAGCGAGACATAGTGTTTGCGGAGCGCATGGGAGCGGTCCAAGCGGCGGTTAGTGGCGGGTCGCCAGATAGCGTAGTACCACGGAGCCGCCGCGTCGTGGTGTGGCTGGCGCGCCGTCAGCTGCGCGACGAGCTGTTGCGGGCCACGCGTGTGCGCCGCACACTCACTACCACGGAACTGGGCTCAGCCGCCCCGTCATACCGACTTTACGTTAACGAGCGACTAACCCGTTACAATAAGCAGCTTTTCTACAAAGTCCGTGAGGCGTGCCGTAAATTCTAGTGGCGTTACTCGTGGAAAAAGAGAGGTCGCATTTACGCACGCCAAGGTGAAGGGAAGCCGGCCTGCTATATTCGTACGGAGGATGACTTTGTCCGTATTTTTGGATCCGATAAGGTTTGAAATAACGTCTTATCATGATTAAAAGAGAAAGTTGAATGTATATTTTATACCAAATTATTTTATTAGTAAGATTGTGTACTATATATCTTTACGTCAAATATGTGGGGAATATTTATTTGGAACAATTTATACAACCATCAAATTATAAATATTATTTTTATTTATTGTATTATATTATAATATATATTCTTTCATTCTCTATTAACTTAAACAATCGTCAATTCATATATTTGTATTTTTTATTTATTTATAATTATGACTACACCATACTACTTTGCGGGAGAATTAATATACCATTAATATGTTTGTTACCGACCTTAACATCCGTATCTACTTATAACGCACAGACTGGTTATTTACTAGCTTCTATAATAAAGAATAAAGTATTCATATACTATTTGGAATGGGTAATTTGAAATACTTAAAAGTTGGTTTGTTAAACGCAGGCTCCTTGCGTTCTAGGCATGAGGATTTCATTGTGGCCATGAAAGATCTAAAGTCAGACATTATGGCCATTAATGAGACATGGCTTAGGGCTGGAGAAGAGGCGAAAGCTCCCATACTGTATGAATATCGTTTGCTACATAATCCTAGGCCTCAGCAAATTAAAAGAGGAAGAGGCGGAGGAGAAGGCTTTTATATACATAAAACTTTGGCATTTAAAATTTGTCCACATCCTTCTACTCCCTCTGTAGAACAGATGTGGATAAAAATGAATATTTCAGGAGTGAACCTTATCATTGGCACCGCATATAGACCCCCTTGGCTAGATATTAATATTTTCTTGGATGCGTTGGCTGAATCAGTTTCCACTTTTGCCAACGCGGATAAGGTTATCTTGGTTGGTGATTTCAATATTAATATTATGGATAGTGGAAACAACAAGACTATATTGCTATACCAATTCTTAGAATGCCATAGCTTAAAACAAGTTGTTAATACTCCGACACACTTCACTAGTCACAGCGAAACACTGCTAGATTTAATATGTTCAGATGCTCGAGTACGAAACACTATAGTCAAATACTTGCCCGATTTGGGAAGCCATGCCATTGTTTCTGCTGAATTTAATATAAAAAAAGAAAAACTTAGTCCTCGTTATATAACATATAGGCCACTAAATAATATTATTACAGAATTATTTATTCGTGATTTAGAAAGCATAAATTGGTCACTTTGTACAAATTTTAATGACGTCAATGACATGGTTACTTATTTTTGTTCTGCTACAAACATTCTGTTCGATTTGCATGCTCCACTTAAAACCACTCATTTCAAATCACCCCTTGGATTACTGATACAATACGCAAAATGATCAAAATTCGCGACGACTACCATGCTACATACAAAAAATCAAAAAATAACACATTTAAAAATTGTTATAAAAACATGAAGCTGATAGTAACAGAAGCCATGATAAATGAAAAAAAAGCATATTTCGAACAGTACATAAATAAAAGTAGTAAGGATTCCAAGACTATATGGAAACATTTGAAAAACGTAGTAAATCTCAAAAATAAGGCTGAGGAACTTCCTCATCAGTTCAATGACCCTGATTTGATAAATAGACATTTTTTAAGTATACCTGAGGATGACAATTACTCATATTGATTACTATAAACAAAATAGGTACAATTTTAATAATTTTACTTTGTCTACAGTAGCAGAAGAATTAATATTAAAAACTATTAAAGAACTAAAATCCAATGCCGTAGGTATAGACAATATCTCCCTACAGATGCTTTTAATGACTCTACCCCAATCATTAACGACAATAACTACTATCACTAATAAATCGATTCAGTGTGCGGTTTTTCCAAATTTGTGGAAACTTGCAATTGTCAAGCCTTTACCAAAGAAGATCAAACCTCTTTCGATTCAAGACCTACGACCTATTAGTATATTGCCCTGCATATCTAAAATACTAGAAAAAGTAGTTTGAGATGACAGATTAGTAGCAAGCAGATGACAGATTATCTTGAAATTAATAGCGTACTGCCTGTTATGCAATCTGGTTTTCGCAAGGGCTTTGCTTGAGGTAACCGATAACCTACTTGCGGCTCAAGATGGAGGTATGTACTCAATTTTAGTGCTCTTAGACTTCTCCCGAGCATTTGATTCGATCGATCAGTCATTACTCCTGGCTAAGTTGGCATTCTATGGTTTTGATGCTAATGCAGTCAAATGGTTTGACAGTTATCTCGCGGGAACGCAACAATGTGTAGAAATCATTAAAAGTGACGGTACTAGGATTCAATAAGCCCCCCAGAATGTTACACGAGGCGTCCCTAATGCTTAGAAAAAAATATGTCAACTGATTTGTGATCTAAGTTTGAAATTAATGTGATATTTTTATATATTTATATGTAAATATGAAAGATTTTTTAAATATTATAATTTGAATAAAAAAGGACGTATAAATGGTTTTTTTACTTAATTTTTTAACATCTAAGGGTTGACTTTAAAAAAATAAACATGATTCTAATCTCGAGGGGAGTGTGCTTGTCACATTTCGCTTATCACTACGATGTTTATGAAATATTATGTGTTATCTTATCGGTAAAATTCTCAATTATTATTTATGATATTATATTAAATGATTGTAATAGAAAGAAAGCATATATCACAATAAAAATACTTACATATGGAATGTAGCTCCATCTTTTGTAAATTTAAAGTATTAGACTTCTTTTGCACAAATCGGCATTTTTTAAAGAGCAGCTACAACGACGGAAACGATTCTAGTAATGACGACATCGATTCCGTAAACAGTTTTATAAACGCATACGATTTTTAAATCCAATACTTGCGCAGAGGGGAATATATTTTTATATATTTATATGTAAATATAATCATGCGAGGCAAGTCCATTGGGTTTAATGGTCTAAGACTTTACTGACTACTTCACTCTCCAAAAGTTAACTTTCATGACCTACCGTAATTTTATAATACTTAGTTTTAGGAAAAAACGGAAACTAAATGCGGCCAAAAATTAATAATAATTTAAATAAAAGAAAATTAGATGTATTCTTTGATAAATTTTTTTGCTCATCCTAAACAATTTGCTTGAAGTTCAGTTGAACATGCACCGTATGATGACATAATTACAAAATAAAACAAACAACCGTAATGGATACCACGAGAGTATATAAAGAGAAAGAAAGAAACAGTTGTTCATGCAAACAAATAAAAGGATAAACATACATAATATTTACATTTTGCATGTTAGGAGCTTCTCTGCGTAGAATTCGTAAGTAACGATGATATCCATAGTAGGAACGGAGTGACTATATTTTTTTATAGAAAATGAGTGACAAACGATCGTACAGTCTACCTAATGGTAAGTGGTTGCTGTGGTCCGTAGACATTTACATCTATTCTCGAATAAAAATCCGACACAGCATGAAAGAGACGAACGGTTTAAAATTTTTAAATCTGTTGTAGAATACTCGGACCATGGACGAGAGCAGTGTTAAATTTACAATACGGTATCAGACGATACGACTGTCACCGTCATCGTTATCGTTACAGCCTATCAAAGTCCAATGATGAACATAGACACAGTATAATTATTATAGACAGTACGGAAACTACGTACAAACCATGGAGTATAGAGATAAGGAGGACAATCTCCCATAGGAGAATAGTTGAAAATGTGTCCATCTGTAAGCAGTAAATTACAGTTCAAAAACTCTCCACAGGAGCGCTCGAGTAGCTAAAGCGTATGATAAATCGCCGTAAAATAAGTTGAGAGTCTTACGAATTACTTACGTCTTACGAATTTTCGATCAGGTCACGTATCCTGACGCGAGTTTAAAATTTTTTACCCATTACAAAAAAGTGTACAACGCCGCTAAAGAAGTTTGCACTTCAATAATTATTATAAAAAGAATTATGGTGAAAGTCTGTGCAATAAAAAAATTATAAAACAGTTTTTTTTTTAAATTTAGACTGCGCTTTCCTACGGACACTTTTTTATTTTAGTCCTTACCTCTACACTCCAAACTACAAACGCTCGAAACGGCACACTCACACAAACATGCAAAACGACGGGACTCCTAAGCACTTGTCGCGGTGCTCCCACTAGTGAGTGCCGCGTCAAGACAAGCGTTCACGTTATAATATAATTTTTTATACTGTGGTCACGTTTAGATTATTTCCGCGATCTTTTTAAAATTGAACTTTAAGATACAGAGAAAACCACCAGATGATTATGTTCAATATGTCTAGAAAATGGATGATTTTTTTTTTGTTGTTGCTTTAAAAAAAGAACACATAAACTGCAATGTAGCTGAACTAATTAACAAAAATTAATTAAAATTAACTGTTCAATAGATTGAGAATTTTTTTACACAATTAAAATTCAACAATAAAAAATTCCAAATAAAAACGTATCGTAGCAGACGAAAACATTTTTCCGTAAATAATTTGTAATAATAACTTAAGGGGTTCATAATAATTACCAGCTATCACAAAAAAAAACAATATCAAAAACATTAAAAGGTACAGCTCTATTGCGTCAATGGAGCGTAGGTATAATCGTAGGTATAATAGTAGGTATAATCGAGCGTAGGTAAATATCATAAACTAGGCTTAGTTTCCGTACTGTTTTATCTTTATACTGTGAAATAGACTCCCCCATAGAGTGGATGAACATAGGAGGGATGGGGTATTAACGCTGTTCTTGATCCCAATAAATAAATAATATATAGATAATTGGTAAGATCGGCACGACTTCTGAGCATTGGCCAGCATCCTTTATTAGGAAATCATGTACCACCAGTACAGACGTCAACTCAGTTGCATAATAAAGATATTAATAGTTACTTTGCAACCATCCGCTCAATTAAATACAATGATGTGTCTTACTACTTAGAGACTACCAAAACCTATTCTAGGAAAGAAGTCTTTCCTAGAATAGTGGTGTTGGGAGGTAGTGGTGTTGGGAGTAGTGGTGTTGGGAGTAGTGGTGCTGGGATTAGTCGTGACGGGATTAGTGCACGCAATTTTGCTCTTCAATCTAAGGAAGGCACATCATTTTATTCAATTGAGCGGATGGTTCCAAAGTAACTATTAATATATTTATTATATAGGATTTCCGCAAAGTAATGCCTGATTCTATCAATTATCAGTTGCATAAGCCTTTAGCATTATGACTACTGGTTTAAACGCAAGCCGGAGGTAACGGTTTGACAGAATTTCTATTGATGTATTTTTTTCACCTTGCTATTTAAGCGCAGGGTGGGTATGTCATCATGTCAGGTGGCAATGTCATCAGTCTATATGGTCCGCCCAGTAATTTTGTATATCACCCAGGTCTTTATTTATTCATAAGCGGAGTATAACGATCTCCATTCCATGGGTTGATTGGTCGAGAGCGCCTCATGGCATTAAGTCCGTCCTCTGTATTCTTTTATATAAAGGAATTATAAAGAAATGCAAAAAAGAATAAATAAAAAAATTATACGATCGTTGTCGATATAAAAATCTACGAAAATCGTGGCCATTAGCGGTGTTCACGTCTAGGTTCTGCAAAGGTTCTTAGAACCTCCTACATAATGATAAGGACCTCTAACAAAGAGGATTGGTATAAGATAGTCGAGGTATTATGCTGTTGCTTCTGAGTCACCAGGGTCCCGTTCCTCCTAAGAAGAATGCAGTATGTGCAGCTCAGGGTATTTGTAGAATAAGTCGCTCTTCACTTTCCATCAAGAAATTTTCTTAGCAATGCCAGAAATGTAGGGTCCCCCATTAAATTGAGTGACGATCTGGTAAGAGATGTAGGAAGTCGATGGATGGAGGTGGATTCTACTCCTTCATCACCCTAAAATATCATTGCTGAATATGAACTTCCATAATGTAATCGGACAAAAAGAGGACACAGTTACTTTGAGGACATAAAGCAAAGAGCACAGATTAAAAATGCACTAATTAAATGAGATATGATGGCATTTCAAACTATCGCTGTAGTGTGTATGTTTGTTTGTTATGACTATCAGTTTTTACACTGACCTCTATTATAAAATAATATAATGGAGGTCAGTGGGTTTTTATGATAGTATGCCGATGTCAATCCGAAAATAAAAATTCAAATGACACCTCACACTTCTAAACCAGACAAGCAGCATAGCACAAATGGTGTAATTACTCTGAGGGACAGATCTAAAACATAACCTTCTTGGTTAAGATGAGCATACAGTCCACTCACAGACTAATATGATGGTTGCGCATAGTCCACTTAATAGTAAGCAGATGTTGAGCCCATAGACATCTACGAGTATGCCTTTCCTCGATTAAGTATCAAAATGCAGATACACAGTCACTGCTGAGGGCTAAGAAGGGTCTCCGGTTCTCTAAACTCACCATACGAAACACAGAAGCATTAAGCCTCCATTTTAAGTTGGTATTCTGTGAGAGCGTGGTCCTTCTCCGGTTTATGCTGCAACCATAATTAGCTGGGTTCTACCACGTAAATGTCTATAAAAAAGAAAAAAAAAGTTCTGTCAAGTGTGAACAATCACAGGACTTCAAGCTGTCAACAAATACAGTGATCTCCCGGCGCGGGTTTTTTTAACTTCTGCTATAAAAATCAATTATTTTCAAAAAATGGAAAAGTTATTGTTTTCACCCCGGTTTTTGAAAATCGACATCTCATCAGATTTCGACATTTCGAGGTCGTAGGAAGCTATTCTAGCTATTTCTGTGATGATGTCTGTATGTTTGTATGTCTGTTTGTGTAGGGTGCGTGCGTGTGTGCGTGCGTGAGTGCGTGTGCGTATATGTATGTAGACATTAAAACATCTCATAACTTTGTAATGGAGTGTCCGATCGAAAAGCGGTTTCCGGCATCTTAAAGAACCTTGCTAAACTTAAATTTTCTGTGAATTAAGACCGAATCGTCATGATTGATTCTGAGATAACCTGAAAAACTGGAGTATTTTTAATTTTAAAAAAGTAGTTTTCTTGGAATTACTTCGACACCCCTGTTTCATGATCAATTATATAATCTAATCGGCTTTTTTACTCAAAAACGTTGTCTGAAACCGAACTGAACTGCATTAAAATCGGTTGATTCGTTCGTGAAATATTCAATTTTGAAAAAATAAAAAACCCGGTTTCCCAAAATTGTAACGTTATTGAGATCTTCGAGCTTAAAATTAAGTGGAAATTGGAGCACTTCGATATTGAAATTAGCGGGAAGTTCCAGGAATGACCTGCAGGGTCAACTATTTTTTTGTATAGAATAAGGTTGACAAACGAGCACACAGCTCACCTGATGGTAGGTGGATGCTGTGGCCCATAGACATTTAAATCCTCTTTCGTCCGAGATCGCGTTGCAAGCAGACGTGTTTCTGTTTTTATTTTTAAACCTAATAATAGTTTCACATAATTGTACACCTTATATGAATGTAGGATAACGAATAAAACTGTGTAACATACATTCATACATTCGAACTTAAGCTGATCGCCGTAGCCGCTTCGTCGCTGTGTTCTCCCCGACCTGCACACCTCGAGGGAAAGAGTTGGTTGCATAATTGCTTTCCTTATCATCGATCAACGCTACGAACTGCTACGACGCGCTAATTACTGCTGGCTGCAATTTCTTCGTAACCAGCGCTACGAAACACCTACGCTGTTGAACTGTGGTGAGCTACAAACTTTACTTTTACTTCGCGAATAATTACATTTAATTTAACAATGCCATTAAAACGCAC
Source organism: Parnassius apollo (assembly GCA_907164705.1). NCBI lineage: Eukaryota > Metazoa > Arthropoda > Insecta > Lepidoptera > Papilionidae > Parnassius > Parnassius apollo. The sequence continues at coordinate 7,831,720 of CAJQZP010001060.1, read as the reverse complement.
TCCGCCGCCTCAAAAATCAGTTTCGGATTCTAATCTCGACGACGTGGGCCTAAACGAAAAAGTGGTAATGGAAAAAGAATCACAGAATAATAAGTTACGACAGAAACGTAAGCGGGAGATCAAAGGATCTGGATTTATGGACGAAATTCGCAGTTTATTTAATAATTTCACTGAGCAACAAAATAATAAACTAGAAAGCCTACAGTCTGCCATTAAAGATATTAAAACACAGAATTCTGAAATTACGGCCACGATACAATTATTATCGGATAAATATGATGACTTTCGTAAGGAGTTGGATCTGTTAAAACATGAGCGTAAAGAACAACTCGCTTATATAAAAATACTTGAAAACCGGCTTGATAGTTTCGAAAAATAACACGTGTGCTGCAAAAATTGAAATACGTAATATTCCTAAAATTTCAAATGAGTCAAAACTAGAACTTACTAGGGTGGTACAGAGCATTGGAGATCTTATAAATACCCCAATTCTAACGACGGATATAAAAGATCTACATCGAGGATTCGCCAAACCCCATTCGCCTAAACCTATTGTGGTCGAATTTGTATCCGTCCTTAAGAAGGAGAGTACATTAAAATCTGTTAAAGCCTATAACAAATCTGGGAGTGAAAAGAAACTTAACACATCACTTCTGAAATTGGATGGCCCTTCAGTGCCCATTTTCATCTCTGAAAGTCTCACTTTCAAGGGTAAAAGATTATTTTTCCTCGCTCGCAACTTTGCTAAAACACATGGATATGCTTTCTGTTGGTCATCTTATGGAAAAATATACTTGCGGAAGAAGGAAGGAAGCCCACAAATAAGAATTAATGAAGAAGCAGATCTTGCAAAGCTAAAGGATTCCAACATATGACTATCATTTCAGTTTATAGTGTATATAATAAGAAAAATGTTTTTACTACTAATTATTCAAATAACGTATTGTACTAGCCTAGATTATTCATTTTTTTATCTTGTTCTGTACACATTATCTTATTACTTTTTTAACTACTCTACACTCTACATGCTAATGATACTCCTTGATATTTATAACTCCATAACATACCAATACACACTTACACAATACACAACCATTACTTATAAAAATCTTATTTATATAGTTAATAAGATTGCTCTCAACTTATTACTCTCTCTCATCAATTTAATATACTTAGTAGAACTATTTAAACTAGAACCTAAATGCCATATAATTTATAAAAATGGATGAAGATATAGGAGATGAACTTGATCAAATTTCTGTATCTGAATCTGCCATATGTGAAGTTGAGCAAACTAAACTATTGCTACATGGCCAACCCAATAGTATTATTATTATTACTCAAAATATTCGCAGTATCAATAAGAATTTTGACGGTTTCACAGTATTATTGAAAAGACTTGAGGTTGACTGTGACATTATTATTCTGACCGAAAGCGTGCTTGGTTCTGATCCTTTATTGCCTAATTTAAATGGATATAGTAGTCATGCAACAACAAAACATGCATTGCAGAATGACGGAATCGTGGTATATGCAAAATCTGATATCAACATTACTTTTGAAGAACCGACATTTCTAGAAGGAAACTGTCTTGTTATGAAACTCGGTCACGAAACTGCAATTATAGCTATATATCGTTCGCCTTCATACTGTAAATTGGACTCTTTTAATCTCTATCGTAACGTTGTTTTGTCAAATTTATCAACTTTTAAAAACATATCAATTATAGGTGACCTAAACATAGACATTAGACCAGAAAATAGAGATAAAAGAGCTCACGATTATCTTAATCTTTGTGCTAGCCATGGTTTATTACCTGCCCACACTTGTCCAACAAGGGAAAATAAAACGTGTATCGACCACATCTTGCTCAAAACAAAAAAGCCAGCTCTTACATTGGTGATTACTTCTACATTAACTGATCATCAAGCAGTACTCCTGTGCTTAAATCAGAATGAAATTAAAAAGTCCTCTTTAAAACATAGAACTAAATTAAATCATGAAGGATTACTTGCAGACATCGGTTATATAGACTTTGAAATAATATATAAGTCAAATGACGCTAACTTTTGTACAGAATTTTTAGTTACATCTATAAAAACTGCAATAGAACAAAATACAAGCATAGTATATACATCTAGACGATTAAAAAACATTAAGCCATGGATAACCCCCGGCCTAATAAGATGTATGCGTAATAGGGATCAAATGCATCTGAAAGTAAAACGTGCACCAGAAAATATAGTACTTAAACTCACATATACACGATACAGAAATTATTGCAATAGTCTATTAAAAAAGCTTAAAGAGAGTATGAGAAAACTCAATTAGAATTAGCGGGTAAAGACAGTAAAAAAGTGTGGGAAGCCATTAAAATTATTACACACACATCTAAGCAGAAATCATCGTCTCAGGAATTACTGAAAACTGACTGTATTAAAGACTCCTTAAATAGTATTAATAATTTCTTTGCAACTGTTGGGAAAAACATCGCAGAAAAAAATATTGTAGAAAAACAAGAATTATCACAAATTAACCTTGATACAACAAGAGAATCGTTTGTATTATTATCTACTGATGTGGACGAAGTAGAACGCATTATAATAAATTTAAAATCAAAATGTACAGTTGGTTGGGACAAAATCTCTAATAACTTTCTAAAAACTTTTCGACATATCCTAATCCCACCATTAACTTACATCTTTAATTTATGTTTCGTGAACGGAATATTCCCTAAATTATTTTAAAAAATCCATAATTCACCCCATATATAAATCTGGAGATAGAGACCATGTGAATAATTATAGGCCTATTTCTATACTTCCTTCTATTTCAAAAGTATTGGAAAATGTTATTAATATCAGACTTGTAAAATACCTAGAGAACTTTAATATTCTATCAAACTGTCAATTCGGGTTTAGATCCGGAAAATCTACCAATGATGCAGTACATGAATTAACCGATAATATCATCAAAAATCTAGACAAAGGCAATAAAACGGTAGGGATTTTTCTGGACCTTGCCAAAGCGTTCGACACGGTCTCTATACCCGTTCTGCTAAGAAAACTTGAAAAAATTGGTATACGGGGTACACAACTAAAATTATTTGAAAGCTATCTAACTGGAAGACTACAATGTGTTACAATAAATAACCAGTATAGTTCTGATGTACCTGTTAGCTACGGAGTTCCTCAGGGGAGTATTCTGGGCCCAATTCTATTTCTCGTCTACATAAATGACCTCTTAAAACTTAAATCCTTCCATGGCAAAATCATATCATATGCTGATGACACAGCACTCCTATTCTCAGCAAGTACATGGAAGGAGGCTTTTGATAACGCTCAAACTGGAATTGATGTTGTCTCAGTATGGTAACGTAATAACCACCTATCTCTTAATATTGAAAAAACTAAATATATTACCTTTTCCATGACAATGGATCCTCAATCAACTATCAACTATAAGTTAACTGCTCACATTTGTTTAAATTTAATAAAACCTTTAGGATTACCGTGTACCTGCCCATTTTTATCCAAAACCAACTACGTTAAGTATTTAGGTATTCTTATTGATAATCAACTGAATTTTAAAGATCATTTAGAAGTTTTAACGTCCCGAGTTCGAAAGCTTATTTATGTCTTTAAAATTCTGAGGCATGTAGCTAAACCTGAACTACTGAAACAAATATACACTGCATTGTGTCAATCCATTATAACTTACGGTATAACAATATGGGGCGGAGCCCCAAAAACTACTTTAGCTCCACTGCAAAGAGCTCAGAGAGCTGTTTTAAAGGTTTGTACTTTTCTACCCATTCTCTATCCAACATATGAACTATATGAACACTGTCAATAACAGTCCGACAATTATACATTTATCTGACGATTTTAAAGCAACATGGGTTATTAAATTTTACCTCATCTCAATTAATAAAGAGAAGATCCGACAAAGTCTGCCTTACTACTACCTTTAAACATTGGTACGCACATAAATATTTTTGTTTTCTTGGTCCATTCTTGTACAATAATATAAATAAGCATCTAAATTTATACATTTTAAATAAGAATCAATGTAAAAAAAAACCCTATTCAAAAAGGCTTCAAAAACTAGATTATGACGAAACAGAAGTATTATTGAAATCCCTATATAACTGATTTACTTCTTATAACGTATAATTAATATACCATTAAATTATATTTTCTTATTATAATTATTACTTT